>JAVMKO010000001.1:27987047-29204031 GCA_032164245.1 Sternotherus odoratus | reverse complement strand
GCCCTCCTTTGTAGAGTTGCAGCATATCTAGAAATGATGCAGCCTTTGCTAACCTCAAATCACTTTCACATTTCTTTTGCATATTAAAATGCTCTTTTGAAAAAGAGTTAATAAGGCATTTTATGGAAGCTAACATTTTCAGATTGTACTACAATACAATTGCAACCTCCTCAAAATAGAAGGACTCCTGTCATTAAATTTGCAGTACAGAACAAAGATCAGGTAGACAAAACATATGAAAGAGACCATCAGCTGACCTCGAAAATATAGATCTTATGGACTCACAGTGCATCAACTTGGTAGATCACATGAACTATGTAACCAAATAGATTGTCCTGGAAACTATCATTCTTTCTGTAGCAAGGTATAACCCTTCCTACAGAAATAAAGGAGAATGCGTCTGATTAACTGCACATAACCTAATTCATTTTAGAACTACAGGTATGTGATCAAAGTATCCATATAAGAAATACAATAGAATCCATCAAACAGTCATTTGTGTAATATTACTGCAAACATCTCCTGTTCTATGTAGAATGAAAACCTGCAGTGATCTCATACATCACTGTGGTTGAGCCACTGGTAAATGTTGACTTTTTAATGATGATTGCTGTGTTACTTCAAAAACATGTACAACATGATGTATTAGTTTACATTAAAATATATGTAATTTCTGTTACGAATAGTCAAAAGATTTCCATTAAAAACCTATTTTTTGACAGAAAATTGGGTTTCTGACAAAGAAAGATTGTTAGCAAATAGTCAAGAATCAGAGAGGTAGCCATGTTAGTCTGGAATAGCAGGGGTAACAAAGAGTCCTGTGGCACCTTAAAGACTAACTAAAGTATTTAAGCATAAGCTTTCGTAGGCTAATACCCACTTCGTCGGATGCAAGCAGTGTTTGCTCTATTTGGAAAAATTTGATTTTTCATCAAAAATATAAAGTGCCAAAATAACCACAATATTTGTATTTGTATATGCTGCCATGGAACTTCATGGGAGTTGTAGTTACTTTATATCTCCATTGTCTCTCCAGAGTGATTCTACTGGCTCCCAGCAGAATTACATCTACTCTGATGCACTAACTCCCCTCACCAAGTGAAGAGAATTGAGTGTATCATAGGAAATGTAGTCCAAACCAGGCAACACAGCCCATAGAAGAGAATGGAAACATGAGGTACCCCAAACTACAAATTGCTATGACACACTGCAGTGGAATATAAAAATCTACATAGTTCATTTTTCATTTTTATACTGAAAAATGAAAATATGGATTTCTTTCAATTTACATTGAAAATTACCATTAAACAATCCACTACGTTTCCAATCACCTCTAATTTCTACATATGTATAGGCTACTTTTGGGAAAAGAGGAACATATTGATAATTGTTCACCTTTCCTTAGTAGTGGACATGCTATTCCACAGAGAATTATTTGTTTGAAAAATTGATATTAACTATTAAAATTAAATTCACAGATAGTATGAAAATTGAATTAATTGGTTTTTCCCCCACTTTTCATTGTTTTACTTATCTGTATTTAAGATAAATAATAACTCATTTTCCACTCATCCAATATACTAAATATTAAGTGTATAAAATGTGGTTTTGTCATGTGTTGAAGACTAGCAGGAAATAAACTTTTAAAGAAATGAATCTGACTGTGATATTCACCTTTTTCAGTTTATGACAATATAATGATGAATTGTCTTGCAGTAACACTCACTGAAGTCATGAAAGGTTAATAACTCATTTAAACATTCATTACATGTCCCTATCAAAGTCATCTTAATTTCACAAAGACATCTAAGTTTCTCTTTAGGGAAACACTCTCTCAGGATTTGAGTGTGATTCTTTATTAACAAAATGGCAAGTGCAAAGTTACATGTCAAAACCCTGACTGATGATGCTGCAAATTGGTTCTTCCACAAAAGCAGAAGACTTTAAATTACTGCTTTTTAAAGGTGTGCTCCCTCATAGGCAATTAATGTGTCAGTTGTCAGTCAGGATTATTTAATTTCCCAGTGAGGTCTAAGAAAATGGGCACAGCGGATTGAAGAACAGAACATGGTGCTACCCACAAGAGAATTTTAATAATGCTGCTGTTTTTGTACCTTCATCTTGTCTAAAATTTCAGGGTTGAAGGTTCAGCATAGCTGTAACACTTGACATATTCTTTAGTAACAAAACATATTCCTAGCTTGCTAGTAGCATTTTTTCCTCATCATTGCTAAATTTTCTAAGAGGATGGCAAGAGGCAATGTTTAATTGATGTGTGTAGTATGATCTGCTTTGATATTTATCTTTCTGACAGGCTATATCTCCTGTTAAGACAGATGCTGACTCACATTTTCTTTTTAGTCAGTGTATTACCAATATATTGCTAAAAGCTGAAAATTCCACATAAGGGGCTGATCCTTCATTGACCTATAACATGGTCAAAGAAGTTCACAAAAGTCAAACTCTAGCTGTAACTGTGGAGTACATCATCTTGACATTAGTTCTGCATCACAGAAACTTCCGCAGTGATACATTCCTAGTTTGCTAGTTCAACAAGAGAGAAAGGGAAACAGATGCTGAGAAGTGTGGTGTCCCATTTCTTTAAATGTTATGGGGACTCTCTACTCTCCCTGCTCCCCAGTGCAAAGCCTCACTTTCATGTTGGTTTTATTCTTGCAGTCAGAACAATAAAGCCACCACAGCAGACAAGCTGTGTTTCCATTAGCTCCCTTTGCATCTGTGTGTTTATCTTCTTCTCCACTGGTTCCAGAAATGTCACAATGAGAAAGACTGGTAATATTGTAGCTCCTGTACGTGGAAGCAGCCCCACTGCATTCTGCAGTTTTCCCTAATGCAGGCCCCTGAGAGCTTAAAAATGAAAGAGCATCACAATTGGAACATGTCCTTTAATAAACCTACTTAGTGTTCTGTACTCACTTAGGCACTGATTCAGTAAAGCACTTAAACATATTCTTAAATCCTGATGGGTTATATTACAGTGAATCATTTTGAAGAATCAGGGCCATATATTTATAGTAGATATATCCGTCAACTCTGAAATCACCAACATACTCTCTCACCTTTGTCAAGATCAAACATTTTAATGTGACATTATTTGCTTTTATTATTTCAATTTAAAAGAACATCCGGTGATGAATAAAGGAATTGTTTTAATAATTGAACCTTTATTCATTAAAATGCAAATTTTCAGTCTTCTAATGACACAGCTTACAATTATTCCATGTACAGTAAAAAGGAACTAAAAACATGAATTTTTAGAGAAGTTATACTAATATCACAAGAACATGTACTTCCCCAGAATTTATATTGGTAATGTAGGTTCTATATTGGTAATGTAGGTAAGGTCTCTTTCCTTATATCCATATATTCTAATTAGACTCTCGTATCAGGATTTGATGGAATTCTCCATAGATACAATTTTCCATGTGTAAACATATCACTTGCCAGTAAATAACATATACAATTGAGATTAATATTAATTTTGTAGTTACCTACTGAATAAGACTATGTAAATACATTGTTTTGACTACATACTAATAAATAAAATAGAATACCTTACATAATCCTCATTTCTTTATATTAGAGCCCCCAATCCAACTAGACCTTTCAATTGAAGAAATAAATACAATCTTTTTTGTAAATTTTTTCTCCTAATATGCACAAGGGCACTTTGATGCTTGAAATCTGATTAAAATGCCTGATGACCTTTCAAATGGGGGGGGGGGATTCTGTATACAGCAACTCATAAGGAATTAGTATATCAACTTTTAAGAATAAAGTTCAAAGGGAACGTAGACATTAATGTTCCAATCAATCCACATCTGCAAAGTCCCTATACCTTGCAGAGCCAGACTTCAAGGGTTCCATATGCATAGACCAGATTGCAAACTCTGAACCTAAGCATGTAAGTCAATCAGTGACTGACCTGTTACAAGCATTTGTTTATCTAATGCATGCACTGATCACACTTAGTTTCTTCCATGTTAAAATGATGTCCTGTATATGGGGTGGGGGGATAGCTCAGTGGTTTGAGCATTGGCCTGCTAAACCCAGGGTTGTGAGTTCAATCCTTGAGGGGGCCATTTAGGGATCTGGGGCAAAAAATCTGTCAGGGGACAGTACTCAATCCTGCTAGTGTAGGCAGGCGGATCCTGCTAGTGTAGGCAGGGGACTGGACTTGATGACCTTCAAGGTCTTTCCAGTTCTAGGAGATTGGTATATCTCCATTTATTTATTTTTTACTCTAGATTGAGAAATAATCCTTAAAATAGGGGATGTCAGTAGAGTTGGGAGTATATTTCACAAATGAATGTAATTTTTTAGGTGTGATCAGTGTGTGTGTAAAATTCTTCATAAATAAATCAGTCAATGTTTGTATATTGATATAGGTGATTGTGATATGTATTTGGTGAATGCTGCACACAAATAAATGTCGTTTGATTTTGTAAAAATGTCTCTTTATTCGCAACTTTGATTAAATGGTTCTTTTTATCATTGATGAAATCACCAATTTAAAGCCAATTCTGCATCCTTTTAAAATGAGAAGAACTTTGCACACAAAAAGTTCAATTATTAATTGTGCCCAGGGACAATTTAACAATCTTTATCAGTATTTCATCCCTGACTAAGGCTGAAGGTCAACAACAATAGGCTTCAGCATTTGTTTTAAAATAAGCATGTTTTCCTTTTTTAAAGAAAGAAAACATTTTAAGTTGTTTATCTGACATCTGAAACTTGAAGATGGCAGTTACACTCTGTGATGGCACTCTGTGATGGCAGTTACACTCTGTGACAATTGTTCATCTAAGAAATCTGGGGTTTTTTTTTGTAACTTGAGGGCACATCCATCAGTACAATTAGAACTGAAAAAATGTAAACACTATTTTCATCATTTTTCCATCTGAAAACCATCTTTGCTCAAGGAAGACATTTTTCTTTTATATCAAAAGTAGATAATGCTCTTGTTTTTACTTGTAATATCCCCTTACGTTAGTTATATTTTCCATATGAATGGCCTGGTTTCAAATTTGTAAGAAATTACAAAAATCCAAACATTTCTCTATAATTCTGTAACCTGTTACAAATATTTTCCCCCTATCTAGTAGTTATCCAGGTTCCATTCACTTTCTGAAAAGTAATTTTGATGTCATCAGTCAAAAAGGAGGAAAAGAATTAAAGGGAAAAAAAGAATTATTTGCATAAAGTTGGAGTTGAAGTTGATAGCCATTGTACGCTGAAATCAGATGAACGGAAGGATTGTTTGTTTCATGGTGTCATAACCATAAGGGTAGCCTAAAATTTCTCCTTACTTGTAAGGGGTCAAGAAGCTCAGATAACCTAACTGGCACCTGACCAAAGGAACCAATGGGAAAAAAAGATACTTTCGAATCTGCGTTGGGGGTAGAGCCTTTTTTGGGGGCTCTGTGTGTGTGTGTTCGTTCGCTCTTGGATTTTAGAGGGACCAGACCTCAATCCATGTTCTCCAAATCATTCTGCACCAGTAAGTCCAGCCAGGAAACATGTGTTAGTTTATCTTTGTTTTTCCCACTTGTGAATCTCTCCTTTGCTAGAGGGAAATTTATCCCTGTTTTTCTCTGTAATTTTGAAACTAAAGTTAGAGGGGATTCCTCTGTGTTATATTTTGTGACTCTGTAAAGTTAACTTTCATCTGGATTTTACAGAGGTAATTCTCTTATCTTTTCTTTAAATAAAATCCTTCTTTTAAGAATCTGACTCATTTTTACATTGTTTAAAGATCCAGAAGTTGGATCTGAGCTCACCTGAACAATTGATGGGGGTTTTATTCTCAAATCTTTCCCAGGAAGGGGGTGAGGTCTTGGGGGGATATTTTGGGAGGATAAGGAACTCCAAGTGGTCCTTTCCCTGATTATTTTTGTAAATCACTTAGTGGTGGCAGCGTACCATCTAAGGACACAGGAACATGTGCCTTGGTGAAGATTTTAACCTAAGCAAGTAAAATAAGCTGAGGGTATCTTTCATGCAGGTCCCCACATCTGTACCCTAGAGTTCAGAGTGGGGAGAGAACCTTGACATATGGCCAGGTAAGATACTTGCATGTCTTTCTGAGTATAAATTATTAACACTCAGCCAAGCAGTTTTGGAAAAAACTAACTTTCTTCTAAGAGGGTTATCTGTGGTGCTTGGGTAGGGGAGGTATTTTGTCAATCAGTGGCTCTCCTGGGTAACATGAGCTCTGCCAACACTTACACCTCTTCCAGAGGTTAAACACGCAGGTATGGCATTGCATGATCAGAAACTGTCAGATGCTAAAGCATTCCTGAAAGTGCTTTGGTGGAAGTTCTTCCAAAACTGACATCACGTATGCCCTAGTGGTTCATTATCTCCATAAATTTGTCATAATGGTAGGGAGAGTGAGTGCAGACAGTGCAGTTAATCATTAAAAGGGAAATTTACTTTCCCCTCAGAAAATCCAAGTAATCAGGCATTGTAACAGGGGTTCACTAATGGTGCTGTGGCCTAATGGAATCAAGAGACCATCCCAATGGCAATCAGGTACTGGAGCTGCAGCATAGCCCGAGAGACCCAGTCCAGATCCCGAGAAGGCCAGTGAACATTTTGTCATCAGTTTCAGTGGCAGAGAAATCGAGCATTTGAACGGTAAAAAGAAAAAATGTATTGTGTAAGATTACTTAGACATTGGCAAAGCTAAGGAACAGATCTCAGCTGGTGTAAATCAGTATAGCACCATTAAGGTGAATGTTTAAAATATCCCCTCTCACTTACAGTCATTTTACATCAATGTAAGTCCATTGATACCAGTTGAGTAACCCCTGCTTTAAAGCAAATGTAAGAGGAGAAATATCAAGAGCATGGTTTAATCTGAATATAGCTGCCCAATCCCCAGCAATGTGTTTTTGCATGGTATCTAATATGCACAAAACATTTTTTGGCATAGTTCAGACACAAATGTAAAATTAAAATTAAAACTGTGAAAATTCCAAATGGAAGTCACTTCAGGGAAATCACACAATATGTATGCATATTAAAATGCATTCTCTTCGATTGCTTAATGTTCATGACAAATTTTTAAAACAAAGATATATCCTATTATGCAAACACAAAAAGTGACTGGCAAACCTTTGAGGATTTAATAATGATGCACATTTTTTCCCTCAAACATTTTATTTAATCTACTAAAAAATTACTATAATAAAAATAATCTTCATATATGTTTTAACAAAATGCAAAGAAGAAAAACAGTGAAGCTGACATTTCTAAAGGAGACACAAGAGAATGTTCCATTACAGCAGCAGTTTCTCTGTGAGCCCAAGAGATGATGAAGATAATGAGGCTGGGAACCAGACTCTACTCTTTCCATCATTGTCACCAAGGTCACAGAAAGAGAACACTTGTAAGAAAACACATACACTTTCCTCCAGTCTCCCATCTTTAGAAACTATAGCCACTGGCAAAAGGAACATCAACTTTAGCAATCACAGGATACAGCTGCTAAACTAATTATGTCCATTTTATCAACATAGTCATTCTGCTGCCCCTACTCAGATTGAATAGCATCTTACTGCAAGTAGACTAATTCCTTTAAATGGACTGACTACACATGGAAGAAGGTGCTGCTCAACATAAAGGTGACAAAATCAACCCTTATATGGTAACATAAATAGAGATGGTCAGGGAATGACAATTCCCTTTCAGGCAACTTTGGAGGTGTCCATTTAATATTTGTTTTCATTTCAGGAAAAAACAAAAACAACACTTTTTGACTTGAATTTCATTTTCACAAATCGGTATTATGTTGAAGCTTCCATTTTCAGATCAAATGGTTAGGTTTTCAGGTCATCTCTCTCTCTCTCTCTCTCCCTCTCCCCCCCCCCCCCCCACTCCCCCCAGAAGTGACCGGAGAGTCTACCCGGTGACTCAGAAACATTCCTGTTGAAAAAATTGTTTAAAATGATACATTTCTGTGAAAGACTTCAGCTTCGATGAAATAGCATATTTAGAAGAAAAAGTGCTTCGTCAAAAATGTCCCAACCAGCTCTAACCAGAGATTAAATGGCACTTCACAAACATGTCTCTGTTAGCTATTTATAAAGCCCACATTACTGTCATATCTTATCACCTCATAATCTTTATTCATCCTCATAACACTCCTGTGAGGTAAGGAAGCTGCTTTACAGAACAGGCACTGAGGCACAAAGAGAATAGGTCTCCCAAATCCCAGGTTAGCACTCTAATCACATGATTTTAAGGATCCTACAGTGTAATCGGTAACCATGGGTGGTGGTGGTATGGAACAAGCTTTCCCGCTGCCTCTCTCCCAATTTATCTCCTTCTTCACAATAAATGTTATTGCACTCATAGGGTGAAATTTACCCAAGCAGCACAAGGCTTGTGAATCACTTAAGCCTTCAAAATTAGACAATTTAAGTGGATCACCTTGTGCTATTCCTCTGTACTAGCAATAAATTTCACCCACACCATGCAAGGACCAGGACAAGCTAAAGCAGACATCAGGACTAGAAACCATACATAGTGGAGCTTGGCACCTCACACACTACTTCAGTGATCCCATTACTCCTGGCTCAGGCTTGATGCCTCTAGGAATTTCTGCCTGTAATGAGCCTTTCTTCACATACACCACTTCTCAATGCAGGTGATGATTTAAAGTTACAGCCTTTATACTCATCAGAAAAACCTGGTTCTAATCATCTAATTTTATACCTGGGGATCAAAACTTACTAGCTGGGGTCTCAAGCTGGGTGTCAGAGGGTGATGATTGTATTCCCACACTGCTGTATGAGGCTTGTAATGGGATGGGATGCTTTGACGCATGCAATATTCAATGAGTATTATACTGTGAGGTAACAGATGTTTTGGACACATGGAATATACAAAGACCTTTGTATGAATTTTATAAATGTTAAAGTTATCTAAATACACTAGTTAGTGATTGAATTCTTGTCTCCATGGGGAAATAAAAGACTTTCTGCAGGAACTAAAACCATTGCAGGGAGGAGGCATAAGTAATGCATATCCCTAGTGCAGGTAACAAGTCTGGGGGAGTATCACCCCCTGGAGAAAATAGCACATGCTGGCTTGATCTGGTTCAAGAGGAAAACAAAGAATTGTAAATCAGATAAAGAAACTGTCCAGATCTGAGAGAGGCCATTCATCATGATTCAAGAGCAGACATGAGACTGTGACCAAAAGGGATGGGTACTGCTGAGGACCTTGGAATCTACCAGGATTTCCATGTGGAACATGGGTGATACCTGGTAAACTAGGCATGTTGTTTGCTGTTCTTTTTGCTGTATGTTTTCTCTATACCTTTTGTTCTATCTAACCAAACAGAACTTTGCTTTATGAAGATGGGCTCATCACTGGTTGACCTAGCCATTGCCCCTTAGAGAATAACATTGCCGGTACTTAACGAAAGTCAGACCTGCTGAAATCATCACAATGATCTGCAGCAATCTGCAGCCTAAACCCCTCTTCTGGAGGGATGGATTGCAGGATCCTGCCAAGAAAAAAAACCGTAATGCTAGAGGCCACAGGCCTGAGTGAGGTGCCTCAAGGAATCCACAAAGACGTGTAGCTGTCTCAAGAACTGTGAGAGGGGCAGTGTCTGAGCTGGATCCCAGTTAGATGGGAGTCATTCCCAGTATGAAACACCTTAAGGACCCCAATCTAGCACTTCAACTCTAAATATAAATATGAGAGAAAGCACAGAGCAATGTTTCAGGGGAAAGAAAATGTGGAAATTAAGGCTCAATAGAAGAGGGATGGCTTCAAGAAGTGGGCTTAAAAGAGGGGCGTGAAGAGGAGACTTGGCGCTTGGCAAATGAAAAATAGTTCAGGTGTGAAATTGGGAGCAGACCAGGCAAAATAAGAGATTGGAGACAAAAGGCAGATAGAGGAGAGCAATAAAAAAATCAATTATTGGTTGTTTGCCTAAACTTGCATGGTTGCAATCAATGATGGAATACTCAGTCAAAAATGCAGGCATTCTACAATTGTGTGTACTCTATAGTGTTCTCTTACAAGTATCATTGCAGCCTACTAGTGGTTTCTATTGCTTTGTGCAGTCAACCCAATGCCACTTAATTGGAAATACTGTCCTTCACACAGATGGTTTTCCAAAACTCTTCATACTATTAAGGTTACAAGACCGTGGAACACAAAGCAGTTATGTAAAATATATTTATTTTTCTTTCATTGTGACATGTACTGCTTCTAAGAAGTATGCTTCTGAAATGTTAATGTATGTTATGGCCATAGCTCACAAAAGTACTTGAGCACATGCTTGATTTTAGGTGCATGCGTAGTTCCAGTGAAGTCATTTGGAAAACTCAGGCCCCAAGTCAGAAAAATCTGGGCATCAAGAAGTATACTGCCCCTCCACCATTTCTCAACACCTTGGACTTTAGAGGTGCTTAACATTTGCCTATCAATGTCATTTCATCTCTGCAATGAGCTGTTTCCCTACTGCAGTAATAAGTCTTGCATAAGTACAGTTGTATGCTTTTTTTTCTGAAAGTGTAACACTCAATTTTGCTTATAAGTTAGTGTTAAAGAGGTGAAAACTTAATTAAACTGGAAAACAATGTGGACAAATGAAATCCACTCTCCATATGGGTGATTACTTATTTCTTCTGCCTGCATAACGAACTGAGCTGACACCAATTGTGTAAAGTTTATATGCATCATTTATATGAAACAACACAGAACTTCCTTGTAATACATTTTTAGGATGCTTGAGAAAACAGGATTATCCAAAGCTGATACACAAGGGAAGCATAAGACATGGAAGAAAAGATATCATTAATGTTAGATAAATTATTTCAAAGCAGCAAGCAGTATGGTGTAATGAAGTTAAAATATGATTTTCTTTTATTAAAATGGATTCTTATCTTCTAATGCTCAAGCAGATCAAATAAAAATCAGGGATAATCAAAAAGGAAGTGAGACATTTCATAACAAAGAATGGATTAAGAATGGATTTAAATGATTCATTCAAGTTTGTTTGTTATGAATTTGAAACAAAATCATTAGAACACAAATGCAAAGTAGTTTTCCTTGACTGATGTTCTAGATTGACTGATTTGCCTGTCTGAGTCAGTGCTACAGTATGTGATATCACATGGATTACAAAATTTAAATGGCCTAGTAATTGGGGTGTTTCCATTTATAGGCCTTCAAACCAACCAAGGGATGGAGACCTTATCTGAAACATATGTGGTTTCTATCTATTTAACCAAAATCATTGAAGCTCTTAATTCCATGAGGCAGTTCTGTGATCTAAACGCACCAGAAGCTAGTGGTATTGGTACTTAGGAACCTGAAGAATCAAAAATCTGACTAAAAATCATTCCTTTCCCCATACACAATATTATTACTACCCCCTACAGAATATGGTCATCTCTATCAGACTCTACTGAAAAATCAGCTGATGCCATTACAGGATGATAGTTCTCTGAGACTAATTGACAGCGACTCTATCTTTTCAAGTTAATTATCCACAGAGCTCTTTAACCCCTTGATATCAGGAGGTTGGGTTTCCTCAGTGTAATGGAATGTGCTGCAAGCTTCAGTAAGGGGAGATTAAAGGAGACTCTGTTAAAAGAAAAAAAGCAAAGTGGCAGTCAACAGACTGCTAACTTCAACCAAAGACACTAGAAAAGCTTTAGGAAAAGGCTGATGTTTTTAGAAAAGATATCTCAGTTTTACTGGACAGGGACAGTGACAGCAATGAATTAGTAAGGAGAGTCTTCTAGGGCAGATTCTGGGTAAATCAATATTCAGGTGTAAAACAAATAAGGGATTTGGCTCTTCCATATCAGGTACAATTAATCATATGAAGAATTATCTTTGTATAAAACTTCCGTTGACTTCACTGGGAGTTCCACATGCACACACCTTCTAGGACTGGGTCCCAAAGCATCTAGTCATAGAAAAGCTAAACCAAAACAAAATTATGAGCCTGATCCTGCACTTAAATCAATGAGTGCATTATCTGGATTGTAAGAGAATATTCCTTCCCCCCACTCTAAACTCTAAGGTAAGTGTCTCTTATGGTCTCTTATGCTTGACCAGATAACTTTAAGCCACTTTCCCAGCCTAAGTTAAATCCTTTCCCCCAAAACCCAAACTCTTCCAGTTGGGGATTGGATCCAGCTGCCACCACCAATGTAACTATTCCAAACCCATGGACTGGGGCACATTAGAACTCCCGAGAACAACACCTCCCTCTTCCTGGGAGATCGGGACACCCAGACTCCGCTCCACCCCCTCCCTTTTCAGCCTAGGAGAGAGATTTCAGCACACAGGCTCTCCCCTAGCTGTGAGCCTGTCACAGATTCTAAACTCAGATTACTTCAATGGAACTACAGACAATTCTTATAGGTATAAACAGTTTAATAAAGAAAGAAACAAAGCATACAACTAATACAAACTTCACAGATATAAAGCTTTCTAACCGGAGTCTCCTTGCATAAATTAGCCTCCCCCCCGGGGATTTCTTTCTCTGCTGAACTCTACGTTTTAAGGACACCAGAGATTAAGTACAAAGCTTATGCAATCAATAGTTCTACTTACTGTCAGTCTAACTTATGAATATATGAAGGAAAAGGAGGAGATGAGTCTCCATAGCTGGAGAAAGATGGAGTCAGCCCAAAAGCCTTGGATGAACTGAGACTAACTTCCTGGTTTGTCTGTAGGTAGGCTACTCTGACGTCACCCCCTCTCCTGTTCGGTTAACCCCTTACAGGTAAAACAGCAACTCCAAGGCACTTCACACTCATGACATGGATAAAGACCAGTTCAGCCCTGTACTGTTTAGTCAATATCTTAAACAAGCAAAAAATAAAACTTTCTCTAGTAAGCCTAATAATTCCATTTTAGGAAGTTCTTGCCCCCAAAAGCTTTCCACGTCATAAAACCATCACCATTAGTGCTGTGAGGCTGGTAGGATTCCTGCTCTTGAATTCATTTAAAAATAAATAGTTAACTTGCACTCCTGTTGAACCTTGAATTGTATTTATTATGCACCCACTGAAGTCAACAGGAGTTTTGGAAGAAATGTAGGATCAGGCTCTGAGTGCTGTTGTTTGCTTCACCTCAAACCCATCTAGAGGTCAAATCCTATTTGCTTTATTCATGTTACAATGAAAGGAGAATCAGGCCAACTTTCTATATTCTGCCTCATATTGCACTATAATAAAATACATAACAATCTCTGAATTGGAGGTGGATAACATAGAGAATAGCAAAGAATTATAGTATGGCAGCCTAAGGATCACTGCAAAACATAAACAGTGTCTAAACAACAGGATAGCAAACAAAAGAGCTGCTAAGTACACTACACAAGCTGGCAGACCCCTGAGAAATAAAAATAGAAGCATGATCCTGTGATTAGGGAAATAGATGTTGGTTAAGAATGGGAGTCAACTTATTTTCTAGCTCTCCATTGTTGTAGTTAGCACACTTCTTCCCATCCAGATTTAATCAGGAGAAGTCAGCTGGGTGTAAACTGTGTTGATTAGGTTTAGCTGAAAATCTTGAACTAAAAGCAACAGCCCCAAGCACTCTCTCAACATGCAAAGGATCAAAGGCTCATGAGTACAAAGTGAACAACAACCAATATGAACACAAAGATTACTGGTCTTCTCTGGCAGGTATTTATTTTAACTCTGTGACCTATGTCAGAATACTATCTGTATGATCTGTCTGTCAAAAGGAACCAAATAGCAGTATCTGTGGCTTGCAGGGCAGAAAAATCAATAGAGAAAAAAAAAAAAACATTTTAACCCTGTTCTCCAAAATGTCTTGCTCCCAGTTTACTTTTATGAAACCACAAACACTGAGAAATTAATTACTTATAAAGAAGTTAAGGAATGGAAAATTGTTAGTGAAAATCATTCTAAATGGTTTTACATTCAAAATAATTAATTCAATGTGTGTAAAATAATATTTAATATTAAAATATAATCTTTAAAGGAGGAAAAGATATCAATGAAGCTTATTTTACTTACTTGCTAAGCCCTGAGTTCAGTGTTTTCTATTTTCTCGGTGAAAATTAATGACAATCCCCAACCACCTACAACATGGCAGAGAGTGTTGTAATGTAGTCAGCTCTGGCAAAACAAGCATGGAATTCAGAAATCATGTTCTGAGAAGGAAGTAAATGAGGAAATAATTTTCAGTGGTTTCATCTGTAATTCTTAAATCTTATTTACAATGGACTCAAAGGATTCAGTGACTTTAGGATGAAAACAGAATAATGGGCAATTTATTCAGCTAAACATGAGCAGGACAGAGGGTAATGGTGTTAGGAGGACATGCCTTTGAGTTCTGCAAATTTCATTGCCTGTCTTACTGTTTCTGGATGTCCCTTCTCATTTTTACTTTCAAGGAGCTGCACAATCTGCATCTTTTCTCTAATTTTGTTTTATTCTTCTTTGTCCCTTTCCTCTTTCTTTATTTCTCCCTTAATATGCTCCCACTCCTCCCTTCAAGCTTTCTTTCATGTTTGTAAGCCCAATAGCCAGAAGCTCCAGTAGGAAAAGAGATTTCTACTCCCTCTATTGGTGAAAAGGGAAAAGTGCTACAATAGAGAGTTCAATTTACACAGAATACCTCTCCACAACTTGAGGACACTGAAGGTCACCATAACTATACATGTAATTTGATTTTGGGTGTTGGTGAGTTCTCAGAGTGGTTCAATGGGGGAAAGAACTCTGATCTTGTGGCAAAAGTTCACTTCTAAGGAGCAAAGACTCTGCTTATGTGTCCTAAGTATTTTTGAATCCCCTTCTGTGAGGACTTAAATGCAAGAGACAATGCAGACCAATGATTTTGCTGTAAGAGACAACTCAAAGGTCTTCTCAGCAATTGACAGACTGAGGATTCCACAGTGAGAGATGATGCAGAGTCAGGCATTCACTGTGAGAGATGGCCCAGAGAATGCCACAGCAAGAGATAATGCCGACTGAGGCTTTTGCTGAGAAAACCATCTCAAATGAGATCATAGCAAGAGACAGTGCAGAAGACAGGAGCAGAACTATGTGGAATCCAAAGAGTTCCTACCTGAACAGCACCTTAATAAAGCTGAATCACTGGTTGGTGATAAGTTGGGGCACCACCAGGTGTGACCCAGCAAGCAATTCTTTTGCATTGTAGACAGACCCACAAGGAGACACATAGAATCACTGTTAGTCACTGAGGCGAATATGGAGTAGAGTTTGGTGGATGGGTGATATGAACAATTCTGTAGGACATTTTCACTAGTGGAAAGAGTTTCATGTATTACTGCAAAAATTACTGGAAATGGGGAGATATTTAATGCTTATTTGCATATATATTCTATTACTGTAGCTTCCAAGTTTCTGATTGTGTTTCCTTTCCCCTACCAGAGATTCTCTTGTTTGTACTGTCTCAAGTGGTGGCAATTGGGGAAGTTCTGCCTGTTAAGGACACCTAGGGAGTGTGCATTTAATTTCCCCAGGATTGTGAGTGGGTGCATAAATGGTTTAGTTATTCAGGGTGGACTCTAGATATACTGAACTCAGCCCTTTTTCCTGTTAACCTTCTGGCAGTTTTTTAACCTTCTGGCAGTTAACCTTCTGTTTTAACCTTCTGGCTGTTAACCTTCTGGCAGTTACCTGTCCCGCTCCTGCCCCTTAGTGCTTGCAGTAGTCAACTTCCTATGACAAATACCCTCTTTGCCTCCAAATTGTTTGTTAAAACCCATTCATTTCAAATATGATTCAGACTGTATCTTGTTCTCCTCACCAGTAATATTTGCTCAATCCTCCCTTACCTTCAGTGTTTTCCCAGGTCTTAACTTTCTTTGTCTTCACCGAGCTTGTAGTTGTTTAAACAATATGATCTTCAAAACAGGTAGAGTGTCTAGTTCTATGATTTATAAAGCACCATATATGTTTCTGACATTACAATAGATGGTATTAAAAATTAGACATTTTTCATAGTATTTGCACTAATTCCCAATCTACTCACAGGGGATAACAATGCATATTCCACAGTAAAGATATATACCACAGTGTGGTGAACATCAATTTTAGTGGTCTTATCTTTATATAAATATAATTATAAATAATTTTATATGAATATTATAATTAATGCTATCAGTAAAAAGATATTGGAAAACAAGGTATCCTTTTAAAAATACATAGTATCCTGTTTTCTTCATCTTATTGGCCAAGTTGTCTAACATCAACATTCTAAGCCAATGTAATTTCTGTCTGCCCAGGGCCTTTGCAGTAAAAGTCACCTACACATGTAGTGCCCAGCACATGCATTAACTTGAAGGAACTCAACATAATGCATATGCTGGGTACAACATTGTTCCCCAACTTGGCAGTGATACTTTCAGGTGACTCTGCATGTATATCTGGATCTGCATGCAACAAACTTTTATTGCAGAATAAAACTCAGCTGACCGTGATAAGGTTTCTGAATTTGACCTGTTTAACTCAGAGCTAAGATACACAAATAGCTGTGATAGCTTTTGATACCCATAGGTCTCATAGGAATTTCCAGAGACTTGCTTTCTCAAGAAATTTCCAGAGATGATCATTATAATTAGGTCACATGTTTATCCTCAGTTGTCATTCAGAGCTATCTTTCCCAGAAATTCAGTGCATTCAGTAGAAATAGACACATCTCCTGTCTTTTGTCTTCTTTGCAAGAAAAAGAGAACTATTAGCAAAAACAGGTGTATAGGATTTTGATTGGTGACTGGACATAGAAGATAGCAGAAGTTAGTCAACGATATTCTCCTTCATTCAGTTGTCATCAACTAGTGATGGGCGGGGACATGAGAAAATGTTGGACTACAAAAGGATTACTTTTGGAAAACAAGACTTGTATGGCTTTCACACTTCAATTGGGCACGATTAGACACTTTTCTCTAATCACAGGGTTGGATCCAAGATTTTTCAGAATTATGGATTCAGTGTTTTTTTTAAGAATAAGATATTTAGGAATTAATGTTTCACAAAACTTTCCTGTCTTGTACTGGTCTAACATTCCTAGAAAAAATAGTAGTATTAAATCAGGCACAACTAAATAGTAATTTATTGTTTTTGTTTTCTTATACCTGGCAGAATACCCTTTTCAAGATAAATTCTTCCCAAAGGCTTTGTATCTTTTCCAGACAATTTCTGTACTGTCTGTACTACAGCTGCTAGTCATTAAAGAGAAAAATCAAATGTCCAGGAAATTTGTCTGGATTAAAAAGTCCAGGTTGTAGCTGCCAATTTTATGGGCACAAAGGAAATTGAAGTGTGGGGGGACAATGACTCATTCTTTCTTATCTGGATCTATTGATTTTTTACTTCAGTGATTAATTTCAAGAGGTGGGTAAAGAATTAATCAAGCATCATATGATGCCAGATGGAAAACAAACTGAGGCTATCTCATAACTACATTTAGGCACTTTGCCTTTGGATTCTGCCATTGCATTGTCTAATATTTTTAAGGCGCACACTACAAAGTACTTTAAAATCTTGTGCCAATCAAAGAGTGACTGTGGGGTCTGCAGACATCACTGAGTTATCTCTGTTAACATTAATAATTAGAAATCCTCATTGAGCACTATTTATTATACCTACAGAATTAGAGGAAGACCATATTAAGGAGTTGACTCTATTTCCCCGTTGTTTGTAAATTACACTCTGCAATCTTTCTTGGTACAAAATTTGGATGTTTCAAGCATATCTTTGAGACATTCCCAAGTGAGATTTTATATAAGCACAACATCTTAAAGTACATTGACATTTTTTCAGAGTAGAGATCTTGTGTGTTTTTTTTTTAAAACTGATCTATAACATGCCTAGCACATTATAGGCACTATATAAATAATACAAATAATAATGATTTATAAAATTCCATTTCATAAACATACTGCGACCACTCACTCCACCGAAACATAATGTAATATTGGACTTCGAGATGCATTCTCGAATATTGAGGTTGTTATATATTAATCGCAAATGATGGTTCTAGAATGTTTCTATTTGAGATTCAAGAATGGTTGTATTTAAGGGCACAAATTTGCTCCACCAATCTAATATTTTATTTGTCCAGTTTTGTGTTTATATTGGAATCAATAACCGAAATTCAGTGACCTAAGAGCAGAGTAACACAGTGGTCAGCCAGGCCCAATATGCATATTCTTGTATATATCACTGCTGTTTTTCCATTTAAAAAAAAATCCTGTGCTAGTGGCCTCACTCAGGAACAACTTTACAGTAACAGAATGGGGAGAAGACTATTCAGAAAGGGAACAAATTTCAGTTTCAAAAATTTCCAAGTGCTAGTATAAACAGAGTGAACAAAATAAATATAAAGTAAGAAAATACCTCCACATTATTATTTATTATCACCAGTCAGTCATAACTCACTTGGGTACATATCTAAATCCTCAGCCATTGCAAACTTTGTTTCATAAGTTCCAACAGAGCATAGCCTCCAGGATCCTGTAATAGAGTGAATAACATTTATGTTACAACATAGCCCACTTGGAATTTTAGGAGCATCAATACGATTTTTAAAAACTCATTTTTGTCAATCAGCAGAGCTGCGCTGAAGTCCACAGATCTTTGCTAACTTACCAAGTGAGAATATGGCCCATGGTTTTGGGGGTTTGTTTTATTTATTAAAATGGCTAACTATATTTTGGTTTTGGCATATACACTCTCAAGCCAGAACAGTGTCAGTTTTGTAGGGAAAATATGGAATGGTGACAGAACGTTCTTTGAGGGCTCAGGGCAAGGAAGCCACTCCCTTTGTTGGTCTGAAATAATCTCATTCTGTTACTCTTCAAGCCATGTTTCAAGGCCCATTTTCTCCAGGCTTTTGTGGAGGGAAGAAGCAGATGAGTACTGCGCATTGTATTGTGTGACTGGGATTAGTGGTTACATTGAGGGATTTTGACTCTTTTTTTAAAAAAAAATTACTGCACTTGTTTTTGTGGTTGAGGGTTGGGATTTTTAAAGGGGCTTATGAGAGTTGGATCCCTGACTCCCATTAAAAGTCAGTGGGAGTAGGGGTTGTGATCCTAAATCCCCTAGGCTGCTTTCAGTCTCACTCCCTTATAGATTTTGAACTATTAAAGATTGTTAAGTGGAAAAAACTTCTTGAAAGGCACTTTTTATGTTTTAAAAATTGAAATAAATAAAATGGAGAACTAACCTAAAATTGGTTAGAATGATCAGCACTGGGACTGGAGACTTTTATCCAGACTCCACATCCTCTCTGGACATAAAACTTCCATTATTCTCCAAGAGAATTCTAACAGAGGACTTGTTTCGTGGACCAGTCTTTCTATTAACTTCAAGAGGGGATGAGTGGAGGCTGACCCCAAGTGTGCTTTATTTCAACAGGAGGAGAATTTTTGCAACTAAGTTATGGCACTCAACACAGTAATATAATTACAACTGCAACACAAGCAGAAACAGTAGCAAAGGAATTGGCTAGTGCTTCCTGAGAAATGCTGAGTAGAACAGGGCAAAACGTCATTAAAAACTTTTTTTTTCCAGCATGAAATGAAGATTCAGCAGCACTAAAATATTTTGTGAAATTATTTTTAAAAATGAATCATTTCATTTCAACTTTATCTAAATGAAATGTTTCAAAATTTTAGGTACAAAATTACTTTTTTTCAAAAATTCCTTAAATTTTGTGTTAATAGAAATAAAAAATGTTTAAAAATTAAACTGAAACATTTAATTTGGGGTCAAATAAAACATTTCATTTAACATAAAAATATTTTTCTCTTTGAAGTGTTGACATTTTTAAGAAAAATTCTTTTCAATTTCACCTGAAATGATTTTTTCCCCCCAATTTTTCAAAATTGCCAGTAAACCACAGTATCCATTACTCACACAGCTCTAGTGCTGAGTACCCCAACTCCAGTTGATTTTAGAGGGATTAGGGCACCTAAAATCTATAGAGTACTGTCTTAAGTAGAGAGCAGTAAATAATATTTGGATAGAGGAAGAGTCAGGGGATAATTTAGTGGCTGTTTTGTGAGGTCAGTCTAACTGTTCTACATTTCAAAACCCAAGCTGTTTAACAAGATGTTAGCGCATACAGAATGCAAGCAGGAAGAATTTTTATTCCCTTTTTTTTTTTGTATGTTTGTTTGTTGAGGAGGCAGAGGTAAACACAGCAGGATTACTGATAGCACACAGAAGGTAGCATACTATCCCCACAGCCATCTACCACTGCAATGTACAGGGAGTACCAAAATGCAATTTTTAATTGGGTTTGACAGACTCCTGAGAATAGGAAACATCAGCAAAATATCTGTCACAGTGTTCAGGAACTATAGCCAGAAAAGAGAGCCTCTGTAAACACATTAGCATTTTCTGAAATTCTGCAGTCTTGTGATTTTATTTATTTATTTATTGATATTGCTCGTTATTTTGAGGAGTACTGTTTAGATGGCTATGTAATCTTTAAAAAGACATTTGGGATGCAAGCCAGGGATATGCTTGGGAACTTTTCCGCTAGAGCAGGGATATTATTGCTTGTTACAGAGAGTTAGTATTGGGCTCAGAGGGGACTCTGTTCAGCATTTGAGGTCAAGGTCCTTTTAGCCCAACAAGTCTCATATTCATGAAAGGAGTAACCTGGAGTCCACTTATATTAACATAGTGCTGTTATGGGAATGTATTCATAATTCATTGCTGGTGAAATTCATCCCATATGTAGAAGGCTAGTTGAATTGCCATGTACCACTTTGTCCCATTAAAGCCCTTGGTGGCTTAAGTGAGAGTTAAGAGATACAAAGGCCTTAAGCTGGACTTCTCACAGGAATAAGTCTCTCAGACTATGATCAATGACACACAAATGCATTTCAGAAAAACCCCATTATTCCTGTAGTCATGAGAGTAATATTAATAAAGTGGAATACACAAATGGATTTCAGAATGACTGAGTCCAACAAGTCAACTTCAGAAGACTGGGATATAGATATACCCAGGGCCAGCGACAGAAATTTTGGGGCCCCCTACTCTGAGCGTTTGGGGCCCCCCCATCCCCCACCAAGGGCTGGCCTGGCTCTTGCAGGTGGGCGGGGGAAGCGCTGCAGCCGGGGGTGCCTCGGGAGCGGCGCACCTGGCCAGTCCTCTGAAGCCGCCGGCATCCTGTGGTGCCGCCCCCCCTCTCCCCCCCAGCCAAGGGCTGACCCGGCTCTTGATGCGGGTGGGCGGGGGAAGCGCTGCAGCCAGGGGTGCCTCGGGGCGGCTCCTGGGGTGCAGGACGAGCAGCGGCTGAAGGGCTCGGGAGGCAGCCGGCTGCGGCACCGGACACAGCCGGGGAAATGCGGTGCGGTGCCCAGGGGGGATGACTACGAGTAGAGCTGTGTACCAGTCCCCGGACTTCAGGGGGCCCCCTGAAGTCCGGGGCCCGGTACAGCTCTACCCGTTGTACCCCCCTGTCGCCGGCCCTGGATATACCACTTCCACATAGCTATATGAAAAAACATAATAGTCACCATATCAAAGATGAAGCAGTCAATGATCATTTCATCACCAAGTAACAAATTTTGAATCCTTATTCATTCACTTCTACTCAGAGACTAAAGCAATTTAAAACTCAGGGTTTTGACACAAGTGTTTGGAACTTGCACAAGGTGGCAAGGGTTGCACCAAACTGAGGTACCGAACCTCATCAGAGAGTTGGTTCTGCTGATGTAGTTTAATTGGTACTGCTGCACCTGTAAAGCCTCCACAGCTATTTGTGTTGGTACAGCTGTAAAATTCTCAAGCTGTGGCATATCTTCTGGCCTTTTGTATCTAAGCATTTAAGTAGATACCAGGGCTCTCTTTAAAACTTTGACATTGCACAACAACACTGCAGTTTGTTAGCCAATACCTCTGATATTTCCATATCTGTGGTTCAAGCACAAGACCATCGAATCCTGGTCTTCCTTGAGTGCTCCTTTAGCATCTTTCTCATCCAGGGCCATCACTTGATTGGTAGACATCTTGTTTCTGATATACTTAAAAATTTGTGTTCATTTTGTGTCTTTTGTTAGTTGCTCTTAAAATTCTTTTTTGGCCTGCCTAATTATACTTAAAATCTGACATGTGAAATGTAAATGTCCTTTCTATTTTTCCTCAATAGGATTTGACTTCCATTTTTTTAAAAGATGTCTTTTTATCTCTAAGTACCTCTTTTACCCTGTTGTTTAGCCATGTTGTCATGCTGTCATTTTTGATACGCTTGCTGTTTCTTTATTATTATTTGGAGAATATGTATTGTTTGAACCTCTATCATGGTGTTTTTTAAAAGTTTCCATGCAGTTTTCAGGCATTTCACTCTTGTGACTGTTCCTTTTAATTCTTGCTTAACCCACCTCCTCATGTTTGTGGAGTTCCCCTTTTCCAAGTTGTGAGTGTCTTTGGTATTTCCCCCCCTCCTACAATAATGTTAAAATTTAATTAAACTTTGGTGCTATTATTGAGTGGCTCAGCTATATTGCCCTCTTAGGCAGGGTCCTGTGCAACACTTAGGACTAAATCAAGAATTGTCTCTCTCTTTGGGGGTTCAACAAATAGATGCTCCAAAAAGCAGTCATTAGTGAAGTCTAGAAATGTTATCTCTGCATCCCATCCTGAGGTGACATGATCCCTATCAATATGGGGATAATTGAAATTTCCCATTATTTCTGGGTTTTCTGGTTTTGTAGCCTCTCTAATCTCCACAAGCATTTCACAATCACTGTCACTATTCTGGTTGGGTGGTCACTAGTCTATTCCTACATTTCCTAGTCTATTCAAGACATTTCCATCCATACAGATTTTGTGATACTGTTTGACTCATTAAGATTTTTAGTATATTTGACTTTATGCTTTCTTCCACACATAGTGCCACACAATCCCTATGGATGTAACCTACTCCATCATCGCTATATATTTTGCACTCTGGAACTACCATGTTCCATTAGTTATCATTGTTCCACTACATTTCTGTGGTGCTCTAATATATCAATATTCTCATTTCATATCAGGCACTCATGTTAATCCATTTTAGTATTTAGTGTTCTTGCATTTGTTTGTAAGCACTTATAAAATGTGTGTACAAACACTTATGAAATTATAGGAAAGACAAGGTGCTACAGTATGTAGGTGTTAACTGATGCATTATACCAGTGATATTCAGAGTGAGGCTTGTGAGCTGCAAGTAGCCCTTAAATGTGTCTCCTGTGGCTTTTTGCAGCACATAATATTAAAACAGTCTCTGATTTAATTTTAACCAATCTAAAAATATGTATAGTACTATAGCAAATGAAACAATGAATTCATACTACTTTGGCTCTTTTAGGTGTTAATCACTAATTTGGCTCCTGAACCACTGAGGTCTGTGTCTGCACTGGGCACTTCAGCTAGCTCATGAGAGATACATTTTAGTCATTTGTTATTTATTTCTTTATTGATATTGTGATAGCAGCTAGAGGGCCCATCCCAATTGTTCTAGGTGCGGTACAAACCCATAACGGAATAATGGTCCTTGTCCCAAAGAGCTCACTAAGTATAAGACAAAAGGTGGATTCAAGAAAGAGATCGAAGGAACACAAGGTTTTATCCTAAATGAAGAGATGTTGATCCAGAAATGCATTGATTCATACCTTAACCTTGGAAAGCAACTGGCATCTTCATGTTAATCTTGCCTACATTTTTGCACGGAAGAATAAGCAGCTTTGTTCCGAATTTTCAATATTCCTTTCACTTTTTGCATGCTTTCTCCTGGTTCCATTCTCTGACGGAGAGAGGATGTGTTGAATAACTGACCCCAATTCAAATTCTAACAACTTAAATGGAGGTGTAGAAGGGAAACAGAACCAAGTGTAGGGCTTTCTTTATTAAAGGATCAAAAGTCAATACTTCTGTCTTCCTGCATTCAGCATACCTTTTACATGATTTATTTCGTAAGACACAATTGAAAATAGCCTGTGATATTGAGGGTCACTAAGTCAAGTGTTAGGAAATACCTGGCACAATGTTCCCTTAACTGTTTAAAAATTGTATTCCAATAAATGTCAGGAAACTTGAAATCCCTCCTTGTCAATGATATAACCATTTTATAGGCCTCACTTAGCTACCTCACCATTTCCTGATCTGCTTTCTTATTTTTCCTTCAAGGTCTATATTAAGTTGTTTATTGACTGTTTTTTATAAGTTTAACTTTCACCTCAGGCCAAACTGCCTTTGCTGTAGTAACTATGATGCATGTGTGATTTCTTTTTTTCAGACACAATGTCCTTCATCACTTATATTATTGTACTCTCATTTCTCGTGTAAAGGTTCACCTCTTTCTATATTCCATATTCTGGCAATTGATGTATTTCTGTCACCTTTGTAATTCAGCTGAATCTCCATTGGTGAAATAGGTCACATTTCTCTTTAAAGTTATATACTTACAGTTGTGCGATTTTGTTCCTTCTCTGAAATTTATTTCTTTTAGGCAAAATTATTTTCAACTCATTTTTTTTAGACCCTACATTATTTGCCAGCATTATCCCTTGCATCATTTCCCCCCCCACCCCAGATCTTTTGTTTCTCTTATCACAACCTCTAAAAGTTGGTGCAAAGTATCCATCTTTGTTTCATCTAGCTTCACTTACCTTGAGTGAGTAATGCATAGCATATGATACTGAAAGAGAAATCCAGTATTGCCTGTGTGGAAATCTAACATTAATTTTACTTTCTTAATTTCTTTGCCTCTTCTCTAACTTCTTTATGCAGATTGTATTTGTTATGATACTTGTATTCTGCTGCTTTTAGTAGTCACAGCTGTTAGCTTTGTGAACTGGGTCAATTATCTCACTTGTTACAGGTTATTTTGAGTAGTAATGAATGAATATTGTAATGTACATTGAGAGTCTCAGATACAAGGTACTATCAAGCTATATTTATTAGTATATTAAATAACTTCCATAGGAAGACATAACTGTTGAGAATTAGTGCTTTCATCATTTTGGTGCACTGCCTAATCTGATGTCACAACTGAAGATTTCAGAACTGATCTTCCCATGAGTAAAATAAAACATAGTCCGTATCTAACACACATCAATTAGTCAGGTATTTAAGGATGAGGAGAACAGCACCTGAGGCTAAACCAGATATTTGAATATTTTGCTAGTTTTTGTTTTTAGATCTCGATTCTAATCTCATTTGTACTGGTGTAATTTTTAAATAACTTCACTGATTTCAGTGCAATTATTTTTTCTTACACCAGTGAAACTGAGATCATATTTTGGGCCTTAGAAAACCAAAGTCTGGATTTCCTTTCTGTCTCTTGGCTGTTGAAATAAAAGGATATCAATTCAAGAGAAATGAGTGAGCATCTCTTGGATAACAGAAGCCATAGGTGCTATTTATTTATCTTCTTTGTCTTTATTTTCTTGATTTACTTTGTGTATATTGTAAATTAAGGTATGTTTTATTATGTTTAAAAAGCCATGTGAAAAGGAAAGTAGCTAAATCTGAAATTATTTTTTGCAGGTAAGTATATAGTGTCATTTGTCAACAGACCTCAAAGTGCTTGAAATACATGAATTAAGTCTCAAAAAATCTCAGTGAAGTAGTTTAAGTATATACGTGAACTGAAGTTTCAATATATTTACAGTGCAGAGCAACATTGCATAATAATTCAGGACAGAAAATGAAGAAAAATACTGTGTCCTTTTGAAAGAAAAGTGGGAATTTCAGTAAGCACAACACATGTTAGCTGTAAGTTAGTCAGAACACTCAGGCTAACTCACCTATTATGAAAAATCTCATGAAATATGTAATGATCACAGGTGATAATTATCTTCATTTTATATCTGAAAACAACACCTCTAGCAGCACACTGCCCTTAATACCATACTGGCACATTGATGCAAAAATGCCCCAGAGGAAAAAACGCCACCCCCTAAAACCACTTCCTGAATCATTTAGATGTTCTCTGGAGGCCTTCCAACAGAATTACTACTCACCAAACTCTGCTTAGCTTGCAATATCTAAGCTGATAACATCAAAAGATAGCATTGCTGCAGTGCATAAAGCACTGTTAAAGAAATCCACACATGATCCAAAAACACAAAACAATTTATTAATGGTTTTAGTTATAATAGAGATAATGTATAATTAATGTAGGGAAACAGAATACACATAAAAAGGACTAAATTGTCCTTTAAGAACTCAGCTGTGATGGAGTGTACCAATCCCGTACTGGTGAGATCAGATTTAAGGAGCTCCTCTGGGCCTGTGCCCCATGCTGCAGAGGAAGGCAAAACAAACAAACAAAAAAAAACCACCTAGGACTTTTTCCAATCTGCCCTGGAGGAAAATTCCCTCCCAACCCCAAATATGGTCATCCGCTAAACCCTGAGCATGTGGGCAAGACTTACCAATCAGACACCAAGGAAAGAATTATCTGTAGTAATTCAGATCCCATCCCATCCCAGGCCATTGGTCATATTTACTGCTAATAGTCAAAGATGAATTAACTGCGGAAATTAGGCTATCACATCATACATCCCCTCCATAAACTTATCAAGCTTAATCCTGAAGGCAGATATGTCTCTTGCCCCCACTGTTCCCCTTGTAAGACCATTCCATAACTTCACTCCTCTGGTGGTTAGAAACCTTCATCTAATTTCAAGTCTAAACTTCCTGATGGCCAGTTTATATCCATTATAGCTTTCCTGTGTCCACATTGGTACTGAGCTTAAATAATTCCTCTTCCTCCCTGGTATTCAGGGCCGGCGACAGGAATTTTGGGGCCCCGTACGCAGATCGCGCGCCCCCCCCCCCCCGGTCTCCCGCCGCCCGCGCCCCCCCCCCGGCCGTTCTCCCACCGCCCGCGGGGCCCCCGGTCTCCCGACGCCCGTGGCCCCCCCGCCGTCTCCCACCGCCCGCAGACCCCAACCCCCGCATACGTTTTGGCCGTGTGGCCGGCCAGGAGAAGCAAAGGGGGGCGGGGGGAGGCTGCTGGGTGCCGGGGGAGGGGGGCTGGTGAGCGCTGCAGCGGCTGCGACAAGGGGGTACAGCTGAGTACCGGGCCCGCCCCGGACTTCAGGGGGCCCCCCTGAAGTCCGGGGCCCGGTACAGCTGTACCCGTTGTAACCCCCCTGTCGCCGGCCCTGCTGGTATTTATCCCTCTGATATATTTATAGAGAGCCATCATATCTCCCCTCAGCCTTCTTTTGGTTAGGATAAACAAGCCAAGCTCTTTAAGTCTCCTTTCATAAGACAGGTTTTCCATTCCTCAGATCGTCCTAATAGCCCTTCTCTGTACTGCTGCTGTGAAGTAGGGTTGTGAACTGTCTCATCACACAAATTCAAACATCCTTGCCCAGCCCTCTACTCCATTCCTTCCCTGAGGCCCTACCCCATCTTTGAGACCCCACCCCACTCACTCCATCCCCACTCCCTCCATTTTTCACTCTCCTCCACCCTCAGTAACTTTCACCAAGCTGTAGCCAAGGGGTTCGGAGTGTGGAAGAACATAACATAAGAATGACCATACTGGGTCAGACCAAAGGTCCTTCTATCCCAGTATCCTGTCTACCAACATTGGACAATTCCAAGTGCCTCGGAGTGAGTGAACCTAAGAGGTAATGATCAAGTGATCTCTCTCCTGCCATCCATCACTCCCCTCTGGCAAACAGAGGCTAGGGACACCATTCCTTACCCATCCTGACTTAACCTCCATGAATTTATCAGTTCTCTTTTAAACTCTGTGTTATATTACTAGCCTTCACAACCTCTTCAGGCAAGGAGATCCACAGGTTGACTGTGTGCTGTGTGAAGAATAATTTCCTTTTATTTGTTTTTCTCACCATTATGTGTCATGCCTCAGAGTACTAGGCAGTAGTGCCAGCCTGGAGCACACAGCCAACTCCCTGATACCAGGGCACTATCTGGTATTCCCCAATTGTGGAATTTCCATCTGATCCAACTGTCAGAAGTGTTTCCCATTTCCAGAGAGAGACCCACAGATTAAAAGAGAGCCAAAAGAAGCCAGGCCCACTCACTTTCTGGTGCTTAGTTGATCCCATGGCATCATATGCATGAGTTACGTAGCCTGCCTTCTTTATCTGCCAAATCTAGCCTAGAACAGTGGGGTCCTGATCTATGACTAGGTCTCATACATGATACAGTAATACATATAATAAAGAAATAATAATAATAATAATGTGCACGTGCATGTGGTGTGATGGAGGGACTGGTTCCTTGAGTTTTAATTAATTGGGATCAGAATGCTCTGGGAATTTGTAGTGTTGGTGGTGATGCAACAGAGAATGGCTATTACCTAATCCAAACCCCTACCCATTCTTTCCTGGATTCAGAGCCCAATTCTACTGAAATGCCCACAGAAGTGCTTCCAGAGGTAGGAGTAATGGAAGTAGAAGAACTCTTTTGATGACCTTCATGTCCCCTTTTTTCCAGGCCTGTTGGCTGCTTTGTGCTCTTCTCAATTGCATATGCAGAAGGAACCATTTGGCACCAAATATTTATTGCTACAGAAAACACAGTGGAAGCTTTGTTTTATACTTTAACAAAGGGGGCAACCATAAAAAGCAGTCTGAACACAATATCTCACATCCTTATCTATTCTAGTGCTAAATTTGCTAGAATTACTGTCCAGATGAACAGATATGGTAAGCTGTTCTTGCCAGGAACTTTACTGAGTAAATCAATTGGGATCTGCTAACTAACCTCCTCCTCAACAAAGTTTCAGTACTGTTTGAAGTTCATAAATTTGTTAAAGGGCATTTATTTTTATTCTAAAATATATAAAAAGGAAACTAAGGCTTTTTTTAGGTTGAAACCATTTTCTGTGTATTAGACTTGACTGATAGTACTCTTTATAACCTAAATCTAAAAGTCCGCTTTACTGCATAGACTTATCTCTGCTTTTATTTGAGTGCATAGCATTCATATTTAATGATAATAGATCTCCTCTAGAAATATCACTAGTATGCAATGACAACCTTCTTCTGGTTTAAACATAGCCTTCATGGACATGGAGTGAAGTCAGAAGAAAAAAGTTTCTATTTATTTGGACTTTTTCTGTCTTTTATTATCTTAATTGGCAACAGCATGAACCAAATGCCTTATAAATCTTTTAAACGGTACATGCATAAATTGGATGAAATACATGTGACTTGCATCTCATTAATAACAACAACCAATAGTTTAAGGAAACTATGTCCAAGAGTCTTGTAGCACCTTATAGATTAACAGATCTTAGGGATCATAAGCTTTCGTGGGCTAAGACCCAAAGATTAGCACTATAAGAAAGCACCCATACCTGAGGCGAAAGAAGGGAAAGTGTCACTTTTGTCAAGCTACTTTGCAAATTTCACAATATTAAAATCTTTTATCCCTGACAAAAAAGAGTTTTTTAAAAAAATAAAATAAAAGTAGCAAATATGTCCTCTGTCACACAGTCAAAGAAATGAAGGTCAAATTTAAATTCATCTTGGAATATTATGAATTGTTGAATCTGAGTCTCATACATGTGATTAAAAAGTGCTGAGTGTCACAACGCGATTTCAGAAGGACCAGGAGACAGTAATCCATTTGTTAAAATCCGAGGGAAAGGATCAGTAGTTATTATTATTATTATTATTATTATTTTATTATAGGCTCCAGTTGTCCATTTTTTGTATTATTATGTCTTTGAGAAAAGTGTACCATGCGGATTGAATAGTTCTGAGAGAAAAAGTAGGGGATGGGTTAAGTAAGACACATATAAAATATTTTTATTTTTATATCACACCTTTCACAGAAGCTCAAAGAGTTTTATAAATTAGGTAAACTTTGTAACAAGCCAGACCCTAGAATGAATGGTTAGTAGATTGTTAAATAAGGGTGCAGTTTTCATTGTGTTTCATAGGCTTGTAGTGTGGAACACAGACTATAGTCCCACCTACAATGTCAGTAGATCTTAGGTAAGTGGCATAATACTCTATAAATCTGAGTCACTCTGGCTAGCTAGTCCACATATCTGCCCTGCGGGGCTGGAAAGTTTGGATGGGATTTTCAAAAGCATTCAGCATTAGGGTGACCAGACAGCTAACGTGAAAAATCAGGACAGGGTGGGGAGTACTATGAGCCTATATAAGAAAAAGACCCCAAAATTGGGACTGTCCCTATAAAATCAGGACTTCTGGGCACCTTACTCAGGATTAGCCTTGCCCTTCTCCCATTGAAATCAATGAGACATCAGTTGGGTCAATGCTGTGTGCTTTAGAAAATCTTACCTTTAAGTCTATACCTTACCAGGAAAAAGGCTATGACCGCTCAGGTTCTTTCAAGAATGTGCACGGATAGCTGTGATTCTGCTAACAGTGTCACTGTGTGGTGAAACTGCTGCAGATCCAAATGTGTCTTTCTTCAAAAGGCTTGTTAACAAAATGGAAATCTGCCTCTTTGACTCAGATGGGTTACATAGAGATAAATACAAAATTGCTGTTAAAATTACTTACCTACTGTTTGAGTCATGTATCTTTGATTAATGTGTTTGTGTAAAGCTTGTTATTTTTGAAGAAAAAATGTAAGAGTAAAGAACCATGCGGGATATCAAGGGAGAGCACACTGTTTTTGTGGGGTTTGCAGATGAATGTCTAGATGCATGATTAATAAGTGTGTCTTGCAGAATATTTAAAAAATATTGAAGGTTATACACTGAAAAAGAGTAAATGAGTTAACACTGGGAAAAAATCAATGATTTTATTTCCATTTTCATTATTAAAATTCAAATTTGAGCCATTTACTTTAGAAGTTATTTCTGTAAATACTTTGCAAACGGCTGTGTACTGCCAAGAAAACCTATCCTATGGATAATGGGCTTAATCAACTTCTTGTATGTCTTTCAAAATAAAGAAACATCTGGGGCTATGTACAATGTAAAATGTCACAGACATTGTTTTCCCTATTATTCCTTAGGAATATACTGACAATAATCATGTGCCAGGCTCTACATATCAGTCAGCCAAAATCAGCATAGTACAGAGACTCAAGGAAACCCACTTCTTGCCCCATGAGAAGGGTAATGTGATAGGTGACAGTACACCTGATGACTGATAATGATGGCCAAGACTGTAAAGATGGATAATGACAATTCTCAGGACTCTTCTCACCTGAATTTTAAAAAAATGATTTACAGTTTTTTACCATTGATTTCTGCTTGTACCAAGTTGCCTCAAAGTTAAGAAGATAGTCCATGTCACTAAGAGCAGCTGCATGGCATTGCATGCAGAAAGTAGTTCTGCTTGTCTGCATTAGAAAACAGAAGTAAAGGCTTGAGTCAGCAAGATCATGAGCTTTCTGGTCCAATCCAGTAAAGCAGTTAAGCATGTGCTTCATTTTAAACATGCATGTGCTTCCATTGACTTCAATGGGATTATGTACCTGCTTAAAATTAAGCCTCTCCTTAAGTGTTTTGTGTGATCAGATGCTGAATGCTCAGCACTTTAAAGGATCAAACCCTAAAATGAGATATTACCACATTCTTTTTAACTGAAAAGAAAATGAAGGCAAAACATTCCTTTATGATTTTCTAAAACGTTTTCTTTTCATAATACTCTTCCTCTCTCTGCTTTTAGGTTAAATTTTTCTCATACTGGTTTGAAAACATAGTGCAGGCTGCCTATTATCTTCTGAGGCTGAGCATTAAGAACATTTGCAGAATGGAAAATTAGGGTAGGATGAAAGGGTGATACCATTTCAGAGGTGAAAATGAATAAAGACAAACTATAGGCCATAGGAAAAGAACACTAATAACAGTCACTGGGAAACCGGACATTATGCATTAATAACGTTCCTTTCTTTTTACTTTGAAATACCATTTTCTCAGCATTGGTAACAATAATAATGGGCTTCTTCACTGCCTTGGAATGTATGCTCCATTTTTACAAGGGCAATCACATGAGTTTATGCGTATGTCCTGCTGTTCCATTGCTGCGACAATAAACCCAATGGACCTGTTTTTAAGAGGCTTGGTACAAAGTGTTGATTAAAAAAGTAAAGGATATATGCTCAACCAGATAAACAAAAGATGTACATCACATTCATATTTGGGGAGGGGGGGATCTTTTTTCGGTTTCTTCTGCTATAGCCATTTTAGTTTCTTCTTTCCAGTGACTGGACTGTGATTCAAAGTTTGAATGTATGAATGCTTGGAGTGATAAGAAGTAGGTTATATTTTTGAACTGTACCAAAGTGTCTAAGTTTCAGAACATTACAGTTATGTCAAAACAGATTGTTTATCACATTGTGGACAACCTGATAAACTAGATGATTCATGTTGTGAAGAGAGAACCTCCCCCCCTCTAACACTGGGGTAACAGAGGGGGGTCTCTTCCTGACCCCTTAACTTTAAGCTGCTTCCCCAGCCTAAATTAAGTCTTTTCCACCCCAAAACCTACACTCTACCAGTTGGGAATTGGGGTTCCGCTGCCACCACTCAGTAATCACCCCAAGACTATAGGGTGGGGTACCTTGACACCCCCCCCTCTCTCCCTAAGAGATCGGGACACTTAGACACTGCTCCCCTCCCCCCTCCCTCCAGCCTGAAAGCAGAGAGAGAGACGCAGCACACCGGCTCACGCTGTGAGCCTGCCACTCAGACACTGCTCCCCTTCCCCCTTCCCCCCTCCCTTTCCAGCCTGAAAGCAGGGAGAACTTTAAGGGAATAACCAAATGCTTCTTATAACAAAAAAGGTTTTAATAAAGAAAAGAGAACAACTTACAGTTAATACAACTTCACAGATATAAAGCTTTCTAATCCCTCCCTCAAGATTTTACCCCCTGGAAGGTTAGTACCACTCTAAATCAGGTACAAAACTTATGAGATCAAAATGCTACTTACAGTTATTCTAATCTTAGAAACAGAAGGGTGCTCCATCTCTCCCAAAGCTAGGAGAGGGGAGAAGAGCTTCCATAGCTGGAAAAGAGATCGAGCTAGCCCAAAAGCTCCGGGACAAACTGAACTGACTTCCTGGTTCTTCCTCCAGGTGGGCTATTCTGATGTCACCCCTCCCCCTCCCTCAGTTAACCCCCAACAGGTAAAACAGCACTCCAAGGCACTTCACACTCATGACACATGTGGACAAAGGTGATCCAGTGGATACAGGGTACTTGGACTTTCAGAAAGCATTTGACAAGGCCCCTCAGCAAAGTTCTTAAGCAAAGTAAGCAGTCATCAAGAAGGAAGGTCCTCTCATGGACCAGTAACTGGTTAAAAGCCAGGAGGGAAAGGGCAGGAATAAATGGTCAGTTTGCAAGTGTATAGAGGTATTCGTTCATCCATCAAAGTTGATGAGGACCACCCAATGTCATCATTTTGTTTGGGAGTGGGTTCTAAGATGGCTGATTAGTCCAATCCGAGCCTGGAATGGATGATTGCAATGGGGACATGGAAGATCAGGCTGCCGACTGGGGGAAGAGAAGATACCAGCCCTGGACTTGCGAAGAAGACGCTTCTCTACAGCATCACTCAGTCTCTTTTGTTTGTAGTCTGTTGCACCATCATGGACTTGTCTGCGCCAGGGGAAGCGATCATTAGCGATTAGTATAATCATTAGCGATTAGTCATTAGCGATTAGTATAGAGGTAAATAGCAGGCTCTCTCACAGATCAGTCCTAGGACCAGTGTTTTTCAACATAGTCATAAATGATGTGGAAAAAGAGTTAAAAAAATTGCAGATTATACAAAATTACTCAAGACAGCTGATGGATGTGTTGAGTTACAAAGGGATCTCACAAAACTGATTGATCAACAAAATGGCAGATTAAATTCGGTGTTGATAAATGCAAAACATTTGTATATTTGAAAACATAATCTTAATTATACATACAAAATGATAAGAGTCTAAATTAGCTGTTACCACTCAAGAATGAGATCTTAGAGTTATCATGGATCATCCTCTGAGAGTGGCAGTAGCAGGTCCTCTGAAAGACTGCATTGGCAGTCAAAAAAAGCTGTTAGAATGTTAGGAACCATTAGGAAGGGGATAGATAATAAAACAGAATATATCATAATGCCACTATATAAATCCATGGCACACCCATGCCTTGAGTACTGTGTGCAATTCTGATCGCCACATCTCAAAAAAGATATGAGAATTGGAAAAACTATAGAGAAGGACAACAAAAATGATTAGTGTTATAGAACAGTTTCCAAATATGGAGAGATTAAAAAGACTGGGACTACTCATTTTAGAAAAGAAACAACCAATGGGGAATATGATAGAGGTCTAAAAAAACATGAATAGAGAAAGTGAATAAGAAAGTCTTATTTACCCCTCCACATAACACAAATACCAGAGGTCACCCAATGAAATTAATATGCCCTTGGATTAAACAAGCACAAACATATAATGCACAGCCAACCTGTGGAATAAATTGCCAGGGTATGTTGTGAAAGCCAAAAGTATAACTTAGTTCAAAAAAGATTTAGGTAAATTCATGGAGGATAGATCCACCAATGGCTATTTGCCAAGATGGTCATAGATGCAACCCTATACTCTGGATGTCCCTAAACTTTTGGCTACTAGATGCTGGGACTGGAAGATACAGGATGGATCACTTGGTAAATTGCCCTATTCTGTTCATTCCCTCTGACGCATCTGGTACTGTCCACTGTTGGAAGACAAGTTACTTGGTTAAATGGGCCATTGTCTTACCCAGTATGGCTATTCTTGGATCCTTTTGTTCTTATGCATCTTATGTTCAGGTAAAATGGTGCATTAGGGACTTAAAAGGGCCTATACCCTATCATGAATACTGCCCCTAGCATGTGAAGACACTGGGTTTGCGGAAGCATTGTAAGTACAGCTATGCCAATAACTGATTCCTCAGTTTGCTGGCTGTACTGAGAAACGAGGGAGAAATCTTTTCAGTCTGATCTGAATCAAATTTTTAAAAATCAGAAAACCAAAAAGGCAAAAAAAATATTTGGGATCCTGTGATGTCATGCATGTTTATGTTTTTAATTCTTTAGAAGACATGAAATGAAATTTTGAAATAAGGTTTGTTTTTGACCAAAAATGGGCAAATTCAACACAAATTTGTGAAATATTTTAATTAACACATGTATTGATTTTTGGTGAAAAACGTTTTTTGGTTGAAAATTCCACCCAGGTCTAACTGTAAGAGCCTTCACATATTCCCAAAGAGCACCACTTCAAATAAAACCCTGGGACCTTAATGTTACGTTCTTTTGGATTGAATGGGATGTGTGTATATGAGATATGAGCAGACATAATTAACTTACGTATTCTCACTCTCTCATTGCTGGCAGAAATCCTCTTATGCTTCTCAGTAGGTAGATAGTCTCTAAAGCCCCTCTTTGGGAACTGTTTCCTCAGGGGAAATTCCTGTACACAGCAGAAATCTGAATGGCAGTGAATACTGCTTAATTTAACCAAAATGAATGTAAACTGCTTAATTGTGATATTTGTGTAGTGGAATTCAGGTGGATGATTATAAAACTATTGATTTCATTAAGAGCCAGGTATCTCAAGGGGAGAAAAACTAACGTTGAGCATACCTGTAGAAACCCTTCTTGTTTCCCTTCACATCCCTTACTAGCTGCAACTCCAATTGTGCATTTGCGTTCCTGATTACATCCCTACCTGCTCGATTAATATTTTAAACTCCTCTCTAGTCATCTGTCCAAGTTTCCACTTTTTGAATGCTTCCTTTTAAGCTCACCAAAGATTTCTCTGTTAAGCCAGTTGGTCTCCTGCCATATTTTATATTTTTCTGCACTTCAGGATGTTCCCGTGCCCTCATTAAGGCTTCTTTAAAATACAGCCAGTTCTCCTGGACTCCTTCCCCCCCTACCCCCCCTCATATTAGCCTCTCGGGGATCTTGCCTATCAGTTCCCTGAGGGAGTCAAAGTCTGCTTTTCTGAAGTCCAGGGTCCATATTCTGCTGCTCTCCTTTGTTCCTTTTGTCAGGATCCTGAACTCGAGCATCACCTGGTCACTGCTGCCCAGGTTTCCACCCACTTCTACTTCCCCTAACCATTCTTCCCTATTTGTGAGCAGTAGGTCAAGAGGAGCATGGCCCTTCCAGCACTTGGTTCCTCCAGCACTTTCACCAAGAAGTTGTTCCCGAACATTTTCCAAAAACTTCCTGCATTGTCTGTGCACTGCTGTATTGCTCTCCCACAGATGTCAGGATGATTGAAGTCCCCCATGAGAACCAGGGCCTGTGATCTGGAAACTTCTGTTAGTTGTCCAAAGAAATCTTCGTCTACCTAGTCTGCTATAGACCACCTAGTCTGGTGGTCTATAGCAGACATCACCATGACATCACTCTTGATACTCTAACCTCTAAACTTAACCCAAAGACTCTCAACAGGCTTTTCTCCAGTTTCACACTGGAGCTTTGAGAATCATGCTTCTCTCTTACATACAGTGTAACTCTTCTACCTTTTCTCCCTGGCCTGTCCTTCCTGAACAGTTTATACCCATCCATGACTGTGCTCCAGTCATGTGAGTTACCCCACCAAGTGTATCTTATTCCAATCACATCATAGTTCCCTAACTATGCCAGAACTTCCCAATTCTTCCTGTTTGTTTCCCAGACTCCTTTCATTCATGTACAGGCATCTAAGGGTACGTCTACAGTACGAAATTATATCTAATTTTTAGAAGTTGATTTTTCTGAACAGATTGTATACATTAGATTGTGTCCCCACTAAATGCACTAAGTCGGTGGAGTGCATTCACAGTACTGAGGAACAGTACCCCAGAGTAACTAGGAGAGGCACTCACCTGGAGTGAATGAGTACCGGGAGACAAGCACTTTATATGTTCAAAGCAAATCTTCCACTGATTTCAGCTGAAATGTCTCCCCGGCTCTGTTCTAGGTCAAAGGGTGTGAGAGGGTGGCCCTTGCTGAGCCCCCGTTTACTCTCGTCACCCCCTCAGTGCACCAGTACCGACCCACTCAGAAAGTATTTGTTCAAGAGGCTGCATTTAAGAAGATTTATCAGTAATGAGCAACTGAAGTTAATCAAGGTAGAGATCACTGTCAGGGTGAAGGATAGCATGTGTGGATGTCTTCCAAGGAAAAGCCTTTTAGTATGCAGCCGCAATAAGCTCTTTTAGTAGCAGTTTACATTCTTACTGCATAAACTCATACTTGATCATTTTCAGGTTGCACCATTGTTATTACACCATTCATATTAACAGAGCTATGAAGATACAGACAATGGCTTTTTATGACAATCTGATTTTTACCAGTCTAGATGTTTTGCTAAGTTTGTGTAAAACCCAACACGAGAAAAGTTTTACTTCTGATGTCAGTTTTTTCTTCAGTTTCAATCCTTGTGGGTTTGCAAATCTCAGAGTTGCACTTTGATTGTCGGCATTGAACAAAGTCAAAATTTCCAAATTCCATTGAAACCACCGAATTTCCCACCAAGGCAGGAAACACCATGAATTTTTGCATAATTCTGATGCTAAATTATACTTGGGTTATACTATTAGATTCCAGATTAGTAAAAAGATATTGTGTGTGCAATCCTGAGGGGACTTAAAGATGCAATGAATTCTAATAAACCAATAATAATGAGTCAAACTATTCACATTTAAAATAGTCATAGATTACATTAGGATATTTGCTTAAAGAAGCAGATTCTTGCCACCTTCTATGATAGCTTTATGGAATACCTAGTCTGAAAGAACATGCAGCAGGAAAGACCTAAGTAATACACAGGAGTCATTTCAAGAAGTAACAATAGTTGAGGCACTAAGTAAGAGTGGCCACAATGTAACTAAGTATAATGTCCTTGGAGAACGATCATACCAAAAACTAACAATGTAATATTAACCTTAGAAAATGGGATTTAAAAAAAAATTAGGAGGTCATTGAAAAATAAATATATGAATAAAAGACACTAATGTCAAAACTGTGGAAGCTAAAAATACATAGACTCAATATAAAGGCTACATAAACAGCATTCCATAATGAAGTCACAGAACATGCATGATGCTGAAGAAAAAAGAAAGGCAAGTAGAAAAGGCCCAGTATGATTAAACAACAAATCACAAGAAGTTATTGAGCCAAAAAGGTACCCTTCAAAACATGAAAATCTAGCCCTAGCAAGGCCAATACAAAAGAACATGAGCTATATGCCAAGTAAAACATACTATGGAAATTTGGAATTCAAAGAGAGAATTCAAAGGCACCAGGATTGAACCCAATAAAAGGATTTTTTTTCTGAACAGAAACGATTTAGTCACTGAGAAACTCCCATGTTTCTACAAATTATTGGAATGGATACAGAACATTAAGCCTTTTCTTTTGCATATTCAAGAGTGGCAAATTCAATAAGGTAAATGACCTTCATTAGTATAGATTTCCAATTACTGACATGTGAAATCATTGCTACCATATACTGTATTCCAAAGCCTATCAGTCATTCCCTGCTAGTTGGAATGCTCATCCTTCCAGTGATGGATTCAGTCCACACTGACAGTTGAAATATATTGAATGGCACGATTACCCTTCAGCTATGTAAGAGAACAACTGTGAAATAAATAGCAGAAATGCACTCTAGTAGGCAGCACTTAGACTGGAAATGCGTAGGCCTCTATATATAGCATATGTGTATCACCACAGAATTCATATTATATGTACATATCAGAAAATGGTAATGAACAAAGCATAAGGAGTGGAAGCAAGAGAACAGTAGTACCAGGACAATCCCTAGCCTGCAGAACCAATAGTCTTGCAGATGTCCAGTCTAGATACTGGTTTCAATGAGGATTGAAAATGGAGATGCTTTTATCCCAATTTATCTCTCATTCTTAGTCCACTGGATCTCACAATTCAGATTTTTTTTTTCTCCTAGAAATTCAGAAGTTACATGGAACTGTGTTCTATGACAGTGAGGTAATGGAAATATGAAGCAAGTGAAAACATATGTTCTGATGGGAATGAGTCTGTAATAAGGATTGAGGAGCATACAATGTGCTTATTGCGAATGCATCTCTTTCCTTTCCCTCTCAGATCATTTACTGAAAAATCTCACCCATCTCGCAAAAACCCATCTCAGAAAACCAAACAAATCTACCACTCTTATCACATCAAAATATTGACATATAAATGCAGGATTTATTGATGCTTCCCCATGATGTAAACATCTTAGAAAGCACTTTATAACTCCCACAAAATATGCCAATTAGCCCCATCCTAACACTCACTCTGGCTCACAGGAGTCACAGGCCTGGCTAACAAGGTAATCTATGAAATCCCCAGGGAGAGAGAGCACCGAGGAGCAATCCCTATGAGAAATTTAGGGAGTTCATTGAGAGGTCCTAGATGAAGTAAGGAAGTTGAGTCCAGCTATCCTTTGTTTGGGGTATAAAATGTTAACATGTACATTGTGTTAAGCGCACTGTAAAAGCCTGAAACTTGTCTAAAATAACACCCAAATAAATCCTAGAAATTGGCCCAGAACTCTAATGGAAATAGGTAAGATTTCTGTCAGTTCCTATCCTGGATATGAAAATATCTTTTTGTAGTTTTATCTCCTGTCAAGGATGAAACCTGGAGAGATGTACAAAAAGGTGTGGTGGTGGGGAGAACCTCTAGCTTTCTGAAATCCAAAATTCTAGTCCTGACTTGATCTAAAATTCAGCTGAAGGTTCAGGTTACTTCTTACTTTGTCCTAGAGCAAATTCCTGGGATGGAGCAATAAAAATATATCATATTGGTGGATAGATTATTTTATATATATTTCAACTTGAAATGGGTATGTGTATTGGCATGAATATGTACAATACCATAGTGTGATTGGCAGGGGGGTTGCTCCGTATTTTTTAATCTTTACAGAATTGTTACTAACTCTGGAAAAAACAACCTAGAAATGCAGGGAAAGGACAGTTATAATTTAGCCCCCAAATCAGCAAAGCACACAAGTAGATGTTTAACTTCAAATATGTGCTTACATCCATTTTCAGCAAAGCATTTAGGCATTCATACTGCACCACTTAAGTCAATGGCAGCTTTACCACTGATTTCAGCTGTAACCCATTGGGAGACTTTCCATTGAATTTAACAAGCTTTGGATCATGTTCTTAGGTTATCACTACACTACAGCCTATGCCGGCATAATTTGTCACTCTCCCGGAAGTGGTTTTATTATGCCAACAGGAGAGCTCTATCCCATCTGCATAGAGAGTCTTCACCAGACTACCACTGCAGCACTCTATGTATAGACATGCCTTAAACATCTGATTTCTGTGGGATTTAGCACATGCTTTATAAACAGCTTTTATGAACAGCCAATGAACATGCCTCTCCTGTTTCTCTGTCTCTTTCACCTTTCTACAATAAAATGGAAAGATGGACATTTGTGACAAAAGGAAAACAGCTAAAAGAAACTGAAAAATATGAACTGGCACTAAAAGGCAGTTCATTCCATATGAATTCCATTCTATTGTGAAAATTCCACCTCGATGTAGCAAAAAGAACTTGGTGGCTGACACTTAGCTTTTTATACATGAATTTGAGAAGATTCTTCTTTTGCACTGATATAAACTGAAAGATTTTCACTATCAGTGCAGAGGATATTCCATCAGGAAAAAAACAGTTAAGGACTCTGGCCCAGATTTCAACACGTTTGTGAGCAGCAGGTCAAGAGGAGCATGGCCCCTCCAGCACTTGGTTCCTCCAGCACTTGCACCAAGAAGTTGTTCCTGAACATTCTCCAAAAACTTCCTGGATTGTCTGTGCAATCCTCGTCTACCTCATCATCCTAGTCTGGTGGTCATTTACACCTGTCCAAAGAGGACATAAAATGATACCATTGGTTTCAGTGGAGAGTTCTTGTTTGGTAGTGTTTTGCACTCAATTTCCACAAGTGTAAATGACTGCCCAAGATACAAGATAACAGAGAATCAGGTTTGTATAGCTGCACAAATTATAAATATAGTAATTTGCACTATGGTAGTGTTGCTCACCAGACGTCTTCTGAATTTGACTTGAGGTTTGTATAAATTAAGTTAATGGAACCAATTTCTTTCAACCCATCTCTGACAGGAAGTGCCCCAGTTTTCTTCTGAGAAAAAATCAATTTGTCTCTAGGGAGTTAAGTGTATGCACCCGTAATGCACATTTTTAAATGAAATGGGCATAGTGTAAAAAGTCAAATGTGTTTCTCTTTTGAGCTCTTTCAGTTTTCCATGGGTAATTTCAGTTTAAAAATACTCTGTAATACATCATGGGGCAAACAACCTCTGAGTTGAAAACCAGCAAAGAGATATTAATGGGCCTGCTATTTAGTAACAGCAAGAACACGTCCTATTCCATTTTTTCCCCTTGTAAATTGAGTCCTCAATATGTCCTTGGCAAATGAAAAATACCTCTGGCATGAGGAGACCAACAGGCATCCCCTCAGATATTTTAAATGATAATTGTCACAGCAGGCCTTTTTGGCTACAGAGTGATGACTAAAATCGGAAAACAGTCTTATAAACAAAATTGGACAAGGGTACTTGACAACTTCTTTTACTTTAATACTTCACAAGAGCCATTTACCTTTATTAGACAGCTACCTCCATGGGGGGAAAAAGGAATGTCCAGGTCTAGAACTCCATCATTCTTCTTTTTGAAGCCTTTTTAGATGAATAGGACCCTGGTGATTTCAAATAATTTACCAGCCAGCCACTGTTAACTTCATCAGAATTTTTCCCTGAGGGATTGTAAGATGTTGCACTGCTGAGTTCAAGCACTGATGCTACATTTTTAAGTGGATGAAAGTGGTAGAATTAGGTGAGAGCATTTTCAAACATCATTTGGTCCTTGCTGTTTTGCAACAAGGATCCCTGTTGTGCCTAGTATGTTAGCTTGTAGAGAGAGGACATACATATTTACAGAGTTACCTACTCAGTCATGAACCAGTGCAATTGCCTGCATTTAAATCTGTTGAAAAAGCAGTCATGTACCATAGCTTTTAGGTATGTAAACGCTTACAGAAATGGCAAAAAGACATGATGGATTTTAACCTCCTGCCTTTCATGGCAGGGAAGATACTAAAAAAATTGTTCTAAGCTGCATGCATCTTTAGATCTATGAATATAATAACTCAAAAGGAAATTGAAAGTCTTTAGTGCAAGGTAATGGGCATTTGAAGGAGAATCTTGTGTGACCCCTGGGATTAATTATTTTTTAACTGCCATTTATTGTTTGAGTTGTAGCAAGAGAAAGCTTAAATATGCCATCAATTTAATACATAGTGTACTATCAAAAAGCAAATGAGCAGTAATCTTAGCAACAGGGAAAGCCTTTTGGATTTACAAACCCACAAATTAAGTTAAAGGATTTTTTTTGTCTTTGTGTCATTGATGAAAAAAAATATGAATCTATTTATTTCTGTTAGGAATTCACCGACAGATGGGCTGTTGTAATACCAACAGATCCCGGTTCTCGGAGAGCAGGATCAAACCTGGGACCTCTGGCGCTTAGTGCCTGAACCTCTACAGCATGAGCTAAAAGCCAACTAACTGTAAGCTAAGGTTGTAGAACAGACTCATTTTATCTCTCTCTGGAAGTGCCACTAGCTGGGACACAGAATGGAGCTGTGTGGGTAACATAAGTCCCCTAGCTGAGGAAGCACATCCTGAGCTTCAGAAACTTCCCAGATGAAATCCCGGACTAGCCCCACTTGTAAGGCTGGCAAATCTCAGTCAGCGCTGGGCAGAATTGAACAGGAGACCTCTGGAGCTTAGTGTATGAGCCTGTATAGCATGAGCTAAAAGCCAACTGCCTCTGAGTTAAGACTGTAGAGCAGACTCATTTAACTCTCTCTCTTTAAGTGGTCTCATTGCCACTAGATGGGACAGAACACCACAGCCAGGAGGTGTGTGGGTTACATATTGTTAGAAGGAATTGTCATGTGTTTATGTATTTCTTAAAATATAATCGCAGCCCAAAGTACTATCATGGTGTTTTTCTACCTGTTCAGATAATAGAACATTATCCTAGGAACTTTATGTCAAAACTGTCTACATGTATCCTCACCATTTTAATGCATTGCACACAGAGCTATATGACCAAAATATCAGATATATTTTGGACGTTCATAAGGTATGGAAAGGATAATAAACAGACCATAATCTAATGTACTGAACTGTGAGTGGGAAAAAAGTGTGAGATAAGTCTCTGTCCCTATTAGGTCAGTAGTAGAAAGATTTCTCTTCCATCCCTGATAAACTTTGATACAATAGGACTAAATACATCTATTGTTTAAAAGCTACTTGTGAATTATGTTGATCATTTTTTTGTAATTTTGGTCTATATTTATAGGTGTTAGCTAATTACATTATTACTGTGAAGAAATAATCTTTGTAATCTTCAAAGATAATACCACAGGTCAACATTTTTAAACATGCGCCTAAAATTAGGCTCCCTTATCTTTATTAAGGTGTATAAATGGGTGGCCTGATTTTCAGAAGTTTTGAGCATCTAGCAGCTGACACTGAAGTTAAAGTAACTGCAAAATAATGCTATTGGAATTCCCCATGATAACTCTTAGAAATGCTATCACATCTCATAATAGTAGAACTGACTCACATTACCATCTTATTGGGACATCTTTGCTTGGCATCTGTTGTGAAAATTATATTAAATGCAACAGCTAGGCTAAAACTTTGCTCTTGTGTCTATAACAGGCTACTGTTGAAGGACATTGAATTGGGAGAAATAAAACTATTTTCCCCAGAATCTGAATGCTTTTTGGGTACCGCTATGAAACAAGTTCACATGAGCTGATTGACCAGAAATTTCTGCTAACATGGTTTATAGTTTTAATGCTGAACTCAATAGATCATTTGAATGTCTGTAGCTTGTTTTTCAAGTCTTTTGTGGAAAGAATGTAAGACATAACCCTTCGGGTCTTCACAGCAGAGACATTGGCAAGGTTCTCATTAAGACAAATGACCCTGGGACACTAATGAAAATGCCTACCGTGTGAACCAAAATTTTGAAAAGATGCATTCTATTAAGAATAGCAATAGTAATTCTTGGAAGAGCTCTGTGTAAACTATAACGCTTGTATCTTTTATCAACAGAAGTTTGTTCCAATAAAAAAATACTATCTCACCCATCTTGTCTCTTTAATAGGTGAATTCATCGGTGAGTATATTTAAGGGAACTTAAATCTGATCCAGAACAAATCATTTGTTTACAATAAGATCACTTAGAAAAAGAACAGGTCAGTCATATGTGGGAATGAGATCATCACCCCTGCTCCAGCCCCATTTTCCCTGATTGGCATAAAGGAACCCGGTTTCTAAATGGGGGAAGATTCCCCTGCTGCAAACACTATGGAAGACAACCATAAGGCTATTGTCCGAGGATCCCATCACAACTCTGGTGTAAAGGGAATGTCTAGAGCAGTGGTTCCCAAACTGGGGTTCGTGAAATGTTACAGGGCGTTCTCAGGAAAAAAAAATCCCTAATGCCAGACAGAGCTGTCCCTAGGAATCCCAGGCAGCACAGGGCCAACAGGAAGCCCCTGGACTCCCAAGAGCTAAGCAGATCAAAGCAAGCATACTATCGCATCGAGGAGATTTAAACTTCAAGACTCCTCATAAGAAATGGAAAGGGAGTGGATATTTTTTGCTGTTTTTAAAATGAAACAGGCAGCTAGTATTGTTTTTAGAATTATTATGAAAAACAAATTTAAGCTTTGTTGTAACATGTGTTGTTTGCCTGGACTGCTCAAGACCTGAATGCTTATGTAGGAGGAACTCTGAGCTGGCTTCTTAAAAACCTTCATGCTGTTTCACATCTTGATGAAACATAGGAGCCTTGTCTTATAACAGGCTTATTCAAAGTGATACAAACGACAAAAGTGAGATCTTGGAGATCTTGTCATTTTCATAATGTAATAAAAATACTGTAATGATAAATAATAATAATAAATAGTGTGTAATAGGCACATCATAAAAACAAATTTTGTATTTCCAAGATCACTGCTTTTATAATTTATACTCAGGTAAAGGAGAAATCCCTGGAAATATTCATTGTTAGGAGGGGGTTCACGAGACTTTACATTTTAGTGAAAGGGGTTCACAGGTTGTTAAAGTTTAGGAACCACTGAGCATGGATAGGGTGAGAGGGGAGTGTGAGATAGGGCTGCAGCAGTATGGAAATTCTGGACAGTGCTACAGTCCATGGGGCAGCCTCAGGAGTATGACATAACTTGGCCTCTAGGGCTCTCTAAAATTATGCTTGGGGGCCTCACCAGTCCCCAAAGCAGCCCAGGACTGAGAGGACATACATGACTTAAAGACACCTTCGTTCCTACTCCCCCTACGCTATGAATTCTGTGCTTCTCCTCTAAGAGCTGCAGCACAGAATCTCACCCTGAAGGGAATTGGTCCCTACACCCATTGAAAGTGGGAGCTGGGTACCTGATTGCCCTTCATGCTTCTGAAAATTTCTTCCATGTTAGATGTACCAACAGCTACAATAAAAGACCATCTGTCCATTTGAGCAACCGATTTCAAAACCCCATTAAGGCTTTATCTCACCTCCCAGTTTAAAGTTGTTATTATATGTATTGTGTACCCTAGTACACAGACCAAATTAACCTTCATTATGTTTTGCTTAAATTGACTCTTTTCTTTTTACAGCTCTGAGTTATATTTTTAATTTTAAAAACACAACTACATGTGGAGAAAAGTATCCTTACTAATTTTCCTAATTTAGGCCAGCACATAAGGTGAAAACTTTCCTGATCTAGCACTTAAGCACAGGTGTAACTTTAAGCACATGAATAATCCCCTTGAAGTAAATTGGCACTACTCATGGGCTTAAAGTTACACACACACTAAAGCTAAATCTTGATCTTACTGCTTTATATGTGTAACCCTTCTGCCCTTCAGAATTGGCAGCAACAAGGGCCAGGTTCAGTAAATAGGGGTTCCCTCTCAACAATACAATGCAAACTGGCTCGAGCCCCCACCCAGTGACCTGGGAAAATCCTAACACACCCCTGGGCGCCTCGATGAGGCAATACTTCCCCTCTTGCAAGCACAGATCAGTGTAACAGAAGATCTTTATTAACATGAGGTAAATGACATCACTAAACTTGGAAAAACATCACACCTAGGGTTCATACACCAACCCGTGAGCAAATTGCCCCTCCCCAGCAAGTTTGGGGTGTGTCCTCTCCTGTGGGTTCAGGAGTCCAGCAACCCAAACGTCACCCAAAGTCCCACAAGTCCAATAGCCCAAAGTCCCTGGAGTCCAGCAACCCCAAAAGTCACCCAAAGTCCCAAAAGTTCAACAGCCCCAAAGTCTCTGGAGTCACTCTGCCGAGTCTTACCTCCCAGGCTGTGTGGAAGTGGAGAGCAGAGTGGAGGGTACCTTCATGAGGTCCGAGGCCGACAGCCCAGTCTCTCCGTGGGGTGCTGGTGGCTCCGCTAGCCGCCCTGCTAGCCGACACAGGAACTGCTCTGCCCACGGCTCGACTCTGCTCCCTGTCTCAGGAACGGGTCAGCCGGCACCGGGACTGCTCGGCCAGCTGTCTCAGGAACGGGTCAGCCAGCACAGGAACCGCTCTGCTTAGGGCCCCCCACTTAAGATAAAGCTCAGTGATTTTCAGCTCTTAAGTGATTTCAGCTCTTAGCGGGGGCCTTAGTGCAGAGGCACCACCAGACCCAAAACAACTTCAGCTCCGTGGGCTGAAGTTAGACTCCTAAAGGAAGCAAAAGTCAGCTCTAACATTCCACAGGGGAGAGAGGCCAGGTGCAATAGGCCTGTGAGGCCCTCAGACAAGGCCCTGACCACAAGGTCTTGAGCCTCTCCACAGCCTCTCTCAATTCAGTGAGTTTTGGAACCCCTGTCCCTTGTTTACCGAGTGCTACCTAGCTGATGGCGAGTCCCTCCAGCATGCCAAAGGCCAAATCAATGTCCCAACCCCTCATTCACATAAACATGTTAATCAGCACTCTATCATTCTTGCCCCAATACTACAGAAACTGGGGGTCCCACAGTAGCCAAAGTGATCATTTTGGCTGTTAGAGTGCAGGCCAGGTGCGGTGGGTGTGTCTAAGCAAATCAGGTGTTATTTTCCAAAAGCTACTGCAATTTCTGCAACTCACCACTGGATGTCACCCATACTGACACTGCAAAGTCATTGCAATTCCTGCAATTCCCTGACACTGCTTACATATGAAATGAAACATAAGATACCAGTCCATCACCATATGTAATATAAATAAAAATTTTAGATTGTATCTAAAAGGTTTTCTAAAAAATTTCCCACATGATGTTATTTTTACAGACACATATTTTCAAATATCAAAGAGGTGGCCATGTTAGTCTGGAATAGCAGAGGTAACAAAGAGTCCTGTGGCACCTTAAAGACTAACTAAAATATTGAAGCATGAGCTTTCGTGGGCTAATACCCACTTCGTCGGATGCAAACATATTTTCAAATGTTACATCCAAGGAGAGTGAATCCAATCATTCACATACAAATTAGAAAAACTGCATGTTGAAAGCTAATTTTGATTTCAACTGGTTTCAAATGGTTATGGATTTGTCTATTAACATATTCTATCTTGATTTTATATTAATGATTCTTTGAGAATAGTTTAAGTACCCAGTCCTGCAAGGCCTTACTCATGAGAAGAAATAGTCAAGTAAGGGCATCCTTACACACATAAGCTGCACTAGTTAAATTTAAATTGGCTTTAAAAACAGATGTAGTTAAACTACAGCAAGCCTGCTGGTCGACATTACTATTTCTTAAAATAATTGATATCAGTTTAGTTTGTATTTGTAAATTTACCAGATGACAGGTTCACATCAATATAAGCATTCACACTCAGAGTTGCACCAGTTTAAGTAAGTCTGAAACTGTTTAGCTAAACCAGTCCAACATTGTGTTTAGCTCTCATCTGAGTAACAATAGGCAGAAATGGACCTTCTACTTTAACATAGAATAAATGTGTGAAAAGACATCAGAGAAGTACATTTGTTATAGTGCCTACAGTTGTCTAACATGATGAGCATAAATCAGCTTGATAAGCTATCTAGTATCAGAGGGGTAGCCGTTTTAGTCTGGATCTGCAAAAGCGACAAAGAGTCTTGTAGCACCTTCATCTACTGAAGTGGGTCTTAGCCCATGAAGCTTATGATCCCAAATATCTGTTAGTCTACAAGGTGCTACAAGACTCTTTGTCGCTTTTGATAAACTGTGTGCATTTACAGCCAGTCCTGCAACCCATGATCATGTGAGTACTCTCACAGATTTCACTAAGTAAATAATGCAGTACTGCGCCATTATGGAACAAGGGGGAGGAGGGTTACTAGGTATTTCTATATTTTTTTCACCTGATGTGAGCTATGCTTACCATGAGACCAGTTCTGCCCTCTGGGGCCTCTATACAATCTAGGGTGAACAGATGTCCCAATTGTATAGGGCCAGTCCTGATTTTGGGGGCTTTTTCTTACATAGGCACCTATTACCATCCACCACCTGTCCCGATGTTTTACACTTGATAGCTGGTCACCCTATGCAATCCCATGAATTTTATTATGGTTTTATGGATGTAATGGAGAGTAGAATTTAGTCCACTAAGGCTTTTCACAGATAGATGCCTGCGCCAACATGAAGCTGCACTGAAATAAACAATTGAAGTCTGTGCCCAGGAACAAAATCTGTGCACTCAGAGTTCATTGCAGCACAGTGGCACAGATTTGCAGACTTTATCTATTGTGTTTTGTTTTTTTCCATAAAAATACAATAAGAAGTTTTTCATTTGGAGGGATACATTTCCCCAGGAATGTGATAGATTTGACTGATATTCAGTATGTAATAAAATATTTTTTCCAAAGACTTTGCCTTAAAAATACTTTTTTTTCCTGCAAAAATATCTCGCTGTGTCTGTTTAGCCCTAAGAGGACAACATGATTGACCTTGATCAGAGGATGTGAATTGCTCTGTCCAGTCGCTAGATACTACATAATTCGATATACCCATCTTGTATTAACTTTCAAGTGGCTGCAGAACTTTTGGATGTGAAAGGTCACAAACTTGGATCTGGCTCTGGATTTCAAATGAGTCCACAAAGATGTAAAGATTTATGTTTGTGCTTAAATTTCTGAATGTGTATAGTACCATTGATTTCCATTAGGGTCATTTATACAAATTCAAAATTAAAAGAACTGCAAAGAGTTACCTTGGACAATACATAGTTATTTGGTCCAATCCTGTTCCCACAGAAGTGAATGCACACATTTTCAGTGGGAGGAAGATTGGCTCTAAAATCTCCTTCCAAGGCTGCAATAAAGTAAGCTCCTGTTGTATTGTGGCTGATTAATTCTGTCTGAATTATCCCCTGAGTAGCACTATGTTGCAAACATTTTTTTTCATTTTCAATTCCTTTTTATATCATGTTATTGTTTTTAAATTATTTCATTTTCTTTATCTCTCACAATCAGTTTCAATACTCTCCTTAAGCAGGAAAACAAATATGCAGAGGAATCAGGCAGCAGACAAAGAAACAAGGACAAGCAGAAGTGTGAAAGAAAGGAAAAGAGAAGGGAGATGCTATTTCAAAACACTTTTTGAAAGACATTCACATGTTTTTTTGCTTTTATCTTTACTTTTTAAAAAGGCTTTTGACACTAAATATCTAAGCAAGTAGGGGCCTAAACTTGCATAAACCTTCCGCAACTGAACAGTATTTTGAGAAGACCATCTGAATAAAAATACTGCCCCAGGCATGTTTCTTTTGTCATAGAAGGTGCTAATCCTTCCTGGATTAGCCAGCTCAGTGGCCCCAAATAAATTATAAATAGCTCCCTTTTAAAACAATGTGCTATAGTATACATATCTTGTCATTAATAGACACCAAAGTGTCTTGTATACTTTTAGCCATTATAAAAGTTCATCACGTATTAAAATGTGATTAATATGGAAGGTATTTGTGGGATACAGGATTTTGTTTGCTCTTAAGAAGGGCTAGCAGGTGCCTATCAGCATTGGCTTCATTTATAATTTGTCACAACGATTCTATCAGATGAATATTCATATTAGTACTGAAATCTGTTCAAAGCTTGTGAGTATATTAGCCCATCAGCAAGAACAAATCAGTCAGCCTCTCAGAAAGTAGTTCACATTGGCTTTTCAGGGCAACTACGAGCCATTTAGCATCCAGTGAAACAGACCATAACAGAATGCCCTATTAGGGAAATGCCCTGTGAAGAACTATAGTGGTCTTGGAAGGCATTTTCCTTACAGAGAAAGGCCCTTGGGAAAATATTTCACTTTGCCTATATTATAGCACTCAGATTCTCCATGAATTTAATTTTCTTTAGATATTACCTATTGAAATAATTTTTAATTTGACTCAAGTTACCAGTATGACACACAAATCCAGTTCCCACTGAAATCACTGGCAAAACTGATTGACATCAAAGCGAACTGTGTGTATATATAATTTCTATCTTTTGTTCTTTCTTTTGCAGTTCACAGCATCATCTGTAAATTGTCCTCCAAATATACAGTATGTAACATGACATAGCTGTCAATTCATTTTTCCACCTGTTCTGAAAAGGGCAATGACTACTAGAGAGAGAGCTAACTTAAAACACCTAAATTCCTTTGAAAGAGAGTAACTGAATGAAATTGACAGTTCATTCCTGATTAGGCCTCTTCACCTGAGCCCATTTTTCATTCTCTTTCTGTTGGCTTTGCCTTTTTGTTGTAGGGGGAAGGGGAGGTTTGTGCAAACTACTCTGTAGAGTCATTGGAAAACTAAGGCAAGCTGTGCAGCTACTGTGAAGTGTACAAAATTACACTCTACTAATGAAATCAAACTATGTCTCCTTATGGGATTAGCCAGATGATAATTAAGCCCTCCCTGCTTCTTAATGACACAAACCTGTCAGCTATTCCAGTTCACTATTCTTAAAGTGACAGTCTTCCCAGTTGGCAATTTTGCAGCGCTCAATCCTCCAGTGATAAAAATTGTTTTCTTGTCCATAAAAGGAACCAGGGACCTGAATCTCATAAACTAAAATGTACAGTGTATTGACAATTGCATTAATTTTGCCAGTGACAGGATGAGCCCTGGATGAGTTGGTTAGTAACAGACAGCGCAAAACAAAACCACACAGCAGGAGCATCACTAAATAGAGTTCAACAGAATGAAATATGGCTATGCTAATAATGATGTAGTCCAGCAAACTGGGACCATGTTTAGCAATGAGAGAATTTCAAAAATCTTTATATCTGTTTTATGACTTTAGATCATCCACAGTTTTAGTCAGTGTGCTATGCTCCATTAAAATACACTCTACACTGTGAGTTATAGCTTATTCAACACACCTGCATATAACTACAAAAGATGTGCATGGTACTTCTCTCTGTGCAATATTGCTGCCACAGAGGCACTTGAACTAGCACCAACTTGTTAGAGGGGAGAGGAGGCTGTTAGTGTGACATCTTCAACAGAGTATTGAAATTTATTCATCTTATTAGCCATCATAGCCTGGCTTTTGTTAAGGTTCTGAGCACACAACATCATATTTGCTTGGGCATTCAGGACCTGATGTGGAGAGTCTGGAAGTCTGTGCATTGACTTCACTAGACATTGTTTGAGGTCCTTGAGGAGAATAAAGGTTGATAGTTTGGGATAAGATTGGTGCATGGTTGGGTTATTGTTATGAAGGGTTGTTTATTAGCTTTGGTGTTCATAGTCTATTAAGTGTACAATACATTTTCTCTGACTTTTGCACAAAATATCATCTATGTATTTGTTGTATAGTGCCTGTTACTTGAGATGGGAGTCTAAATAAATGAAATGTTCTGTTCTGTTTGGTGCATATTATATGCTTCAGAATAATTTCTCATATATAAGATGAATTTTCCATTTGCCAGGTAGCCCTGATATCTCTCATTTAAATCACTTATGTAGTGACAACTGACCTCTGGAAAAAAATCACATTGAGGTTGAAAAGAAAAATTAAGAGATCCCTGCAGCAGATGTCAATGATCCACATTTTAGCAGTTCACCTGTAGTTACCCAAATCCATAGGCATGAAGACAATCTCTCATCTTATAAAAGACTAATCATTGGATGGGGGGGGGGGTATCTTCATTTACAAGAACACTGTGATGTATTGCAAACTGTCTGAATTCTTTAAATAATTCATAGGAAGTTGAGGTCACTTGCAAACAGTAATTTATCCCATCCATTTAGTATCTCTAAAAACCCAAACAGAAAATGCACTCTTGTTACTATGATTGTTACTGCTGCTGCAACATGTGATGGTACAGTGTAAAAAATAAAATTGTGCCTCTTTCTCACATTTATCAAGTGATAATTGCACCTGCCTCAATTCTCAATTACATGAAATCCTCTCAGGCACTCCAGTTCACCTTCCTAGCAGAGCTAGTGCACTTAGTCTTCAAGGTTCCAGAGCTCAATTCTCTGTGATTAGCATTGGTTTCTTTCCCATTTAAAGGGAGTAAACACTTGAATAATTTGCAGCAAAATACAAGAGTATTGACAAATGCATTAATTGTTACCCATGACAGGTCTGGCCCTAGCAGCATTGGTCAATAATAGGTAGCACACTACAAAACTGCATAACATAAACCTCACTAAATTGAATGTAGTGGTAGAATTCAAATCATTTTAATGCAATAAAAATGCAACTGCACTAGTGGCTATACAGCCCATCTTTTGGAATGCTAGCAATGACGGGGATTTCAGCAATCATATTCTTTATGTAGCCTTCGATCTGCCAGCATTCATACTACCACTCAACACAATATGTCCAAATAAATAGGCTTTAAACCCCGACTTGCTATTGGCACCTGAGGGGAACTTAGAAAACTGTATGTTATTAAGATGAAAGCAATATCAAACCAACATTGAAATGCTGCACAGCAAAGCTTCATTCTGTACAGTTAATTTCATGGTCATTTCTTTTTATATATATTATTTTTTCCAAATACAACAAATATACCAAAATACCAGATTCATCATAATGCACAAAGTAAATAAAGAGGGGTAGAATATTCATGGTCATTTCTGACAAGATGCAGAACCAGAGGAAATGGAAGATAAACCACAGAGAAAAGGATAGAGAATGAGTTTTTCTCCTTTACTCAGGCTGAGCACTTCTTTCAAGTTGCTGCTTGCAGTGTCTGTGGATAAGATGGGGCCTCTGGCACTTCTTCAAGTCAGGAACCTCCAAGTGTTTGTTTCTCCCTTGCTGACCCACAGGAGAGACAGGTGGGGGAACCAGCACAAACTGCTTTATGCCCAGTAGGTCTCCAATGCTAGCTGAATCCCTAGGCACTCCTCTCCCTCCACAGGCAGAGAGAGAGAAGAGGGTGAAAAATAACCTTCTTGCTAGGAAAAAAGAAGGAGGAATGTTGCATATGTATCAATCAGTGCTCATGTCACACTCCCTGGCAGTACTCGGCCTGAGCTGGGGAAACTAATGATCCAACCAGCAGCCCAAATTCAGTGATGAATCCTGGTCATATACCACCTGAGGCAAGTCGTGCATACACCAAGAAGGCTGAAGTCTGTTCTGCAACCCATTTTTGCTCCCCCTATCCAGTTTCCAGAGAAAGGGAGAGAAGGTTGCTTAACACAGGCTGAGTTTGAGATGCATGTTGTGGGGGGAATGGAGGAGGAGAGTGGCTGTGAGTGCAGGGCAGAACAGGTGAATGTAGGTGGAGGTGACTAGCCATGGGTGGAGACGTGAGGAAATGACTGGGTGAGGGCAAGTAATTGCGTTGAGAGGGTTATCTGAGGGGGCTTGCAGTAATTTAGGGATCTGTCTGAGTGAGGTGGAGAGTTTCTGTTTGGGGCAGTTGTGTGGAGGCAGTGACTGTGTAGGAGAGGTTGTGCAGAAGGCACTGGGGGATAGAGTGGTGCATTCCTGGGGGTGACTCTTACCCTACCAGTATTTAGGAACACCTTCTATACAGTTTCCAAAATGTACATGGTACATGGTGAGCTCCACCACTAATAGCAGCACTGTGATACCTGGTGCAGACTCATGTCAGCTTCTCAAGGCATTCTTAGTACCCTGTTGATTAGACCTGACCTGAGCAGGTTTGTACTACACAGTAATAAAAAAAATTGGCAGGTGGCAGCCATATACAGGAGAACTCCCAACATTGCTTACACCAATAACAATAGGATCCACGGTCAATTTTCAGAATATGTCCTTAGACAGACAACTGTGTTTGGACTGTAGGACTGTGAGTAGGACTTCCCTTGTCCAGCTAATACCACACCTCTACCTAAACCACCTACACCCTTTTGTTTTCTCCCTCCATACTGTCAAACTCACCTACCAGCTCTGGTGCACTGTAATTTGAGCTCAACACTGTCACAATTTATCAGTTGCCTGAGGCCTTGCAATGATGTAAATTCTGATGCTGCTGGTCTGGGTCAAGTGTCCCTGAAAAGTCTGCTCTGCAAGCCTGCACATTCACATCACAGAGGACATGGAATTTCTGTTGGAACCCCAAAACAAAGCAGGATCTTTAATCCTTGGAATAGTCTTTAGTACATAGCTTTTTCTCCACTGGGCTTGAATTTTTTTTGCCAATACAAAGTCCACTACCCATAAAGTCACAGTGAATTACTCACTCCAGGACATATTCTGTACAACTCCTGTTCCCTTTCATGAGTACAACAATAATGAGCTATTGTTATTTATACAGTCAGAACTTCAACAAATTCCAGCCAAAGTAACTAAACTCAATAGGCAGAATCATGAGTATGGATCATTATAATTTATGTAAATGAAGCTGACAAGAGCTGGCTTTCTCCCTTCTCCCTTATAGAAGGAGCAGACAGTTCCATCCCTTTAAATCTGGTTCTGGGTTTTACATTGTATTTTAAAAGGTAAATACACTTTCCCATAAACACCCTTTTTATTCTCAGTCTCAAAAGGCCTTCAGTGTGTTTGACCCAACCATGGTTAAGTTGCCCTTATCTCATGTCCCCAATATGCTGTTATTTTTACATACTTTGGTGTCAGAAAGAATTATATATTATGGAGATGTATAACCAAAAGCATTATAGAGACAAGTTCCGATGAATCACCTGACCTAAGATATTCTGATTCACTCAAATTCAGCATTATATTCTAAAATGATGACTTGATAAGGAAGTGGTTCTACATTTGATGACTATTAAGAATGATATTGGTGGTATTCTTTCTTGTAGTCCATGGAGAATCATGAAGATATAAGTAGAAACTTTAAGATAACTTGAGCAGGCTTCTCATGACCTCAATATTTATAAGGCTTCACTGAGCCATATCATCTCTTTAACCAGTATCCTGATAGCTAAGATGGAAGACTGCAGACCAGGTGCCAAACTCAGCCTGATGTAAGATGGTGCAACACCAGGGAGATCAACAGAGTCTGTTTAAAGTGAACATCTCATGAGTAGTTAGCAGCTAACAGTGGAGTTTCTGTGGGAATTTGATCTGTGGGGACAGTAGTGATTTTATTTTCTAGAGGAGTAGTCATCTTAATTTTTGAGAGATTTGTTCCAGGTGTGTGACTTGATTGAGTGCTTTCTGATACCCCTTAATGAGGGGTGGTGCTGACCTTGTTTAGCTATGTTTCAAAGCCAGTCACTAGAGAACATGGGAGTAGTGAAAAGCAATCAGTGGCATTTCTGTTTGTAGAAGTTTGTAGATGGGAATTTGGAGAGATTTTTGTCTTTTCATTTTTTCTAGGAGTAGGGACTAGTAAAACAAAATAATGATGGCTCCTGAGGCAGCATTACAAGTGACCCGAGGAGGAGAGACAACAAAGAAGATGATTGGATGCAAAAGCTATGATGTGTGTATCATTTTGGATACCTCAAGTCCTTCTCCGGGCTGAGATTCCCCTTGTAAGAGATTACCCTTCCCCCACTCTAAACTCTAGGGTAAAAATGTGGGGGTCTCTTATATGCAAGACCAATTAACTTCAAGCTACTTTCCCAGCCTAAGTTAAATCTTTTCCCCCAAAACCCAAACTCCTCCAGTTGGGGCTTGTGACCCGCTGCCACCATTAACGTGATTTCTCCAAAACTATGGAGTGGGGCACATTAAAACCCCCTATAGTAACACCCCCTCCCCATTTCCACCTGGGAGAGATAAAGAACACAGACTCCGCTCCACACCTCCCCTTTTCTACCTGGGAGAGATTGAAACCACAGCCTCCGATCCCAAGCTGGGATCGCTCTGATAGAATTACCAGACAATTCTTATAACAAAAAAGGTTTAATAAAGAAAAGAGAGAATCATACAACTTATACAGACTTCACAGACACTCAGCCCTAGCCTTCCCCGCCTTAAACCCCTCCCTTAGGATTTCTCCCCCTGATGAGGTTAAGGACACCATAGATCGATCACAAGCTTGTACAATTAGCAATTTCACTTAACTGCCAGACTGACTTAGAAACTTATTCAAAGAGATGAGTAGGAAGGTGATTCCATTCCCCAAAGCTGGAGAGAAGATGAGAAGATGCAGACAGGCGGAGAGCCCGGGAAAAAAGTGAAACTAAAACTCCCCCTTTGTCTATAGGAATTTGCATCCCCAAGACGTCATAGCCTCTTCTGCTTCAGTTTAACCCCTTACAGGCAAAACAGTAATTCTAAGGCACTTCATACTTATGACACCCCTTTAATAAAGAGGCTGCAGCAGCTTGTCTTCACAGACTGGAGGGTAGAAGAGCTTCCCCAGATACATCAGAGACCTTTGATCTTCCCTGGAAAACAGTTTCTCCCTTCTCCATGTGCATTGTTTATTTGTTTATGTGCATTGTTTATTTGTATGTGCATTGTTTACTTGTTCAATTGTCCACTTGTTTACTTGTTCCTGTTAATTTCCTTCTGAGGTCTCTGTAAGTACTTCATTAACATTTGACCCATTAACATTCTATTGTAAGACATACAATGGTCCACCAGGGAGATAAGTGTCTTCCTCTCCTTTTTGAAGAAGTTTGTCCCAACTTGGCACACACTTTAGTGACCTGCCTTTAACTATAATGCCTAGAGAAAATATTTTTCAGCAAATATACATAATTCCTCACATATTTTTCATATATACAGTTTGCAATAGTTATGATTACCAGTATGACACAGGCTTTCATGTGAGACCTTACATGACATTCTTTTGGTGAATCCAGAGAATCCCTGTATCCTCTGTCCTCTTACAGTTTGCATCAAGAGGTTATTGGATCACAATAGTCTGTATAAAACAGAATCAACTTGGATTAAAATGATGGTGGGGAAGGATTGTAAAAGAAATTCTACTGAGATAGTTTGGGGGGCTGCCATTGACCCCCAGGGTAAGACTTGAATGTGGATAGAGACATAAGCATGCACAGCACAATTCATTAGGGTGTGAACCCAGGGAATTTTTTTAAAGGCAAACATTTATTAAATATTCAACCATACAGGACATTATTTTTATTCAAACAAACTAAAGAAACTAAAACTTAATTAAACTTATTTTTTTAAATTAGCAACTAAACTTTACTTAAAAATACAAACTTAAAAAATGAGACACAAAATACCAATTTTTTGCTGTAGTGATAACCAGGGGCACAGCATGTGGCAGGAGGCTCAGGGCAGGGGGTTGGGGTGCAGGAGGGACATGGGTTGCAGCAGGGGGCTCTCGGCAGGGAGTTGGGATCCAGAAGAGGCACAGGATGTGGCAGGAGGCTCAGGGAAGGGGGTTGGGGTGCAGGAGGGATGTGGGGTGCGGCAGGGGGCTCAGGACAGGGCGTTGGTGTGCAGGAGGGGTGTGGAGTGTGGCAGGGGTCTCTTGGGCAGGGGGCTGGTGTGCAGCAGGGGGCAGGAGGGATTTGGGATGTGGGCTCAGGCCCGGTGCAGCTTACCTGAAGCGGCTCCAGGCTGGCAGTGGGGCCAGGGCAGGCTCCCTTCCTACCTGCACTGGACTCGGCCCCGGACCCACGCTGTTCTGCTCTGGGAAGCAGCCAGCACCCCAGCTCTGCTGGTCCTGGGGGAAGGGGAGCAAGGACTCCACATGCCTGTCTTTCCCTCCCCCGAAGCTCCTATTGGCCGTGGCTCCTCCTTCACAGCCAATAGGAGCATCAGGGGAGGTATCCACAGTCAAAAACAGCACATGGAGCTCTCTACTCCCCCTCCCCCAGGGGCTGCAGAGACTTGCTGCCAGCTGCTTTCCAGAGCTGAGTAGGCCACAGCACCACAGCTGCAGCACCATGACAGTGGCAAATCCACAAGCCAGATCCAGAGCCCTGACAGGCCAGATCAGGCCCCCGGGCTGTAGTTTTCCCACTCCTGCATTAGCGTGTGCCTGGACACACCTGGGACACCCTATATGCACACCTATGGACAGAGATCTCTTTAATAATGTTAGAGAGAGAAATATTGTGGGGAATTGTGTCATAATGGGAGACTTTATCAGCTCAGATATACATTGGAGATGAAACGTTGGTAATACTGGTAAAGTCCAGATATTCCTGGATATGATAGATGACAGTTTTCCTTATCAAACAGTCACTGCACCAAAAAGAGATGATGTCATTTTATACTTGGTTTTGGTAAACATTGAGGACATCATAGAAGAGCTGTTTCAGTTTAAATTAAATGGAAGGATAATCAAAACCAGGTAGTCAACTTTGACTTTTTCATTTCTAAAGGGCAGATTTGGGGAAATTATAGGAATTGGCTAAAGAACTAAGATAGACTGAAGAGCTCAACTATTAAAATGTGGAGGAGGGTTGGAATTTCTTTAAATCAAGAATACAAAAATTAGCTGCAATTTGTACTACATGCAAAACTTGTAGGGAAAAGCTCCAGACCCAAGTGGAAGAATAGCCACCTCAAAAATATTATTAGGAGTAAGCAGAGAGCCTTCAAGGAATTGAAAAAAGGATCTAAGAAAACTACATCTTGGAGGTCAGAAAATGTAGGAATAATGTGAGAATTGCTAAAAGTCGAGCTGACTTACAATTTGCCCAGGAGATTAAAATAAATAATAAGAGTGTTTTATTTATACAAATAAAAAGAGAATAAGGAAGGATGATATTTCACTTCTATTCAGGTGATTGGGGAGGAGATAAAAGATAATATAGGTAGGCTCAAAAAGTAAAGGAATATTCTGCCTTTGCATTCAGTAAGGATGATATTACAGAACATGAGTATGAAGGCAAGATGGAAATAAGTGTACGCAGTTGGAAATTACCACATCTGAAGTGGGCAAAAATCATAAGAGTCTAATGTGCTCAGATCAGAGGGAACAGAGAAGTCCCATCACTGAAAGAACTGGAACATGAAATGGCTAGTCCAGGACCTAGGATTTTTAACAAATATATCAATCCAGGAGTGGTGCTGTTTGACTGGAGAAGAGCTAGTGTCATACCCATATTTAAGAAAGAGGGGGAAAGGGATCTGGTGAATTATAGACCTGTTAGTCTGATCTCATCAGTATTCAAGACTTTAGAATAAATTTTGAAGGAAAGAATAATTACATTAATGAATGTTAATTGGAAAAGGAGGCATAAAGCAATATAGGCTTATCAGAGGCAGATCATGCCAAAGTAACCTGGTATCCTTATCTGAAAAGAAAACTGATTTTTGTAGCTAAGGGAAAAGCAGTAGATACAATATACTTGGACTTCAATATAGCATTTGAGACAGGAGGTCCTGTTTTACAAGAGAAGACTTAAAGAGCTTTGTTTGCTTAGGATATTAGGAAAAATTTCTTCACTAGGAGGGTGGTGAAGCACTGGAAGGAATTACCTATGGAGGTGGTGGAATCTACTTCCTTAGAGGTTTTTAAGGTCAGGCTTTAAGGTAAAAGCCCTGGCTGGGTTGATTTAGTTGCGGATTGGTCCTGCTTTGAGCAGGGAGTTGGATTAGATGACCTCCTGAGGTCTCTTCCAACCCGATATTCTATGATTCTATGATTTATCTCAAAAATAAACACCAGGAAGAGTGAAGAGCTATTTAAGCTAAAAGACAATGTTGGCATAAGAACTGTGGCAAATTGCTGGCACTATTATGATGGGTCCCACACTTTCTCTTCTTTGGGGGGGTTCAGGGAGCCATTTCTTGCCCCTGAATAGGGTATTAAATGTCCCACTAGTATCCTGAGGGGGTGGAAATGGAGAGGGAGGGACCGGGACCGCCCTCTACTCCAGGTCCCAGCCCAGGGGCCCTGAGGATAGCGTAAAACCACTTGGACTAGCTATTCCTTCCCCTGGGCTACTTCCCTCTCCTACCTCCAGCTTGTGGGGCTCCCTGCCCTCTCTCTGCACAAGCAGAGGGTAGGAGAGGGAAGTAGCCCAGGGGAAGGAATAGGGTTTGGGTCTTCTTAGCTCACCGTAGCACTTCTCCAAACTCTGCTCTGCTTTCCTCCAAACTGCTCTCCGCTCCAACACTAATCCAATCGGCTCCAACTCCTCCAAACTCCTTCCAACTGTCTGATTGAAGCAGGGTTTTTTTTAATCATGTGACTGGCTTCAGGTGCTCTAATTGGCTTCAGGTGCCTTAATTGGCTCCAGGTGCTCCAACCAACTTCTAGCAAACTTGCTTCCCTCTACCACTCTCCTGCTGCCCGCTGGCCATGCTGTTTCACAGAACGAATGGGTATACATTGGCCATGAATAAATTTGGTTGGAATTCAGAAGAATGTTTCTAACCACAGGGGTGAGGTTCTGGGACAGCCTCCCCCAAGGAGTTGTGAAGGCAAACAACTTAATTAGTGTTAAGAGAGAGCTGGGTCAATTTATGAGTGGTATTGTATAACAGGACTGTTTATGATGGTGTGGAACAGGGCTCAGAAATCCTGTGTCCCCTTTCTGGTTCACGTCAGGTCTTCCTAAAATCTCATGCTTCATGGCTTCCGTGGGTGATCTACAGGGTTCAGAAAGAGATTGCTTTCTCCCCTCTCCCAATGCATTCTGGTTTGTTTGTTTATGCTACCTTCCTTTGGGGCATCAGAGATAGCCAAAGATTGATAGGTGGGCCAGTGCTCTGCAGTGGCACTGAGCATTCTCTCGGTTGCTTCACTAGTTGGTTCTTGTTCACGTACTCAGGGTCAAACTGATCACCATGAGTGGGATCAGAAAGGAATTTTCTCCCAGGTCAGATTGGCAGTGTCAGTGGAGGTTTTCACCTCGCTCTGCAGCGTGGGGTGTGGATGGCTTCCAGGGTCATCTGGGTATATCTCAATCAATTTCCTGCTATTGCAAGTGCCTCAAGCATTGGTGCACCTCTGTATCTCCTGGTCTCTCCCGTGACACATAATAGTTTAGTCTCATGAGAGCTGTAATACCTCCCTAGGATACTGCTGGTGCTGGGATCTGTTGGTGGTCTGTGGTCTGAAGAAGGTCAGACTAGATGATCTGCAGGTCCCTTCTGGAGTTAAATTCTATGACTAAATTCTAGATCAGACTTTCACTCAAAAATGTGCTTAGTGTGAGAAACATTTATTCTCTGGCCAGGCAGTCCAAGACTCATAAACTGCTCTGAGCATTGCCAAGGAATGGTGGTGGAAGCAGCAGAACTTCCATATGTTAATATTTGTGGACACTGCTGAACAGAATAGTTTAGTTGGAGAAGGTAAAGACAAATATTTGAATCTGTGCAGCCTAAGAATTATCATCATAGTTAAATACTTGTTCCATAAGCCACTAGATTCAATATAAATACTCATCCCTTGTCATTTAGTGCAAGAGATGTACATGCCCACCCTTGTCAATGCCAGAGATGTCCATGGCCATCCGTCACCAAAAAAAATATAAAATGCCTTGGAAGTATTTATCCTGCATACATGCTAATATTCATTCTAATTATGATTGTATTAGATATTTATATCGTAAACCTAATCCCATTTGGCCCTGAGCCAATATTAGAAGAGGAAGTTGCTTTAATCAAGATCAGCCAACCATGAAGAAAGTACAAACATATCTGATCTTACCATTTTCAGACAATGTAAAGATTAGGCCCTAAATGCAGGGTATTAGCAGGTCTGGCAGCAGCAGCAGCTCATTTTTGTTCTCCAAAGAACAATCTAATCTAGTATTATCACCATCGAAATTGTCATTCTGAAAGTTTTTTTTTATTTTTAGTCTTCTGAAAGAAAAATGTGCATGGCAAGGCATGACAAAAATATGCTAAATTGTTTTTATTGCATTTGATTCCAGAATGCACCAGGTCTGCTCTACCTCTTTTCCAGCAATGAAAAGGCCCTGGAAAAGCATTTGTGAAATAAATCACTAACAAAAGTAAAAACAAAACCAAATCACCTGGGACACAAATACAAATACAGGAAAACCTGTCTTAAGTACCACACAAGGAATGGAAAAGAATTGGAAGCTTGATAAAGATGATATTTTAATAAAAGTGGAACAGAACTGCACTTGGTGTGTTTGCGGATATAATTGGGTTTTAAGAGAAGATACTGTCCTAAAGGGGTGGACTGCTACACATTTTTGACTGGTGCCTATGTATACTTTTAACATTATTTACCCTTACTCTTGGAATGTTCGGGTCTGCTGCTTACATTTACGAATTCTTCCAGTAATTCACAGATGGTGCAGTAGGAGCCACTGGCAAACAATATCTCACCTCAAGTAATTCCAAAGTGTATACACTCAAAGCTATATGTATGTAAATGCACTGTACTTAATTATATGAAATATTCAGATGCTCTAAGATCACTGTGCACTAAAAGATCTTAAAAGTTATGGGATTCAATACTAAGAGGCAGTTGTTATGTTTTCTAAGCACAAGAAGCAAACGTACTTTTACTATCATACTAGGGCTGCCAAGCAAGTAAAAAAAATTAATCACGATTAATCATGTGATTAATTACACTGTTAATAACAGAATACCATTTATTTAAATAGTTTTGGATATTTCTACATTTTCAAATATATTGATTTCAATTACAACACAAAACACGAAGTGTATAGTGCTCACTCTATATTTATTTTTGATTACAAATATTTGCACTGTAAAAACCAAAGAAATCGTATTTTTCAATTCACTAACAAAAGTACTGTAGTGCAGTCTCTTTATCAGGAAAGCTGAAATTACAAGTGTTGATTTATGTACCAAAAAACTGCATTCAAAAATAAAACAATGTAAAACTTTAGAGTCCACTCAGCCCTACTTTTGTTCAGCCAATTGCACAGAAAAACATTGTTTTTTACATTTGCAGGACCTAATGCTGCTCGTTTCTTGTTTACAATATCCCCTGAAAGTGAGAACCAGCATTCGCATGGCACTGTTGTAGCCGGTACTGCAAGCTATTTATGTGCCAGATGCACTAAAGATTCATATGTTCCTTCATGCTTCAACCACCATTCCAGCAGACATTCTTCCATGCTGATATCAAGTTCTGCTCAATAACCATCCAAAGCAGTGCAGACCGATGCATGTTCATTTTCATCATCTGAGTCAGATGCTACCAGCAGGAAGGTTAATTTTCTTTTTTGGCGTTTCAGATTCTATAGTTTCCACATCAGAGTGTTGCTCTTTTAAGACTTCTGAAAGCATGTTAATATATATAAATATAATATAAATGGAGATATACCAATCTCCTAGAACTGGAAAGACCTTGAAGGTCATCGAGTCCAGTCCCCTGCCTACACTAGCAGGATCGAGTACTGTCCCCTGACAGATTTTTTGCCCCAGATCCCTAAATGGTCCCCTCAAGGATTGAACTCACAACTGTGGGTTTAGCAGGCCAATGCTCAAACCACTGAGCTATCCCTCCCCCCACACCTCATCCCTCTCAGATTTTGGAAGGCACTTCAGATTCTAAAAACTTGGATCGAGTGCTCTAGCTATCTTCAGAAATCTCATTGGTACCTTAAATGAAAGTGCTCTTAAAACCGACATGTGCTGGGTCATCATTCAAGACTGCTATAACATGAAATATATGGCAGAATATGGGTAAAACAGAGTAGGAGACCCCAAGGAGTTAAGTCAAAAATTATTTAATGCATTATTTTTTTACGAGGATCATCAGCATAGAAACATATCGTCTGGAATGGTGCCCGACGCATGAAGGGGCACACAAATGTTTAGCATAACTGCAATGTAAATTCCTGGTAATGCCAGCTACAAAAGTGCCATGTGAACACCTGTTCTCACTTTCAAGTGACTTTTTAAATAAGGAGCAGGCAGCATTATCTCCCGTAAATGTAAACAAATGTGTTTTTCTGGATGATTAGCGAATAAGAAATAAGACTGAGTGGACTTGTAGGCTCTGAAGTTTTACATTGTTTTGTTTTTGAGTGCAGTTATGTGACAAACAAAAATCTACATTTGTAAGTTGCAGTTACATGATAAAGAAATTTCACTACAGTACTTATATGAGGTGAATTGAAATCTATTTCTTGTGTTTGCCATTTTTACAGTGCAAATATTTGTAATAATAGTAATATAAAGTTAACACTGTCAGCTTTGTATACGGTGTTGTAATTGAAATCAGTATATTTAAAAATGTAGAAAAACATCCAAAATGTGTAATATGTTTCAATTTGTATTCTATTATTTATCAGTGCAATTAATCATGATTAATTTTTTAAGTTGCATGAGTAAACTGTGATAAATCAACAGCCCTAATCAATACTATTTCTTTTGGATTACAAATGGACTACAAAACCTAAGAAAGCCAGAGTAACCATATGGTCTCATCCATAAAAGGTGGCTTCTGAACACAAAATGGCAGCTACCTTCTGCAACAGTAGAACTTCCAGAAATGTAAAGGTGCTCATGTGTGAGACCGTGAGAACAAAGTCTGACCTCCACATTCCAGGGTCAGTTTCCAGGAGTGTTAGTTAGTTAGTTAGTTTTTTTAAATAAAAAAAGAAGAAATCCTTTTACATGCACACTGAGAAAGTTTACCCTGGAGACACAATACACACAGAACCTCTGCTATTTCATTTTCACAGAATCACTTCTCAGAGCACAGCTATATTTGAAGGTCAAATCAGCCATGAATATGTAGCTGACTGGAGATTTGGATATCACTGTACTGTGTAGCCACACATAAGGCTAGATTGCAGGGGCATAAGAGGAATAAAAGCACCCTTCCGTGACATGCCCCAGTAAAGCTTTCCCAGATCTTTCATCTGGGTGCATTGCTTCCAGTAACCAATCACTCAGACCCAGCTCTCCCCATGCACCCTTGCGTTCTCTCCTTCACAGACAGCATCAAATGACTTGTCCCTGGGAGAAGGAAGAAAGGAATTGTGCCTTTCTGAGATACAGTGTAAGGCACTGGGGCATAGGCGATCTGACCCAGTGGTCACAGCTGGGCTGGATTCTGCATGCCAGGGATGTTATTTGGAGAGCAGGAGTTGAAAGAATAAGAAGAGCCAGGTTCAGTAAGCAATAGTTTGGGTCGGAGTCAGGGAAGAGCCTCAGAGGCATAACCAGGCTAGAATCAGGAGGCAGAAATCAGGATGAGAGTCAGGCTGGAGTCAGAGAACAGAGATCAGAGACAGAACAAGGCTGGAGTCAGAAGGCAAGAGTCATGAGCCTGAGATCTGAGACTCGAGATCAGGAGACAAGGCAAAGTCTGAAGTTGCAGCAGGCCAAATTCTGTGTGGTTGCATACATAACTTCTTGGGGCAACCCCCATGTTTGGCCAGTCGGGGGCCACAGGTACTGTCATCCTGGCTCCCTTGGGTGGCACTTTCTGCAGCACCTACTCTCCGCAGTGTTCTGTGGCTGCAGTTCTGCATGGGCTCCTGTGTGGCCATCAGCAGTCCCAGGCTCTGCAGACCTGCAAGGACCCTTACATACAAATTCATCTCTGCGCTTCTCCTGGGGCGGTGCATGGGACGCCCTGTATGCAGGACTGGTGGATAAAGGCCATTATATAGGAAGTCAATGTGAAACATATTCACTACTGAAAGTATGTGGAAAAATATCTGTGTACATGTGCAGTATGTTGAAAGAACTAGTATTTTTGTCTAAAAGCCATCTCCAGTGTGAAATGGGTGGTTTCTAAAAGTAGAAGAGAAGACAACTGTGGCATACAAGCTATGGCTTTTTACATCTAGTCACAATTTTTCCTTCTCTCTTTTCTGTGTATTAATTTCACAATTAGAAAAGAAAATGTTTTTCTTCCCCATCTCTCATATCGCTGTCTCTTATTCATCTCACCCTCCAGTTTCCTGCAAGGCTTTCAAAAATCCGCCCTGGGACAGCTCTTCTGTGGATGTACATTGTCATAGTTCCATTGAAGTCAATGGAGCTCTGACAGTTTACACAAGTTGAGGAACTGTGTCCCTATCTCCAGCTGTAGTTATGGTTGTGCTCTAGTTGAAAGTTTTCTACCGGCCATGGAATTTGTGCAGCAGAAGAATTTTGGTGGCATTTTAGACAGTTCACTATGTCAATATGGGCAGCCACAAAACCATGACACATTGCAAAATGACTCAACTTCCTGGAGGTTTTCATGCCTGGAACACCATTGGTTATGGTGGATTGGTTTAACCAGATTACATATGCCAAATAATTAACATGTGAAAGATCCTGCCCTGCTTTTTTATTCAGTTCTTTCTATATTATGGCAATTCTATTCACACTGAGTAATCACCACAATGACTACACTTACATGGGGATGGATCTCCATAACTCCCTTCTGGTTTTAGATTTAGACAACAAACAATTGCTTGAATCAGTTCATAAACAGCAGACTTGAGGAAACTGCCTGACATTAGAGATGGGAAAGAGAGAATGGAAGAAAAAGCCTTGCTAAAAGTATTTCCATTGATGGAATTACTAGTGAATGGTGATATTTCATCCCCTCGTTACATAGATATATGGAGGCTTTTTCTCTTTGCTTGATAACATTTGAAATGTGATGGCTTTGTCAATGGATTGCTTATTGAATAAGCTCCCTCGTCCTACAACATCTGGAAAGAGTCCATGAGTAAGAGACAAGGTCAGGTATTGTTTGTGAAGCAGAGATTATTATTAAGTATCCCATGCATGCCCCATTATTCTTCCTAACAGGAACATCTATTTCAGTGAGTAGGACTATTGGATCAGGGAGCTAGGGAATATGAGAGAGACCAACTAATTTTTTTAAAAAATCTGGATAGGATATGCTTCTTATATGCTTACGTATGAAATGGGGGAAGACTCTACTATTAAAACAAAGTGATTTATTACATTGATATGGAACACAGGTGAATGTATTTCTTCCTTTTTCAGTGACACCATTAAGAAACATTGCCTCATTTATCTTACATATTCTATAATATTCTACCTTCAACACTGGTTAGTAGCATGCAATAAAAACTTTTTTGAAAGAAACTTTTGATATTCAGATAAGATCCCTTTGTACAATGGACTACAGAATCAGGAAACTTTTGCTCGGTAGACTAGAACAAGAAAATTACAGAAATATGTTCTAAAGAACAGCCACAAGAAACTGTTTTACATACAAGCTGGCCTCCAATTCAAATGAACAAAACCTTTTTTATTTATGTAGGGTAAATATAGTGACGATATTCTTACTACTACACAGAGTTTTGGTAAGAGATTAACATAATTAACTATTTACCATGGGGAAATTGTTGAATTTTTAGTTCTAGGCCCACAGAGTGATTAACAAACCAGAGTAAAGACAATACTATTCATCTATGTGGAGGAGATGATATTGGGAACATGAGAAATTACAGCTAATAGGGAAGATTTGAGCAAATGATCATGAATTAATAACATTTTAAATATTAAGGAGCAATCTTGTTCCACTTCACAGTCCAGGGGCATGGAGGGTCCTAGATAAAACACAGCAGGACAGGATTTCAAGAAGCATTACATAGGGTGGGTTTGAGGATGGAGTGCAGGGAAGCTGGAGACGCATGTAGGCTGTTGGATCCACAACTATGCAGATGTATTAATCATTCTCCCTACTGAGAGAGTTTCCCAGCCAGTCAGTGAGGCTGCATGTCTCTCCCAATCACTCAGTGGGGCTGGATGTCTCCCCCAATCAGGAAATTTGTGGGTAGGGCCTTTGGTGAGTTAGAGCTTCATTGTCCCCCATTCTCCAGTCACAGGTGAGCTGCTGCATAGCAGTTGTGGTCTGAGCACTACTTAGGAATCCACAAGCCCTCACAGTGGGGAAGCCTGGGTGGGGAGGGGAAACCTCATCACTGACATGGAGGTTTTGCTTGTAACATGCTTCTCCATCTTAGGCAACTCACCCTAAGTCACAAAATTGTTCAGATGTGAGCCTTGCAGTGTGCCAGCCTAAAGATATAAGGAGCTATAGAAAGTCTCTTTTGCCCCTGTGTGAGCTACCAACGTCACAAGAGCTTGCACAATGGAAAGGGAAGCTGTAACCATCCAGCTGCTATTCCTCTTCTCACACAGGTGGATAGAGACAGTGGAATTTTTGCTACAACACCCAAATCTCCCCCATTTTCCTTGTGAATCAAGGATGGCAGAAAGTGGGAAATCTGCAACAGCAATAGGAATGGTACAGATTCCTTCCCTGGAGCAAGGGTGAAGCAGGACCCAGATCACAACTCTTAAAATCAGTCTGGTGTAGATATGGTCTGCCTCTTTCATGGTCTAGATCAGTGGTCGCCAACCTTTCGGACCTCAGGGACCACTAAACTCACAATTTTGAATCCCGCGGACCACTAACATGATTTTTTTTAAAAAGGTACAAACATCTATAAAATAATGATCATAAAAGTTCCATTTTATTAATATGAAATGCACTTGTTTAATTATAACAAAATTATTAAAGCTTGTTTAATTATAACAAAATTATTAGTGTGATATTTGTTGCTGCTTGTTTGACATAAGTTTATGGATTCTTGGCTCCAATGACGTCACTGCAACACAGAGAGCCGTTTGTATTTCAAACCAACAGCCGTACTTGTTTTTGATTGCCGTAACAGATGAGAATGTCTTTTCACACAGATAGGTTGTTGCAAATGGAATCAAAATTTTGATGGCTTTTTCACTCAGCACCGGGTACTCACTTTTTACGGAGGGCCAAAAATGATGTCTTGATGAGAACGAGTGGAATTTAGCTTTGAGACTGTCGTCGGATGATAGATCGATTAGGCTTTCTTTTTCTTTCATGCTCAAATTGTTATCTTCAATTTTCGCCAAAAATGGATTACCCACATATTGCCAAGTCTGGGGTCCTCTTCCTTTGGGTAATAACGGCCAAAAGATTCTGTGAGCGACCATAAGTGCTGTCGAAAAATGGTTATTACCTGTCGGTTGACATCCTCCTCTTTCATATACTCATCAAGATTCGGGAACATTTGCAGATCTTCAGCCAACCGCATTTGCCACAGCAATATTTTCTTTTGAAATGCATCCATTTTACCTCGCAGTGTGAACACATCCGTAAGCTGTCCTTGTAAGGACGTGTTTAGCTCGTTTAACAGTGAAAAAATATCTGCCAGGTATGCAAGCTTGGCTAGCCAATCATCTTTGGACAAGAGATCTTGGAATTTCGAATTATTTTGCTGCTGGAAGAATAACTTGACTTCTTGGCGCAGGTCGAACAATCGGGTTAGTATTTTGCCCCTCGACAGCCATCTCACCTCAGCATGAAGAAGAAGATGAGTATATTGAGAGCCCATTTCTTCACAAAGTGCCTCAAATATTTGAGAATTGAGCGCTTTGTGCCAAATTTTATTTAAAATTTTAATTACATCAGAGAGTACTTCGTGCAGTTCTGGAGACATTCTTTTTGCCGCAAGTTGCTCACGATGTATAATACAATGAGTAAACAAGATGTCTGGGTGTCCAACATCTTTCACTTTTGTAACAACTCCTGAACGATGCCCGGTCTTGCTTGCAGCACCGTCTGTGCATATCCCAACACATTTCTTCCATTCAATACTGTGTCTCAGGAAATAACCATTAAGTGCATCGAAAATCTCAGAGCCGGTTGTTCTACCCAGCAAGTTGAGCAAACAGAGGAGTTCTTCCTTGAGCTCTCCTTGATACTCAAACCTCACAAAACAAAGGAGAACTGCCTTGTTAGTTATGTCTGTTGATTCGTCGAGTTGAATTGAATAAAATGTTGAATTTTTCACCATTTCAATCACTTGATTTTCAGTATCTTCAGCCATGTCTTCAATTCTGCGCTTCACATTATTAGCGGACATAGGAATTACTTTGTTTCTGGACAGCCTGTTTCCCCAAAACCTCTTCACAGGCTTGTAACAAGCAAGGCTTAATTCTTCTCCAATCGTATACGGCTTTCTACTTTTCGCGATTTGAAGTGCTATCAAATAAGAAGCCTTTACTAGGGACTTATCTTCCTAAAAATTGCAAATAATGTCCAAATTTCTCCAGGGACCACCAAAATTTTCTCGCGGACCACCAGTGGTCCACGGACCACTGGTTGGCGACCGCTGGTCTAGATTGCTAGGGTACAATCCAGCCTGTAGTGAGTTAGCAAATTTGGGAGGATTAGAACCTGCCCTCCAGATCTTTGTTGTAATTTCTAGTATTCTTCAGATTTCTTTTTAGGATTATCAAAGATAAACTGCTCTTTTAAATGTATGTTTCAAGAATTTATGCATTGAAATGCTTCCATTTGATCCTATTGATTATGCAGTAGTCTATTTTGTTAGTTCACTGGGGTTTTGTAGACATTGTTTAGACTATTAAACTGTTAGTCTACACTAAAATGTAGGACTGTTTGATTGCTCCTCAATCAGGAGTTAGTGATCAGACGCTTAGGGTTTATTCTTGTTAGGTGCTGAACATCTATGTACCTATTGAATTCAATACCATGCTAGACAGGGCCTTAAAAGTGATGTCATCAAGAAAAGACATAATTATATCATGCTAATTAAGTCAGAACTCTTCTGAGAAGCAGACAAAAGATTATCTGAAGAGTTATTTATTTCAGCACTGAAGAGTTCATCTGCTTCTTCTCTTTTGAAAATAATGGCAAACTTGACAGTCCAATTGATTCAATCTTGCAAAAAAAATGTTTAAAAGCATTTTGAAGACTAAGGTTAGTAACACCTCTGCCTTGGCATCTTATCACCAACACTAGCACATTACAAACAATATTAGACAAAATCAGACACATGTATAAATGGCTTGTGGCCTTCTGAGTTGAAAGAATGACTCATAGAATTTTACTTTCAGAAAATGTGTATTAGAAACATATTAGAAACCCATCTTTGAAATACATCTGAGCACTTCTCTCCTGAAGCGTGTAGCTCTGCATACAATAGAGCTTTCCAAAAATACAATGCCAGTGTTAAAAGTTCACCAAGAACACTTTGTAACAAGCTGAAAATGCCTGATCTTTGCTATTAACTGACAAGAAGCAGTAAAATCCCTGTAGGTAAATTGCATGTCTTAGGTATTTCTAGAACACCCACTACCATGGTAATAGAGTATAAAATAAATGAAGCACTCGTGTAATAGCTGAATTCTTGGACATGATCCTTTTTAATGGCTGATCCCAGTAATCATAATGGCCTGCTACTTACTTAGAGTTAAATGCACAAAAGGAGTATGGTGCCAAAGTCCCAATTCCGCAATCCCTCTGATGCACAAAACTTCTGTTGAACCTGTAGGTGCCTAAACTTACTCAGTGCCTATCTTTCTGCCATAAAACTTCCCTAGATACCTATTTTTCTTCCTCTGAGCATGTGCCTCTGTGTAGGCACCCAAGCACCTAAGCCCCAGAGCAATTCACAAACTAGGAGAAGACAGGCATTCAGCTGCCTAAATTGCATGTGGGGCCCACTCCAGTAGGTATGCTCAGGGGACTCCTACCAGATGAGGTCCCACAGGTCCATGCACACACACAAAAGAGCCAGAAGAAGGCACTCCCTCAACGTTTTTTTCCCAGTGGTTATGATACTCGCTTGAGATGTTGGAGATCCCTGGTTCAAGTCCCCGCCCCAGCCAGAGAGGGCAAGAAGGGATTTGAATAGGGTTCTGCCACCTTGCTTATGACTGCTCTAACCAATGGGCTACAAGATAGTCTGATGTGGGACTCTCTCATTCTCTCCTGTTGATGCTTTGCACATGGATAAATAAATAAAGCATCATTGGAGCAGGGAGACAGGGTCTCCCACCTCCCAGGTGAGTGCTCAAACTACCATGTTATAGGGTCCCTCATGCTTGTTCTCTCTTTTGCACACATGTACTCTCTCTCTTAAAAAGTCATTTCAGCCAGAGAGAGAGAGGGTGCACAACCATAAGAATGACTCTAAAGCCTGCTGAGTAGTGCACTCATCTGAAAGAGGACAGAAGCCTGTTCAAATCCTCCCCCCATCCCCGATAAGGGGGAATCTCCCACATTCTAGGACAGTATTTTAACTAGGGGCCTAAACGTTATGAGGGAAATCTACATTCTTTCCCCCAAAGTTTCAGTTTCCTGAAAGAGGGAGTTTAATTGCAAGCAGGAATAGGCACTTCCCTCCAAGCCAGATGTAGACACTGATCTCTGAGACAGGGATGGGGGTTAGTACTCACTTGTTGCCATCTCACATTGACTAGCTTAGGTGGCTCCCTGCCTAGTATGTTGGCTTTTTTTAATCAAGGTTTACAGTGCCTATCTATCCCCATTCATTGTATGGAAGCTTATGCCTATCTCAGGCTTTTATGAATTGCAGTATTGGTCTTCGTACTTAATGCCTTTGGTGCATTCAGACCTTACTTCTTTACCTCATGTGACAGTGGAGGTATTGTATTGTTACTGAAGTTCGCTAATTTGATCCCTCCAAAATCATGGTGTCTGAATAAATGCATCCATTTGTAAAGTGTCAAACTCTAAAATTTTCCAGACAAAACTTATTACATTCATGTAACAAGTGAATATGTGAAGGAGTTTTCAGTCTAGCCACAGACAGGACACCAAGGGCTTATCTTCACTACTGGGTAAATTGACCTAAGTTACACTACTCCAGCTACGTTATTCATGTAGCTGGAGTTGATGTAGCTCAGGTCGACTTACCCCAGTGTCTTCACTGTGCTGTGTCGATGGGAGAAACTCTTCAGTCAACTTACTCTTCTCGAGAACCTGGAGTACCAGAGTCAACCGGAGAGTGAACTGCCCTTGATTATTGATCTTCATTAGACCTACTAAATCAGCACCTGCTACATCAATCTCAGCAGTGTTAATCTCCCCATAGTGAAAACAAATCCTAAACCATGCAACTGTTTTAAATGGTGTATTGTTCTCTTCACACATTTTATAGGCCTAAAACCTATTATTCTCTGGATTTGACCACTGCTGTCCAACATGCCTTGTGAAAGAAGGGGCGGCAACAATTGTTAAAGGTAGGCATGGCTGAAGATTATAATGATGATATAAATATTATCAAAGCAGTAAGTATTACGCAGTGGAAGAGAAATCCAAGTTTGGGAACTGTTTATGTTTGTCTTTGGGGATATACCCACTGTCAGCTAGAGACAGACTATGTCCACATTTAGCACTTTATGGGAATGTCAACTAGGATAACCAGATGTCCCAATTTTATAGGGACAGTTCCGATTTTGGGGTCTTTTTCTTTTATAGCTCCTATTACCCCTCACCCCCTGTCCCAATGTTTCACACTTGCTGTCTGGTAACCCTGATGTCAACAGAGATTAGTAACAACACAAATGGAGACAACATTATCTGCAAGGAATATCAATGGAAACTGTAAAACCATAAGACAACTTAAAAGAGGATCTCTAGAATATCTTACCAGAAAAATGTTGGAGGCATTTTAGACAGAACTTGCCAAAACAGCCTGTCTGAGGCTTAAATGAGCAGAACACTGTGCCCTATGCCTGTCACTTCTGAGAGAGTTGGGTTTTCTTATTGACACTCAGAATATGAAGGAGGCAGTGAAACAGCTGTCCTGCCAGCACTTTGCACAATCTTTGCAAGTTGCTGGATAAAACTGATACAGACAAGAGACTAGCATTAAATAAAAAACAAACTGAAGTGCAGCAATCCAGTTGTGAAAATACTCCTTGAATTGTACACAGTCTTGGACCTTTACTACAAGCTCTAGTTCAGCTCTAATCAGTTTATACGAAGTTGTGTGTTCAAGGTGATCTGACAGCTTCCTTTGAAATTGCTCCTTGCTGGAACTCCTAGCTAGCAATAAAAAGCATCCTATCCCTTTGAAAGCTGTAACGTGATCGAGCACAAGCCCAATATTTCAAGTTTCCATACACCCAGCTGAGTTGAAATCATCTGTTCCTCTGTCACTAAACCCAATTAATGCCAAACTGCTTAAGGGTTGGGAGACTGAAGGAAAAAAGGACCTGACTCTTCAGGCAACTGCAGTTGCAAATGAGTATAGGTGGCCTTCATGGGCATCTTTAACTTAGTACTGTTTCACATTGATATCCCCAAGCAAGAATGCTTAATTTGAGTTTTGGACCCTCAGATGCTGAATTATAATTCTGAAAACACTGCTAAAGTTAGCCTGGAGTGAACTCATTTTAATATAGTTTGAAATTTTGTTTTGTATCTTAACTTTCTCCTGTGATAGGATAATCACTAAGGTAGTTAAGGTGGATAGCTGGAAAACTGTCTTAATACTGGTCATGTATTGGTAAAATCTCCATGTTTTATTTTGTTGCTTTGGAAACTGCCCAAGGTTACTGAAATTAGTTGACTTTTTTCTTAATATGTTCGTAAATGAAATTGGGGAAAGTGTTTTCATGTTGAACCTAAAGATCAAGGAATGAGCAGCATTACTACATTTAAACAAATGCTAGGGAACTGGATAGCTCAAAGTATTAGTGGTGCCTGTCTTCTTCACTTAAGGACACTGCTCTGAATGTGGCCAGGGTCAGCAGTGAGAAACATATTACCATATGGTGGTTGTTCACTGGTCCATGTAAAATGAATTGATGGTCTTAGTCCATCAGCAAGCAGAATTGTTGCCTTTCTTAGTAGAAAGGCCTTTAATTAAATGGTTTTGAGGATGACCAGTTCCTTCATTGTAAAAAAATGGTCTAGCTCACAGTTGGGGAGATCTTGTTGGAAGCTTGTACTACCACACTCATGCTATATTTGTTTACCCATAAAATGGTTAACTTAAGAGGAATTTTAAGACAATAGGGCATCTTTCATGAGCATTAATGTTATACAGCATTGTGACAGTGGGACCCAACTGAGAGCACCAACTCAGGACAAATTGCTTCAAACATGGCAACTATAGCCCAGAGCTGGGGGTTTTCCACCTCTAAGGCAAACCAAACCAGCCATACAAATAAGACTTTGGTTTCACCCCACTGGCTAACACCACAAGTCCCACAACCAATTCCCTTAGACACACTAGTTTTCCAGAGTCATTACCAGCAGCCACTCGTTATGGGGATAAATGGTTATGAAAACCAATACCCCAATAAAAGAAAAAGGTTCTCCACAATCCCAAAGGATCAGACCCCAGTCCCAGGTCAATATACAGATTAGATCTTACCCACAAATCACACTTTGCCAATCCTTTAGAATCTAAAATCTAAAAGTTTATTTATAAAAGGAAAAAGATATAGGTGAGAGTTAGAAATGGGTAAAAGAAATCAACTACATGCAGTAATGGCAAAGTTCTTGGTTCAGGCTTGTTGCAGTAATAGAATAAACTGCAGGTTCAAACCAGTGTCTCTGGAATATATCCACAGCTTGGATGGGTTATCAGTCCTTTGTGTAAAGCTTCTGTTTGCAGGAAGTGGGTTTTAGCCCACAAAAGCTTATGCTTCAATATTTTTGTTAGTCTTCAAGGTGCCACAGGACTCTTTGTCGCTTCTGCAGATCCAGACTAACACGGCTACCTCTCTGATTCTGTTTGTAGCAAAGTCCTTCCGGAAGTATGAAAACTGAAGACAAGATGGAGGAGCTGAATCAGCTTTTTATAGTCTTTCCCAGCTGCAAGAACCTCTTTGTTCCTGCTGTGGAAACTTACAGCAAAATGGAGTTTTGGAGTCACATGGGCAAGTCACATGTTCAGGAATGATTTAGTACTTGCAGTTAGCAGCCATTAAGCACATGCTACCTGGAACGTCCTCAGGTAGACATCTTATGTGGATTGGAGCTTTCCAGGCTCTCAATGGGTCTGTTGTAGAGCTGATGGTCTTTAATGGGTCATCAAGCAGGCCAGGCAGAGCTAACAGCAATTTGTCTGGGATGTTACCCAGAAGCAGAGCACACATTTGAAATACAGACATTATATAGCCACGATTCATAACTTTAACTACAAAAATGATTCACACATATAGATAGCATAATCATAATCAGCAAACAATAACCTGGTCTTAGACATCTTATATGATCTCCTCTACACCAGGTTTGGTGCCACTACAGAACCTTGGTTGCCATAATGGTCTATACAGTCCCAGAATATACCAGTAATATCACAAACACTCATACTATGTCTGTTTACCCATAAAATGGTTAACTTCAGAGGAATTTTAAGACAATAGGGCATCTTTCATGGGCATTAATGTTATACAGCATATAATGCAGGACTAAACTACCTTCAACCAAACTTCTTCAGGATAAATTAGACAGGACCCACCTATGAGTTTTAGACTGTAACTAATTTCTGTTTGTTTGCCTAGAAAAGAGTGTCCTCTACAGGAAATGGGGACACAGACTTTATCAGAAGCTCTCCACAAGAGATAAACCACAGATACTGAGTGTGACTGAGAAACCCAAGGTTTTTGGTTAACTTCTTTGTACAACAAATATTGATTATTAATAATTTTGTGTCAAATTTTGATTTAGGCTACACATTTGTGCAGTGAAATAACTCCACCCATATTTCGCTGTGGGCTAGTCATACTTTGGGGTCTAGTCATGTCAGAGTAAACATGTGATGTGTACTTCCTTACTTCCCCTACAGTTGATAGGCTGGGAGGAGCATGAAATGGGTGGAGCCTTGGCTTCATTCCTACACTTGCTGACCTGTGCAGCTGAGCTGGCTTGGGAACTGTTGTAATTTGATGGTGCTCCAGTTCAAGGCAAGGAGGAAGAGGAGAGGAATGGTGACTCTCTGGTAGAAGAAAGGATAGTCTAGTGCAGTGGTCCCCAACCCCCGGATCAATTGGTACCGGGCCGCACAAGAGCGGGAGCGGTGAGGCGGCGGCAGGCAGAGCAGGCAGAGCAGGCAGGCAGGCAGGCAGGCGGCGGAGCAGGCAGGCAGGCAGGCAGGCAGGTGGTAGGCGGCAGGCGGCATAGCAGGCAGGCAGGCAGGCAGGCGGTGGCGCAGGCAGAGCAGGCAGGCAGGCGGCAGGCGGCGGCACAGGCAGAGCCTGGCAGTTCAAAACACACACACACACACACCCCCGGGCCGCAGTAAAATTGTTGACCGGTTGACCGGTCCGCGGTGATAAAAAGGTTGGGGACCACTGGTCTAGTGGATAGGGCATTGGATGTGGAGTCCGGAGACCTAGGTGCAATTCCTGACTCATCTGCAGACCTTGTTGTGACCTTAGGTATATCTACTCAGTCCTTCACTTCCCTGTTTGTGAAAATAGGGATAGTACTATTTCAAAATTGTACTGTGAGGCTAAAATGAATTACTGATTGATTGTGAGATGCTCAGGTACTATGGTTATCAGGAACATATAAGTACATACCTCACTGGGCTTCTGAGTCCTGGTGCTTCCTATAGCTGTGCTTCCTGGCTGGATACAACTTCTGCATCACTCCTTGCTTAGACCTATACCTAAAGCCACAGCCATGCCTTAGAGTTCTCTTCCTTGTGTATGTCAATGGCACACCCTAAATGAAGAAGAATCTTTGTTACCAATAGTAGGAAAGTAATTTTTAAAACTGAACTATAAACAGAATAATGAGCTATTAATTTAAAAAATATACTGCCCAAGTGACATGATGGAGGTACAATCTCTACAGTAAACTGTCACAGTTAGTTCTCTAATGTGGTGTTTTTAGAGAAATGCTGCTCAAGTGACTGTATAAATTTCATACAAATCTTCCAGTTATTTACCAAGTGATTAAACCAATGTAATTTATTATAGTGGTACCAAAGTATTTTTGCTTAGATCTTCAAAAATTTGCTGCCTCGACTATGGCCTTTGCTGCTATTTATCAGTATTGATTTTACTTTATTGTCTTATCTGGTGATTTATTTCTTTGTTTTTTTATAAGATTCACATCTTAATATTTCTCACAAAATATGTAATTGTATCTGTAAAATATAATTAACTCCCTCCTAAAGCTAATTTTGTTGATATTATATTGGAAGCACTTATTTGTAAAATTTGAAAAAAATATTCTACTTAATTTTATGGAAGAATTATTATATTTATTTATTGCAGTGTCAAAGAGGACAGAGGATTTTCTTGGGAATTCCTAGATAAGATATGTAACATATAATGGCTGCAAGAATACTTATTCTTCAAAGATGTGAGATGCAGGATTTCCTCTGCCATTTGTGGCCTCATTTCTGTATTTCAAAGTGTTTTCATTGATACTTTTAGGAGGCACTTAAACAGAATGGGTGAAATTGACCCAGGATACAACTCCGTTGATTTCAGAATCTGTAAATGAAACAAAGTTGTAAGGTAGGCTGTACAGAGCAGCCCCTGACGCTCCTCTCTATGCACCCCAGAGAATTAGAAGACTCTGGTCCAGTGATTAAAAATAAGTTAAGTCAAGCTGGTTGGAAATTTTTCAACATAATCTTTTCTGTTGGAAAATACCAATTCATCAAAACCCAACTGTGTGACACAATCCCTGGGAATGTTTCAATTTCAGATCCCAAATTCCCAAGCTTGCAGTTTCTCAGCAGTGTGGGCTCCCGGAGTTTTCCAGTTCCTGACTAGAGTCCCCAGTTCCAGGGCAGGCTACCATGGAATTGAGGTTCCTGGGGTTTCCAGGTCCCTGGTTCTAAAGCAGCTCCAGGGCTTCTAGGCTTCATGGTGCCCTTTGTATTCCATGGAACTCTGGGATCTCAGGGAGCCTTGGAAACATTTCTAAATACAAAGATTAACTTTTAGAATTTCTGATCTGTGGGAAACTTCAAAATTTTGTTTTTCATTCCATTTTAGAACAATGTTTTTACCTTTGAAATTTGGAATTCTCCACAGACCAGGAAGTCTGGTTTTCAGCCCACTCTACAGGTACACCTACTTACCAACTTAGGGCCAGACTTTTAAAAGAATTTAGCTTGCTAAAGATGGAAATAAGTGCCTAGTGGGATTTTCAAAAGCACAAAGGCACGTAACTCCCACTTAAATTAGCACCATCTACATCTTTAGGAACTGCAAGTTCAAATTCACAAAGGTATTTAGGCACCTTTCCCCAATTTAAATCAATGGGAGTTGGACACCTAAATACCTTTGTGAATCTGTTCCCTAAATACCTTTTAAAAAATCTCCCCAGTAGTGCTTGACCCTACTGAAACAGCTTATGAACAAGGCTTCTGGTTTCTAATGCTGCCCCAACCTTACTCTCTATACTCTGATATTACCTTCAATATACCAGTCACCTAGTTCATCAACAAACATATCATGCATCATGCTATGCTTCCCTCTACATATGGAATGACTTCTCAGTACTGGTCCACCAAACTACCAGTTTGTCATTGTAAGAGGGGTTACCCCAGCATTTATGCTCCTGAGTACAAAGGCTGGGCCTCTTAGATGCCAAACCAACAAGTCCTCCACCCCAAGACACCCCCACTTTGCCAGTTGGGGTTTTTGGGGTTACCAATCGCTGCCACCATTTGAGTATACTTCCAAAACCTTGGAGGGGCCCCTGATCTTCCCCTAACCCTGGCTTTGTACCCCCTCCCTGAGAGCCCAAGCCAGACCGCTGAAGGCTGCTCACCTTCACCCTCTGTCTCTCTGTACTGAGAGCCAGACCCTAACCTTGTACCCCTCCCTGGGATTCAAAGTCAGATACCTGAAGACTGCTTCCCTTTACCCTGACCGGCTGAAGGCAGACTTCCCTTAACCCTGACTCTGTCTTCCTCCCTGGAAGCCAAGTTAGATACCTGGGGGCTATGCACCTCTCCCTACCTCCTCTCTTCCCTGTGTAGAGAGAAAAACCTTAAGGAATATAAACCAGACGGTTTTAACTAGAAGATTTAATAAAGAAAAAGGTTAAAGCAGAGATACAGGCACTTTACATTTGGGGTTACCCACTTTCTTCTGAAAAGGAAAGAACACACCAAAAGGCACAGCTTAATAGAAAAATCAAATGGTTATACTCACATTAGCTAAGTAGAAGTATCAGAAAAAGGTGGAGCCATCTTTATAGCCAAAGATGGTCTAGAACCCTTGCCAGCTACCTTGGCAAGCCTCCTGCCTCATGTGCAGCCATGATGGAACTCTCCTGGCCCGTGCCTCCTCCCTGGAGACCAGCCAAGATGGAACTGCTCTGGCCCTTGCCTCCTCCCTGGAGACCAGCCAAGATGGAACTGCTCTGGCCCTTGCCTCCTCCCTGGAGACCAGCCAAGATGGAACTGACTGTTTTGCTCCACCCTTCTTCCTGGGCTGGAGGCTCCTCCCTCCCTCATGGTAGGGAAACTCCCACGTTACCTGTCTCAGACAACATAGCCCCCACCCAGGCAAGGCACACTGTATTAGATAACATAGCCCAACCCAGGCAAGGCACCCTCCATACTTATGACAGTCATGATTCAAGACCTTCCTTTACTCACTTCTTCGCAATACCCACACTAAGTGAGTCCGCAGTCATAAATGTATATACTTATGGAACAATAGCACAATCTATGAACCAACAAGTGCTCTAACCTTAACAGAGTCATCACATGATTGCCTGGTTGTGCCCATTATCCTGCTTCACTCTATTCACTCCCTACAGTTAGTTAGTCATGGTGTTGCAATTTAACTTAGGCCAATGTGACTAGTCATGAGCATAAAGTCACTCATAGGAATGTTTGCAGGAGTAGTCCTTGAACTCTCAGGAACATGGGCTTTGTCTGTGGGGTTGTGTTATTTTCTTAACTTTAGTTCTTGTGACACTTTCTAAGGGTAGTTGGAACCATAAACCACTGTTTTACCCCCTACCTCAGCATGTGCAAGAGAGAGTTGTTGGAGTTTAAATTGTGTGTCAGCTCCCTGCCACACCAGCATGTCTACCTCACCAACAAACTCAAGACTCTGCCACTCTAAGCCTTGCCTTGAAAATAACATTTTGTGAATTTCAGTTCCTGAACCACCTGGAAAAGTGTTCCTCTGAACTAGCCAGCCCCTATCACTTAACAGTCACAGAAATTACCAGGTTCGCTGCCTGCAAAGAGTCAATGCACACACCAGCTTGTTAGTTTACTACACAGCACTGTGATAATTTAATGGTAAAACCATTGTATTAATAACATACAGATTTAAGTGATAGTAAGCAATGTAACCAGTAACCAGTGTATTAATAACATACAGATTTAAGTGATAGTAAGCAATAATAATGTAGACCGAAAATGGTTACAAATAAAACAGAGTAAAATGCTTTTATTGTATAATGTTGAATAGATTGCATTCCTGGTCTCAGGCAATTTCTCACTTAGAGTCAGTTCTGAGCATCCTCTGTGCACATGGCTAGGGATTCACCTTTCGGAGATTGAAAGAGTGCTAACCTCTTTGTCTCTTAAGTGATGGATAACCACGTCTCTTTTTCCCCATAGCTCAGAAAACCTTTTAAATGTATTTTTTAAACTAACCCTAAAGTTCTTCTCCCCTGTTCCTTGTTCCTTGGGACATACCATGTCTCTTTTTCACCATCTTGTTAATTAGCTCCTCCTATTGTTTTAATTAATTTGTTCACCCTAGATGCAAATGTACTTTCATTGACTCTGGTTTACAAAGTTTGACTCAGGGAGACTGGCAAATCTGCATTTCTTTGTCTAGGACCAGCCTGTTTATCCTCTCTACTCAGATTGCTTTGTCTGAATATATTTTAGGAATATATTTTCAGCACACATACATAATTTTTACACACTAACCAAAGACATGTCATGCAAAAATATTAAATACCAGATGGTCACCAATTTTTACTTGATACCTTACAAGATACTTTTTGAATAAATACTATGACAACAACATTATTTGGTGGCAAATAATGCACATAATGTAGGTTTTCTACAAAAGTATAAAGAATTCCAACCAGGCTAATTAAAATCATGAGGCATATAAAACTGTGATCTTTCTGAACTGTGCACTTGCTGGCACCTTGGTGTTAAATCTTAGTATGCAATATAACACAATGGATATCTTATCTTTGAAAACTCATGGCGATGGGGGAGGTCCCATATGACTGGAAAAAGGCTAATGTAGTGCCCATCTTTAAAAAAGGGAAGAAGGAGGATCCAGGGAACTACAGGCCAGTCAGCCTCACCTCAGTGCCTGGAAAAATCATGTAGCAGGTCCTCAAGGAATCAATCCTGAAGCACTTAGAGGAAAGGAAAGTGATCAGGAACAGTCAGCATGTATTCACCAAGGGCAAATCATGCCTGACTAACCTAATTGCCTTCTACGATGAGATAACTGGCTCTGTGGATGAGGGGAAAGCAGTGGATGTGTTGTTCCTGGACTTTAGCAAAGCTTTCGATACAGTCTCCCACAATATTCTTGCCAGCAATTAAAGAAGTATGGGCTGGATGAGTGGACCATAAGGTGGATAGAAAGCTGGCTGGATCGTCAGGCTCAACAGGTAGTGATCAATGGCTCCATGTCTAGTTGGCAGCCGGTATCGAGCGGAGTGCCCCAAGGGTTGTTCCTGGGGTCTGTTTTATTCAATATCTTTATCAGTGATTTGGAGGATGGTGTGGACTGCACCCTCAGAAAGTTTGCAGATGACACTAAACTGGGAGGACTGGTAGATACACTGGAGGGTAGGGATAGGATACAGAGGGACCTAGACAAATTAAAGGACTGGGCCAAAAGAAATTTGATGAGGTTCAACAAGGAGAAGTGCAGAGTCCTGCACTTAGGACGGAAGAATCCCATGAACTGCTACAGACTAGAGACCGAATGGCTAGGCAGTAGTTCTGCAGAAAAAGACCTAGGGATTACAGTGGATGAGAAGCTGGATATGAGTCAACAGTGTGCCCTTGTTGCCAAGAAGGCTAATGGCATTTTGGGCTGTATAAGTAGGGGCATTGCCAGCAGATCGAGGGACGTGATTGTTCCCCTCTATTCGACATTGATGAGGCCTCATCTGGAGTACTGTGTCCAATTTTGGGGCCCACACTACAAAAAGGATGTGGAAAAATTGGAAAGAGTCCAGAGAAGGGCAACAAAAATGATTAGGGGCCTGGAGTGCATGATTTATGAGGAGAGGTTGAGAGAACTGGGATTGTTTAGTCTTCAGAAGTGAAGAGTGAGGGGAGATTTGATAGCTGCTTTCAACTACCTGAAAGGGGGCTCTAAAGAGGATGGATCAAGACTGTTCTCAGTGGTAGTAGATGGCAAAACAAAGTGCAATGATTTCAAGTTGCAGAGAGGGAGGTTTAGGTTGTATATTAGGAAAAACTTTTTCACTAGGAGTGTGGTCGAGTATTGGAATGGGTTACCTAGGGAGGTGGTAGAATCACCTTCCTTAGAGGTTTTCAAGGTCAGGCTTGATAAATCCCTGGCTGGAATGATTTAGTTGGGGATTGGTCCTGATTTGAGCAGGGGGTTGGACTAGATGATCTCCAGAGGTCCCTTCCAACCCTAATATTCTATGATTCTATGATTCTATGATAGTATTTCATTCCTACAGTGTATGAGTGAGTTTATCAGGACTGGTAACAATTGTATTTATGAAACAGTGAATCCTTTTCCATTTGACACTAAAGGGCTTCCAAGCACAGTTCTCATGAAAGTCAAGAAATAATACTATACAAAATGTGCATATTCTGTGCAGATTTATCCCACAATTCTGCTAATGATGTCAGATCCTGCAACACCTCCTCTACGCTGGGGCTGAACCTTGCATTAGCACAGATTGTCAATTGTTCTGTTATGTGAATCTTGCTAATGGGGCCAGGATAGCACACTCAATTCATTTATATTACTAACCCTAATCATGAGGACTAGAACTCAGGTCTCTAAAAGTAAAAGGTTAGTGGAGTTATCTGCCTACACTAGTTACCATAGAGGTTTTCATGAAAAGCAAGGATGTACAGAAGATAATATTTTAGATAATACATAGAATGCTTCCGCCAGCGTGCACAGGCAGAAATTGTGGAAAAACAAGATCGCCTGCCTCACAACCTAAGTCGTGCAGAACGCAATGCTACCCACAGTCTCAGAAACAACTCTGACATCATAATCAAAGAGGCTGATAAAGGAGATGCTGTTGTCATCATGGACAGGTCAGACTACCAAAAGGAGGCTACCAGACAACTCTCCAATCCCAATTTCTACAGGCCACTTCCCTCCGATCCCACTGAGGAATATACTAAGAAACTGCACCATCTACTCAGGACTATCCCTGCACTAACACGGGAACAAATTAACATGCCCTTAGAGCCCCGACCGGGGTATTCTATCTACTACCCAAGATCCACAAACCTGGAAATCCTGGACGCCCCATCATCTTGGGCATTGGCACTCTTACTGAAGGACTGTCTGGATATGTGGACTCTCTACTCAGACCCTATGCCACCAGCACTCCCAATTATCTCCGTGATACCACCGACTTCCTGAGAAAACTACAATGCATTGGTGACCTTCCAGAAAACACCATCCTAGCCACCATGGATGTAGAGGCTCTCTACACAAACATCCCACACAAAGATGGAATACAAGCTGTCCGGAATAGTATCCCCAATGATGCCACAGCACAAGTGGTTGCTGAGCTCTGTGACTTTATCCTCACACACAATTATTTCAAATTTGGTGACAATATATACCTCCAGACCAGTGGCACTGCTATGGGCATCCGCATGGTCCCACAGTATGGCAACATCTTTATGGCTGACCTGGAAAAACACTTACTCAACTCTCGTCCACTCACACCCCTTCTCTATCTACGCTACATTGATGACATCTTCATCATCTGGACCCATGAAAGAAACTATGGAAGAATTTCACCCTGATTTCAACAGCTTCCACCCCACCATCCACCTCAGTCTGGACCAGTCCACACAGGAAATCCACTTCCTGGACACCACAGTGCAAATTAATGACGGCCACATCGACACCACCCTATACCGAAAACAGCTATGCCTACCTTCATGCCACCAGCTTCCATCCCGGACATACCACACGATCCATTGTCTACAGCCAAGCACTGAGGTATAATCATATTTGCTCCAACCCCTCAGACAGAGACCAACACCTACAAGATCTTCACCAAGCTTTCTCAAAACTACAATACCCGCACAAGGAAATAAGGACACAGATCAACAGAGGCAGACGTGTACCCAGAAGCCTGCTGCTGCAAGACAAGCCCAAGAAAGAAGAACACCACTGGCCATCCCCTACAGTCCTCAGTTAAAACCTCTCCAATGCATCATCAGTGATCTACAACCCATCCTGGACAATAATCCCTCACTTTCACAGGCCTTGGGAGGAAGGCCAGTCCTGGCGCACAGACAACCTGCCAACCTTAAACAGATTCTCACCAGCAACAGCACACCGCGCCATAATAACTCCAACTCAGGAACCAATCCATGCAACAAACCTCGATGCCAACTTTGCCCACATATCTACACCAGCAACACTATCACAGGACCTAACCAGATCAGCCACACCATTCACCTGCACATCTACCAATGTAATATATGCCATTATATGCCACCAATGTCCCTCTGCTATGTACATCGGCCAAACTGGACAGTCCCTACAAAAAAGGATAAATGGACACAAATCAGACATCAGGAATGGCAATATACAAAAACCTGTAGGAGAACACTTCAACCTGCCTGGACACACAATTACAGATTTAAAAGTCACCATATTGCAGCAAAAAAACTTCAAGACCAGACTGCAAAGAGAAACTGCAGAGCTGCAATTCATTTGCAAATTTGACACAATCAATCTGGGATTGAACAAAGATCTTGAATGGCTTGCTAATTACAAAAACAGCTTGTCCTCTCTCCGAGTTCACACCTCCAATTCAGCTGCTAGAGGAATACCTCACCCTCCCTGATTTGAGATAAGCTGGTTCAGGCTGATTGGACTAACCTTGTTACCTCCTACCTGGTTCTTGCCTACTTATCTATACCTGCCCCTGGACACTTCCACTACTTGCATCCGACGAAGTGGGTATTAGCCCACGAAAGCTTATGCTTCAATACTTTAGTTAGTCTTTAAGGTGCCACAGGACTCTGTTACCTCTGCTATTCCAGACTAACACGGCTACCTCTCTGATTCTTAAGATAATATTTGTTAGTTATATGCAGTAGGCCATATGTTCATAAGTGTTCAGCACCTAGCTGCTCTCAATAAGATCTTTAGCAAGTCTGAGATCAAAGATGGATGTTGCTTCAGCATCCCAGTTTAGACACTCCCACTGCTCAGGCCTTTGAAATCCAGATTTCTGATTTGGGCCTTTCTCTAATTAAACATCATGGAAAAACATCTAGGATGGGCCTGTTGTTCTGCTGACTGCCTTTAATCTCAGCCAATTATCTAGAAAATTTCTTGATGGATCTTGTTCTCCTATTCTCTTGGCCTGACAACAAGCCTCATGGCTAACTTAGATATGGTTTTCCTAGATTCTGTTTGTGAAAGGGTCGTGATGGATGGCAGGAGAGAGATCACTTGATCATTACCTGTTAGGTTCCCTCACTCTGGGGCACCTGGTGTTGGCCACTGTCAGCAGGCAGGATACTGGGCTGGATGGACCTTTTGTCTGACCCAATATGGCCACTCTTATGTTCTTATCATTGCCCTCTTATGATTTGGAAAAATTATTTTAACACCAACAAAAAATCACATACTGTAAAATTGTGTATGGAGGAGTGGGGGCAGAGTGGTGGCAAATAATGCATGTCAGGTAGGTTTTGTACAAAAGTATAAAGAATTCCAAAGAGGCTAATTAAAATCATGAGGCATATAAACTGATCCTTCTGAACTGTGTGCTTGCTGACCCCTTGATGTTAAATCCTAGTATTCCATATTACACAGTGGATAGTATTTAATTCTTACAGCGTGTCCACATCATACACTATGTTTGGCCTGATCCTGCCCATCATAGTAGGGAATACTGCATTTAAAAGAACAATATAGAACCTGAAAGGTGGTACCAGAAAACTGAATATAGCATTCTGGAGAGTGCTGCTGAGGTCGCTAACTTATTCCTGTCTAGTAGTAGAAGAAGGAGATATGGGAATGTGTAGCATTCCCATTAACATGATGAAGACTGAATTTAAATCAGTGGTCATTCTCCTCCATGGCACACTCCACTTTTACAGCTTCCATGTCTTGATAAGCCAGGGTGTGTACAGAGGGCTTCAGATTTACTACTGATCAGTCAAAAGACAAAGCTTGGTGATTTACCTTATCAGTGCCCATGCATAGCTTCTACTCACACTTCTGCTGCAGTTCAACAGCATTGGACACTCTTCTCTGCCATGTGCAAGTGCTTCCTGCAGGAAGGTCTGTGTGCAAAAGCAGGTGATTAATCTAAGGCATTCACATGTCTGAACTGAAAAGGCTATTTCATGATAAATTACCGATTCTGACAGACAAAAATGTAAGCATGGTACCAAAATACAAAGTTCCAGGTTTAAAGCTACACTAGATATTAAATAATATCTAGGTGGACATCAAGAAAAATGTTTTCCTCTTACATTCATTTGTTGCAACACAAAATAAATGCATACTTTCTCTTTTTAAAAATATGCTTTTGATATCACAGTTTTGAGGTAATTTGTTCTATGGATATGTAATTTTCTCTTTCATGACACACTTTAATTGCCTTTTTATTGCAAAAAATGCCCAATATATCCATGGAGACGGCACCTGATGTACTGCTGAATATCCTAAAATTGTCCTGATTAATTGTTCAAAATTGAAACTTTTATGCTAACCCCCCTTTTATTCTAGTAATTTGGATATAGTGGGATCTAAATAACCTCTGCTTTTGGTTTAGCAAAACCAAAACCCAACCAACCAGCTTTTGGAAAAGCAAAGGAAGATTAGCCTCCTCAGTGATCTGTGGTCATCGCTCCAAAAATCTCAATGCCATGACAAAACCAGAACGTGCTTAACTTAAGAATGTCCATACTAGGCGTAGTGAGCGGAAGATTATTGTGACGGCAATCGGTAAGGGGCGCAGTTACGCTTCTGAGTCGACTTCAGGGGACGGCATAATAAGGTTATCAGCCTGAGAATGGCCTTGTGTTTCTGTTATCTCGTGTGTGTCTAAGAACAGCTTCTCAGCTGGGCAGTTGTTTACCCCGTCTGTGTGAGAACGAGTGAGTGTGAAACTAAATAGGTAAACTGAGGCAGGACAGCATATAATCAACAAGGGCTGAACAGCGTGTAGTAATCAACCAATCTTGCTCGCTGCTTGCTATTTATGAGATATGTTTATGTATGAGATGTAAATGAGCATGAGTATTTCTGTGCTGACACACCCTTGTGTGTTGGGCTCCTTTCCTGGGCATCGCTTGGGTGTGCCAGGTCCCTCATCAGTGACACCCTTCAGCCAGGGGCCCCAGGTGTTGTGATGTCACTACCTTCCAATAAACTCACCACTTTCCATCTAGCCACCGTGTGTGAGCCTCGTCTCTATGGGATTCAAGAAGGTACCCTGCAACACTAGGACAGACCAAAGGTCCATTTAGCACAGTATCCCATCTTCCAACAGTGGCCAATATCAGGTGCCCCAGAGGGAAAGAACAGACCAGGTAATCATCAAGTGATCCGTCCCCTGTCGCACATTCCCAGATTCTGGCAAACAAAGGCTAGGGACACCATCCCTGCACATCCTGGCTAATAGCTAAGGATGAACCTATCCTCCATGAATTTATATAGCTCTTTTTTTAACCCTGTTATAATCTTGGCCTTCACAACATCCTCTAACAAGGAGTTCCATAGGTTGACTTTGTGTTGTGTGAAAAAATACTTCCTTTTGTTTGTTTTAAACCTACTGCCTATTTTTTTGGTCACCCCTAGTTCTTGTGTTATTAGGCAGAGTAAATAACACTTCCTTATTGGTATTGAACACTACTTGGGACAGGTATACAGTATACACTTTTTTCCAATCAGATTGCTCTACTGCATGAAAACTCATTCTATTTCATCCTAAATTATTTGGTTCACATGGATGTAATAGGCATTAAAAGTAATAATTAGGATATTTTATGATACAAAAAAATCATTTCGCTGGATTACTCACAAGGAAGAAGCTATTCAAACCATGGGGACATATTAAGCTCTATATCAATTAAATTAATAGATATCAGGGCAACAGACTTCACATTGCAGAAACTATGACATAAACTCTCATTCACTCACTCACACCCACACACATTGGTGCTGGAACTATGGGTGCTGCCCCTTGGCTTGAAGTGGATTCCATCATATACAGGGTTTACAGTTTGGTTCAATAGCTCTCAGCACCTCCACTATACAAATTGTTCCAGTACCACTGCTCGCAGAAGGGGGATAATATGCAGCATGTTGTTGCTAATTGCTTCCAGTAGAAGGGTATGAGCTTTCTATCAGTTTCATGGGATGTGCTGCATGCCTTTTATTAAGAATTTATCAAGAATTTAAAAGATGCAGGAAAATGTTTCTTTCGTCATAGACTGACTGTGTGCTAAGAATAAAGATTTGACCCCTGAATACTTTGCTTTAATGAACTCTTCATTCTGTAGATAATTAAGTGGTACACTCTCTTGAATTTTGGAAGATATTGATTCTGAATTCTGTAGACATTCAAAAGCTTTCAAGAGCATTCATAAGATCTCTCACTGAAATTCCCTATGGACAGCATTCATACAGCTCCTCACTGGAATGTCCTATAAGATAAATGGCATTTTATTGAACACTATGAAAATTATCAAAGACTCTTTATAAAGATACCAAATGCCGTGTAATAATAGAGAGCACGCATGCACAGAAAGATTTAAAATTACTAAGATAGTTATACTAAGTTTTGTTCTTTTAATCATTCTTTCTGTCACTGACATGTCTTCTAAGCTCGCAAAATGGCATTAATATTGGGCTCAAATGGAAAAAAAGCTAACATCACGCTAGGAATTTTGGATTTATGACATATTCCTATTAAAAAACCACTGAGAACAAGGCAATGTTTGGTAATATTTGGTGAAGTTCCCAGTGACAAGTTGTTGAGTACCACCACAAAGGCAAAAGAGTTAAATGCAAAGACGGATTTAGTCTTTGAAAAGTGGACTACTTCACCTATATGGGACATTCTTGTAATGATCAAAGTTATTATCTAAAATGTAGAACCTATGAAACATTGTCATGAACACTCAACTAAAGTGCTGTAAAGAGTTTAGTTTCATCTATAAATATGTATAAATGATACCAGTGAGAATTAGCAGTTCATGTACCAAAATAAAAATAAAAAGGTTGGGCAAAGCAATAAAGGACAACAGCTTCTGTATGGTGAAGAAAGATAAAAGAGGTTATGGATGTTACTAGGTGCATGGTGACTAGTCTAAAGGGAAATAAGGACAGAGGACAAAATAAGATGGGGAGTGAATTTCTCTTTAGATGATCAGTAGCAGAACACTATTCTGTAAAGATTTTATTTAGGAAATGTTTCTTCTGAAGCTGAGCTAGATCTGAGTTAAAATAATGGCAACACCGTAACTAAGCCTGCAGGGAAATATAATGAACTTTCACTTTGGCATTTCTGGCTGGAAATTATTCCCATAACAAATACTTCAGATGCTCATAATTGGTATTTTGGCGGTCTAAATTAATCCCCATCTGTTACACTACACCTGTGCCCACTCAAGGGGTGATAACTTCATTAGTTAGGAGCCAGCCAAGAATGGTTGTAGATGAGAAGCCTGCAGAATGTGGTAAGTATCATCTCTTCCAAAAAAAGCCCCTAGAGTATGAGAGCAGTGACCCATTAATGTCATAAGCCTCTCATTCCTGTTCACATTTGTATTCCAAGTTAGAATATGGCTTTGTATGCTAATCATTCAAAGGCACATTATAATTGGACCATTTTGATGATGTCACAGTTATGTTTGAACTCCCAGTGGTGCACAGTTGAGACACCCAACACCAAAAAAAAAAGAAACACACACTCCTAATCTCATTAAGCCAGGCTTAGCTGTAGCACGAAAAGGACTGAAGTCAGTATTATTTCAATTCATGTGTGTATGCACTGAATTTGATCCATCATGGATGGGATGTTGGTTGGGAAACAAATGAATAGTGGGCGGGGAAAATAGTTAGGGAACAGTAAAAGTTCAATATATTTAAATAGTGCACTTCTTAAGTGGTTTGAGGCATGCACCAAAGTACTTAAGAGGTGTACCAATAGCCTATTAGCCCCCATCCTCCTGTGGCTTTAACAGTCACCATAAAAGTGGTGGTGATGAAGATGTAGGAGTTGATTCTAAAATTATTTACACTAATTTAACACTCATATAACTCTTGGTAAAAGAGATTATGTATAACTGTTGGGGGGTGGGGATCAATGTACAAGTTCTCGTGGTATGTAGCAGGGTTCAAGGCATGGCACATAAACCCTGGCAAAAATCTGCTTGGTAAATAAGGGTAAAATTATGTGAGATCAGAATCATGCCCATGAAGTTTGTGGTACTTGTGGCTAGTGTTACCTAGTACATTTTACTTTTTAAGAACATTGTTATATTAGCATAGTTTATAAGTACAAGTTAGAAGTCCTCTGTTTGGCATCCAATATTATATAAGGATTACGATGGATTACAGTGAGTCAAGGAAAAAACATAAAACACAAGCCCCCCAAAATATGGCTAAATATTTGGAAGTTCATGCTCACTGCTGGCCTAATCTCTAATACACTGATATGATACAGAAGGAAAAAATAGATTCCCTAAATGTTGATTTTCCATGAGGTCTTCATCTTCGTGTATTTCATTGTGAGCTAGCTGTAGCTGCAATAGTTTATTTGAATTTACAGTCAAGTAATAATTAGAAGCACACTGACAGGACATGTTGTAAAGATCAGGGCCATAGTGTTTTTTCTTTGAAGGTATTGTAACTGTTATGGTAGCTTTTCACATCCTTCATATTTCACATCACTGTTTCTTGTCACATGCTCAGCTGGGTTTTTTATGGATGTTATGTTTATTGTAATGCAATTTTCTATATGTTACAGAAATTGCCATTAAACAGTCAACATTTACCAAAGATTACCACATTATTGAATCCGAGTTATCCCCATTGTACCCCTATACATGGAATAGTTAATAACTTTAGTATCTCACGTGAAGTGGTCTGACTACACTAGTCTTTAAGGTGCCATAGGACTCTGTTACTTGTTCAATGCTGATCTTTAAATGGTCACCATTTTATTAGGACAAAATCCTGATGATACAATATATGTGTAAGTATATGTATCCATGCTGTCAATTACATTAACAATATGTGAGTGACCAAGAACATGATTGTATTTATCATTCAAGTGCAATTATGCCTGTGGGTTTTAATTATTTAAAAGTCTTTATTCCAATTATAATTATAATGGAAATATGAGCTCATGATATTAAAATGTTGTTCATGTATATTACATGAATAACTGTAAATGAAGAAAATTGCTAACATATAGCCAACATAATTTGACTTACAATGTTTTACTTCAATTTTCCCCTTGATTAAATGTTGTGCAAGTGGTATGATAAGCTCTATGATGAAAAGGTATACAGTTCCCATCTAAGTAATTCATGGAGAATTATAAAACAGAGTACTGAGATAATTAAATAAGTATTAAGTGGATTACTTGGTCAGATCCCAAAGCTCCGATATGGCTTTTAAGTGGGAAAGAATGCAAAATGACTACAAAATCTGCTGGTGTGATTTCAGTAGCAGTTTTAGCTGTCATAGTGATCTTTTATGTCCTGCAATACATGGCATTTGTCATCCTACAAAATTATTAGAAAAAATGATCACTTCCTGCTGAGTGTTTTAATTTTCACTTTGGATGGGGAAAAGAAAGAAGAAAAGTCTGTAGCAGAAACTGGATTCACATTTCCTGACTGGTCACATGAAATACATGGAAACATGTTTATAGGTGCTAAATATAGAACCTCAGAAATGGTTTTTTTGTTCAACTGTTTCTCTGATATGGATGCCATGCTAAGTCTTATTTTTATGCTGATGTCATGCGGTACAGAAATCACAGGTTCATATACGCAAAAGAAATTCAGCAGTGGATATTTAACGCCCAGAAAGGCAATATACCACTGCAGAATTGGAGCAACCGATTACTAGATTGTAAAACCAAAAGGGATCTTCATGATCATCCAGTCTGACCTCCTGCATAACAGACACTAGAGAATTTCATCCAGTAATTCCTGCGTCAAGCCTATGAGTGGAATCCTGCCTCCATTGAAATCAATGAGAAAACTCCCATTAATTTAAATGGAGACTTGATTTCAACCCCTATCTTTTAGGGAGCCATCCACTCTTGGTTTAAAGTCATCTTGTGCAAAGTACATTCCTGGATAAAGGGATTTTCTATGTGGATTCATAACTTTGGTAAAAACGAACAAATGTTTTCAAATGAAGCCAAGGGCCTAGTCCTCCATGAGCACTATGTGTCAAGTTTCAGCTTTGAAATTCAGATCTTAAGACATAAAGGCCAGAGTCACCAATCTAGTAAGGTCAAGTTTCCCAACATAACCAGTGCAAGTGACCTTAAATAGTCCAAATATAGCTGGTGGAGAATTGCCCCTCCAGGGCAGCAGTCTGCTGACACAAAAACAATGAAAGTAGCTCTACTATCTCTTCTGCCAACTACATCTCCCCTCTAGTGTAAGCATAGTGGTCATTCTCTGTCTTGCTCTCTGGCCCAATGACTCTTTAATTATTTATCCAAAGTAGAACTTCTTAAAAAGGGAACATTAAGAGAACATCTTTTTAAGAGACTATTTTATAGTCCACGAGTTAGGGCACTGACCTAAGAGCGGGCACATCCCTGTTCAAATCTCTTGTCCACATCAGGCAGATGGGAGATTTGAATGGGAGCTGTCCTACACTCCAGGTGAATATCCCAACCACTGGGCTAAAAGGTAAGAAGGGAGGTCCTCCCCTCCCAGTTCTTTTGTGTGGAGCCTCTCTCTGAGCACGCCTATCAGATAGGGCCCCACAGATAAATTAGGTGGAGAAGGGCCTCTCTTTCATAGATTGCATGGGGGCTTAGGTCTCTGGATGCCCAGAGTATGGCAGCAGTACACAAGCCCAGAGGCAGAAACCTAAGTGCCTAGGGAACTTTTATTGCAAAAATATCAGGACTGAAGGAATTTAGGTGCCCACAATGTTAGGCAGCAGTTGAGTGACGGCAGAGGGGGAGATTTGTGAATGCCATCGGCACCTACATCCTGGACATCAGCATCAAAGACCCTTTGTGAACCTACCCCCATGTAACTTATTTCATTTCAGAGAACTAAGATACACATTAGGCCTGGGGTACCTGTATCTGCAGGTCTTATGGGTACTGTTTAGTAACTTACTCACTCTATGGTATATATAAATGTAGATCAGTGGAAATCCTTCAGGAAACTTCATTCTTGGCACACTTTCAATAGACAGTGAAATAGAAGGTCCCCCATGGACCTGAAGTGCAGATTTTCTAGACATTAACCACTTGGCAATCTTCAGGATGTGGTCAGTCGCAATCTGTTTCTAGCTTAATGTTATCTTCACAACATATGTTTGCACCTTATTAGTAAGATTGGAACCAGTTCCCCAAAAGTGAACCTGAATTTGGGCCAAACACTTTTGAGTAGTATAAACTTAGTGTATAATACATGTCTCTGGTGTGATCTGTTAAAAAATCTTTTAAAACATTTCTCAGAAGGAAAAAAACAATCACTTAAATAAATTGTTCTTTTGAAGGATTACAGAAGAAAAGGCTACATTGATTCTAACCATGCCACATTCTGATGTATTGCTTTACACTGTGCCATATTGTAATGTGTCACTTTTGGTGACTTTCTTACTTTATTTCCTTGGCACTTCAGATATGACATGATGTTATGCAACTTGACTAATGTAACCTCATAGGACCCTAAAGCAACATGGTGCTTCAGGATAGAAATTTGCTAAAAGGGCTACTATTGTGGTGTTTTACAAGATTTAATTTCCCTGATACTTAATGCAGAATCTCTCTGTGTTAATACATAATTGACATAATGAATTCCTTTACAAAAATATCAGTATATTTCAAAATCCTAATCATTCTAAAACTTATCCACCTGGAAATATATTTTGCTGAGTGTTAAAGTTCTTTACAGATATATATTGTGTTCTTATCTTGCGTTATGCATGTAAATACTCAATACCAAGTTGGAAGTATGTTCCTTATGCTTCTATTGAAATACAAAATTTAAAATCAGAACAGTTTCATTTCTCTGGGCTATTTTTTCTTTTGCACTTTGCTCTACAGTTTGCAATCTAAGGTGTAATTTCAATTTATTTTTGCACATTTGTAATCTTTACAAATCCTTCTTTTTTGAAGACAAACATCAATTTTCAAACTGGAGTGCCTAAAGTTAGCCATGTAAATATCCATTAGTGGCATGTAAGCCAAAGGCACAAATGGGAGTAAGCCCTCAACTCCATTCTCTTTCAGTGTGGGATGGACATCTAACTGCCCTTAGTGCATTTGATAATCTCCCCGCTAAGTACTGGTTTAAGGCATCAAATTCCCTATTTAATCAGTACATATGTGGTTAATTATCAATCTATGTATCTATACTATAGTTTGACACTCAAAGATGAAAACTGTTCCTAGGATGTCATAGTACTTAAAGTTAGACTCATTTTGCAAATCTCCTTTCCTGTCTATCCACTGATGGCCCAAAACCAACTCAGGAAATGATAGCTCTTCAGATGTTTTGTAAATGTTCCCTTATACCCATGAGGGAGGGGTAAACTATGCATGCTGACTCTCATCACTGTTGCTGTCATTATGATAGAAAAGTGAAGCGGGGACAACTTTATTCATAGGCAAAGTAGTCAGCCACCCTTGGTACTTCCATGTACTGTAGTTGCAGGAGTAGCTTCACACAGAAAAAAAGCTATCTAGACAGAGGACTCTGTGTTTTAAAAGTTTAAGCTGCTGGAGAAGGCAGGCAGCGAGAAGATGAAATCTCAGTCCCAGACTTACATGTGAGGAGAAGGGATATGAGGTTAGGAAAAAATGATAGAGAAGTCAAAGAAGGAAGAGAGAGAAAGGAATGAGTTGAGGGGACAACTTGGGGAAACGAGAAGGAAAAAATGGCATTTGACTTTGCTGATTTGGGGCACAGGAGCCAGTACACTTAGAGTAGGCACTAATCTGAACAATGACTGATTTTTTAAGATACGTGACCCCCATCACCTCCTTTGTAAGCTTTAGTTGATATACAGGCCTAAGAAATGCAATTAATTTGGTCATGACATTTTTATGATAACTTCTGCAAAGACAATGTTTTTCAAGTGTTCATAACTTCAGGAAGAAGCTGAATCCTTTTTCTGTACTGAAAAACCAGGATGTTGGCTTTTTTTACCGACCAAAGAAGTAGCTTTGAAAATAAACTATTAGAAAGCTTAGCGGGCTGAGGTATTACCCAAAATGCAAGCAGAGCTCCAAGGAGCTATTTCAGGCTTTTCAGTTAAATTAATTATTTCTAGGTGCTTTGCCCAAAACTGAGCTTAAATAAGTTTAACACTTATGTAACTAAAATCAAAATATGCTCTTGAGACAGTGGCCAGACTGCCCTGTCTCCAAATTTCAGTGATTTTAGATATAATTAAGAGCACAGGTTTAGCCTACATATGATATGGGTTTACTGGGGTCTTTTTCAAATGATGGCTGTAAAGTTGGGGTAGGCTTCAGGGGGGGCTAGGCAACAGTTTTCACACATGAGAAAGAATTATGGCATTTGTCAAGGCTGATTCCCCACTCTGGCATTTCGAGTGCAGAAGGTCCCTTTCAAGCCCTTTCACCCCCCTTCCCAGGAAGAGATGAGAAAAAAACCCAAAGGAATTCAGCTGTTGCCACCAGCTAAATAAACAAGATATGCACAAAGCTCTTAGGGACACAAAAATCCAATCCTGTTCTTTAAAAAGGTAAATTTTATTAAACTCAAAAAGAAAGGAAATATATTTGGAACTTAGGCTTTTAGCTAGATCTTAAAAGAAACAATTACAAAAATTAAGCATCAAGATAGTTCTCTTGGGTTTCAGCTTAAAGGTTACAAGCAAAACAAAAGAATCTGGAGTTAGCTCAGAGGAAACAACAAGCCAATAAGTAATAAAAGAAATAACCCTAATCATGAATCAGAGAGGTAGCCGTGTTAGTCTGGAATAGCAGAGGTAATAAAGTCCTGTGGCACCTTAAAGACTAACTATAAAGTTTTGAAGCATAAGCTTTCGTGGGCTAATACCCACTTCGTCGGATGCAAGCACCAGGCCTCTAAGCACAACCCCCCTCCCCACCCAGGAGTCAGGCGGGGGGGCTGGAGGGGGCATTCCTGCAGCCCCACTGTGGCAGGGGCTGGAATGGGGCAGGGGTCGGGATTGGGGGGGGAGGTTCCAGCAGCCCCATAGAGGCGCCGGCAGCCCACCACGGCAGGGGATGGACTCACGGGGGCGCGGGAAGCCCACCTCTGCAGGGGCCGGGTTGGGCACGTGGCAGTGTCAGCAGCCCGGTGCAGCAGGAGCCAGGACCCAGACTGGGCTCGGGGGCTGTCAGCAGCCTGCCATGGCAGGAGCCGTGGCCAGGACCGGCCTTTTGGGGGCGTGTAGCGGGGTGGCCACCCGCTCCCCCCCTGAAAAGGGCTGAAGCAGCCCAGGAAGGGGGCTTGTAACAGCCAGGGAAGGGACTGTGGCTGGGAGCCTGCAAACTCCCAGGCTGATTGGGAGTTTGGCTCAGCTGTGTGGCCATGCCCCAAACACTGCCCAGCCAGGATATAAGGGCTGGGAGACAGAGAAGCAGTCAGTCTACTCTGTTGTCAGAGGGAGACAGGGCCTGGCTGCAGAGGGCTAGTAATAGAGTATCCAGACTGGGACAGGGTGAGGGCAAGACAGCTGGGAGCTAGAGAGCCTAAGCTCTAGTGAGAGGGCCCCAGCTTGCTGAGCCTAGGGAAGGCCCGACCCACGGGGTACTGGGGGTTGCAAGGGGGCAGCCCAAGGCTAGTAATAGAAGCAGCAGGCCAACCCCTTCTTGCCGGTGATGAGTAGCCATGAGACTGCAGTTGGCCTCAGGGAACTGAGGCCAGTGATGACTGGCAGTGGCGGTATCTGAGGCAAGTTGGGGATAGTGGGTGGTGGGTTCCCCCAGGGAGGGGAGACCCTAAGACCAGGGGCGTACTGCAGGGGTGCAGCACCCTCAGCAAAGGGCTCCGGGGTCCGGGAGGGACACGGGGCCAGAAGGAAGAAGCGAACGTCGGCCGGCAGAGGGCGCTCCAGGGTCAAAAGAGCTAATTCCCAAGACGACCAGACGGGGGCGCCGCCGGGTGAGTGGACAACATCGTTACAGGGCGCCTGCAGCCCGCCGATGCAGGGCCACGGGTTGGCTCCAGCAGCAGGGGCCGAATGCCAGCAGCCCCGTGGCAGCAGCATTGTTCGGGGCCTGCTGCTGGCAGCAGGGGCTCGCGACCCACACAGAACTGGCTTGCGACCCCCAGAGGAGTCCCGACCCCCACTTTGAGAACCAATGCTTTACAGGTAAAGCAAGTAGTGTACAGCACCAAGAGGGATTTTATAGCTAACTGGCAGGCTGGGTGTCCATAAAAGGAAGCTACCCACCTCTCATTTATCACAGCATTTGGAGGATTTGTCGAACAAACTGCCTGAAAACCTTACTAGCTTCTCCAGTTTTGATGCTTCTCCAGTTACACAATGCTTCTGCCCTAGATATGGGCAGGCTAACTCAAATGAGTTTCATAAATAGATATCTCTATCAATACCGCTTCCTCTTTTTGTTTCTCCCTGCCCTGTTTTCCTGATTTGTGTGTTTTACATTCTTTTGCTTTCACTCTCTTGTCAGGTTGAACTTACCTTCCAATGTAGAGTCTCATCTAGTTGAAAGTAACGTGCCTGTTGTAATATAGAATTTCCTTTCTATGTTTAGATAACAAGTGCTTGCACAGTCTATCAGACTGCCTTCATATGCTTTCCTTTATGCTTGAATGTCTACAATTCAATATAAGTTTTATTAACAGAATCTATAAATGTCAAGGATGCTGAAATACTTACCATTTAGTTTCTATTAAATAGAAACCTACTAAAAGATGGGAGAGAATTAAGCTCATGCATTAAGTTAAAACTGACATTATATCCTCCTCCCTTGCTTTTATTGGTTCTCGAACAATACTTATTATGCACCGAACATTATAGATGTGTGTGTGCCAATTCACTGTATTGTGTTATGATATGCATCACAATGACTTTCCCCAGTGGTAAACTACTGATTCTTCACTAAAATATAAAGTGGTAAACCCCTCTTTGAAACTGGGAAATCTTTACCAATTCTAGGCATGACTTTAATAGCTGTAATAACATGAAACAACACAAACAAAATAACTGTAGGATTCACATACTGAGAAACAAAACCAGTATCATGACTATTCTTCAAAATTACCAGTTAATCAAAGTAACAATTTCTTCTTAAAATAAGAATGCTTCCATCATGTGTGTTTAAAATAAATACAAAAATAATTTCTATGAATTTAAAGTAGACACAACCCAAGTGTAAGGTTCATATCCTGAGTTCAATATCAAATCAGCAATGGAGTTTGAGTTTGATATTAATAGTGTCACAGTCTTTAGTTGTTCTTGTCAAACTTTAGCCTCATATGATTGAAATCCACAAGATATGTTCTCTTTGTGTAACTTCCACTATCTTGTGACAAAATCTTCCAAAAAATATTGTTCTTAAGACCATCTGGCCTCCATCAAGGGGCCGATTTTACACTTATTGAAGTCAGCAGGAGTTTTTCCATGATCAAACCACCATAGATGTAAAGAAAGTGTCCTTCCAGGTTATGGATCTAATCTATAGTCATAATCATAGATTATGATCCTGAAATTTGGACCTGAACCCTCTCCATGCTCTTCAAACTTCAAAGTTATTCTAACTCCAGGTTCTGATTTTGGACCACCTCTGCTTTAAAGTAAGATCTCAATAATGCAGACTGCTGCAATATATGATGGCATTGCAAGGAATTTATCCACCTTCCCCTTCATTTTCTGCCTGAAACTTCAGAATAGTGGGTATATTTTAGCAAAGCTGCCTAGGATTGTTAATCTAAGTCCCAATCCTGCAAAACCTCATGTGCAAAAGGTCAAACATGTAAGTGTTTGCAGGACTGAGATCTAAATAACATATATGGACTGAGCTTTCCCCTCTGGATTAGTTCCAAACACTCACCACTGTCTACAGGTGAAGAACCTTTCTACAGCCAGGACTGGCCCTAGACCAAATGGCACCCCACCACCACTCATTTGTTAAACCTTTGAATACCTTATTTTTTATTTAACATTTGTAGCCCATTTCACAACTTTGATGCATGATTTGCATGCATGATTTATCTCTGTCATGTAAGATGATAAATTCTCATGCTAGGGTCTGTAAATGTGTATTTATTCATGACAACATTCTAGGAGGTACCAGGAAAATATAGTTCTCAGAAAGTCTGGAAGGTTCCATGAGGTTCTACAAAGGTCTAGAACAGTCTACAAGGTTAATGAAAACTGAATCCACATATGGAATACCTGTAACATTATTTGAAATTATTGTCGCTAACACCAAAAAACACCCTGAACCTGGCACTTCCAAGGTAGACCTCAGAGCAGCAAACTAGCCCAAAATACCACAACCTGCTACTGCTGAAAGACCCTGGCAATTTATAGCTAAAAATAGCCCAGTTGGGCAACCAGGCTGGGGACAGAGGGCTGGAGAGATATGGCATGGGGCGGGAGGGGGGAGCATTTCAATTATGTCTGAACCACAAACCTCTACTTTATGACTTATGCAAAGAACAAATGCATAAATAATAATTATTATTTAATCTTGTTCTGATTTTCTAGTATACATAGTTGTATTACAATTTAAAATACAAAAATGAATAGATAAAACATAATTCTGCAAAGTACAGTATCTAACACACAAAGTTGAATATACATTTCAGGCACTCAGAACCTAAAAGGTAAGACAAGTGATGAAAAAATAACCTATGAAAAGAAAGGAAGGGAAAAATACTCAGAAACACTAGTCTGCAGATTTTAAAGAGATGCACATGGCTGCAGCCAAAGTCAACAAGAGCTATGTAGCTCAAGCCTGTGAAGGGAGGTCCCAAGTTACCAGGGCCGGCGACAGGTGGGTACTACGGGTAGAGCTGTACCGGGCCCCGCACTTTAGGGGGGGCCCGGTACAGCTCTACCCGTAGTCATCCGGCGCGGCTCTCCTCCGGACGAGCGCGTGTGTCCCCGGCAGGAGCAGTGAGCCCGGCCGGCGGCAGCGGCATAGTCCGGGGGGAGAAAAGGCGGGGAGGAGGTGGGGAGCAGCAAGGGCGGCTCACGCCGCTCCCGGGCTCTCGCTCCCGCTGCGGCCAGCTGTCAGCTGGGGGGGAGCGCCGGCTGGGCAGGGGGGGGGGGCTGGGCTTCCTCCCCCAGGCGCTGTCAGCTGGGGGGGGGAGCGTCGGCTGGGCTGGGGGGGGGGGCCCAGCTGCTGTCGGCTGGGCTGGGGGGGCCCCCAAACTATCAGAGTAGGGGGGCCCCAAATTTCTGTCACCGGCCCTGCAAGTTACAGCAAAGGAGGTAGGAACATAATGTTTAAGATGCCAAATCATCAATATAACAAACAAAAAAAAGTCTGGTATTTGTGATTCAAAAAAATTCTAAGAGAGAATGAACCAGATTTTCTCTGCTCCCAGCAGAGAAAAGAAATGGAGGAAAGGGCAAAGAAGTGGTTCTAAGTCTCATTTGAGCCTCCTGAATTCTAGCCCCAGTCCCAGAGCCAATTTACACAAGCCAGCGTGGTGTTCTCTGACCTTTTCTCATTTTCCCTCCAACTCTTGGCTTGGCCACAACATACCCTCTACAGCAGGAGAAAGGAGGGGGCAGAATAACACTATTACCTACCACAGCTCTACACCACCCAGTAAAGGATATTTTTGCAATTTATGCCTCCTTTGCAGCCCCTTTACACTATCAGAGAAGTGCAAATGGCTCTATCATAAGAACTGGGGTCCTTGAGAACTTTTCAATTTGGGTATGAGCACATAAAATGATGCCAACTCATGAAATGCTGTACTTGGTGTGGAATAACATTTTAAAATCAGCATGATGACCAAGGAGCTGAGCCAGTGCAACAAAAGCATTTCAGGGATAATGTGATCAATAAATTGCAGCCTGTGTCAGGAGTCTGATTACCGTATCTTAGATTCAGTGAAAAGGACATATAGGGCATCATCAGAAAGGTCAGAATGCAGGGCATTGTTATAATCAAGTCTACTACTCGTGAAGCATGGCTATAGGATTTCGATCAGCTTTAGAGAGACACATTTTTTAGGTTAAAAAGAAAATAAAAGCTGAACTTGCTGTGACAGTTCATATACTTAGGAAAAGGAAAACTCAAAATTTGATGACAATTCCAAGAGAGTCTTAGTTTCCAAAAGATCTAACCTACAGCCAAGCCCAAAGCAAAACCTTGGATATGAGACAGTATACAGATCTGGGTTTGGATCTGAGTTCACAGTTTGACCGTATCTCTATAATGAACCAAAGCCAAATGCAGAATCAGAACACCACATAACTTGGGGAAGTTTGGACTCACATTTATCTTCCTCTCTGATTAGTTCCATTGGTTTCAATAGGATAATCTAGGATTCAGCCTAAGTAATGGTGGCACAATCTAGCCAATATTTATAAACAGCTCTATTTTTAGTACTCTTGAAAATAAATAGGAGCCACATTTCAAGATTTCAACTGCAGGTGAAAGAGGGCAATGTGACTGATGCTATTAACATGCTCTGAATACTAAACTAAGAAGGCCAGATTCTGCAGTCCTTACTCATGTGGAGTAGAACTTATTCATATTAGCATTAATACTAAGTTCTTACATAGCACTTCTCATTGGCAGACCTGAAAGCACTTTACACAGGAGGTAAGTATATAATTATTAGAGCTATGCATAGTGTGCAAGTTCCATGTCATGAAGAATTTTGAAATTTCTAAATATAGCTTCATTCCAAACTGAACCAAAAACTGAAGTTTCTGAAATTCTCCATGAAGGAAAAATCTGAAAAGAAAATCACTTTGGGTCGAAATCTTAATGGTCCTAATCACCAGCTGGAAATAGACAATCAAACATGTCCAGGTTAGTTTTCTGTCCCTTTTTCCAAGGCTCTATTCATTGTCTTCTCAAAAAGAAAAGTGTGCAAAAAGAAACAAAAACAGTCTAGTTAGGGGTTCAGACTATGGTCTTCTGGTAGCTACCAGGTAGGGCCCACTCTGATTCTGCAGCAACGAGGAAGGGGGTGCTCCATAGGGTGTGCCTGTCTGCAGTCTCCGGCTGTGATGATAAGCCCTTTTCTCCTGATAATACCCCTTTTTACTGTCCAGCTGAGAGCATGGGCCAAGTATGCCATACTGATCAGCTGTGTCAGCTGATTCCCACAATCTGCTTGCTGTGCTTCCCTCTGGATCAGGATTGGCTGTTGCTTGTCTCCTCACTCCCCCACCCACCTAGCCCCACCACTGCACTCTCAGGCTATTAAAGGGGCAGATCACCCTGTAACAGCATTATTCAAAAAGTTTTGTGTTGACATTTTGTTTCAATTTAACTTTGTTATTCTAGCCTAATATGTAATATAATTTTTTCAAAAAAATCTAAAGAAAAAGTTATTTCTAAATGAAATATCAAAACATTTAATTCAGAAAACATCAAAATGGGATGTTTCAACATTGTCAGAGATTTTCCCCTATCTTCTGAAACAAAATTCCTGAGACATTGACTTGATTTCATGAAGCATTCAACAGAATTGCATATTCCTAGAGAATTTTTCATGAAACCATATTCTATAACCTGCTCTAGTCATTGTCCTTTTGGGGAAACTGAGGCACAGAGAGGCAAAGTGACTTGCCCGAGGCCGGCCAGTGGTCAAGCTGGGAATGGACTCCTGGGCTCTTGAGTTCAATCTAGCCTGCTCTATCTAGATCAGTGGTCGCCAACCAGTGGTCCGCGAGAAAATTTGGGTGGTCCGCGGAGCCGCAGCCGGAGGAGAGGGGCGGGGTCAGTAAGAGAGACGAGCCGGGGAGGGGGAGAAGAGCGGGGATGGAGACTGAGCCGGGGCCGGGAGAGGAGAAGAGGCAAGCGGGGTGGGGAGAAGAGCGGAGGCGGAGCTGGGGCCGGGCAGGAGAAGAGGCCGTTCGAGGCGAGGCGAGGTGAGGCGAGCCGGGGGGGGGGGGGTGCGGAGAGAAGAGCGGAGCCGGGGCCAGGGGAGGAGAAGAGAAGAGGCTAGGTGATGCGAACCGGGGAGGGGGGAGGGAGAAGAGCGGCGCCGGGGCCGGGGGAGGAAAAGAGAAGAGGCTAGGCGATGCGAACGGGGGGGGGGGGAGAAGATGCGAACCGGGGAGGGGGGGGGAGAAGAGCGGGGCCGGGGGAGGAGAAGAGAAGAGGCTTGGCGATGCGAACCGGGGAGGGGGGGGGGGAGAAGAGCGGGGCCGGGGGAGGAGAAGAGAAGAGGCTAGGCGATGCGAACCGGGGGGGGGGGGGAGAGCGGGGCCGGGGCCGGGGGAGGAGAAGAGAAGAGGCTTGGCGATGCGAACCGGGGAGGGGGGGGGAGAAGAGCGGGGCCGGGGGAGGAGAAGAGAAGAGGCTAGGCGATGCGAACCGGGGGGGGGGGAGAGCGGGGCCGGGGCCGGGGGAGGAAAAGAGAAGAGGCTTGGCGATGCGAAGGGGGGGGGGGGAGAAGAGCGGGGCCGGGGGAGGAGAAGAGAAGAGGCTTGGCGATGCGAACCGGGGGGGGGGGGGGGGGTGAGAGCGGGGCCGGGGCCGGGGGAGGAGAAGAGAAGAGGCTTGGCGATGCGAACCGGGGAGGGGGGGGGAGAAGAGCGGGGCCGGGGGAGGAGAAGAGAAGAGGCTAGGCGATGCGAAGGGGGGGGGAGAGCGGGGCCGGGGGAGGAGAAGAGAAGAGGCTTGGCGATGCGAACGGGGGGGGGGGGGGAGAAGAGCGGGGCCGGGGGAGGAGAAGAGAAGAGGCTAGGCGATGCGAACCGGGGGGGGGGGGGGGAGAGCGGGGCCGGGGGAGGAGAAGAGAAGAGGCTTGGCGATGCGAACGGGGGGGGGGGGGGGAGAAGAGCGGGGCCGGGGGAGGAGAAGAGAAGAGGCTAGGCTAGGCGATGCGAGGCGAACGGGGGAGGGGGGGGAAGGAGGTAAGTGGCGGGAGCCCCGCATGCCTGCTGGGAGCAGGGTGCTTTCCCACTTTGCAGGGAATAGCTACCATCAGCTCTATTTTTAAATTAGCAAATTGCACTTTAAATAGTTTTCAGGGCATTTAAAAACTTTTTTCTGTAATAAATGAAAGAGCAGTGATATTAGATGAGTTAACAGAGTCCTGTGGCACCTTAAAGACTAACTATAAAGTTTTGAAGCATGAGCTTTCGTGGGCTAATACCCACTTCGTCAGATGCAAGCAGTGGGAGTGCTTGCATCCGACGAAGTGGGTATTAGCCCACGAAAGCTCATGCTTCAAAACTTTATAGTTAGTCTTTAAGGTGCCACAGGACTTTGTTACCTCTGCTATTCCAGACTAACGTGGCTACCTCTCTGATTCTTGATTAGATGAGTTGTGTGCCAGGAAGAGAAAACTACCAAACAAGGACCTAAAGCGATCACCTGTCTTCACATGTTTGATTTCATTCCTTAATTAGAGCCATTCATCAGTAGGTATGAGATATGAGGCTTAAGGGCCGCCAAGACAGAGAGCCTCCAGCTATGGTGGCCGCTCCTGTGCCCCCCCCCCCCCCACTGAGTCCATAATTGGCCCCACACCCCAGCAAATCTTCCCTCTCCTGCAAATCTGGGTTTGTGTCCATTGCTCCTTTTTGCTGCTTCTCTCTGGTCTGGTGCTAACCCCTGTTAGCTCTTATGTCTGCTCTTAGTCAGCCCACTTGACAAGTTTGATTGTCCTTGATCTGTCTCTCCTTCCTCATTCACACCTCATTCATTCAACAGGGCACTTGATTATAAAGTGTGGGGGGGGGGAATCTTATTCTACTTCTAGCAGAGACATTTTTCTTTTACCTTAATTATACTACCTTGGGGGCTATAACAGATTACCAAAGTTCAATACAGAGTTTCTAAAACAAGGTTATATGAAAAGGCATAATACAAAAGTCATTTAAAAGTTAAACACCCCCCCCCCCTTGCAACCCCCCCTCTCCCCCGGGCCTTTTTAAAAAAAATCATGTTAGTGGTCCGCGGGATTCAAAATTGTGAGTTTAGTGGTCCCTGAGGTCCGAAAGGTTGGCGACCACTGATCTAGATAGAGTATCTGCATGAATAAGTGCTATGAATATGGGTTTCAGAATCTGCCCCGAGCCACGTGGCAGTGAAGAATTTCACCCTGAAACAATATCAGTGAAGCCCTGATCAGTTTCTAATCTTAGTGTAAAGCACAATTAAGCAAAACTGAAAAGAAATCTAATTTAAGGAACATACAATAGATTTTCTTGCCGTCTTTGCAATACCTATTAGGCCAGATTCTATGCTGGTATAAACTGGCATTCACCGATGTCAAGAGTTACACTGAATTATATGAGCTGAGAGTCTAGTTCCATCTCTCTACACATATTTCTAAAGCTTTTGTCACTGATATCAAGATACTGCACAGTATCTACAGCATAATGGAACAGTCCATTGTTCCCACTGGATCCTAATGTCTTCAGAATTAGAGAATTAGGAATCTCAAACCAGTCACATAATTACCTTCTCTGGACACTCTTCAATGAGTTATAAAACTGATGATTTCTACTTTTTGGTTATTGTATTTTATTTTTTCTGCTATTTTATTAAATATATTCAATATAAACAAACTTGGCTTTAGCAAAATACATGATCAATGGGGAATGGTGTATAATTATAATTCTACAAATGAAAATATCTAGTCATTTTGTTGAATGAATTCCCCTCAACTGCCTCTAAAAAAGTTCTTTTGTTCTCTCTCATCAGATCTCATACATTTTTGGATCAGCATGTAACTCTTCATGCTACTTATGCGGTCTCAAATAGGCACAGTGAGGCAAGGCTGGGATTCATGGTCTGCCTTGAAGGTGAACTGAAAGACTTTGAGTCTGCCAGCACCAGAATTAGGGTCTGTATATCTCCTGTCACTGTTGATTACTAGCTGATCGATCAGAGCCGGGAACTGCACTTCTCATAATATTGTTTTGTTTTTTATTTTTAAATTGTTGTAATGTATTTATTTATAAAAGGTGCATTATTTATAAATGATGGGTCTTTACATATAAAGCAAAATCCAACCCTGTTCAGCCCAGCAAAAGGGACCAGAGATTTGTCTTCTGTCTGTGAGATTCTTCCACTCAGGATATTCCAGAGAGCAGACTGTAGGGTTCATTTTTCTGAATTCGCTAAGCAATGGCAACATGCTTTTCCACCCCTGTGCCAGCAGCATATGTACTGACTGGCTTGGGAGCCTGCTTATGCTTATGCTGCCTAACCAAGAGAGCACACTTCCTGTTGAGTGAAGCATATGAGCTGCATTCGTCTGATCCAGCTCATAGAACACACAGATGTCCTTTGGAAAGAACCTTTCCCGCTCATTTTGTGGAAGAAAGATGAGTCCCTATGCACTTGTCCTTCCCACTTGTCCACAAGATCAGCATGTCCCCTCCTTTCCTCACAACAGACAACTGTCCCCCCCCCCCCCCGAATTACTAGTCAGACACCAGATTCGCCAATGGCCTCCCTCATTGCCTTTCCCTGGTTCCTGTCTGTTTGCTTCAGTTCCACCTCCTAGTCCATGTTAGAGTGCAGTGTGCTGAACCTCATGAACACTAGCAGCGGGGAGGGAGGAAGGAGCATCCAGATTTGGGGTGGCTACCAAGCAGTAGGAGCAAGTCTTGCTAAAGGTAGAGCTGATTAGGGCCTCATCTGGAATGGGGTAAGATACTACATCAGGATCTCTGTATTCCCCTCATGTGGCCAAAGAGGCTCACTTCTTGAGACAAGACTATATGATCATAATTGCACTTAGGATTTTAACCACCTCTCTATCCTGAACCACACCAGTCCTCTTTAGTGAATCTGTTTTCTTCCTTCTGACCAATCATGGCAATCCACTGACACATGAGTCTTACAGTCTCCTAGGAAGGGATCCAAGCCAGTTAATAAAGTGTGTTATGTTCAAGGTTACATGTCTTGGTCTCTCCTATTTTAAAATCTCAGTGTTTAATTTACTGCTATTACTCAAGCAATCTGGTGAATCAGATGAATGAGATGGGGAAAACAGTTAAAGACACATCTTCCTTTATTTTTCAGGATGCCTTTACTTTCATACTCGTACTTCTGCATTCTGAAGGGCAACTCTCATTTTAAAATATGTATGGACCTGATTTAAAATAAATGACTCTTAAACCCTCTGGGGCAAACCCATTCATGGTAAATTTCCACTGACTTCAAAGGAGTTACACCATGGATGAATACGTGTATGTGTCCTTTTCTATTTTTCATCCTCCTAGAAGAAAATTAAGAAACTCCTTGAAAAAAATGGGTTATTTTACTCACTTTCTTTCTCTCACTCCTTCTGTCTCATGTTGTCTATATGTTGTTATACATCCTTAATAAACTCCTACATTCTAGTCAAGACTTCATACATTTATTTTTACATTTTTGAGCATTGTACTAAAACCACAGGAAGTGAATATAATCAGTCAGATTAAGTAACTCTAATAACCAGCATTTCTAGTCCAAGCACATAATACACTTAACAATTCAGTAGACTGAAAGGAGATTTAAATACAGCTGATTCAGTGGTCTTTTATGTTTGTGTTAAGAGAAAAAACAGAAGAGTAAATAAGGAAAAATGTATTTGTGAAATTTCATTGGTCATACACTAAGGCTATTGCAGAGCTCCACTGAAATGAGTAGGAAAGCCAATCAGGACTCTTTTCTCCTGGTCTCTTTACAATAAGAGAAAATTATTCCACATATTGTATAAGGAAATGTGACAGTATAGTGCATTTTTACATTGAAAATCAAGCCTGCAATATGGATTTTATTAATCAGTGTGATATTCATTATTGTTTTACGTGCTGCTAGTCCTTTATTTTAATTCTTTTGGTATAGCATTATGATTTTTATATTCTACTTCACTGAAAATGTCCACAAAGGTTCTACATCTGAAAGTCACAGAAACCAAAATGTTAGAAGTATTGATGGTTTTTGTTAGAGTGATCAAGGAAGTTCTAGTGATAATATTGGCAAACTACAAATATTCCTATCCAGAAGCATTTAAAATACACACAAATATTAATGTGTTGTCAAAAATACAAAATAAGTCTCTTGAATCATATTGTCAGTGCCTTATGGAAAATGATGTTTAAGTAGATGTCTGAATATAGATAGATAGTAAAACAGATACTCATAAGCATGAGATATGGAAAATTACAATATTCTATAGGTTAACCCATCCAGTTTATGCAACTTTTAGCAATATGTGCCATACCAATTTACCTTTAAGTTTCATTCACTACCAAGACTGGTCATGGTACCCAGAAAGAAATAGTTTGAGATAAGACACATTCAAGAATGACATCATTAAAGTTAATCAAGATTACTAACTTTTCCCCAAGCCTTTAAACATTTATATGACCCATCTATCCAAGTTTCTTTTGGATGATGATTAATTCATCTCAAGGCTGCAAATGAAATAAAGACAGTGATTCATGGAGCTTATTACTTCTAGCTCAACAAACCATGAGATTTAAATGTATAGATCATATTCTAGATCATTTAAAATAAATATTAGTCTGTCATTAGATAATTCACATGAAGTACAAATGACTTTTTCTGGTATTCCATTCTTATTCTTTAGAACAGAAGGCATCTCTTCTGTCCTACAACTTTAATTTTAGAAATCGAGTTCCCTGTTCTGTTGTAAATAGTATGCTTATTTAACAGTATATTCATATAACACAAGCTATGCTCAGTAAGGGGCCAATATTAATGGGTGGCTCTTTTAATTGTACCCATAACAATATGTTTGTACATGCAAACACAGGAGGATAGATATCAGGGTCACACAAACAAATTTTGAAAGTGCCACTAACATGCCCATATATAAATGTATCCCCAAAGGTCTAATTTGAAATAGCTAAGGCCAGGAAATTCATTGTTAGTGCTAAAATGCTGAATTAACCAATCTCTTTTCCTTTACAAGTGACATTCATCTATGCATAGAGGGCAAGCATACAATCTCTGCCTCACTTACATCACACTGAAGTCCTCAGCCTAATAAAGTATCCCTCTTCAGAAGGGTCCATTTCATCTTTAGTATTGCAGGGATCGCTGAACAAATAGCGATCGTGAGTGACTGAATGTCTATTCGGTATTCTTTGTTCATACTAGCAGTTTGCTATTGCTGAGTTAACTCTCATTCTACCTCTTCCGTTTGTGGATAACTTGGCTATATCCTACTCAGTAGCATTTGTGCCAAATAACTTCAGTGAGAATTGAGAGGATTCAGCACTTCCCAGTATGTGCTCAGAACCCTCAGAAATCATGCTGATGGCTGCCAATTTCAAGCCGTTACACAGGTACAGCATTAAGCACAAACCTTAATGGATATTCACAAACCTCTGTGCTTAATGTTAGACACTTAAATCCACATTTAGGACCCTAAAGGACAATGGCCTCATTTAACTTGGTGGAAGGAGTGGGTACTCAGTACCTCGGAAAAATCTTAGTTTTGAGGCTCCTCAGCAAGCGGAAAGACGCCATATTCAGTGGGAGCTGTGGAGGCCTAGCAATTCTGAAACTCCACCCGCTATTCTTTAACGTTCTAAATATAGACTGACATGCCTAATTTTAAGTACCAAGTTTGACAGCATCTTAACAGCTCCTTAAAGCTGACAGGAATAGCCCCATAATATTGCTCAATTTTTATGTTCACAGGAGTTTTCCCCAGAGTAAGGACTTCAGAATCTTGTCCATTATTATTTGTGTATTTAAATCATTATACTTACTGTAGCAGGGTGGCGACTCAGCCCTGCGGCGCCTCCTGCTGGTCCATCCTGGAATTAGCTCACCAGCGTCTGCAGCGCCCTCTGCAGGCCGATGTCCCGCTTGCTGCTCTGGCCCCGGGTCCCTCCTGGACCCTGGTGCCCTCTTACTGAGGGTGCTGCACCCCTGCAGTACCCCCACAGGTCTTAGGGTCTCCCCTCCCTGAGGAACCCCTACCCTCTATCCCCACCTTGCCTCAGTCTAGGCAACTGCCAGTCACCATTTGCCCCCATTCACTGAGGCAGACTGTGGTATAATTGCCACTCATCACCGGCAAAGGGGGTTGGCCTGCTGCAACTGTCTCAGTAGCTATGGGCTTCCTCCTGCAACCCCAGTACCCCTTTGTTAGGCCTTCCGCTAGGCCCTGCAGCCTGGGGGTTTCTAGGCTGGAGCTTCCCCAGCTCCTCCTGCCTTACCCCAGCCCTGAACCAATCTAGGTACCTTGCTCAAGCTCCCAGCAGCCAGGCCTGTCTTCCTCTGCAGTCAGAGGAGACTCTCTGTCAGGCCCCTGCCCCTCAGCCCTTTTATAAGGGCCTGGTCTGTTTGGGGCATGGCCACCCAGCTGAGCCTACTTCCCAATCAGCCCAGCTTTCCCTACTCAGCCTGCGAGCTGCTTGCCCCCAGCCATAGCCCTTCCCAGGGCTGTTTTAAACCTTCTCCACTGGAGTGGGGCAGTCACCCCATTACACTTACCATCACTGGTACCAAGATGTGAACAGGCATGAATTGAGTTTCCCTCATTCTTTATCATCTGCTCATTAGAGTTTGTTATTCTCCTATGCATTATGTCACATCTGAGGTTAGATAGTAAGGCCTGGATACACAAAGGTGTTTCAGTGCCTATTTTTTCAGGTGCCTAGAAAATCACTGGAACAACAATGGGATCCACAAAGCCTGAGTTAGATGCCTAGGCTCCCTATACAATGCATGGGGTGAGATAAGAGCCTATGAATAGGATTGACAAAAAGCTGGTACTTTAGGCAGGGAGCTACATAAGCTAGTATAGGAGATACCAACAAAAGGAGTTTGTTCTAAGCCCAACTCCTTTCATGGAGTTTGGTGTCGGTATGTCTTCGTTCAGCGTACATCCAGAAAACCCTCCCATGGAGTTAGTGGGCTTAAGCATCTAAGTTGTTTGTTGCAAGCATGAGTTAGGCAGCTGCCTAACTCCATACAAAATGGGGGGAGGGCACAGAGGAAGGGAGCTCTCTTATAACCAAAGGAAATTTTAAAGCAGAAATTTAGGTACTCCGTGAATTTAGGCACCCATGGGGTTAAACAGCAACCAAGTGGGAATTTTGTGGATCCCAGTTATGCCTAAAACTGGGGCTTAGGCATCTGAGGCCCTTTGTGGATTTGGCCCAAAGTTTTTCAAGAAGACACCACATTTGTTCTGTAAACCAACTAACATACTTTATAGAACTAGAACCTTTATAGAACTAACATACTTTATAGAACTAGAACCTCTGTACTGGTAAGTCTTTAGACTTACTTTCACCCCCATGGGTATGGAACACTCAGCAGGTTCACCCAGGATTTACAATCACATGCAGAGGTCAAAAAAATAAACAAGGAACTTTACTTCCAATCTGTCTGGAAGTTATTTCAACAAAGTAACAGTAAACAGAATTAAACATGTCAGACATAAACAAAATGAACAGAACATAATAACAGTCAATAACAATGTGAACTTGTGTTCCAGGCTAGTGCAAATGTCCATGAGTCCCATATGATTTAGGAGCAAAAATACCCTGAGACAAAGCCCTTTTCAATCAGGGATTCTTATATCCAGTCAGAGATCCCTATTTCCCATGTCAGAAGCACCTAACTCATACCTTTGTTTTTGATTGTGTCAGGATGTGGGGGTTTCCCTGATCCTCTCATAATCACAAAGGTGCTGCTTTCCTCCACCAGCCTTACAAGATGACTCCCATCTCTAGCTCCACCTCAAAATGATCTGATTGGCTGCGGGGAAGATGTCCATCAAAACAGCAGTCTGATATAAATCCCAGTGTTGGAGCCTTCCCACCCCCATACAGGAGAAACAGTAAAATCCCTGGGGAGGTCATTCTAATGTGCTTAGATTGTGCTTTGGTCTGTGTTTTAAATTTTTTAACTCCTCCTCCCCTCCCCAATGCACGTTGCCTGATCTTCCAAATGTATTAAGGAGATTTTTTGTCCCTGTTGCAGGTCCTCTCACCCACACATCTGCTCATTCTCCTGCCCAGCAATTAATTCAGACCCCTGCCAGCCTCTAGCAGTTTTGCATCTGTATGTGCCCAGTCTCCCTGGCACTCCCTTTATGATCTGCATATGCACACGCTCTGCCTCAACTCTGCTCCTCCTGCAGTTCCTAGGGCTCTTCATCCCCCTTGCCAAGGCTTGGCAGAGCTTCAGGGGGAGCCTCCTCTTCCCCCATCCAGGCTGGAGGGGCAGTTCCAGGGGTTCTTCATACCCTCCCCCTTGTTTCTCTTCCCAGAACAGGTGTTGCAGGAAGGGAAGGGAGATGGGGAAGCTACAAAGGGGGGAAAGAGTGATCTGAAGATGGACTCTCTCTGATCCCCACTCCCCGACCCACTGTCTCCTGTGAGAATGGTGTGAGCTCCTGATGAGGGCCATGAGAGACCTATGCCTGCTTCCTGCAGTAGCTCAGACTGGATGCTCATCTCTAGTAGAAAGGGCAGTGAGAGCCAATCAGAGGGTTTTTTCCCCAGGCAGGACTATGCCTGTTTCTGGTAGAGGGAGTAAAAGCAGAAAGAACCTTTGCACACTCTTTCTTCCTGTGTGCAAGGCCAAGCCTTAGTTAAGTTCAACTCCACGTAACATGTAAGCTGCATTTGTTTCATTTACTTGTCTTGTCACTTAAAAAGGTGTGTTACTACAATAACCCCAGCATATAATTTAGGTCCATTATAAAGTTTATCCTTCTCCCTTACGCTATTTTATATTTGATCTTTTCAGTGAAGAAGTATCTCTTCATTTAATTTGAGGTGGGGCTGGGAGGCAAAAGTTCTTTAAAAAGTTGTCTTTCCCCAAATGTTACTACTTAGAGCCAAGGTAGTGAAACTACTCTGTCCATTGACTTCAGCTGGGTTTGGCTCAGGACCTTTGTTAAGGAATATTTGTTTTACTTCAGAATTCTACTGCCCCAGTTAAACTGTTGCCATGTAGAAAATAATAATGTTTAAGTTATTTCGAATTCAGTATATCCTATAGGGGTATCGCAAATACAGCCAATACACATAGATTCACACAAATTGGAAATCCTTTTTAAGTCAATATGCGAAGACTAGGATCTGGAAGGTGCTTACATAAATTATATCAGCATGAAAGTTGATGTGATTTCAAGTGAGAAATAAAAATAGGTGTCTGAGCTAAGAGTGATTGAAAAGTTGATGTAAAACTGATGTGATTTAAGCCCAGAAATTGAAGCAGAAAGGAAAAATAAAAGCAATCCAAAAAACCAATGCAGTTCTAAGTGAACAATGGAAATGGTGAGCTCAAATAAGATCGATGTAAAACTTGAAGTGATTTAAAATAAGAATTGGAAGAGGAGAGCTAAAATAGGTGCGGCTGAAAAGCTGATGTGATTTAAAGGGAAGACTGGAAGTGACAACCTGGGGGAAAATTAACTGAAAAGTTGATACAGTTCAAAGTGAGAAATGGAAATGGAAGGTCAAATCAGGATTGATACATTTCCAGGAGAGAGGTATGATATTACTTTATTTGCATGAGAAGGTACAGGAAGTTTTGCAGTTTGTGTCCTTTCCTGATGAAGATATTGTGTTAGGCCCAATATTATCCCCTATGGAAAATCCCTGTGCTTTGGAAAGGAGCACTCCTGAGTAGCATGGGGGGAAGAGACAGAATTATCTGCCCAGTTGCAACTTTTCTGTGGCCACTACTGCAGCCTATAAGTTGAAGTGGCCTCAGCAGCTGCTGTGTTCCTGAATCAACATGAGGAGTTTGGTCAGTGGTTCTGCATAGTTGTTTATCCCCTAGCCATGGCTCCATTTCCCTCTGCCCCACCTAAATTTCCTCTATGGATCTTTCCTGAGCTATTTTTCATAGCATCTAATATGTACAGAAATCCCTCTATGAGGTTGTCCCACTCCTATCTATATCCTTATTGCAGAACTATGTTGATTCAATTTTCTGCCATCAAGGGCTTCCATAGTTCAGAAGTGATTAGGTATGTTCAATATGATTGGGTATGTTCAGGGGTAGTCAGTAGGCAGACCATGGGACAAATTCTGACCGCCAGACGCTTTTGAATGGGCCCCCAAATCTAACTCTGGCTCTGATTGCCCTGTGGCTCTGGGGAAGTCACTTAAATGTTCTGTAGAGCTGGCCAAAATAAATGCCAACAAAACATATTTTCATCAAAAAATTCTGATTCATTGAAACGTTCCTTGAAGGTGGTTTAGTTTCAATGAAATTCCAATGGAACCCAGGCAGGAATGCTGCCTGGTTTCCTGTCAACTTCCTAGCTCGTCTGCAGCCTTCCTGGAGGGCTTCTGGGACAGACCACCAGACAGATTGCTTCAGAATCAGGGACCCGAGGGCTTCCAGGGTCTGCAAGTCTGGGGTAGACTGCCACACAGATTGCCTCAGAGTTGGAGATTCATTCCCTGTCAACTAGAATTTCTAAATTCTTGACTTTTGTTTTGAATTGGAATGAAGCCAGATTTTGAAATACCAAAATCCTCATTGAAATGGAGTTACCTTTCCCTACCCAGCTCTACAGTTCTGCCTCAGTTTCCCCCAAATAAAACTCTGATAAAAATTATTCTCTGCTTGTCTCAGTGAGATGCTACAATGATTAATTAGATAATGTATATACAGTGATTTGAGCCTGGAAAGTATGATGAAAGGGCTAAGTATTACTATTGTAGTTACCCTGTCCATGTATAATAGAATGCACACCCTGCCTTAGTTTGGGCTAATATCAATGCACTTTGGAATGAAATGAAGGTCTAGTCCCATTAAAATTATGCAGGAGTTCATCTCCGCAACTGTAACTTATGTAGTCCATCCTAATGTGTGCAGTGCTATATGCAGCCACAGATCTGCCTTACAAGAAAGTTTGTACATTTTACTACTACATAGAAATATGCCCTGAGGAAATGCTAGTTCTTCCCCTGACATGACTTTAAGATATAGTACACACTGGATTACCATTAAAAGCATCAATGCAATTAAAATGCACCGGTCTCAACTTTGCAGTAAGTGTGAGACCAGCCCTTAAGTGGATACAAATGCAGAATTAACTCCAGTTTTCAGATTTCTTCCTTGGAATCTACTGATCAGTAGATGATGACACTGTGGTTCCCCTGCTTAACTCTGTTCTGTAAAATGAGGGCTCTGCTGTCTCTGGCATTACCACGGAGTCCTCATTCCATAGATTAGCGTCTGCAGAATCCCATGGGGGATGATGATGATGCCACAAAGCCAACTTTGTCCCCAGTTCAACTTTGTCCCCAGAGATTCACTGGATTCAAGTCCTTTCTGGATGTTTAAACATCTGTGATAATGTATTCATAGTGTTTAGAACTGTACCAGGAATTCATGGCAATGTTACCATTATATTACTATGTGACCACTATCAAATAGTTTACTCTTGGCAAAGTCAAGGATGATGCCGTGTTCTGCACATTAATGACTTTGGCTGGAGGCATCATACTGAATCCAGTTTGTTTTGTTATGAAAGAGATAATGTTCTATGAGAACAGAAGTTCTTTGATTCAAGAAATCCCAGAAGTGATTGTCAAATGATTGTCAACAATTCTGTTTATCTTTAATAAAGTACAGTAACTAAATAGACATTCCTATCATGCTTTTCAATATTGTCTCATTGTCCCCTTCTACTAACCCATCTTTTGTCTCCTGTCTTATACTTAGATTCTAAGCTCTTTGGAGGAGGGACTGTCATTTTTAATGGGTTTATAGAGCAGCAGTTAGCACAATGGGTCATGCTCTATGGTTAGGGCTTCTTAGTGGTATGATGCTACTACTACTACTACTATTAATAATAATAATAAAATAATAATTAATATTTTACCTTATTATTCTCTCAACCTTTTCTCATTCTTATCACATATGTAGATAAATTAAAGCCAATCTGTTCTACATGCATTTCATCCACACTACTAAAATAAGCAGATATTACCTGCAGGGGTTTTAATCCAAAGCTCTTGGTAATGTTTACTCTGTGTGAGGTGGTGTCAGGAAATAAATCAGAGGAGGCACGGCTATCCAACCAATAGATGGCTGGGACAAACAGGGCAACACAAGAGTGCTTTCACTTAAAGCTAAACTTTACTTAGTCTCAAGTACTTACACATGTTCGCAACCAGTTATTAAAACACCCCCAACCCTCAATAATTACCAAAACTGAGTGTGGTTCTTGAGAGGCCCAGTGGCAGCCTTCTAGTGGCCAAATCTTCCGTCTGCCAGTGGGGACCGCAAGATGTATCCAGAGGGAAAGTCCAGTCCTAAAGCGTCCAACTACCTCAAACTTTCCCCCATTATTTATAATTAGTAACACAATAACATGTCCCTTAAAGAAAACTTGTTAAGCAAGCAGTTACAATGGTCAACCAACAGGTTTCCTTCTGATTATGGGTTTTTCTCAGAGTTTGCAGCCTTGAGGTTCTAATAGACATTTCTATGGGCACACCCTGCTTTTCTAAAATGTATTACCAGCAACTTCAACACAATTCTTACCAGGAAGGACGTGGGGTCAAGCTGGCCTTTCTGTGACACCCAAAACCCCCTCCTCTCCTGCCTTGTTTAAGCTGAGGCAGCTCTATAGCCAATTTATGGCCTGCTGAATTGGCTGCTTTTAACAATGAACAATAGTGGTAAAGTTTCAGGCGCTTTACTGGTTTGCTGAAATCTCCCCATACACAGGCACTGGAAACAATAAACTTAAACATATGTTGTTAAACATTACCACCGAGTGAATAAATTAAACAATGACTTGTGGGTCTTTGATTCAAAAATGCAATTTTGTATATAGTCACAAATGACCACAAACCAGACCACAGAGAAAATAAGGCTCTCAAACAAAGCCTTTGCTAGCCACCATCCCCTTTGAGAACTCACAGGTCTGGCAGGACCCTGTTCCTTTAGGCTCTTTTGTTGTGAGGTGATTGACTGTTTGGAGTATAGAGGCTATTCCCCAAACTGAAGGGATCTATAGGGAAAAAGTAGCCGAGGGAAGTAACTTAAACTCACTGCAGGAAGAACCCTACTGGTGTTGCTTTCACGGTACCCTGGGCTGGGACATGGTGGAGAGGGTGGGACTGAGTTCCCCTACAACACCCCCTAAATGGTACACCCAAATGATCCTCAGCTTAAAGTGAGGAACAAGTACCCCTACTGTCCTGATAGTCAATTGACTGGAAGTCATGTGGACTAAACACTAGGTTTCCCAGCCCTCCAATCTCCTAATCATAGATGGATTATGTAAACAAAGGCATAGAGTAATTTAATTTAATAATATAATGAAATTTGTAAAACAAATTGTTTGATAATATTATTTGATTATCTAAATATTTTAAATCGCTAAAAACTACTGGCCTGAAAATTACAACATGTTCAGATCTTTGGTGCTGATCCTACAAACACTTATGTACATTGTTAGATTTATGCACATGAATGGTCCCATTGACTTCAGTGGAAGTGCTCATATGTTTAAATTTAACTATGTGCATAAGCGTCCTTAAGATCAAGGCCTATCATTGCAGTATTTATTCTAGGTTCCATTATTTAACCAGAGATACGAGACAATTTGTTGTTTTATCTGTAAATAGTGACGGTTGCTGTGAATCTAAAGCATGTTATTAGTGAATCAAAATTTAAATTCCATTAATCTTTTGGCCACTTTTTGTACTGCTTTGAATAATCTGTTACAGTAATAAAATGATGATTAGCCTTTGATATTTGTCCAAGCATAAGTTAAGATTCATGGGTGGGACAGGGGAGAAAGGGTTTAATTAGAATCCAAGTGCTTGCTTGCTGACTTCTTTTCACTGCTGGCACTTTTTGATGGTAGTTTAGGCTTTTACTTGAGACTTACTTAAGCATCCAGATATACAAGTAGACTAATTAGAAAAGTGAGGCCCCAATCCTTAGTGTTCTTATACATGTATAGCTTTACTCATGTGGGTCGAAATCAGTGTGAGGCTGTGTCACCCCTGCCTGCAAACCTCAATGACTCACAATGCTTTGCTGCTGGGGCTCCCACTTGGGCCACTCACAAACAGCCTTCCAGCATGCAAGAAGTGTCTCAGTATAGCTGCAGCCTGCAAGCTACACATCAGTCATACTCTGGGTTCCACCAGCCTTGGTTACCACCTGAAGGGTGACTCCAATACACTCCCTGTCCAGGATTTTCCCCAAAAAACTTGTTTTCTGCACTGTCCAGCTGTCTCCTGGACAGTACAGATATATTAGGTCCATTGCCTCTCTAAGACAGTGTACAATGACAAAGACAATCTGCTACCTTAAATGAAGTTACCCAGACAATTTACAACACTGGATTCATTTTAATTAAAGAATAAAACAAGTTTGTTTAACTATAAGGAGATAGGTTTTAAATGAGCACAAGTATAAACCATTAAAGTCAGAAACGGTTACAAGCGAAATAAAAATAAAATGCTTCATAGGACCAAATTTAACAAACTACTCTTGGTTCAAGATGAAGTCCCTTTCCACATGTTTCCAGTGATATTGCTAACCAAACATTCAGGCCAGGATCTGCTCCCAAAGGCCAATAGCTGTTTCTTTTCTCTTCTTAGGTGAAAAGGAGAAAGATGGACAGGGAGAGATATCTTGGGGAGTTTTTGCCCCTCGCTTTTATAGATCAATCACCCTTTGAAATGCATTTTCCCAAGGGTTGCCCCTCGATAAAGTTCATTCCTACTGTGAGGTTGGAGTCCAGGAGCTTGGTGATGAAAGAGGTTCCACACTGTTATTTTCTAAGATGCAAATCTGTTTGTTCCTGCCCTGCTTCCTTGCCATGGAATGGCCACTTGATACATGATTGACCATCAGCTTTGATGACACCTAGCTAGTGGTATCAGCTTCCTTTGTCTTTGAGAAACAGGTTTATGCACTTCCCAGACTTGCCTGGTAAACAAACTTCCGTCGTGATTTCACCTTATGTTCATAAATTTGCATACAGTGTTGCAACATACTTTTCATCATGATATTATTGACTTCAGCAGGAATGAACAAAACAGGGCAATTCTGAGCTCTCTCTCCCCTGGTGTCCAGTCTCATCTTCTGGCAATTAGAGATTTAGGGACACCTGGAGCATGAGTTTGCATCCCTGATCATATTGGCCAGTAGCCATTGATGGATCACTCCTCCATGAACTTTCTATTCCTAGCTCTGCCATTGGCCTTCTGGGTGACCTTGGATAAATCACATCCCCTCTCTGTGCTTCAATTTCCTCATATTTAAAATAGGAATAATGATACTAATCTCCTGTGTAAAGAGCTTTTGAGACTTACAGTGCTGATAGCTTGGTATTTTTATTACTAATAATAATTTTTGAGACTTCTTGAAGCAGTGACTTCATTTGTATTTACTTGCCAAAGTAAACTAAATAATATTACAGAGGAAGAACTGACAATGGCGTAAACATGTTAATCTGCCTGGAGAATAATATATAGGGCCCATTGTATGTGTGTATGTGTGTATAACCCAGAAGAGAGCGAGACCCTGTGAGTTTGCACTCATGGCATTTCCTCTTGGTTCTTCTGTTGGAAGGGCAGAGTTTGTCACAGTCAAGGAAGAGGTTGGAGGTCCAGCTCCTTCAACTAATTCCCACAGATTTCAGAAAATTTGCTGGTAGCAGAAGCCACACAGATGTGTCTCCATTAGTAGCCACCAGGGACACATCAGTCCCTGAATAGTATGTTCCTGCAGGAATGTTCAGTGATGCAGGTGAAGATCTTGTACAGTATATAGTAGCTGTCTCCACTTGGCCCCATAACGGGTTTTTTTTGGGGGGGGAGGGGTATCTTGGCAGAGGCTGCCAGGCACACACACACCCCATTATCCTCCACTCTCAAATTTAGATCCCTACAGAGTTGCTGCTAAGGCATTTCCATAGATTTGAGGGGAAAGGTGCTCTGCCCACTACCATTCACAGAAATGAAGTTGTTCTTAAAGCATTTAATTTGTACGTTTACTAATATAAAATGGAAACATTCAGCCATCAAACAATCATTAATAAAGGCTAAGGGCCTGATCCAAAACCCATTGAACTGAGTGAAAAAAGCTCCATCGCCTTCAACAGAAGGAAAATAATTAAACAGCAGGAATGTGACATAACAAACCAGTATAAAGAAAAGTACAAAGATAAAAACTGAATGGAAGGAAAGAGAAATCAGATAATTAAATTAATAAGGATGATAGCTTAATGAACAAGGAGATAATGAAAGAAAAGAGGAGCTGAAGAATATGAGACTCACAGCCAATAAAGGGAACAATATGAAAATTAGCTGGAAGCAGTAAAAAGAAAATTGCTTTTTAAACAGAAATACAAAAAGTGCAAAAAAACTGGGAAGAATGAAGAGTCTGAAGGCTAAATGCTTTTTAAAGACCTCCCGCTTCTTCATTAGTATTACTATAGCTTTTTCCTAATATTTATTTTTGTGCTGCTTTCCAACAAATTTACACTTTCTTGCAGCCATCATCACCCTATGCTTAAGATAGTCTCAGGTGAGCCATCTAGATGTTAGGTGTCACAGGCAACTTGATATGCCATGGGTCAATTAATCAGCTGGCAAAGTTTGCAAATATCCCAGATGTGATGTCTTCCAAATGAGTGAGTTGAAAGCAGAAGAGAGGTACCCACAGCAGGACAGTTCGTAGAGAGGAAGACAAGTAAGAGAAAAATAAAATATCACCAACTACTCATCATCATATAAAAGGGAATAACTTTCTATAATGTGTATACATTATGTTTTCAATGCTTATTTTAGGGAGGGGAAAAAACATTGCATACTATGAGGGACTATGAGTGTTTTTCATTGTTACATCTAAATAAATAATTACAAGAAAAATACTGCAGATTGTTGCTAAAGACCTGAAATGTAAATTTCACTTATTAGTAAACATAAATGGAGTGTGTGTCCTCCCAGGCCAAGCCTAATATTTCATAATCATCTGCCCCCAGCTCCCCAGCCTCTTACGCAGGATAAAATGTTGTAAACCTCAACCGAAATTAGGGAGAATCAATAGGAGAATCAAATTACATCTTGGAAGGAAAGAGGGTTTTGTGATTAAAACACTGGGCTGGGAGTCAGGAGATGTAGATACATTCTGACCTTGGCAAATCACAATCTCTTTGCGCTTCAGGTACACACCAGTAAAGTGGGGATAATGTTTGCTTAATTTCTCTTTGTTTACTTAGTCTGTAAACTGTCTGTGGCAGGAACTGTGTCATCACCTGGCACACTGATGCCCTGAACTCAGTTAAGGCTTCAACATGCTACTGTAATACAAACAAATAAAATAATAATAGCAGCTGTGCTTGCTATTCATTTTTGCCAGAAAGCTAAATATACTTTATCTGAGAGTTACTGAGATCATACAATGTTAGATTAGGTATATTTAGCTACTTGCTGAATGTGTACAGGACTCACAAATGTAATCTACATATCGTTACATTTCAGAAGATATATAGTACTTATTTCTGGATGGTGGGAGGATTCATTGGATGTCTAATAGGCCATCACCACTGAGAAGGTTAATCCTGATCTCAAAATGAACTACAGTAGACTCTCGATTATCCAGGATGATATAAAAAAATTAATCCTGGTTAATAAAATCCCAGATAATCACCATCCATAGAAAATGGGGGGAAGGGTCACCAACCACCCTGCACCAGGGCGAGGGAGTGTTGGTTCACTGGCTGCCCTGCACCCTGGTGGACATTTTTTTTGTGATTAGGGTGGCAACAAAGCCAGAGACGGCCCTTTGAGTTACAAATATTTTATTTGACATCCTGGTTAATCCACATCCTGGTTAACCCAATCCTGGATAATCGAGAGTCTAGTGTAAAAATCTTCTAGACTGGATTATTACCCTTCAAGTGTTTTTCATCCTCTTTATGGACAAAAGGCATAGATAATTAGCATCACAAAAAAGCTGTATGTAACAATAACCCTCTCAATTTTGTGACAAGCCCACAGAAGGATTTACATTTGCCTTTGAGTCACTTTTGCTGCACTGAATGATCATTGACATTGGAAGTTACCCTTCACTGGGCCTTATTCATTCTACAGATTAGAGTGGTATTTAACATGGAAGAAAACAGGGTCAGAACCTCAGCTGTTGTACTTCAGTGTAGCTCCATTGAAGCCAGTCAAAGATACATGGATTTATGCCATCTGAGGATCTGGTCATTGGTTTCTCATTTCCCCAAGGTACAGACTCACTGTTATTTCAATGTTTAAGCAGACTAAGTCTCCATGCATCTGAAGAAGTGGGATTTTTACCCACAAAAGCTTATGCCCAAATAAATCTTTTAGTTATTAAGATGCCACTGGACTCCTCATTGTTTTCAAGCAGTCTTTAAGTCCTAAAAGTTTAGAGAGCTTTTTCTGATCCAGGAAAAAGTTTTTTTGAGTGGAGAGGTGGAGGGGAGAGGTGGACTGAAGCTTAAGATTTTTTCTAAGATACTTTGTTGCAACTCTGATGCAGATCTTATGAGATGGGGGTCTGGGAACATTTGAAATCTCATACCCAAAATGTGGGCAGAAGGAAAAGGTTAGATTTCAATCTGAATGCTATAGCATGGCTGAATTTTGTGACATTTAGCAGCCCCCAAATGCATATGTATTTTTTACTAGAAATTGTAAATAACAGAACATGTGTAAAAATACTGACTGGAACTGAAGGGTTGATATCATAAACTAATATTTAACTTCAGCAACATCATAGAACTTCATGGCACATTCCTATGAAAACAGAATGATTACATTAAGTGACACAGCATATATAGGCTTCTCTCTCCTTTTTTAAAAACATAGTATTTTGTTTCCCTCATTCCCAGTTTTAATAATAGAGATTTTTTCCAGTGCCTGAATAGTAACATATAAGCAACTTGTGCAGTTGGTGATATTCAGCTGGCATTTGACCTGCTTCCTCTTCAAGGTATTTATTATGTTACAAAATATCTTTTTATTTCATTCACCCCTCTTGGGTGAATGGCTAATTTTCTTATTGTGAAAAATTGGTTAATAATACATCTATAATGTTATGCTATTATGTATCTTTCTTTCTTGATTTAGAAGCAAGAGGGTGACCTTCCAATACAGCTAATTTAATCTGCAAAAATAACCTTGCAAATTGACTTGCCAGAAACTAATATTAGATGAAATCTTTGTTCTATTGAACCTGACTGTCATCAGTGATTCCCTGTGAAAGGCTTAATCTACAATTGTAAAAAACCTCCAGTAATGTTGTCAGGTTTCATAAAATATCTATTTTATTAAAGAATTAGTGATGCAAATTCTGGAGGATTTGCAATATTTGGGAAGATAGCCTGGATCTGATTGAAATTCAGACTGCCTTTTGAATTAAAGTATGGTAGTACTAAAGAAATGCTGCATTAGTGACTGGGGAGGAAAACTGAGTGGATGGATAAAGTTAATGAAATATGTTACCGTATTTTTCGCCCTATAAGACGCACTTTTTCTTCCCCAAAACGGGGGGGAAAAAGTTGGTGCGTCTTATAGGGCGAATGCAAAAAAAAAAAAAAAAAAAAAAAAAAGCGCCTCGCTCTCCCGTCCCCGCCGCGCGGGCGGGCTGCCGAGGTTCCCCCCTCCCCGCCGCGGGCGGGCTGCCGAGGTTCCCCCCTCCCCGCCGGACAAAAAAAAAAAAAAAAAAAAAAGCGCCGACTCGCTCTCCCATCCCCGCCGCGCGGGCGGGCTGCCGGGAGCGTCCCGGTTCCCCCCTCCCCGCCGCGGGCGCGCTCCCGGCAGACCCCGGCAGCCCGCCCGCGGCGGGGAGGGGGGAACCGGGACGCTCCCGGCAGCCCGCCCGCGCGGCGGGGACGGGAGAGCGAGTCGGCGCTTTTTTTTTTTTTTTTTTTTTTGGTCCGGCGGGGAGGGGGGAACCTCGGCAGCCCGCCCGCGGTGGGGAGGGGGGAACCCCGGCAGCCCGCCCGCGGCGGGGAGGGGGGAACCTCGGCAGCCCGCCCGCGCGGCGGGGACGGGAGAGCGAGGCGCTTTTTTTTTTTTTTTTTTTTTTTTTTTCCCGGATTTTTTATTTAAAAATGAGGGGGCGTCTTATAGGACGGAGCGTCCTATAAGACGAAAAATACGGTAATTCCTTTAGGAATGCATAATTTTTTGTTTGTTTGTTTGTTTGAGGTTTTCGTGTTTTCTTCTTATGAAAAAAAGAGTTATCATTGGAGCCTTACTGGCTAGTCACAATTGACATTCTGGCCTTTTAGTCTTGCTAAATAACATTACCATGTTATTTACAGTATGAATGATATTAATTACTCTCCATTGCGTACCACTGAATGGCAAGGCTATATCTTAAATTCTTCTGTTACCTTTGTGGATCATGGACTATGTCTTCAAAGGTGTTATTACAGTGCTAGCACAAGGGGCCCCCAATTTTCATTGAGGTCTCTGGGCATTATATCAATACAATTAACAACAGTAGTTTAAGATTACAGTATACTGTGGTATAATAGTGGTTATACACACCTAGGGCTAGGTTGCCTATCTCATAAATAAATGTGGAAATCTGGCTAAAGGGTCAGGAAAATGTCTGCTGTATGTCCTTTGGAGAGCTACCTACAGATTGTCTCATCAAAAGGGCGGAATCTGTTTCCCAACAGAGATTTGAGCACCTACAGATCCTTGAGATCCACAGGGAAGAGTATCCGGGAATCCTCAGAGGCAGGAACATCCACACAAATGACTCTTGCCTCTTCTACCCTCCCTCCCACTTCCTTAGCAGTGTGGCCTTTTTAAAAATCCCCTGCAGACGATCGGTGGCAAATGGCCCAAGGGAGATAATGGTACCTCAAGCAGCACTAAGTGCCAATAGATATATTTATGACATACACAACACATTCAGAGAGCCTCTTTGCTCAGAGTCTAATATAATGGCTCTTCCATTTAACCATGTACCACACAAGAGAGTACGGATCATACAAAACATAACAAACATCTTGAATGCAATGCCCCTCATTAATTCGCCCTTCTATGCGAATTTGGGGCACCATCTGTTTTCAAAAAGATGAGCAGAATTGCCTGACTCAGGAGCTTGCTATATGCTGGGTAGTTTTTCCCTCATGGAGGCTTCTTCCCCATCTCCTGAGACTTTCCTGTCTGCTGCCCGATGCTTTCTATTCTTGGGTGGATCTCCCTCAGTTTCCCTATGTGGCTTCTTATTTAAACACCTGACTGGTCACCTGGCTTTCTTTGTCCTATTTGGTAACTTGCCATTGCTCCAAATTTCCATCCTCCCTTCAGACCAGAGAAGGAGGAATCTCTTCCCAGATTGTGAAAACCCATTATTGTCCATTCAGAACACCACAGTGAATGTTAAGTACATTCTTTAGTCTGAGAAAAAAAAATGCTTTTCAGTCTGGTAAAGATACACATATAGAAGCATCCATGTTACAGCAGTTTTCATATTAACTCTTCATAATGACCTTGCAATACCAGCCAGAATTCATAAGTTGTACAGTCAAAGCCCTCAGATTCTCAAAGCATCAAAACTTCTTCAGGAGCTAAGGAGTATGAGGAAAGAGAAAAAAAACAAATATATAACATTTGCATAAATAACAACTAAACAGAGAAAGGACAACTATCTACAAATAGCTCAAATATATAAATGCTGAGGAGAGAATGGAACTGTTTACGATAGTCTAAGAGGCTACCACTAATTATTACATTATGAAATCATACAAAGATAAGAGGATGAAAATGAAGAAAATTCCTGAATTTGAAATAATAGAATGACACTATTTAAATAATAGAAAACTGGACTGAATGATTCACTCGAGGATATACAAGAGAGAAAATCATTCACTGGCAGAGGTGAAGTATGGAGACGATAAAATAACTTAATCTTTAATTTCTACAGTGCCAAGATTCGCTTTCCACTTACAAATAATGCTAGGAAATGAAAGGGGTGTTTCTGATTAAAAGGAATAGAAAAGATTTAAACAAAATAATAGTTACAGTTATGCTGGTGAACTAGCAAATCTTCTTGACTAACAAAAGAACACAAAACCCTTCATTTATATGCACAGAGGATGCAGACACATTTTTACTGGGTCATGATTAGAGCCGGATTAAAAGTTTAGAAAACAATCCAAGTTCCCTTGAACATCACTCACAAATTTGTAAATGTAAATTCAGTTCAAAATGTAGAAGCTAGAGATCAGGATTCTCCATTCTAATGGTACCACTCATGGTACCATCCAACCCTAACCCCTTTCCTTTGGGGGAGCATAGAGTTACTCTACATTGAAACAATTTTTTTTAAAAGAGATAATTTGTTTCCCTCAGCAGATTTTACCAGGTTCAATTCAGACTGTGTTCAAAGTCAATTAATTCAGACTGTGTTCTGGCTGAACATTATTTTCAGTGTTGTTCTGTGAAGTTCTTGACACTCATGTTGAGACCTGAATAAACACAAATGATGAAAACATGTTGGTCAATGTTTGTGAAGCCCTTGTCTTAATTAAGGTTATGATGAGGTATCATAAAGTATCCATGTTTTAGTCTGCCTCTCAACCTTGCCTCTATTAAAACCTTTGCAGAAGAAGGGTGCTAACTTGCAAATCTGTACTCAAGTCACTGGGTCACATTGTGCTATCAGGTTTTTTTTTTCTGAACTCATTAAAATCAAAGGTGCCTCCTGTATAAAACTGATGGCACAATATGGCCTAATGGAATTACTAAAATGATAAAGGGTGCTGTGATTAACACTAACAATGATGTTGGTGACACATACAGTAAAGAAATTACTAGAAACCAAGTCCAAATGGCTGCAATAATATAATAACTAATGATGCATTGTAAATAAAACAATTATGTATTATAATAACATGGAAATAAATATTGGGGTAATAATAAAAAAAAACTGTTATGGTTTGTCCTGACACTTTGCTATATTCCTTCTTAATCAGAATTACTAAAATTATTTCTTTGAAATTTTTGGGTGGCTTTTTTTCCTTAAAGAAGGAAATCAACAGATATAGGTGGCTTATTGAACAGTGCACAGTCTCTTACTATTAATGCTATAATTATGGTGAACATGGCACTTTCTTATTTACCTCTTAATGCTAACTAGAGCTCGGCAAAATTTTTCATTTGAAACTTTTTTCAATAAGTAATGCAGGTTTAGGGACTTTTAAACACGTTGTCAATTTGAGTCAACTTCACTGAATTGTTCATTTCAAGTAAAATTTCAGAAAAAAAATGTAAATGTTTCGTTTCAACATTTTTAAGTGAAATGTTGATATTTTGAATTATATTTTAAAAAATCAAAAAATATTTTAAATGGTCAAAAACAAAACATTTCAATTTTTTCCATATGCAATATTTCATTTCACCTGAAATTATTTTGTATTGTTTATTTATTTAGTTTTAATTTTCAATTCACTGTAATTCTTTTTTTACTTTTCACAATAGCTGAACCAGTGATGTACTGGAAGGAAGCAGTTCTGCACTTCCTGCAGTTCTCATCTAAGTTTGGTGAGACTGAGTAGCTCTTGACAGGACAGGCTAAGGACAACTCCAGGAAGAAAGAGCAGATGTCACTAAATTTGCTCTGTTTTATATTTCTATAATTTCTTCAGCCGTGCCTAGCTCTGGACTATCACTGTTAGTTACCAGCAGCTGCTGTCCCATAATATATTCACATCCTTTGTTGATCAAGCAAAGAGAGAAACACATAACATACTCACCAATGAGATATACCACCATTCCTTGCATGACAGCACCAACCTGGCTCCACTGCCTAGGTATTCCATCCGGCCATGGAACCAGGGGCAAGATTTAAGAGCATAGCAGCAGATATTATAAATATGGGGATGTCTTTTATAGACATACATTTTTCATACAACAATTTAATGGTAAGATAGAGGTGATGCTGATGGGCAGAGGAAAATACTTTGAGGGGTTAACAGCCACAATGGTCTCTCCTTTGGCAGAAGGTACACAGCTACAATTAGTCAAGTCATTCCTTCTGTTAGGAGAGACCTTGAATTTCTTTCTGACACTAAGCTCTCACATAGCAGCACCCACAAGTAATGCTTTCTACCATCTCCGGTTGGCTAGAAGACACTGTCCGATCCTGGAAGACAATGACCTGGCTTTGGTTGTATACACCTTCTTCACCTTCGGTCTGAACTATAGCAGTACAATATATCAGGGCACTATACCATCAGCCCTTAGGAAACTCCAACTAGCTCTGAACAATACGGCGGGTCTATTTGGAAACAAGGTATAGTGTGAGCACATTTAAGTTGCCCTCCACACTCTACAGTGTCTTCCCATAGACTAGAAAGTCAAGTTCAAGGTCTTGGCCCTTATTTTCAAGGTGTTCAACGGCCGGGACCCAGTGTATCTAAAACATTACCTAAAGCTCCAGCATGAAGACTATGGTCAACAACTTCATTCCTCAGGACTACTACCACAAAGCTAAAGCATGTCTGTGCAGGACACACAGCTTTTTGAGAGCTGCTTTGAGAGTATAAAATTAACTCCCTCAGGACGTAAGGACCATCCCAAACCTCATAACCACCCATTCCATGCATGGCGTACTTCTTTGACTTACCTTCTCCAATATAAACATACGACAGTAAATACATTTTAAACACCTTACCAAAATAAAACAGTCCACTGCACACAAAAATTTTCACCTTGGGGAGAGGAAGAGGGAGAGAGAGAGAATGAATCACATATGACAGATATTCGTCATGTTGCTTAATGTACTACTGGAAGGCATTCAGATGCTACAGTAATGAGGGCAGTGGAAGAACCTATACAGACTAGAATAAGAAATGACTCACTAACTGGAACTGCGCTTTACATGTTCCAATTTACTGAAATCATTCAAGTCTGCAGGGAACAATTCCTTATAGGCAGAAGGATGAACTAACCAAAAAGGTATTTTCCATCTATACTTTCTACAGGCTTGTACTTGCTCCCATTTAAGTCTACAGCTTTACTCCTATTGACATCAGTAGAATTAGGATCAGGCCCTCTGAATCTATGGCTATGTCTACACTGCCTCATACTGCAGACTATGGGAGTACGAATAGCTGTGTGGTCCAAAGTACTGTGTTATAACTCCCCTGTGTGTGGACACTGCAGGGACAAAGTAATAGGTACCTAATTCGCATTTGTGTGGTCCTGTTTAAAGAGAACTTCATTAAGGTGAAGTAGGACTTTTTAGTTCACGCCTGTACTGTGAAATTATCTTAGTGTAAACATAAAACAATGTTTTATTTACTAAAACCTTTTAGTAAATAAAAATAAGTAAATAATATTAACTGAGTTTTTAATCATTTCATTGTAAAACTATGATTTTTCAAGTTATAAAAAGAAAGAATATATTTATAGTTCTTCATTGATTACCTTGTATTATGACATCAAATTACATTTTCAATAATATGGAAATACTCAATACTGACTCCAATTCCATTTAAAAATTGATTCACTTTTTCACGCCATTCCACTATTAAAATTCAAACTCAGCTGACCGATGCATACATAGGCCCTCAGTCCTGCAAACTTAAGGCAGCTGTCTTACATGCTCACAAATATTGTCTCATTGTTTCCTTGCACTCACACATCTGTCTGTCTGTCTTCATCTCTTCCCTTGTCTTTCACTTAGATTGTAATTTCTTGGCACAGGGACCATGTTTTTGCTCTGTATTTGTATAGTCCCCCTGGCACAATGGGGTTCTAGTGCATGAGTAGGCATCTGAGGCTTTATTAAAATACATGTCTAGATGAATAACCTCACACACCTTTCCGTAGTCCTTTTAATTTTAATAGGACTCTGCATGTATATAAAGTCACTTGTGTGTGTAAGTATTTGCAGGATCTACTCCACAGTTTCTTATTAAAGACAGTAACACAACATGAATAAAAGAGTAAAAAATAATCCGATAATAAGAACATATGGAGAAATGCTAGCCTCTCCATGCTTAACATGGAAGCTAGCTTTTCTTTGTAAATTGTTTTTGTGCACACAATGCCTATCTCCCTTACCTTCACCAAGACTAAATCAAGCCAATTGTATTTTTATCATGTGTGATCAGATGTCAGAGTAAATATTTTGGAAAGCTTGAGGCAAGGCAGCCTCTGAAGTAGCTAGTTTCCAATTCATTGTCAAATAGACAGTATGCTGTTAAGTACATGGGAGTGGATTACCCTTCCCAGAGTCAAGTCTGTGGTTGTTTTATTGAAGGGATATGATTTTACCCACCCACACATGAAAAAGAATCCAGGTTTCTATCCCGCTAAAATCCTAAGGCTCCACCGAGCTTCTCACAGATTTTGGGAGTCTATCAGAGATCCGTTCTGATGCCCCTGCCATCCCTTCTAATGGAACCACATTGCCATGCAGTGCTCTAAAGGCCTTACCCTAGAACTTAATTGGGCTCTGCAGTGGAGAGAGGCTCAGCACAAATTTAATACAGTTTGGGGGTGGAGATTTTTAGAGGATTTACCACAGGAGTTAGTATGGGAGGGCACAACAATGCACACTTCGTGCCCCATGCTGGCACCATGTGTTAGATCCAGGGCCAGTGGTGGCTGACTCCTGAGAGGAAAGTCTGACATACATACATTCAGGCATGCTTAGAGCATGCATTTTAAAGGGAAAACAGGGCCTATGAATCTTAATTTTCTTAATTCAATTTCTGGAATGTCACTCCCCTCACGAGGCTCTTTGGCTGCTGACCAATGTAACACAACCAAACATGACCATAAACTTAACATTACAAACTTCCTCTTAAATTTCACAGTGAATAAAACAAATTCTGTGATGGGCAGTAAGTGATGCTGGAAAAGATAAAAAATAGGGGACAGCTCTGAGTCAAATCATCAAAACATCTTTGAGGTCTGGAAGAAATGTAAGGCATTTCTCAGGAGATGGAATACGCAACAGTTCAAGTTGTGGACACTTTAGATCACCAAGCAATGAAGAGAGCAATTAAAGAGGATAATTTAGGGAGTCAAGGAATTAAATACAACTTTGTACATCCATTTTTATCTTGAAGGACAACGGGAAAATTCTTGATCCAAAGATTACTTTCATGAGATATTAACATGTTGCCTTTAGAAAGGCTGAAGTCTCTAAGAATGATGTTATTGAGCAACTTGAGCAACTCGAGGGCAGTAAATCACTAGGACCAGATGGTGCTGATGTGAGAGTTCTGAAGGAAATGAAGTGTGAAATAGCAGAGATAACGATGAAGATATGCAATCAACCAGACACGGTTCCCAAAGATTGGAAAGTTGCTATCTTTGGTTTAAAAAACAAAGCCATAGATGATCCTGGGAAATACAGACCAGTGAGCTTCACTGCTGCACCAGGAAAACTAGTTGAGAATCTAATTAAGGACTAAGCAGTACTACTCTTGTATAACTATAGCCCAGTAGGGTTTAATCAGTATGGTTTCTACAAACACAAACCTCTCAATCCTATTACAAGTGTTAGAAGACAGTGGGAAAAGGAATGGTTTTCCTATACTGCCATGCTAATAACATCTTAAATGTTTTATCACTTTAGCCATCCAAATGAGGATTGGTAGTTTCCCTAGAAAGTGTTTCTCAACCTTTTCAGGATGGTGATTCCTTATTCACAGGACACTGTATAAATGACAATTTGTTATTTTAATTTTCTAAAGAAAGTTTAGAACAGTGTAAACGGAACTGAATTTCTCAGAGTTTGTGTGGAATGAATTTTACAACTAAATTGAGTCAGTCTCAGGGACAGGATGAATTTCACAAGGAATGTTATTCATTTTAAAGGATGGAATTAACTTTACTACTAAACATAATCAATTTTGACTAATACTTGTAAAACTCATTCCATCCTCGAATTTGATTACATTTCCTTGTAAAATTCATTCTGTCCTGGAAATTGATGAGCTGAGGTAAGTGTTGTAGTAGAGATTTTGTTGTAGACATTTTCCTTTAAAATAAATATATTTTTAAAATGACAGTCTGGGAGAATTTTCATGATTTTTACACTCTCCATGAAATAATGATTTACACATTATAATGATTCCAAGTCAATACTTTTTGTGAGCTCAATCCCTCTGCTGTAAAAAAAAGTTAAAAAATTGATGAAAATGATCAGCTCACATGATTTATTTGTGTGTGTTTTGAAAAGTTGACATACTTCAGCTTGACTGGTAAGAGTGTGCAGGAAGTGGGGGAACAAGATTTTCTTTTAGATTGTAGTAAAATTTGCAATGCCACAAAACTCCCCTGATTGCCTTTTGTGACACCTACCCCAAACTGATGTTTCTCATCAGTTGAGAAACATCACCCTACAGAGAAGGAAGGGGTACCTCTCTGCAATGGCAATTCTTAGAATGGATAGAGACATTTTTACTATCTTTATGGCTTCTTCTCCAATTGCCAAGATTCTCATTCTATTCCTCATTGTTTGAACTACGATTGTAGAAGGTCCTGGAGATAGTGAGCAGACATCATTGCTCCTCCTGGCACTTCATCCTTCACACCTATCTTTAGCTGTGCAGAGAATTCAACTTTGCAGGGATTTGTATATTTTAGAATTTGGTTAATTCCTATTAGGAATGTAAAGTAAAACTTTCAAAATTGAAAGTGAATGCAGGTCCAATTCTGGGGCAGTCTGCCCTGTTCATGCCCTGTACCCTGGAAACTCTCTTGTCCCTGGCCCCAGGGCAGTCCATGGGACAGGTCTACCCCAGAGCCATAAACCTTGGAGGCCAAGGATCAGGACCAGGGCTGGCAGGTGTTCAATCAGAACTTCGGTGGAATCAGGCTATCTCCACAAAACATTCCCATTTTTCCCAAATTGGCAAACAAATTATACCACAGCATGGTATGATAGTGCAAAGAACTTCAGTTGTGAAAGTTGTTAAGTTTCACAATAATCACACATCTGTCTTCATATCACTTTTCTGACTGCACAACACTCTTTTGTTATGCAAATATCATGGAGAAATACAAACATAATGTTGAGTTTAATTGCTTTATGAAATCTTTATTCATTTTTCAACATGCATTTTACTCACTCAACTATTCATTAACAGATAGTTTGCTATGTAGAGATAATATTTCTAATATGTAATGCATTTTATAGACTGTAAAAGTGCTTACAGTACAGAGCTGTTATATAGGTCATTGACCTATATGGAAATTTATGAAGAAAGCTTTACAGCATAAGAGTGCCAGAGAAAAGTGAGACGTGCCAACAATGCAAATAGATCATGTTTATCTATGTAAATGCCTTCTTTATAAATCAAAGACAAGCAAAAATCAATGAATACAGCTTTTGCGTCTCAAGCACCCATTACACGTGCCAAACACGAAAGCAAACAAAAAAAAAAGCCTATTGGTGTTATTTATTACCCATTGCTTGGGGTGACATTCAAAAACTGAAGACCTACGAATGACTTTAATCTTCTAAAAGAACATTTCTATGCTAATTTTAAAGAATAATTAGCACCAATGTCAGCTCTTAACTCTGGTGGTCAACTTAATTATGTCTTTTCTTGCTACATCTAAACAGAGAGAAAAACAGTAACAACTTAAAAATAAACATGAAGACCAAATACAATATAAGCAATCTAAATTTTTTGAAATATAGATTGATAATTTTATCAAATTATTTAATATTACGATATGCATAAACACATAAGTTTGGATATAGAATATGTGATGTTTTATCAATATGAATTTGGGAGCATCAGACTGCTCTTGACTTGCAAGTCATGAATGACTCATTCAGTTAATCCCAAACCAATATCAATACAATTTTCAAATCACACAGTGCCATCCTATGTAATAATGCCACATATTTACCCCCAGAAATAGAAATATTTTAATGTGCATTCAAACATTTATAGGCATTTATTTTCTTTAAACAAATGTATAAATCTTAAGGCCAGAAATGATCATGAGGCTCATCTAAACTGACATCCTGTATAACACAGGCCATAAAATTTCAACCAGTCATTCTTGAGCCAAGCCTATATCTGGTGATTGAAATAGAGTATATATTTTTACTAAGTCTCATCCAGTCTTGATTTAAAGACGTCAGATGATGAAGAATCCACTACTACTATTGTTTCAATGGTTAATTAACTTCACGTTTAAAAATATGCATCTTCTCTCTAACCTGAATTCATCTAGCTTCAGCTTCCAGCCATTGAATTTTATTATGCCTTTGTATGTTAGACTAAAAAGACCTCTACTATCAAAACATTTCCAACATACATATCAGTTATGAGCAAGACACCTATTAACATTCTGTTTAATAAACTGAGTAGACTGAGTTTTCTGTGTCTACTACCGTAAAGCAGATTTTCCAAATCTCAGTCTTTTCCTGTAACTCTTTTCTGAATCCCTCCCAGTTTTTCAATATTCTTTAGCAGTGAGGACACCAGGGACCAGAAATTCAGCTTGTGTAAATTGTCATGACTCCATTTAAGTCAATGGAATGATGACAGTCTTTTACACCATCTTATCATCTGCCTCCAGAACTGGACACAGTATTCGAATATTGGTCTGACCAGTCCAGGCTACTCCTTGATATGCCCTCACTTACACACAGAATTTCATCACGCTAGGAACCCGTGTTGAGTTGGTGAGCTATTGTGAGCCCTAAGTCCTTTTCAGAATCACTTCTTCCCAGTGTACAGTCACCCTCACCTTAGCAAGGAACCCAGATTATTTTGTAGAACTCACCTTTCCCTATTATTTAACACTTCATCAATTGTGGTGTCATCTCCAGACTGATAATTCCTTATTTACAATTACCTTTTGAGATTCATCAGTAATATTTGTTTCAACATCAGTGGTTCGGTGGCCAATTCTTTTGAAACTCATGTACAGAAGTTATCCGGTCCCATAAACTTAAAAAGTGTTGCTGCTATTTAACGTCCTTCTATTTACTGCAGGGGGGGTAATGTATTTAATTATAACTGGAATTTGTGACTATGTCAACGAGCTTCTTTCCAAATACAGACTATAAATATTTGTTGAATGTTTCTGCCTTTTCTGCATCATTATTGACAATCTTAACGTCTTTATTTAAATTAAATTAAATGGAAATTATTTGCAGCAATACAGCATAAAATTTTTAGTTTAGAATCCACAAAAATGTTTTGGTCAATGAGAACTGATTTTTTTTCTACGAGTTTTTAATCTCAGTTAGACTGTTTCAGGTGTTTAAACTCTTTTGTCTGTGTTGGGAGGGGGGGTTAAATGGCCAAATTTAAAATCAACATACCATTTTGAATAGAAAAGTAAAAATAAAATATGTTGACTGATTTTAAACCTTTTAACTGACTGAAGCAATCTGCCAGCAGATCCCCCCAAATGCACTTTTTTCGGGGGGCAAAAAAACAATTTGTTAAAAATATCCACCCAGTTCTACTTAGCAAATTGCTCTTATCTGCTTGATGCAAATCTTCCTGAAGTCAATAGAAAATATTCCAAAAAGTCAATGGGAGTTGAATTAGCTTCTGAACTATTTAAACCTTGATCCTACAAATGACTGCATGCAGCTCAGAGACAGCCATTTGCAGGAGCAGGGCCTAGAAATATACCATAATGCATGCAGAATGTGCAACACAGTTGAATTAAAGCTGTTGCTGGAACTGGACTTTATTTCTTCCATGACTTTGTGTTATTTTAAATTTTAAACTGAAACCTTAATATTTCATGAACACAGTTTTTGGCAGAGGTGTTAATTGTCTGTATGTCTGTGTGCACACATATTCTCCCCTCTCCCCCCCCCCCCCGAAATAGGACAAAGAATTCTGTCCAAGGCCTCAACATTATCTCTGTGCCTTGGAGATTAAATATTATCCTGTTTGCCTTGTTGTATTGTGTAGAAGTTCTTTGGATTGTATTAAATTCAAAGTGTTAGGCGACAATTCAAGCCAAGCAGATTATCAGCTACCATTTCCAGAAGGTATAACTACATAAAGTCTTCTGGCAGCTTTGTAAGCAAGAAGGAACTGATCCTGATTGGCCAGCTCACTGCAGAATTCATGCATATTTTCCTCAATATTCGCAGTTCCTATTCCTAATGGAAGCTGACAGAATGTAAATGAGTTTCTAAAGGAACCAGCAAAAGTGGCAATTTTTCTCATTTAATCTTCAGATGAGCTGTCTATCTCCCAGCTGCTGAGCTTCATTAGAATTCTGAAACTAATTTCACCTATCAACACATGATTATTGGTTTGAGTGAGGTTTTTGGGATACTCTGAGTAAAAAATCACCCTAGAATAAGAGTTGGCTCAATAAAAAAGGTGGGAGGGAGGGAGAAAAAAAGAAAGAAAAAGAAAATTGGCAGACTTCAGAGCAATCTGCTCTTACAGTGAAAAAACCTTAAATCTCCTTTTTGGCTCTTTCCCAAGAATTTCATCCTGTAGAAAATATTGCTGTAATAAAAGTGTGACACACAAGAGAGCTATTATGAGACTAAACTTTCTTTCTTGGCGTAGATCAGGGTTACAAACAGCTAATACCTCTGTCACATTACAGAAGTCAGTAGCTACTGTTACGTCTTCCCAAAACAAATGCATATAAATTATATATCAAATAGAAGTTACAACTACAGACTATTAATTGTACTCTCTATATGAAATAAACATGGCTTTTGATTTTAACATTAGATGTTCAATTTTTTTATACCCTTGCGGTGAAAACTCTGTTCCACTATTCACTTCTTGTTGATTTATTTTCAATGAAGCAACTTGCTTATTATTTTTACTAAGAGACCCATCATCAGAGTTTCATTCTCCAGCTGTATGTGTATCCATTAAGGACTTTGACTTTTGTACTTTTTGCAATGTGTACTGAAAATGACATGTTTCTGAAAAGTGGTTACTTTTATTGTAATAATGACACTACTCCCCTTGAACTGGACAATTACATTGTGTTGAGATTGCCTCCAAATTTATTACAAACAAATCTGTTCTCTGTCATTCATTTACCCTTGCATCTTGTCTTTATGACTCAGTGTGTGTTCATAATGGGATGTACTTCAGTTCTTTGTCTCCTAGCTCAAACTTCCATTTGAGAAGTGGAATTAAACTAATCTTGCACATATCAACTGGTCTTTTAAAGTCGAGTCAATTTCTCAAACAAACTTGCTTTCATCTGGATATCCTATCAGTTATATCATAAAAATGTGTCTCTAGTTAATTCATCTGTTAACTGTTCAGATTTATATTATTTAACTTTATTACATTGGTCTGTAACAGACCAATAGCTAATAGTCTCACTGGCAGTTTGTTTCCCTCAAGGAAATTGTGCCTTCCTCACTGTCATTCCTTCATGGTTTTCTTGAAAATTCTCACATGACTTTGTATGGCAGTTTTCAGTCCCCTTTGTGTTCCCACTTAAGAGCGCGGTAGTCCTCCAATGGCTCTGGACCTGCCACATATAACATTAGGGTGACCAGACAGCAAATGTGAAAAATCGGGAGAGGGGGAGGGGGATAATAGGAGCCTATGCAGTATTAGAAAAAGACCCAAAAATTGTGACTGTCCCTATAAAATCAGGACATCTGGTCACCCTATATAACATTGTGGAGGCTTTCAACCTCTCTGGTTTCTCCTCAATACCATTTACTCCCACTTATTCTAATCCCCTGGGAAGTTCCCTTCCAGGAATATAAGGGATTCAGGTGGCTTCATTTGCTCTATTTCTGCCACACATTTCATGTTCTTCTATCATCTTGTAATGAAGATGTGACACACAAGAGTCCGGGTAAAGGACTGACCTTTACTTCTGTTGTGTGTCTGAGTTAATTATGATTCAATTGGAATGATTTTATCAAAGATTATCATTCAGATATTAGTGCAGCATGATACAGAGTACAGGAAGAACAGATACATTGCAGCCTTTTGTTGTCAGAATAAGAGCTGGCTCTGGCTCTCTCCTTCACTAAGGGAGGTAACAGATTTTATTCCTCAACTAAGTTCCCACATTAGTTTCATTATATAGGAGTTTCGAACAAAGAAAACCTCTTTTGCAAAAAAAAACCCCATGTTTTGATGTCATTTCTATACATTCACAGTTTACCTGATTTATTTGCAAAAGCACATTTATTTACAGCTGAGAGGAGGAACAAGGTAATATATTTCAGTGGGTCTTTCTTCCCCCATAATTGTCCTTTTCCATCTGCTATAACAATTATCCCTTCTCAGTTTCCCAGGTTTACATATTCCTATGTAAGCTATATATATAAAGGGAATGTTTCCCAGACTATCTGGACATAGAGGTGTCTAAGAGCATTAAATACAGTAACACATATAATTCCTGAATAGGGTTACTTATCAGTGAGGGGACAGAGTTTTGTGCCTTAGAATTCAACATGATTTTTTTTTAATATCCCAAAGATAAATGTACAGAAAGTGAAGGACTAGTAGGGTTAATATTTATTAAGAGGCACTAAACACTTCCTATACCTCAGTCACCTGAGGTGGGTCAGGATTGCAAAAGGCTAACCCACTGTCACATGAAGAGGTCAGAACTGCACTGACTCCAATGACTCCAATACAACTGGTACAAAAGGTCAAAATGCTCCGATGGGGAGGGGAAAAGGTCATTCTTAAAGAGCTGAATCCTGCTTGTTTTACTCATGTGACTAGTCCACTGAAGCTAATAGAACTACTTGAATAAGGAAGAATTTGGCCCCAAAATAGCTCTATAAACCCTGTCCATGTCTGTTATCAGTGAGGACAAGATTTTTTTTGCGGGGAAATAGTCCCAGTGAGTTTGAGGACTAAATCACCCAGAAATGCATGTAGATGTCATGTACCACACAACAGAATCTTCAAGAGACACCTTGTAAGGAAGGTGCTTACTAAGAATGAAATGTAAATCTGAAGCACGTTCCAGTTCGAGCATCTGGTTTATACCAGACGGAACTGTGACAAATTCTTACTATAGCACATTCATTTTCTAGAGATACGAGCACTTAGATAAACCTGATCAGGACATTTTTGACAAAACAGGTTGTTGTTTGTTTGTTTGTTTTGCTTTGTGTTTTGGAAAAAGTTTTGTTATTACCAAAACTTTCTGCAGGAAAGTGCTAGTTTCAACACAACTTTCAACAGGAAATGTTCCTGAGGTCCAGGATGGAATTTACCATCAAAACCAGAGAGAGAGAGAAAGAAAGAATGCTATTTTAGGGTGTTGCTTTCTCTCATATTTCATTGCAATCTTTGAAAAGTCTTAGTTCCATCACAATGTAAAATGTGAAAAATGTTACGATCCTAAAATGTTTCCTGAGATGATAAAACCATTTCCTGCATTTCCTTCACGATTCATTTATGTTTCAACACAGTACTCATATTATGAAACTGGTAAACATTCTTTAAAATTTATTGTCAAATATTTCAATATTCTAATCCTTAGTTTATCTGAATACTTGTAACTGTTCCAGGGATCCTGTCTATATTGTTACAAACTATCATAATTAAAATTAGTTTAGTACATGACTTTGTAAATTATTGTTATTACTTTATACAGTGTTCTGCAAGCTAAGTACAGAAAGTCATTATAATTCCATTCTTAGCAAGTGACTTTAACCAGGACAGTTTTTCATTTCCCTTGTTCATGCACTCTGTGTAGTTTATAATCCATAAAGTATTTTAACAGTCACTGTAACTTGTTTAAAATTATATTTGCCAATCATACCACAAGCTCCACCGGCAGCAATTGTTTCAGTGGGTACCTCTGTATTGAACATTTTAAATAGATGTTGGGGGGGGGGAGATTTGAAATGTGATGAGAGTGAAGGAATCTTCACACTTTATTGATAAGCATTATATAATGAAGTTTGAGCATCTTGTCCTGTGGTGAAACGTACAAGTTGGACAGGCGAAAGAGCAAGGAAACGCCTCCAAGATTTACATCCCTACAGGTAATTATCATGACAAATTGAGAATTGTCATCATATATTGATTAGATATATAGGTATAGATTATATATATATATATATATAACTAACAAACTGATGGCCAGGGTGCTACCGCAAATGTCAAGGAGAACTCAGTACATAATCTACTCACAAGTGTCTCTGATCATTTTGAATTTGTACATTCATAATGCCATGGATTATTAATAATAGGCATCCCTTTTTCCTCAAGCCACTTTGAAAATAAATACCATTTTTAATAATCAGACTGAGTTACAATGAATCTGGTGCTTGAATGTGGTGCACAAAGAAAGGGACATTTTTTGGTTTCTTTTTAAGTCTTTCTTTAGTATAGTTCCCACTTCAATGGTCACCTTTAGGAACATGATACTTTAGACTTCTTCCCTTAGAAAAATAGATAAGGGTATTTGCAGTATTCCCTATGCCCTCTTTTTTGCATATTTCCCTGAATATAAGACTATTTGCTTGACTCGGATGAGCATAGTATATAGAGAGCTTAATAGTGGCTGGATCTGTTCTTTGAAGAAGTCTTCACAGCTGGTTGGAATATTGCGGACATTTTCATGATAGTTTTACTCTCTTTTTGGATCAATATTCCATTTTGATGGAAATTTTTCAACTAGCGCTGCACAGAGTTGTCTGCACATGGAAGCTCTCACTCCATATACTAATGTGGTTGACTGATAACTTGCTAGCAGGTCACAACCCAGTCAGCAAAAGAGAGTAGTACAGGCGGGAACACAAAGCCACAGGCCTCCGTGTTTTTCCTAAAGCCAGAGGACTCATTTTTATAGCAATTTGTTGAGCTAAGCTGATTAAGTTAGAAATAGCAACAGTGTTACAGTTAAAGGAACAGCAAGGCATGGAGTTCCTTTAGCACCTAGAGGATTATGCAACCATGATTAATATACAGGATGGGTTTACAGCAATACAAATTAATTCCGTTTTTCAATTGCAGTAACAAAACCTTATCTCCCTGTATGAGTGCCGTTACCTGATTGATTGTTTCTTCTTGACTTAACTATCATGTGTAAGGTACACCACATTTTTCTGTATATGCATTAACGTCTCCTGTTATGATGATTTTTCTTTTCCTTGCTGTGACTCATGAACATAATCTTCATTTTTCTTAAAACATTTTTTTCTCTCCATCGTGGCTATCACCCTCCCATCGCACCATTGATTGGTTTGGGGCATAATTTTAAAAAAACCCACCACATTGTCAAGGTTTCTGTAGCATTGAGGTTGTACTTTGCGGGGAAATAATTGAATCTGGTAATTAAAACACCAGTCCTGCAATGAGTTTCACACCCATGCTCCCTGCCCCCCCAGAGCCCATTACAGCATCAGAGCATTAACGTCTAGTCCAACTCCCCCTTAAAGCAAAGAGAAGACTTCAATTGACTTCCAAAGGAATCAGGTCATGCCCGCAGACACCGACAACAGGAAGCTGCAAATGCAAAGCCGTGGTTGCATAGTCCTTTTCTCTTGATGTTGAGTCCTTTTAATTTCAAATCCATTCTGCAGCACACAGCCTGCGGAGCCAGAGAGCGCAAACCCATATTGTATGAGTAAATGAAAGACAGGAAATACAGGTTTTATGGCATCACACCACATTTCGCAGAAGTTTGTATTGGCAAAGAGCAGGACCCACTGCCTTTTTCTGGAGGCTCTGGAATGGCTGACGTTATGAAAAATTCTTAAAAAAAAGTCTTTTCACTTCAAGTCTCCCTTATCATCTTTACCAATGCTCAGCATACATTATGCTGGACCACACATCCATTGTTAAATTTCATTTACATAAATGTGTCTCATGAACAGAACTTGTATTTCCCCCCATATTCTCTAGCTTCATAGAGCTCCTAATAAGGATTTGAAGCTTTTTCATAGTTGATAAATGTCATTCACAGTGGTAGGCTATACATCTGCTTAATTGTTCATCTGCTTAATTAGTTCATTTATCAAATGGATGTGTTCCATTGTGGGGAAGCCTGATTAAAAGTCTGCCTTTTCTGTAGTTGGTTGGAGTCCAGCTCTACTGTTGATTTTACAGTTACAAGCCAAAAACTTTATGGAATGAAGACATGAGAGTGATAGATCTCCTGTCCTTCCTGCTGTGTGCACAAGAGTGCTACTAACAAGTCACTTTTTCTGATATTATAGAAAATGAGACCATTGCTTATGCCTTTGTCTGTCTAGGGAAGCCTTTCCATTGGTCACTCACAGACTGCTGTGAGGAGATCTAACCACTAGATGACATGAGTTTTAAGCCTCTACAGCCTCAAGAATGACCAGGCATTGCAGCTATCTTGGGACCTCTAGATACACTATTGAGGTGCAGACCTTTTGTGTAGGACCTCCTCCTGAGTTCTGTGCCCACACAGGTCACTGCCTAACCCTTAGAACCAGTGGTGAACCCTCAAAACTTAAATACACTCTTTTCCAGAACTCCAGCCATGTGGGAGTTCTGGGTCCACAAGTTAACTCTTCAAGGGTATGTGGTAGGTGAAACACATAAAAGCACAGACACTTTTTACAGGATTCTAAACAACCTTGCTCATTACTTAATCACATGATATATACACATATGTATACAAAATTAGAAACCCTATATTCATTTCCCGCCTCTATTTCTTCACCATTCCAGAGCTTTGTTTTTCCCAGGGCCAGAGTTGCCTGAGGGAGTATTCAGGATCCTTCTGCCATGGCTCAGTATTTACCTTCAGAAAAATGAAGCTTCTTGTCCCTACTTAACCTTCTCCAATCTTGGCTGATCTAGACCCTTCCTTTCTCCTACCCACAATTTTATGTTTCTATCTCAGTGAGTCTTTCTAGTCTATATGTCCCACCAATAACACTTGCTTCCTTTGTTCTCCTGATGATGATTTTCCACTTTTCAAATCCCAGCCCTCTACTGATAAGCTGAAGGAAGTGGCTTCACCCAGCTTCAGCAACCTCCTTGACCTGTTGACTGGTCAAAGAACAGTTGTTAAGGTTAATTACCCTCCATTGTCCCTAGTCGGATGTATACATGCTACAGCCTCACCAGCAATGGTGGCTACACATAGACACAGAGCCATTCCATGATACAACACTTTTCATAAAAACAACTTCATAATATCAATCAGAATTCATAAGTTATACAGACAGATTCCCCAGACTGTCACAGCCTGGAATTCTACAAATGATTGTGTCTCAAAGAACTTACATTCTAGAGGCAGGACAGACAAAGGCCACAAAGGGAAACTGGGGGTAGGTCTTCACTACCCACTGGATCAGCAGGTAGCGATCGATCTTTTGTCGATCGATTTATCGCGTCTCATTAAGACGCGATGAATCGATCACTAGCGGTGCCCCCGTCAACTCCGTAATTTCAGCTTGCCACGAGGCGCAAGCTGGAGTCAATGGGGGAGTGCGTTGCCAACCGCCGCTGCCGCCATGAGGACGGCAGGTAAGTCGGCTGAAGATATGCCAATTTCAGCTACGTTATTCACGTAGCTGAAGTTGTGTATCTTCAGTCGATCCCCCACCCTAGTGAAGACCAGCCCTTCAGAAGCACAAAAAGATGAAGTAGCTTGCTAAAGGTCATAAACCAGATGTGTGGTGGTGCCAGGAAGAGAACCCTGGTCTTCTGTCGCCCGTTCAGTAGGGCACACTATCACCCCACGTCACCAGAGAAGTTCTTGTATTCTCTGCACATTGCCTAAATGTTTCTATCATTAACTCATTGTCATTTGAGTGAACATCTGCTGTTATCTCAGCAACAGTTGTCTTCTATTTTTGTGTGCACATTAAGCTTTCTATTGTTCTCTTGTACTATATATGTTGGTAATTTACACAAATATAGTCAATTACATGTGTGCTAATAAGAGGTGTGTGCTGCAACCCACTGCACCCAAGAATGAACCCATCCTCAAAGACCCATCCTCAAAGAAGTGCCAGCTGACTCAGCATACTATAGCAGAATTGCCATGCAACTCAGCACAAAGAAACCTTGGTGATTCACTCACTGTATGGACTTCTATCCAACATGGGATCAAATCTGAGGTCCTGGTACTGATTTTCAAGGATTTCTCTGATACACCCAGGCTATGCTCCAGGGCCAACTCTGCTGCAGCCATGGCATAGACCGGGTGAGCTCCTTGGGATCCCTGGAATTATCTAGATATGGTCTGCGACTCATTGGAGTTGGGTCAGAACATTCTCAGGAACTGGTTGGCCAAAAGCTATGGGCCTGTCTCCCAGGAGAGACTTGCTCAGCCATGAGTTTCACAGAATTCAAGACTAAGGTCTCAATTCAACAAGTGGTCGGATCAATAGGACTCCCCATCTTCTTTAAAATAAGGCACATGTTTGAGTATATTGCTGCGGACCCTTATCATAAAATTCATCACTTCACAATATCTTTCTTTCATTTCCCTACAATAGCACCCATCCCCCAGAAAGCAGAATAAGTCTCATTCCGTGAGCATGAAAGGAAAAGAGGGAAGAGAAACAGTGCTTAAATCCTGCAGTAAACCTGCAGGATGCCTTTATTCCAGCACTTTTTATGAGACCTGGAACAGTGTTTTACAGTACTTACAGTGCTTGCATTCTAGTACTTCTCAAGCCCAGTACTCACCTGCTGAGGAGAAGGATCAGGGAAAGGGAAGCAGAAAGATGAAAAAATAAACAAGAGTATAAAGATCAGTCATGTTGCTGGAAGGGAAAAACAAATCATGGTAAGGCTTCTTAGTTGTTCTTTTTGTTTGTTTGCTTATTCTGGAGGGGAAGGGGTTTCTAATTCATTTCAGGGCTGAGATGCCACAATGACAAACATGGCTGACATGATAAGATAAGTAGCAAAGATACTGATCTCCTTAAAAATAAGTGAATACATTGTAATGCAGTTACAGCTGAACAGTTCTTTTATTCAAAATGAGCTCTCTGATTGAAAGAGCAGTGTTGCATTTGGAAAGTCATCTAAATCCAGAATAAATTTAACTGCATAATACTTAGGAAGTGTTGATTCAGTCTTTGGACTCACCCAAAATCCCACATGATGGAATCTGAATCAGCAATATATGTTTAGCAATATACATTTTCTTGTATAAAGAAAGTCCAGAGAACGGTTTTTTAACAGTACTTCACTGAATCCAACAGAAGAATTACAAAGTTATTTTTCCCTACTTGATTCTTGTCTCACTTTAGAGTAACTCAAGAGTTACTCCAGGGAAGTCAATGGGGGGTAGCCCAGTGTACAATAGGTGTAAGTGAAAGGAGAATCAGGCTAATAACTGCATCTGTGACACGTTTAAAAAGTAATAGAAGTACAATGGATTAGAAAGTTTGGAAAGCAGAAATAAAACTACGGAATTAGTTAGCACATTGCTGGAATACAATAGAGTTAAGCATGTACTCTACTGTAAAATAATTTACAATATAATATTTTCAAGTATTTTCCCTTCACTTTCTGACCTGCAATTATCCATAAGCAATGAAAAAAAGCTTCCAATTTATTTGTTGTACAAAATTATTACAAATTTCTTCAGTCAATATTTCTTGGTCTGCAGATCGTTCCATTTGCTAATTAAGAATATTGTAATTGAGGTAGAAATGATAAATTATGCTTTAGTTTTACTAATTCCTTCAATTATTACAACACAAATGTTGAATTGCATATTGCATTGTAATATAAATCATTTGTTTTGCTAGTTAATTAAGATGTCCAGCCAGGGTTTAGAAGCAACACCACGTGCGTTATGTAACTAACAAAGGCCCTGCTCCTGCAAAGAGAACTGTGCATCCATCCCCTGCTGCCCTCTGCTTGGAGTCTATTGAAGTCTCCAATTGCTGGGCCTTTGCATAAGTCATCCACCCACACCATTCTCTTTGCAAGACTTCATGCCAGCACAGCATGAATTAGAACATTGTAATCAAATATACTCTCTGAAATTTGCTTTTGGCAAGTATTCAAGGAGTCTGTCTATGAGACTTATCTGGCCCTCGTTACTGGAGTATGTCAGCATCTCTCAACCTCAGTCCTGTAAGTTGGGGAAGAACTCCTATACCCGTTTTAAAGATGGAGAACTGAGGTACAGATAAACTAAGGCCTAGATACACAAAAGTAATTAGATGCCAGAACCCCAATTTAGGAACCCCAGTTTAGGAACCTATAGCCATCTGAATCCCAGTTTCAGTTGCCACTGTGATTCACAAACCTGACTAAAATCACTCAGTGCCTAAGTTTTTACAGAAAAAAAGTTCAGCTCAGATGAGTTTCCTAGCCACTGGGCTACGAGCTATTCTAGGGATCAGCAACCTTGGCACGCGGGATCACAGGGTAAGCACCCTTAGCGGGCCCGCAGTTTGTTTACTTGCCGGTTCGCCGACCGCGGCTCCCACTGGCCACGGTTAGCCATCCCAGTCCAATAGGGGCTGCGGGAAGTGGTGCCATGTTGTGCCAAGGTTGCCAATCTCTGAGCTATTCTGATGGGAACTCAGTCTCTCCTGTTGGAGCTGTTCCATTGTTGGTCAATAATTAGTCATTTGTCCCAGAAGGAGAGTGAGAAAGTGCACAAGAATGAGCATGACTCGATAGCCTCACATGGGAGGTAGGAGAGCCAGGGTCCAGTTCCCTCGTTCCAGGGGCATTCTAATGATTATCCAAAGTGCAACAGCTTCAAAAGGGAAGTGGGAGGGAGCCCTATATCCAGGGCTGGCTCTAACTTTTTTGCCACCCCAATAAAAAAAAAAAGAAAGGGTGGCCAGAGCAAAAAGAAAAGGAAAGGGGGGGGGAGTTATAGGGGGAGGCATGGCCACGGCACAGCTGGAGGAGCGGGGGGAGGGGGGAAGCAGCGTGGCTGTAGTGCAGCTGGAGGAGCAAGGAAGGGCGGCACGGCCGGAGAAGTGAAGTGGGGGGACGGCACCCTTACAGAGTGTTGCCCCGGGCACCTGCTCCCTATGTTGGTGCCTGGAGTCAGCCCTGCCTACATCCACATATCCTATAGCCCACTGTGTAGGGCACTCATTTGAGTGGTGGCAGATCCCTGTTCAAATCCCTTCTCATCAGGTAGAGAGAGAACTTGAACTGGGAGGTCTCCCATGGGTTAAAGGTTATAAGAGAGATCACAGGAACTCCATCTCCTCTAGAACACTGCAGCATGTTTCCTCAGCAACATGGACTACACCGAGCCCACCAAACTTGTCCTCCACTCCCTATGATGGCTTCCCATAAAATATTGACTCAAGTTCAGGGTCTAGGATTTTTTTTTGGAGGGGGGAGGGGTCTAAGACTGGAAAGGACTCTCCCAGGAACAAAGGATCATCAAAAACTTCATCATCTTCCATTCCAATACAGTTCTTCTAAAATTCCAAACATCACTGTTTATTGCAATTCAACAGAGACAAACTATGATGGCAGACTTTGTTAGTAAATTGCCTAGGTACCCACAGATTAGCTCTTTTCCAGCCTCTCTCCCTCTACTGCTGCTGTCTAATAAAGAATTGCTTGTGTTTCTTACAATGGATTTCCCAAAATGAGCAAAGCTCATGAAGCGTCACCCAAATCCCTCAGTTTATACCACATACAATGGACAAACTAACTTTTATTATAGATATATTTGAAGTAAAAAACACTGGAACCATTGTTCAACATACAAATATTAACTTTGAATTTACTGTAGTAGAAAATACCCGAATCTGAGAACTTGAATCCTTTACCAAAGCTGTTGACAACTGGCTTATGCAGCAAATGCTGTAATGCGTAACTTTAAAAAGAAGTATTTAGAAAACAGATTCAACTCAACATGGAATCTTGATGGATCAATTTCTTAGTAAGGTTCACAAGGCTACTTGAAGTGTTTTTATTAATTGAGAACCATATAAAACACCTTTACTCCAGTGCTATGTGAATAATCCTTTGTATGAGAATAATCCCCTTGCAACTATATGGCTACTTGCTAATAGAGTGTGTCAAATCCTTAATCCTGGTATTGTAAGTGAATACAGTGGGCACCTTTTTGAAAAAGAATGGCAATCAACAGGCTTGAATAGCTTTAAAAAACATGAACTTTCATTGAATTCAAGCAGCTTAAAAGGAAATTCATACTATTTAGAGAGCAAATCAGAGACTCAAAGGTTTACTTTGTTATGGCACCAATGGTCCTCTAAAACACTGTAGATTCTCCACAAGCCAGTAAACGTGTAAGAGATGCTTAACAGCCATTTTATTGTTTTTAATTTAGTCTTCAAAAAGCAGTGAAGCCCATTTCTAAGACACTAATGTGTATCATTAAACACACTAGTGTGTTGCAACATGTTCAAAGATGCTGTAGTCTCTACCTACAGGAATCTATGTACATTAGGTAAAGATGGACCCCTAGGTTGCAAAATAGTCATGAAAGAGAGATTAGGCGCAAAATAGTCATGAAAGGAAGATAGGCCCAAAACTTGGGATTCTGTCTGAGTCCCTAGTTTTGAAGGGTAGGAAGAAGTTCAAAATTGATATTCTGGTTCAGGACCATCTTTCTCTTTAAGGTACAGCTTCTATATGCGTTTCAACAATCCTTTCCAGATCAAAGAAAGTCTGTGAGTCAATTACTGTTGACACTACAATGAAAGTCAGAACTTTCTGGGGGGGGGGGGAAATAAACCATTAGTGTAGTGAATAACTTGAGATACGCTCTCCTCAATAGACTTCACTCTTACATGAAGGAAAAAACAAATAATTGAACAACTTCACAAAGCAGAGAAAAAGGCAATGATGATTAATGGCTTAATCATTCTTTTAAAAAAGATATTCTCTGAAATTTGTCATAATGTGCCACTTCAAATTCAACATATTTAGCAATTAAAATACAGTATTGATTATATATTTACTTTGCTTTATTTGTAGACATTTTGATCATGCGTCTCATTCTATATCTGAGTGCTATATTTAACATATGTTATTTGTTTTCTCTTAAGAAACAGAGGCACTAAATAACTCAGCTGATGGGGAATGACATACATATTTTTCCTCTGGATTTTTCATTTGAATCCATCCCAATCTGGCCAATTTGTATGACTTGGTGATTGAGTGTATGGGCAACTGGTGGTTAGGCTGCCTGTGGCCAAGTGTGTGAGGTGAATTTGGTGGGCTTGATAGAGTGTGGGTGAAAGAGAAAATGAATGAATAAGTCACATGACAAGAGACAGTGTCCAGGCAAGGGACTGAGTGGGATCATGAGGGGGTGCAAGAGAGAGACACATTAGTATAGGACAGAATGTATAAATGATAGATGTGAAGGAGAGAGAAAAGGAGAATGGGGATGGAAAAAAGGAATAGAGTGTGGAGAGAAATAAAAGGGGAACAAGCAGAGTTTAAAGTGATTACAATTAATAAGATTAAATAGAAGCAACCCACCCATGTTCTGCCATAGGACAGACAATCCAACAGGTGGGAGAACAGGACAGAAGTAAAGAGCAGGAAATAATGTGGGACTCAGAACATCGAAGGTTTTTAAATTTTAAATGAGCTGAACTAGCTTTAACAATACAGATTAATACACGAAAGGGGCCTGCATCTTATGGCCTAATATAAAGTTCAGGATGCATATCTTTTGGGGATTTGTCATTCATAAGTAATATAGCCAAACTTACACCATTAAAAACCTTCAAATCGGTCCATACAGTTAACAATTTTCTTTAAGCCATTGGGGTGAAATCCTGCCATTAATTTCACTGGGACCAGAATTTCACCCTTTGTATATATGTGTACATGGTTTGTTTCTTTGGTTTTTTTTGCGTGTGTATGTATCATGCATCTAGACAGGCATTCTGTGTGTTTATGTGTGGGTATATGTAAGAATTCATTTATTTACATAGATATGCATATACAGATGCTCCCCGATTTACAGAAATCCGAATTATGCAAATCAGCGCTTATGGAAAAAACTCTGTAAGCTACAAATCAGAGTGTTTCAGGTTTTTTTGGCATAATGGTCAAAGATATGTCTCTGACTTACACCAATTCTGAGTTACGCAAGGCATTTTGGAGCATCTGTACCAGAAACAGTCACACACACACACACACACACACACACACACACACACAGCATACGTGAATTTTGTGAGCAGTATGTACTAAAAATGATTTTAAAAATGCAACAGCAAGTTGAGTACAAAATTTAAGAGGCCATTTATGACGGGTTGTAAGAATATCAACATTCCAAATATAATGACAAAATTGTACAATTTTTATTACTCACTGTATGATATAGGTCTTGTTAAAAAAAAGGTACTTAAAATACTGTATTTCCCATTCCTAAGCTGAATGGGAAAGCAGCCCTTGACTGCGGTGATCTGCAACTATTAAACACAGTTAATTTATACAGGCTATTTAAGATGTTAAATGAACCATAAAGGCCAGATGACAGAGACAAATAATGCTCTTCCCTGAAAGTGCAGAGTTTCAGGCCCTGGATCTCCCTTTCACATTGGCACATTGTGTGATACTCTGTAGGGCCTGGCTGTCGCTTTCTCTAAATGGCTTAACCTTCAGCTCTGTGTGGTCTGTGTAGTACCACAGCCTGTCAATTAAAGAAAATCAATATCTGGCACTTTTCTGCCAAAAACGTGGAGTCCCCTTTGGGGGTAAATAATTAGTTCAGAAATGCTTTGGGCAATAATTAACCAAGCTAGACTTATTAAGAAAACTGCCTGAAGCATTTTTTTCTTCTCAGAGGTGTTTAATATCTTTCACATCACTTTTAAATTATTTTGATGTAAGCATTCAGAAGATTATAATTAACATGGTTTGACTGGACAGCTTTCTATGAAATAAATTATGTTTAGCTGCAAGATCTCAGTGCACCTTTAGACTTCATCTTCATCTATCTGAATGTGCAGAGAAGTGTATGAATGATTTGACTGGAAAGCCCCTGATTTATATTGTTATTCAATGGAAGGAGGGCATGACTGCATTAGATACAGTTTGTTTAGATCACAGTTTATGGGCCCAATCCTACCATGCCTTTGCACACAGATATCTGAATGAAGCCAATGAAAGTTCAGCATACAGAGTAAAATACTGGTCTTATTGAAATGAATAGAAGCTTTGCCACTGAGTTCAATGGGGCCAGGATTTTATCTATAGAAGGCTTTCAGGATGAGGTCCAAGGACTACAAGTTTACTAAATGCTGGTTAAAATTCAATAGTAAAAGTTCCTGACTGGTTGGCCATCAGCTGCATACGTGATGTGCTAAACAGAGGCTGTTGGAAAAGGGGAGTTCATGACTCATTTGTTTTAAAATTTTGTTTCTCTTTCTTCCCCCTTGAAATTTTACACCAGCTGTAGAACTGAGGCTCTGATCCAGCAAAGTACTTCGGCAACTATTTCAAGTCTAATCGCTTTCCCATTACTGAAGAAATTAATTGGCCCTTCCACTTTCCACTTTGTTCTGGCTGTGAGTCTGAGAGGGCCTTCCTCCTGACATACATTGAGGACATGTCTCTCCCTGTCACATTCACCTGGTTGCTGTTATTTTGCTCATAGTCCCCCCACATGATCTAGCATTGTGTGCTGGCCTAAAAGAAATGGGGGAAGGGGACTGATACTTCCAAACAATTATAAAATTCCTTCCCCATGTGCACTGAGTGTCATGCAACTCAACAGATTTTATAGATTCATTGAAGTACATGGAGTTAGGAATCTGGGAATTGTCCTGTAATGATGTATAATACCCTTTCACCAACAGTAGTGTGCTTCAAAACTATAATAGATAAACCCAACAAATACCAAATGATAAAACAAATGAGAAAAGAGGCATAGAGAGAATAGAAACTCCATTCCCATCATAAGTACAATTAATGGCCATTTTTATTGTTTCCAAAACCTGACCTTACTCCATCACATTGCTCTGTTGAATAATTGTCTACAATGGAATTATTCTAGTGTAACTGAGAGCAGAATCAGGCCAATTAGGCATAGTTATGTGGGCCATCAAGAAGTTAATTACTTACAGAAACCAACTTCAGTTGAGTTGAGATTGTAGCAATCCATCTTATCCTTCCACATTTAGCAATGTCTAGTAAAACATTAATCCATGCTTCCACTCAGGGATGGTTGGCTGGCATTTCCAGTGAATCAGAATGATTCATTTAGTAACAACTTTGGATTTTTCCTTTTCCCACCCAGGCAGCTTTTCCTTGGAACCCTGCTAGTTCACCTGCCCAACACTTCAGCATCCCACCTGTGGGTTGAGGGGAGCTAAAGGTTTGGAAGCCCCATCCCCCAAACTCCAGACTCTTCTGCACCTTCACACCTGGCAGGCTTCCACAAAGTAGGGCTCCCAAAACTTCCACATGTAAATAAGGCTCCCAGGTGGTATTCTCCCCACTGTGAGTCATTAATCTGTGAGCTCCCATTCTCCTATCATAAATGTGGAGGGTAACAAAGAGACGGAGCAAGGCAGAGAAGGTACAGAAATTCAATTGATTTAAATGCAATCCACATTTTAGTAATGAGATACTTTGCTATGTTCTCAGGACTTCTTGAGTAAAAGTAAGTTTGTGGCTGCCCAGCAATGCTTTCATGAAAGCATGGCAGGGTCCCCCAAATATCTCACAGTAATATTATTGCATTAATATATGTAAATTAGTACACAGTGGAGATTTGCAAACTTTAACTAACCTGTGGATTAACAATTCTGAGAATTGTTTCTACTAGAGGCACACATCTGCACATTACCTTGATATTGGTGCCCATAACAAAAATCTTTCTGCACATGAATGGAAAAAATAGAGGACACATTGAAAGTCGCCCTCTCTATCAAGACTGTGCAGCCTAATGGCCAGAGTCAGTAGGGTTGCCCTCATGATCAGGGCTGGGTGGCCTAGAGGCCAGTGTCAACAGAATTGGGGAGGTGGGTCGCCACCTCAGGATGGGCAGCGGACAGGATAAGAGGACCCTCTTCACCAAGTCCCAACCCCTAGCCACCAGCTCAGTGGGGATCCAGCCAAAACACTTTGAGCTAGTCTCTGGTTCTCCAACCACCATCCTGCAAAGACTCCCTGGGTTGTTTCCTATCTGCTTCTCCATGGTTTCTGGTCTTGGGATTCCTCCAGTCCATCCTACCTGTGTGGCATCTGGAGCCTGGGGGGCATGGGTCACTGCCATCTGGCTCACCTCCGCATTGTGCAGTGCTGGTGGGCCTTCAGCAGGAGCCTGCAGCACACCTCCATTCTGGCAGAATGAGCCCTGAATGAGCTGGGCTCCAGCCATATCATGTCCAGCAGGGCCGAGAGTGTGTAGTCTCCTTGGCCCAAAGAGAGGAATTAACTCCAACAGTCCCCAGTGCAGGACATGCACACCCTGTCACAGTTATATTTAAAATAACATCATACCACACACTCTAGAACCTGGACTTACTGAACTACACACCCATTAGCCTAACAAAGTTTATCTGACCCCAGAGTCATTGCAATGTTTTTCAGTCAAGCCTGTGTGATCCATTTTCCAATCAAACACCTTACTAGGTGAAGGATGCAGAGTGAATTCCTGTACTTACAGTTATAGTCCAAAAATCCATTGTCTTCAATTGTAAACAGCACTCCCACCTGCTAGTCTGTTTCTTCCTGTCCAGTCCCTCGCTGGATGATTCTACTTCATTAGTATTTGGTTCAGACTGTACATGGGCATCCAGTGTGAACCATATAATACTCAATTTGCATATATAGAGAGACAGATAGATAAACATTGCATATCTGAAAAACACTTGTTCGGTGACCAGCCCCACCTCACAGATCTTAAGATCATAATTTTCAGTTTTTATATCTATAAAATGCCTTTCATATTATCCATCCACACAGTTATGATAATCAGTGTGACACAGGCTTTCAATATACACTTCCCTTTTGATCAGCTGTTATTTAGAGCAGAGGTGGGCAAACTAGAGCACGCAGGCCACATGTGGCCCGCCGGCCATTTTTATCCATCCCGCGAGCTTGGGCTGGGGGGCGGGGCCAGTGGCCCTGGGCTGAGTGCGGCAAGCCATGATGCCCACGCTTCTGGCCGGGTGCCGGGCAGAGCGCGGAAAGCCATACTGTCCCGCGTTCCCGGCCGGGGGGGGGGGAGCAGGCCGTCGCGGCAAGTCGTGGGTCTAGCATTCTGGCAGCGGGGCCAGGCCGAGCTGAGCGCGGCAAGCCGCTGGGCCCATGCTCCCAGCCCAGGGTGCCCAGCCGAGTGTGGCAACCTGAAGCCCGGGGTGCCCGGCCAATGCAAAACACAGGGCCGTGCGGAACGCTGCGAGCCACGGGGTCCCGCATCTGGATGAGCAGGTAAACCAGTTTGGGGGGGCAGGGTGGAGGTGGCGGATGAGGGGGTTGAGAGGGATTAAGTGGGGGTCAGAGGTGGTGGATGGGGGGATTAAGTGGGGGGGCGGAGGTGGTGGATAGGGTGTGGGGGGGTTGGGGAGTGTGCAGTCAGAGAGCAGATAGCAGAGGGGCTATATAGGGGGTGGGGTCCTGGGGGCAATTAGAGTGGTGGGGGGTCTCTGGAGGGCATGGTCAGGGGACAAGGAAGGGGCGGGTTAGACGGGTTGAGGTTCCGAGGAGGGTAGTCAGGGGCGGGAAGTGGCTGGGGTCGGATAGGGGGAAGGAAGTGGGTGGGGGTCAGATAGGGGCGGGGCCTTCCCTTCCCAGCCCTCTGCACAATTTTGTAGCCCAGTGTGGCCCTCGGGCCAAAAAGTTTGCCCATCCCTGATTTATAGACCAGACCGAGAGGACATCGCTCAACCTATGCATCTCCTGCCCTCTGTCAGGTGGCACCAAGTTGGTCCCTGGGTCATAGCAGTGCAGATGTATCAATACAGAAGAGTAACTGCAGAAGCAAAAGCAAGACCACCAGGAAGATTTTATAAAACACAGAGAAAAGTTATCAAAATGAGAGGATGACAAATACAGCATGTGGCTGTGTAAATGCTTGCATACAATGCTGAAATGTCTTCTTAAGAAGATCACTATATATTATGCTATTTTGCTCGAGCAAGTTTGGAGATGGTAAGTGAACACTGAATAAACACACCTGCTAATGGCTAAGTATAACTGAAAGTTTGCATACAAATTAACCCCAGGTTGTGGTCTCAGTAGTAATAACTGGCTCATAGCTTGATGCACCAATGAACAGCCACCTAGATAATGGTGTTTTGTACTGGGGAATGTGAATGAGTAGATAAGCATGAAGGATCCTGAGAATAGTGACATCCTATTTAATAAAAAAATAATGTAAGTGCTCTGGAATTTAGTCCCTTTCTCTGCTCCTACAATGACTTCAGTGCAGCTATGTCAAATTATACCCCCTGAGAATCTGGCCTAAATGGATGGCTCACAATAACTGAATAAACAGAGGAGTCTCTGTGATGTACTTAAATGCTAATGAAACAGAAAGACACTAGGAAAATGTTCACTTGAAGGAACAGTAGTGATCCACTCCAGATAGAAAATTAACTTTCTTTTCCCATCAGCTTATTTGCTTGATTGATAAAATGAGTAGTTAGGAAACCCATCTCTTCAGAAGCCTCATGAATTTGATGAATGGAAAAGTATACTTTATCTCACAGCCTTTTCTTAAGTATAGAAATTAACAATCCCAGGTTGCTTTCCATATTTTACAGGAAATATATAATCCATATGCCAATGAAGGAATGGGCCATCAGGCAACTCAAATATAAAATAACAGTGATTTAGCTTGTGAAGCAAAAAATAAAACCGCAGGAATTGAGATACCACAAATTAAAGCAAAAGAGAATTGTCTTACTTTTATGTGTGCATCCACCTTGAAACACTCAAATATAAATAATCATGATGGATAAAATAACTGAAAGCAGAAAGAATTTTTGTCTGTAATGAACAGAAAAATCAGAACTGGAAATTACTGAAAACCAAGGATGACAAATAAATTCTGAAACACAATAAACCCTTCTACATCCAGACATAGCTTTGCAGCTGCAGATGGGAGAGTTCATTTATTCTTTTTTCCCATAACCCCACTGTCATGCCATAGTCCAGAAATTGACGTCATCGGTGTAGGCATAGAGTAGACCATGCTGGGCATGAATAAACTTGCAAATAGATGGATTTGAGTGCCCAGTTAAACTGTAAACAAGGGTGTGAAAGGCTGTGTGCTGGAAATGGTGCTTTCAGGCTTGTGAGGTAAGTGAGAGCACCCTGAACTGATAAACTTGAAATGTAGATAAATGAAGAACATATGTGATTGGTTCTTACATGAGCTGTATGATGTCTAAATCCGTTAGATTCCAGAAGTATAGATGTGACTAGCAAGGAAAACTGTATAGAAACTGTGTATGTGTAACATGATGTGGAATTGTGGTATCGTTGGGCCAGGCCAGTGTGGGCATAGAGCTGTTAGATGCTGAATAAAGTTGCCTAAATGATGAGCTGGTGTCAAACTGAGTTTTTGGATCTCAGTGAACTGGATGAAGTATTATCCCAGGACTGGACATGGTGTGATGGAGAAGCTGCGTGGAAAAGGTCTCGGTGGGAATCCCAAGAACCCACCCAGGGCCTGTTTTGCTTTTATGAATTTTAAAAGGTCATTGGTTCCAGTTGTCTGATCTCTGTAGTTATAATAGTTTGTCAAGAGATACTATTTATTGCTCATTTTTATGTTAGCCCTTCCTCTGCCAAGAATCTTGAATACGTTCTCCCACATACCTGCACCTTGTGTGAGTTATGAGTGATACAATCCACTGTGTTTCTTTATTTTCATGCCATTGTAACTCCACTGAAATCAGTAAAATTATACTGACATCAAACTGGACTAAGTCCAGTGGTGAATCAGCTCCACAGTATCTTCTTTGTATAATGTGTCAGGTTATTAAATATACATGTAGCGAGGCGATGACTCCCCCCCTGCAGCACCTCCTGCTGGTTGCTCGGGAATCAGCACTTCACCAGCTCCAGAGCACTTCCTGGCGGCAGGTGTCTCACATGCCACTGGCTCCCATGTCCTTCCCGGACCCCGGTGCCCCTTATCCAGAGGTGCTGCCCCCTGGCAATACTCCCTCATTCTGCCTCTGGGTATCCCCTCCCTGGGGAACCCCCAACCCTCTATCCCCACCTTGCCTCAGTCTAGGGCAGTGATGGCAAACCTTTTTGAGCCCAAGTGCCCAAACTGCAAACCAAAACGACTTGTTTTTTTCAAAGTGCCAACACTGCAATTAAACCTGAATAACGAGGTTTTAGTTTAGAAAAAACAATTCGTACAGTTTTTCAAACTAATTAACAGCTTTTGTTTAAAAAGAAAAACAACAGAGCTTTCCATTAAACATTTTTTTTATTGAAAAAAACAAAAACAAACAAACAAAAAAACTGTACACCCCCCCCCAACTGACCCACTCAGCCCAGTCTCTCCTCCCCAAACCTCCTTCCCTCCCACCCACCCCCCAAATGACCCACCCAGCCCGGTCTCTCCCCCCCAAACCTCCTTCCCTCCCACCCACCCCCCAAATGACCCACCCAGCCCGGTCTCTCCCCCCCAAACCTCCTTCCCTCCCACCCACCCCCCAAATGACCCACCCAGCCCGGTCTCTCCCCCCCAAACCTCCTTCCCTCCCACCCACCCCCCAAATGACCCACCCAGCCCAGTCTCTCCCCCCCAAACCTCCTTTCCTCCCACCCCCCCAACTGACCCACCCAGCCAGGTCTCCCCCCGCAAACCTCCTTTCCTCCCACCCCCCCCCCAACTGACCCACACAGCCTGGTCTCTCCCCCCCAAACCTCCTTCCCTCCAACCCCCCTCAACTGACCCACCCAGCCTGGTCTCTCCCTCCCAAACCTCCTTCCCTCCAACCCCCCTCAACTGACCCACCCAGCCTGGTCTCTCCCCCCCAAACCTCCTTCCCTCCAACCCCCCTCAACTGACCCACCCAGCCCAGTCTCTCCCCCACACCGCTTACCCCTGCTCCCAGCCCAGCCTTCCCCCGGCGCTTACTTGTTCGCTGGGTCACGTTGCTATGACCCGACTCCAGCGAGGCCCCTGCCCCAGTCGCTCCTGTGATGTCCGTGTGTCAGGTGATAGAGCGGGGGGCGTGGCTTCAGTGTTCTCTGGGGAAGGTTCTCCCCAGAGAACTGTGGGAGATGTAGTCTGCGGGAGCCGACGCCGTGACTACAGTGCATGACTGTAGTCACGGCGTGCCCACAGAGACGGCTCGGCGTGCCAGCAGCGGCACGCGTGCCACGGGTTCGCCATCACTGGTCTAGGGCTACTGCCGGTCAGCATCTAGCCCGTTTCCTGGGGCAGACTTCAGTGTAAAATCCACTCATTATAGGCAAGGGGGCTTTGGACCTGCTGCTTCGGCCTAGCCGTGGACTGCACCTTTGCAACCCCAAGTCCCTATGTGGGCCTTGGACACGGCCCTGAAGCCTGGGGAGTTGCCAGCCTGGAGCTCCCCACTCCTCTGGCCTTTTCCTAGCCCTGCTCCACTGCAGGGACTATTTGTTCCCAGGCAGCTAGGTCCTTCTCCCTTTGACACTAGAGGGAGACTGCTTTGCTCCTACCTAGCAGCCCTTTATTAAGGTCCTACTGTGGCCTGATTGGGGTGTGGCCCACCTGTTGCTGTGTCCCCAATCAGCTCAGGCTTGCTGTTTTTCCCAGCTGCAACCCTCTTCAGGGTTGTTCCAACCCTGTCCGGGTTGAAACAGGTGACCACCCCACTACAATATAGTATATGGTAGAACGTGCTGTGGTCCTCTAAGAATGACATTGTGGTACAGTGTTCAGACTTTTACCCTGCAATGTATTTTATGTGTCAGAGTTGGTCAAAAACCAATACACTGGGCTGGAGCCTCAGTTGGTGTAAAAAGATGCAACTTCACAAACTTCAGTAAAATGATAAAAATTACTTTTCTGCTCATTATAGTTAATGGAGCTGAATCCAATCACACCCTTGAGGATCTGCCTCAGTAAATTAAAACATAACATGACTTATTTTGAATTATAAAATGCTGCTAAGAAGCTTAACATTCCTCGCTTATTTCAGTGATAGAAGTACTCACCTGCTTTAGAGCAGATAGCAATAGAGAAGATACTGAAAAAACAGAAGCAGTTTATTCCTTTTTTGTATCCCAGATAATATGCTTGACTTGGATATCACTGTAAATGACAATATTTGTCAGAGAGAAAATAGTGAAAGGTCAACTAATAATTCATTAGAATACTTTGCTGATGATCACCTACATTTCCAAATAAGTTGCTAATAGATTTTTACTGAAGTCCAAAATTACAAGAAAATAAAGTCAAATGAGCCATTTTATTATTTCACATGCGGTACAATGAGAAAATGGTATTCATACTATGGAAATAGACTGATTAATTTTCCACACGCTCCCAACATTTTATATCCTTTTGATTGATCGTTACCTTATTTTAGCTCTTTTGCCTTTCATGGACTGTTTGCCACAAGCCTAAAGGAAGTTACCAGTGGGGTCAGATTGTGACTGCTGGGTGGCACAGACATAGCAAAGTCCAGTCCCTGTGGTCTTTACTCACTATCTGATGTCTCTGCAAGATGGTTCAACATAAGGATTGAAATCTTGACTTCACTGAAGTCCATAGCAAAGCTCCCACTGACTTCAGAGAAGCCAAGATTTCACCCGAAGTCCTTTCCACCTTTTTTAATATTGCGGAGGTATTCAGTTTAATACATCTCCTTCTACTACACAGTTCACTTATCTGAGTGTATGGGCCAGATTTTTAAAGGTATTTCTGCACTTAAAAGATGCAGATAGATGTCTAGAAGTATTTTCAAAAGCATCTAGGCACCCAGGGCCAGATTTGTAAAGGTATTTAATGGAATTTAAGTGCCTAAATACCTTTTAAATCAATCAGAGCATTTTTTAAAAATCTTACTAGGCACATATCTGCAGCTTTTGGTGCAGAAATACCTTGAAAATGACTAAATGAGACCCATCAGTTTTCCTCTTTAGCATTATGCTGTAATCATCTTCTATAGACATCTAACAACACTTAATACGCATTTAAATAATTATAGTCCAGGCTAAAAAAGCAAACAAGGTAATATTTAGTTTAATAATGTGCTGCCTGCCAAGGATTCATTGAAATGACTAGTTCTGGATAATCCTTTTTCTAATTCTATGGATACTAAAAAATTGACTTAATAATCATTCAAAATTAATAGCCTAAAAGTAAGAAACATATCTCCTCACTTGACAAAGTCCAAAGGTAGGACACAATTTGAGCTAGAGCCCCAGTGTGAGAATGTAATGTAAAATATCACTTTTTGTAATCATCACATCATGAGTCAGTGTTTCTCAGTGTTAATAATCTACTGTAATAATATCAGATCGGTGTGGGATGCAGGAAAAAAAATGGATCTAGTAGGAGCACAGTAGAAAGGCATGCCAGGAAAAGGTTTATCAGCTTTTTCAAGATTCTTCTCTCCCAGCTTTGTGACAATGAAAATTGCATCTTTACATGTTTAGTCAATTGCCTCATTTGTGAAGAGATGCTTATTACTAGAAACTCCCTTGATTTATTGCAAAATCACATTAACAAAATCATTTATAAAATAGACGGTACTGTTTTTAGATAGCTCTTTCACCACAAAAAACATCCAACAACTATTTAACCTGTGAACTGTCAAGGCTCTTACAGATAATCAGATGGTAGTTCTATGGTTAAAAGCAAAGATATATTTATGATCAAAGAGATCCTGCAGTTAGCATTTGTTATTTACGGATATTTTCCTGCAGAATTTGACTAAGCTGTTTGATAACCTAGTTATTCATTGAAGAACTTGTTGGTGATTTGCAGCATATTATGTCACAAGTGACCTTGTCGCTATCATTGTAAATGCAACAAAGCACATGTCTGAGTTCAGTGTATTGGCATTTTCTTTGACATATTAGCGGTGAGGAGGAAAACAACTGGATAAATATTAGACATTGATTTCCTTCTCATTCCTGAATACTCTTTAATTAGATTTAGACAGTAAACCATGCTTCTGTATCTTATCACAACTATGAATTGAGCAGTGGATTTATCAGTATCTGTGTATATTTCTAAATGTTAGCTGAACCAAATTATTGGTGTTTGGGTGACATATATATTTGTAATGTTATTTAAAGTTGCCCAGTGTATCACTTCATTTGCTTAAGAACCCTACAGAATTCAAGATGATGGCATCTCTTCTAAGAAAGGAAGGCAACGCGAATGCATTGGAGAACGATACATTTTAATGTCTATGCTGCAGATGAATGTTGTCTGTGTCCATGAACTAATAGTTATATTCCATGAGTTACTCTTCTGTTATTCCATGGCTATCAGTTTATCTTAAGTACTGCAACATCTACCAATGTCGTACCAAACAAATGACTAAGCATGTCACTAGCATTCTCTCTCTCTCTCTGTTTTTTAGACTGTTTCATTTCATCAATCTCATTCTATGCAATGGCCTACTTTGGGAGTGGATCTGAGACTAAGTTTTACAATGAAAAACCAGAACAGGGCAAAGGCAGGAGAAGAAAGAATTGCAAATATTTGAAAACTAATACCATTTCATTATTTCTATATGAATTAATAGGCAAAATTGCTCTCTGTTATGCCCAGTGGCTTTCTGCTTTTGTGAAGCTTCATGGGTGATATTGTCAACCATGCCCACTTGGGGAAGAAATCTACATTGTCTGACAATTACAAAATCAAATAACTTCCCTGCTAGACATACACAGCTGGATGTTTGCACCGCTGTTGCTCTCTTCAACCTTATTTTCTTCCTACTGTTGTCCTTTTATCTCCTTCCCTTATGTTTCTTTGCTTTTCCCTACTTCATGCTGTCACTCTGGTGCTGAATCCCAATGAACAACGTAAGATCAACAACTGTAACCTGCAGGATCCCAGTAGAAACACATCTGCTCTATGGTGATTACTAAGGTTATGATTCTGTCACTAGTATTTTTAGTAAGTCTGGGACAGGTAATGGGCAATAAACAAAAACTCATGGATTCCCCTGACTTTTACTAAAAATATCCTGGGGCCAGAGGGACAAACAGAGCGCTGCCGGGGGGTGCAGCTGCACCAGCCCAGGTGGGGCTGACCCAACCTTGGCCATTGCTCTGGTAGGTGAGGGACAACAACTCTGGCTGGCCCAGGATGACTGCCAGTCAGCTGTTCGATGGCCCAGAGACTGAGCTCCGGTCAGCTCTTCCGATTGGGGCTCCTGCAGAGCCAGCTGCTCTTCCAGTGGTCCCAGGGCTGCTGCAGGTCAGCTGTTCCAGGGGCCACTGCTTCAAAACTGGTGGCTGCTCTGGCAGCCCCAGGGCTGACTGCGGTCATGGTTCTGGTGGCTGCTGCTCTACAGCCCATGACTGGCCACCAGTCAGCTGTTCAGCAACCCCAAGGCTGACAGCAGCCCCAGAAAACCTCATGAAGATCCCAGAACGTTATGGAATCTGTGACCTACCTCCATGACAGAATATCCATAATGATCACCCATTTACAGTGACATTTTGTGACCTGTCCATTAGCTAATTTAATGTATGCCATGTTGATACAGTATCATTCTAGTTACTTAATCAAAATATTGTGTGGCATAAAGTCAAAGGCCTTACTGGAGTTTAAGTATATGACATCAACACTATTACCTTTATCAACCAAATTTGTAATCTCATCCAAAAAAGCACCAAATTAGCTTCCCAGGATATATTTTCCATAAACTCACCTTGATTGGCATTAATTGTATTTCCCTTCTTTAATTCCATTATTTTTTCCTGAGAATGATTAAAAGCTAACAGGCCTATATTACCAAAGTCATCCATTTATATTTTTTAAACACTGGTACAACATTAGTTTCTTCTAGCCTTCTGAAATATATATATATATAATGGAATTATATATATATATAATGGAAAGGCTAAGGGGCAATCTGGCACAGTTAATGTGTATGTGTATGTATATATATATATATATATATATATATATATTGTGGCAGGGTGGGCTTGACCCAGCCTGCCGCCCCTTTAAGAGGGAGAAAAGCCCTCTGCACACCCCCGGTGCAGAAGCCTAATCAGCCACCTGGCTTGCAGGGCAATCAATTGTATGGGTTGCACCTGGCAATCTCCTTTGGGGGATAAAAGGCTCCCAGGAAGGAAGCCCAGGGTGGTGGTGGTGGTTTGGAGCTAGTCAGAGCTGTGTGTTTGGAGCTAGTCAGAGCTGTATGTGTAGAACTGTTTAGAGTTGCATGTTAAGAGCTGGACTATATAGAGTCTGTAAAGCTGTAAGCTGTAGAGCTGAGCTATCAAGAGCTGTATATATTGGTGGTGGGGTCTTGTACTGTGAATTAAAGAGCACTGTTTGGAGGAAAGAAGGGTTTCCTGCCTGTTCCTGAGAGGGGTGAGAGAGCGATCCGCCACATGTGGTGTTAGAGGTGGGATCGCTACACCGGCAATCCAACTGGTGGCCCAGTGATGGAGGGAACCCTGCAGTGGCTCGTAGAACAACAGAAGCAGACCCAGCAGGCCATGCACGCCTTGCAGCAAACTCACCTTGAGATGCAGCAGGCCCAAGCCGAGCAGCAGAAGACGCTGCAGGACTTTATGCAGGAGCAAGCAAAGACCCAGGCAACTCTCCTGCAGCACCTGGTGAGTCGAGGGGCAGGAGAGAGCATGCGGCCGCCAGGTTGGGGACTCTGTAAGATGAGCCCGGCGGATGACCCCGATGCCTTCCTGGGCACGTTTGAGAGGGTAGCCACCACAGCCGGGTGGGAGCTGACCACCTGGGCCCTCAAGCTTGCTCCCTACCTCGTGGGTGAAGCCCAGGCGGCCTATATGGCCCTGGGCACTATAGAGGCCCGAGACTTTGATATTGTAAGAGCGGCCATCTTGGACCGGGTCGGCTTATCTCCGGAAAAATACCGGCAGAAGTTGCGGGCGGCCCGCTGGACGCAGGCGGTGCGGCCCCGGGCCTTTGCCCAGAGGCTGAGAGACTGGGCGACGCGTTGGCTGAGGCCAGAGGCCCGGTCAGGGGAGGAAATCATGGACTCCCTGATCTTGGAGCAGTTTTTGCTCAGCCTCCCCGAGACTGTCCGTACCTGGGTCAGGAGGAAGCAGCTGGAGACAGTGGAGTCTGCGGTGCGCCTGACCGAGGAGTACGTGGAGGCAGAGGGACCTCGGGGAGAAGAACGACCACAACGGGTCCGGGATTTGGGGCATCGGCCCATGGACTCCCCCCCCCCCAGCTAAGGGAAAAGGGACGGATGGGGAGCCCAGAGGGGCGCCCGAGAGAACTGCCAGGCTTACCTGCTGGAAGTGTGGGAAGCCAGGGCATATTAAGAGGGACTGCCCAGCCATGGACTGTGGCTACACCGATTGGTGTGGGTGGACCGAGGTTTGGGGGCGGAAGCCGCGGAAGGGGGTGCCCACCCTGTGGGTGCAGGTGGGGAGAAAGTCCCAACTGGGGGTAGTGGACTCAGCCTCCCCCTGTACGCTCGTCCGTAGAGCGTTGGTACGCCCTGAGTGGCTAATTCCGGGGGCTACCATGGACCTACGGTGTGTCCATGGGGACAGGAAGACCTGTCAGGTGGCCCGGGTCCCCCTAGAGATTGGCGGTCGATTCCGCTGGAAGCGGGTCAGGGTGCCAGAGGGGTTACCTTGCCCCGTGATTATTGGGCAGGACTGGGGTCTACGAGGGAGGTACGAGGCCCCGAGCGGCCCCAAGGCCGGGCGTGAGAACCCGTAAGGGGGGGCTCGGCCGAGCGAAGGGGCGGGTCTTATCCCAAAAACCCAGCGAAGGACCTAGACAGCCAGGAATGGCTGAGGCCAGAGCAAGAGGTGAGCTCCACAGAGGAGGCCGTGAGAGCCTGGGGGAAACTGAGGCAGGGGGAACGGTCATTTCCACCCTACTGCCTGCAGTGTGAGGAGTGGACAAGGCTCCCACCCGAAAAGCAGGGAGTCAAAGAACCTCAACCCCCTACCTGGGTGGCACCTGTGAAAGAGGCCCAGGCAGAAAGCAAAAAGGCAGTGGGGTTCTCTGCCGCAGCCGGGCATGATACCCAGACGCCCAGGGATCATGCTGCCATGGTAAAAGAGATGAGAATTAGAGGTTCGAGGGCCTTGTTAAGTATAATTGGGAAACATTGAAGGGTCTGAGCCAGCCCAATGGGGCTAGGCTAAGGGGGGAGGTGTGTGGCAGGGTGGGCTTGACCCAGCCTGCCGCCCCTTTAAGAGGGAGAAAAGCCCTCTGCAAACCCCCGGTGCAGAAGCCTAATCAGCCACCTGGCTTGCAGGGCAATCAATTGTATGGGTTGCACCTGGCAACCTCCTCTGGGGGATAAAAGGCTCCCAGGAAGGAAGCCCGTGGTGGTGGTGGTTTGGAGCTAGTCAGAGCTGTGTGTTTGGAGCTAGTCAGAGCTGTATGTGTAGAACTGTTTAGAGTTGCATGTTAAGAGCTGGACTATATAGAGTCTGTAAAGCTGTAAGCTGTAGAGCTGAGCTATCAAGAGCTGTATGCTGAAGGTCTGTACAAAGCTGTATATATTAGTGGTGGGGTCTTGCACTGTGAATTAAAGAGCACTGTTTGGAGCAAAGAAGGGTTTTCCTGCCTGTTCCTGAGAGGGGTGAGAGAGCGATCCGCCACAATATATACACATTAACTGTGCCAGATTGCCCCTTAGCCTTTCCATTATAAATCAGCCATCTTCCCAAAGGTGTTACTTAATGAGGGATTTGATGTAGGAGAGGATAATGGTCTTCCAGCTCAGTGTGATATGTTAATAAAAATCTTACCACAGTTACACGTACCAGGCAGGTCAAGATATCTCATTACCTAAGGGTATTTTGGCGTTCTCAGTTGTAGCTATAAGCTGAGTAGTTCCTTACGTATATACTTCTAATTCACATACATTTAAGCTCTTCTAATGGGATTATAGCCCTATGATGATAGATGACAGGCAAATAGGTATATTCTCCTTTTGCAACTTGCAGCACCCCCATTAACATTAAAGGGAGTTATGCACAAGTGTCAAGAGGAAAATATACCCCCCCAGTCTATTAATACAAATAGCAGCTTCCACAAACAGTCTTCTAAACAGCAATTTGGGTGTCCTGAAGCTCTCAAGTCATTCAGGAGAAATGACTCTGATGTCAACCACTGAGTAGCACAAAGTCATCGGTCCCCCCACAAAGCACTCACAAGAGACTCTCAACAAGGCCTTTTTTTTGTTTTAGTTAGTGGAAATATCTTCCATTCTCAAGCCTATTAACTTGTAACAATAGAAATAATAGCAGCTGAGACAGGTGCAGGAAGTTTAATTCTCTTCTTGTGAGCTTAGAATTTAAAAAGGGAGTTAAAAAAACTCATGATAAAAAAGGGTATTAAAATTCATGAATGCCAGTATAATATAATTTTGTTCTGAACAGTTTTTCAGGGATTGTTGTCAGGTTCTATTCCACTGTTAGCCATCATTAAAAGCAAATATGACAGATACACTAATGAAATCGATTTGGTCATGTTATCAATTTAATTTCAAAAATGTAACCCCATTTTATCATCATGTAGGTTACAAAGTCAGAGAGGCTAAATGTCACCTGTCATTGTGAGAGTGTATTCTTTTGGAGTCGCTGGTAATTAAATGTAGGCACACTAGTGTTTTGTTTTTTAGCCTCTCAACTCACAAACTTTGTTTTAATTACCCCAGCCATAAGCACTATTTGAAATCATCCAGGGGGGCTGAAATGTTTGATTGTAAAAATCTGGAAAATATTCAGTACAACTAACTTGATATTGTCTTGAAATCTGATCTATTCTAAAGATGAGAGATGGCTTAGTGTGCAATATATTCTCTATTCACCTACTACGGAACTGATTTATTCCTGACATACCTAAGACTCCCCTTGGAACTAAGGAAGTTTGGAGGTGATGAGTAATGTAGTGTGGGCCTTTAAGGTGTAAATATTTCTCCTATTAACCATAGGAGAGCTACGCATGCATAGAATCTTATCAGACTGTAATACACCAATACTGGTTTCCTTAAATGGGCCCTCAGTAATTCCTTACTAGGGAGAGAAAGACGTGATGAAACCATGATTGCAATTTATTATGATATCATTCTAAAAGTCTGATTATAAAATGAACACATTAAAGTATATACTGTTATTGCAGGTGTCATCAAGTGCTGTTGTTATATACAGCCTTCCAGGTTCTATTCGGAGCATGTGAGCAAACAGTCCGTCCTGGCAGAACTGTGTGTTTTTGTTAGTGTACAAGGTTCAGGGATGAGAAAAGGAGAATTTTGTCCTCTGCCGTGGGCTTTGCTTAGCATCAGTTCTTGAGGCAGACTTACTCTCTGTGAAGCAGACCGTGGTGTTGGGCGAAGCTTCCTGAAAGAAGGGAGAGTCCCACAATTGGTGGTGACTACCTGTATTCCAGGACCGACACATACATGTGTAGATGAAACAGATTTCACCTAGACTATACCCAGACTCCACACCACTGATTCTTCTCCACCTGCACCTCCAATCTGTCTATGGTGAGTATTAGCCATATATTTCTACTTATTTTCTATTGTTAACCAGGTTTTAGTCCATAATGGGACTTTATTGCTCACCTCATGGCTGTCAAGTTTCATGGGGCTTATACACATGAATCAAGAGACATATACTTTATTAGCAGCAGTATAGAAGACAGATGAAATAGCATCCTTTTCATTTTTATTTCCCTTTTGTGTTTTTACTCTTTGTGGCTCCCCTAGCACTTAGACACCAAAAATTAGCTAGCTGAATTGGAGAATCCCTGTTTTAGCTTTCCAGACTCTTTTGTTCTTTTTTAAATAATTCCAATGGGAAATGTAACTGGCCTAAAGGCTTGTCTTCACTGCTCAGCGAAGCTTGAGTTAGTACACCTGAGTTAGTGCTTTTGAACTAGCCTAGCTTTAGTGAGTGTGACAACATTGCACAACAATAGTGGAGCAACACAGAGAGATAGGATTAGCAGTTTAACTCAGGCTGCTGCATCATCTAGATCTGTAGTCGCCAACCTTTTGGACCTCATGGACCACTAAAGCCACAATTTTGAATCCCGCGGACTACTAACATGATTTTTTAAAAAAAGGTACAAAGACCGGTGGTCCGCAGACATATGTCTCCCCCCCCCCCCCCCAGCCAGCCCATTTACCCGCTTCCCTGTGCCGCAAATTGCAGCAGCCGGCGAGCGGCCACCTCCAGCAGCGCTCGCCCGGCCCGAGTGCGGCTGCCCATTGGTCCCGTGTGTCCAGCCCCGGCTCAAGTGGGGAGGCACCGCAGCCCCCCGGCGCGGCGTGGCAGGAGTGAGCCGGTGGTTGCTGGCCGCCGGGGACTGGGCGGGACAGGTGCCCAGCCCGAGTGCGGCTGCCCGCCCAGCCCCGGCTTGAGTGGGGAGGCACCGCGGCCGCGCGGCGCGGCAGGAGCAAGCCGGCGGTTGCTGGCCACCGGGGACTGGACGGGACAGGCGCCCGGCCTGAGTGCGGCTGCCCGTCCAGCCCCGGCTTGAGTGGGGAGGTGTGGCGCGGCGCGAGTGAGCCGGCGGTTGCTGGCCACCGGGGATGGGGCGGGACAGGAGCCCGCAGCCTCTTGCCTGCCCGGCACGGTGGCCGTGAGGGAGCCCAGCTCCGCGGACCACCAAAATTTTCTCGGACCACCGGTTGGCGACCGCTGATCTAGATTGAGCATTAGTTCTTCAACCTGCCCCCTCTGGTAGGCCAGCTAGTTCAAGCTTAAAGCTAGGACCACTTAACTCGATCCAGGGATGTGTGTGCATGCACAGAAGTCTAGTTAGGGCTAACACTTGAATTATGGCTCAGGCTAACAATGCAGTGAAGACAATCCCTAATGTCTCTTCATTTAGATTTACACTCACATTCTCATCTCCAATCCTGTAATATTGCCCCGAAAAGTGAGAATTGTCCCCCTTTTTGCATCGATGACTTGGCCTGGATTGTTTCATGAATCTTCAGGAGGCATGCCTCCATTTCTACACTAAGCAAATTTAACTTGTGGAATTCATTGCACAATATATCATTGAGGCTTAATAAAATTAAAAACAAAAAACAAAAATGGATAATACGATTGTATGGATAATCATAGCACCAACAGTTATATCAGGCAGAATATAACCCTCCTCATGTTTCAGTGCATAAGTCAAGCTCTAGGCGATTGAAGTTCAGAAGAAACTTGGACGGGTTATTCCATACTTGGTCATTAGAGATTCTAGCACCTTTTATCTGCAGGATCAGATGGGCTACTCATCTGATCTATGGTGATGCGTGTTCCACTGGTGTCAGTCTTCTAAAAATGAGGCCTTGTGTAAAGAAGCATTCGTGTAACATGCCAACAAAATTAGTGCCCAAGTTATAGCCATCGTCATATGCACATACTACTAACAAATCCCTTTTCATTAACCTTTCTGATTATTGCTTTCATCTTCAGCTATAATTATTCTTTCTTATAAGTAATCTTTTCCAAATCCCTACTATCAGCTTACTACCATTATTTACTACTATTCCTTGGAATAGTCAAGTACGTTTCAGCATCAGTCTGCAGGGGAGGGTGAAAAGGTGGCTATAAATCACCTTTGCACTGACTCAGTCCTGAGGCCACCTGGTAGCCAAACTGGTCCACTGCATAAATCAGAGCAGCCTGAAGACTGCTCTAATTTTCATTGGTTTCCAAAGGCCCTTTATGTGTTTGCAGGTATAAGCTACTTCTCAGTCTCCCACTAGGAGTGAGGTGATGCCACAGGAACTCTGCACCTTCTGAGGATTCCCCTGCATGCAGGAATCATCCCCTGGCTGCACCTGTTATGTTTCCAACTGCATTGCAAAGCAGGAATTGGGGCTCGTTCTTGAAATGTCCAGGCAATTCTACTTTATTTTCCAAAGGTCCATTCCAAAACTTTTTAATGGAGAAGGCTATTGTACATCTTACTGATTCAACCTTTCCCTTGAAACAGTGCTTAATCACAAATGCCAATGACTTCTATTTCCCTGCCAAATTTCAGTTCATCTCTTAAATGGTGTGTGGGGATATTTATGCTCAGACTTTCAAGTCTACCCCTGCCCACTTTTTAATGGAACTTTCTTTGCATTTGTGACACACAGACCTTTAAAGATACCCTTTCAGCTAGCCCCAAATACTCTCTGATGTTTTTTCTGATATGTGGAGGGAGGAATTATGTTCTTGACCTCAAGTGTTACCATGCTAGACATTCACTGTGAAATACAGTGCTATTTTTCTCCTTTAATTTTAGTTGCAAATGCTTCTGTCTTCTCTTTCTAGGTATCGGTATTCAGTTTTGCCTTGCACTTGTCCTGTCCACCTGTTCATTAGTTAGACTATCAGAGCTGTGTTTATCCTTTAAGCCAACTCATTTATTCCCTTTTGGTTTAGACATAGCTAATGCTGCTTGTACAATTCTTCAGCCATTGTACTGCATTCTTTATTTTCTTATGAAACTCTAATTAATAATCAAGACAATGATTACTAAGCCATATTACATAGAAGATGTGAGGGTTAAAGATTTACACAAAAATGTGTGTACACTTTCAGTAAACAAGCAGCTGACCAAACGATATTGTGTGCATAAAACCTGTACAGTATTAAAAAGAAAAAGGTTTGTTCACAATAAAAGAGCAAGATAAAAACTTAATTATGAAATCAGAGAAATTGATATGTGGATTGCTACATTGCGTTAATATTTACTTCAACAATGGTCTTGTGAAATCTCAGTTATTTGAAGAATTAGTTAGATCTGTCCCAGTACAAGCTGACAGAAAGCTATACTGGCAACTTTTTTGAAAATTATATGGAAAGTTTTCTGCATTTTTCTGTATTTCTGTTTTTTGTTAGACTGTGGGGTGACCTTTTCCCCTAACTCTACCCTTTTCAGATTTTATCATCCTTTCCATGTTTTTTTGGCAAGTCACTCATTTGAAAACTGAGAAAAGGAGGATATTTAACAGGCATCAGATATGCCTCTCTTCTGCTTTGAAATTCCTTGTGGAAGAGGCACATAAAATAGCCACATAAATCAAAATTCTTTGTGAAATCAAGTTCTGTGAGGTTTGAAGCCCACAATATTGTAAAAGTGTAGTGTCACTGGAAGATAAAGATTTCAGCATAGCATCGAGGACACTAATTTACATTTACAAAAACAGTTGGTGTATTTTGTTCATTTGAAAAATGTACATTCTGAAAAGTTCTCTTTTGAAGTGGCTTGAGATTGCTGTCACACAAACTAAGCTCATCCCCATTTCTAGCAGGAATGTACATTTGTTTCTGACCAATAATCTAAACTTTTCTTGCTTTGTTACTTCTCCTGAGCTGAGCATTCAAAGTAATGAAAACATAAAGATATTAAATTTTCTAAAGTGACTGGTGATTTTGGATGTCCAATCTGAGAAATGTTAAAGGGACCTAATTTCCAGAGAATGCGTACTCGGTGCTTGTCTCAGACAGAGCACCCAAAAATGTCTGTGCCCAAGACTGTTAGCAATTTTGCAAATGTAGGGTATTATTTCAATTTCTATTATTGAACATTTTCACCCATTTTATTGTGAGAATCTACTTCTCTGGTCCCTTACTCGCAAGAGCCCTCTGCTGAAATTCTCTGTGTGACATCACGATCAGGGAACAAAAGTCTCACTTATAAAAGGATTTTATTTCCATAATTTAGCTGAACCAACACAAAACTTAATACTGTAAAGCAACAAAAATGTAACATCTTTAGTTTCTCTGTGTTTACTAAATAAGGCTACTACACTCCCTTTAAAAATAAACTGAAACAAAACAGAAAATTGGTGGAGTGAGGGATCTGGCTCTTGAGTTCTAGTAGTACAGTAAATGTATTTCCCATCATTTATTGCATGACATTTCAAACCAGACATTGGTCATTTATAGTGCAGTCAGTCCATAACATTTTTCAAGTGGCTGGTCTTGAATTGCTACTTTTGATACTGGTCAAAAAACATAAGATTAAATTAGAAATTCTTATATATTTATTTTACTCAAAAACCATAGTCACCTATAATTCATGGTTTCTGCAACCTGTGTATTAAATAAGCCTGAATAGTGGAACAGGCCTTACAAAAAAATAACTTTTTGTTTTTGTATTTTTATCTAAGGTTGCTTGAACAGTCTCTATATATTTTTCTTTAGTAGCATAGAACTAGCATAGTACTAAAAGTTAATTGGAGTATTAGGTAGTATACTACAGTGGAAACTTGGAGAAATAGTTAAAACTGGAATACATTTGCCAGGAAGAAGTTAAGCTCATTTGTTGATTTCATCATATCAATGTGTACCAAACATATATAGAAAGGTACAAGTAATAGGGAGTGAGGGATCTTTTTATTTTCATTTTCCCTCTCTTCTACGCTGTCTTTACATTTTTTCACTACCTGATAATGCCAAAAAAGTGGGCTTTCTAACTATGAGGTAAAACATTGAATCTGGGTCAAGGAACAGGCTGCAAATTGACCTTTATCCTATATTATGTAGAGGCAGGTGGGGAGGAGGAGAGATAGAGAGAGAGAAAAAATAACTCGGTATGGAAAGCCATGATTAAAATATTTTACACTCTATTTTTACCAGTACATAAAGACAAAAAAAAATGCCTTCCAACAGTGCAATGGTTGAATGCATTTATGTAATATAAACAACATTATTCTTTGCTTTTTCTACATAGTCCTCTCTGGTCATGCTTTACATCCAGAATGTCCTAATGGAAGAAAGCAAATGACACCTGTCACTTCAGAGACAACTGAAGTAATAAAACACAACTTAACTCTGAACCATTTGTCATGACCGTCAGAGTTATCACGTTAATTGTTAAATAGGATTTTCTACAAATATACAACATATAAAAACTGTTAAATATATAACTTTAGGCTTTTCAAAATACATTTAATGATCTCTTTCAAACAAGTGTTACTTTTTTTTTCTTGAATTTGCTTTCTGGTGCTAAATGGTGTATCAGATGAGACATAGGCCACAGATGACCAAACATGCTCTTTGCAAATACTGTATTATCCAATTTTAACTATCAAAAATGGAACTGTAGAAGAGGCATGTTTAACTGGTTAAAACTGAAAATTATTTTAGTACGAGAAAGTCAATCTAAGTACAGAGGAATAAAGGTGCCATGTAGACAGTTTGTAGTTGTTTCATCAAAGTTTTTCATACGCCGTTTTCTCTCCATGCTCCATTTCGTTGTTTATAATGTGGTTTTTCAAGAGTAGTTTTCTGGTTTAGTTTTTACTGCAGTGTTCCATAAACACTTCTGCTGTACAGGAACATCTCAGCTTTGTGAGAGTTGAAATCATGTCTTTGTGGAGACCACCCTACAATTTAATCCAGATAACTCTGTTAACAGTAAGATTGTGTCCACTTTAAAATAGATTTTGCTCTTTGGTCTATTGTATATACTGAAAGTATAAGAAAATAAAAGCAATTCAGACAGTCCAGGGCACAAGAAGAGATTTTCTTTTGCACCTCAGTGTCCTCCCATAGACAAAACAGTCTTCTCTAAGGCTGATTGGGATGAATACTCTTCAGTGCAGTAGACTCTTCAGATCAAAACATGTAGGTAACATCGAGTCCAGCAGTGATATATAACGCAGATGAAACGTTAACCATGAACTTTTTGTATTGCTAATGCCCAAGCATATCTCTTATATCTATATTCCTTAGTCCAGTGCTCCTTAGTATGGTAGAACAGACTTTTAGCTCATAATGTAGAGGAATTATGCTGTCTTTTATGAGATATAGAGAAACAGACAGTTGAATTGATGACATATAAGGGATGATGATCCACAGCAGTGAAACTTGACTAAGGTAAGTAGCTCACACAGAACCTAGACCACTCATACGAGGATTCTTTGCTGCTGCATTTGTCAGGAGACCTGAAAATCAATAAGAACAAATGAGTCAACATCGTACTCTACACTTTTGGTTATCTTTGATGTCCATTATTTCAAAATATACTGTACTGAGATTCCAAGGAAGAAGTTAATGAATTGCAAAATATTTATTTGATACTACAAACATTTTCTCTGGGAAACAACACTGAGATTATCTATTTACTTTATTTGTTGTATGAAATTTTAACCATGATGTCTAATTAAAGATTAAAATTCTATGAAAATGCTATGAATTAATAGTTTACAACAACTTTACTGTTACTGTCTACTAAGCCCCGACCATCCTTTTTGTAATAATTTTACAGACTGCTCTTCCTTTTGTATTAAGTTACATATAAAATGATCCAATAAATGCTTTATTATGAAGTTTATGATTCACTTTATAATGTACAAATGGGATTTGATAAAAACTGAAATCCAAAAGTATTTATATTTATTAAAAAATGCAACTGTGTTCTACTAAGAACTTTTCTGCTTCTAATTTCCCATAGCATTGTTCAGCACACTAATTTATTCAATGCTGCCCTCTAGTGATGCCATTACAAGTACAAATTAATATAAAAGTATACAGTAAAACCATGATATAACGGACTAATTCGGGCAAGGGGTTGTCCGTTAAAGCCGAAAGTCCGTTATTTAATAATTTTTTAAAATTATTAAATAACAGGACTTTCGGCTTTAACGGACACCCCCTCGCCCGAATTAGTCCGTTATATCGAGGTTTTACTTATCACGGCAGCCGGGAGCCGTGAGTCAGCCCGCCGGGGTCCTGGCTGCTGGGACCCGGGCGGGAGCTAGCAGCCCGCCCGCCCGCCCGCCTGGGTCCCCGGCTGCTGGGACCCGGGCGTGAGCTAGCAGCCCCCAGCTCAAACCCCGGCGGAGCCCTCGATAAACAGATTTCGGATGCATCAGACTTTCTTACAAATTTTGTCCGTTGCATCCGAAGTCTGTTAAATCGAGGTCCGTTAAATCGAGGTTTTACTGTATTTAGGAGCAACATAATTAGAAACTTATTTTAATTATAGAGATTAAAAAAAATATTACCTCATGAACCTCAAGAAAGAAAAATAGAATAGAGCCCATCATAAAATGAAAGGAAAGAAAAGAGATAGTAGCTTGAAAGAGAAACAACAGAACAAAAAAGTTCACATTAAAGATAAAATGAGAACAATGAAAGATAGCATAAACACAAAAGATAAAGAAATGGAGTATTTGTATGACAAGAAGCCTGTTGGACAAACTCACCAAAAATATCAGTTTATAAATTGTTTCTAAATTACACAGGCATTGTTCAGAGAAAAATGTTTTGAGGTGTATTAAGGAAACATGATTACTACAAAATGCGGTTTGAATGTTCAAACGCTACCTTCGTTTCTGGATATTTCTCAATTGTTTAAATTCTCATTGTTGATAGAAATACCAAGCATAACTCCAGAAAATACTAAAAGTGTATGCGAAAGAGCAAAATAAATAAGAAAATCCAATTTCCTTGGTTCAAGTCGTGTATGAAATTTAGATTTTTTTTTAACCTACCCTTTGGAGAGGTAAATGATAGAAATACCTGCCCAAATCAGTTTAGCAACAGCTTGAAACATTTCTCTCTCTCTCTCTCTCTTTTTCTCTCTGTATATATTTGCCCTATAAGGCATAAAGTGTATTTCACAGATTTCTGCTTTTATCCTCTCACCTTTTCCAGGAAAAAACACCCCAGAAATCTTGAAAACAGCCTTTTCTTTTCGGACTAGTGATCAGATCTCCAAACCACATGGCCTCAGACAGGCTGAAGGCAAAAAACCTGGATGATTATTGAGGTATAATCTTTTGTTTTATATATACATTCATCAAGAAGAAATTATGTTAAAGTTCTGCTTCAGTTAAATGTTTTGTTTCCCATTTACATTCCTTCCTTCTGGTCTCCCAATATTCTTCCACTGAAAAGGTATAGCATTAGTACAAAATTCTGCGGTCTAGGCATATTTTTTATGCAGAATGGCACATGAAACTAGAGTTCTCTGACTTATTAGGGTGAAAGTAAGCTACTCTTCTGTGAAGAATTAGGCTGACCTAGCTGAATTATGCTGGAATGACCCAAAGTTAAAAGCAACAACATAAACTGCTGATAGACTGGCATGTTCCGTTTTCATAGTGAGCTTCCATTCTGTGGGTCCCAGTGGAACCATTCTGTGGAACCCAGATAGATTTAGATACAACCACACTTGTTTGCAGAAACCTACTGCTTTGTCGTGGATTTAAAAGTCTCCTGCCTTGCTATCCCTGCCTCCACTTTGAACATTCAGATTTTCTGTGTGAATATGGTATCAATGCTTTAAGAAATAAAATGAGAGGAGTGGGAAGGATTCTACATTGTAAAATGCTGGGGAACAGTGGAGATAGTAAATTAAAAGGATGTAGAGAACATGAGGAGGAGAAGAGAGATTGCAAACTTGCTTCTCATCTCCATGCTATTCTCCCTTCTCTTCATTCTTCATGATCTACAAATAATCACCACACCCCATGTAAATTAATAAAGAGAAAAAAGTAGCCCCCAAATGGCTGGAATAAATGGAATTCTTATGCCATGTACCTGGTAGCTCAACCCTGCAACTAGACCCCCTCGTGTTGGAAAATGAATTTAAAGGAAAAAAGGGACACTCTGAAGCTGTTCAGAATACCTACCCTGACTTATCTTCAATTCCTCATACAGCTACTAATTGGTTTGACACAGATTGCAATACAAGTTATAAAATAAGTAATTAAGAATGTAAAAGCTTTTTGCATTTGAGAATGCTTTTGGTTTTCTAATCTGAAATCTTGCAGCTGAAGTAATAAAACCCTGGGCTCCAATTCCCTGGCCTAAGCTTCAACCCTGGATCTGCTTATGTGTTCCCAGGTCCAAGGTAGGAATGCAGGATGAAATCCGGACCCTGGTGAAGTCAGTGGGAATTTTGCATTGACTTCAATGGAACAAGAACTCATCCCAAGTTTTCACAAAGTAGGCTTTAAGTCCTTTGAAAAAAGACTGTTCTGCTTTGCTTGATACACTTCAGCCAATGAGTGGCTGGAAAGGATAACCCTACATTTCTGTTGTTTACTTTCCCTAGTATAGTTTTTCTGTGTTTCTGCAGCGGTCACATTTTCTGAATGGCATACTGGAAATATTTATACCCAATGCTTAGGGTATTGATAAAATGATTATAATCTGCATTAGCAGCATACTTCCCAACCAACTCTTGATAAACCATCACCCAGAAGGATCCCACTCCCCACCAATATGTAGAATGTAAAGTGAACGGAATATGGGACAGTTGTTTCCGCTCCTCTGACAAGTCTTCTTCCTGTCTGCAGAAAAAAGGCTCCCTTACACTTCAGCCTCCTGCAGAGTTGCCAAGCTTCCTCCCCAGCTGAGGCAGAGCTACCGCAGTACTTACACTCCTCACAAGGGCTGCACCTGAGTTCCTGTTCTTTGTATATACTTCTCCGCCAGAGCACTCACCATCCTTGATTTAAATTGTAAAGTGCAAGTAGGTGAATGTATTTGTCAAGAGTTCCCCACCACCAGGGAACCCCTCAATTTTACTCCTTTTCCTACGCTATACACAACATGAACTTATCCCACGTTTAACACTGTGATTTACAAAATCAATGCCAAATTATGAAACTCACAAAGCAATGTAAGCTACAGCAGTTACATCCACAAAACTGTCCACTTCTTGCAATACTTCTAACGTGTCCTCTACTATGAGTCTTTAGTCCACCCTACTTTACGTTTGGGATTTAGCTGGTTAACTGATACTAGCAGGTTGTCCAAAAAGATACCCCTCCACAGATTATTGAAGCAGGATACTTCACAATGGGTTTTTTATTGTCTTACGTAACTATGTATTTATGTGTGTGTGCATGAATGTAAATTCCATAACAGATAAAAGGACCAATATTTTTTTCTGCAGTCAACTGAGGGGGCAATTATCTAGTAATATTTAGATACCTACAGTTTGATTCCAAATCCAGTGACATTAATGGGAGTTTTTCCATTGATATTAAAGGACATTTTTAGATGGATTTAATGGGTTTTGGATTGGGCACCATCTGCACTTGCAAGTAACTGACACTACAGTAGGTGCAAAATTACAGGCTATTTTAAAAAAAAGTCCCAGCACATCTGTCTCTATACTACTTACAGTAAGAGGATCGTAATTTGGGGAGCCCTTGAACTTGTCAGTCAGATACATTGAAGTGACAAATGTTGATTATTTTTTAATTGACTCTAACCACCATAGTACTGTATCTAAGCTCTGTGTGTTCATATGTAGCTATGTCCAAATCACCCTGGTGGCAGACTGACAATATCCTGTGAGCAAACCTTATGGAATTAAGAGAAGCTTTAGTGATTTAAATTAAACCTTACTGGATTAGCATTAATATCTTTGAGGTACATTGCATTAAAAACATGTGTGTGCGCGTTTTGTTGTGGCATTGTATGTACCTTCTCTAGTAAGGGGGAGATATGCTAACAGATTTCCTCTGATATCAACCCTTTGAAGTCACCCTGTTCTAGGAGAAATGTGCAGTTAAAACTGGATACTTCAGAGACCATCTGACAAAGAAAATACTTTTGGATAAAAGACAGTGGTTAACCAGCCACAGGGCTTCTTCCTGTTCCAGCAAAGAGACAGGACCTCGGTCCACAGAGAGCCCCAATCCTTAGGGGAGGATTGGAAGAAGTTGACCTGCTGGGGCCTCATAAGACTGTGTGCTTGTTATGAGCTGAAGCTCTGATGAACTTCAACTATGATGATCCCCTAGGGTGGGGTATTAAAGGAGTGCATTTGCCAGAGCCCATGTAAGTACTGTGATGAACTCTGATAAGCCTATTAGCATGTGTATAAGTTCTTTTATTGTTATTAATATGTTTTCTCTGTAATGCTTGTAAGCTTGCTTAGAAAGAGTTGTGTGGTAATTTATATCTGTAGCAATTACACTATTATCTCTGAAGAGATTCCACAGCGAAGGAAAGGCAACTGTCCAGCCTGGAAATACCCCAGTCAAAAAAGAAAGAGACGCATCTCCACCCAAAAGAAGCAATATTTGGGGATCTATCAGCTCGGAGTGGGTGTACCACTCAGGGGAAATACAGCATGTAGTTGCCATGAACTGTCACAACCCTCATCTACAGTATGTCCCATGACATGTCAGAGAGAAAGTAGTGTGAATAACTTAGCAGCCTTTTTCCTGTCTATTAAAACATTTATAGTATAAGAGAAACCAAACCTTTCACATAGTGACAGCAGTGTTGTTATAGTTCTTAGATGGTTTAACCATTTCTGTTTTATTAAAGCAATTATAACACACTGAACTTGATTCTTCTTCCATACTTCAGTGGAGGTGAGGGGATGGAAGAGTGGGAGGAAATGCATGACTAAATGAAGTATAAAACTAAGAAAAGTTAATGGTTCATTCTTGATAGCAAAGACAGATATTAAAGGAAAATGAGTTATTTACAGTGGTTGGAAATGTGTGGTGCATTTCTTACGTAAAGAAACAAGATGAGCTTCCCACCGAACTATCTGTTTCCCACCATAGTAACTAGGCTCTGAACTAATGACAACATGTCTGGGACTCTTGATTACAAACCAGAAAATGAGGTTTGCAAGAGATCTCCGAGGCAGGGCTGAGTTTTCAAGCATGTGTGGGCTGAGTTTTATTTCACTTGGAATCCATACACATGCCAAAAATTCTACCCAAATCTGGGCAAAGGTTTGGCAATTTCACATGGGTTGCACTCTCAGTTTTCAGAAAGAAAGTGAAAGTCAGGGAATGTGAACCAGAGCTAGTGCCTAGTTTACATCAGACCAATAGATGGCTAGCGGAAGTAAGGACTGATCCACCTCCTCTGTTATCTTTGAATTCTACAGTGCCATGTCTAAACTGTCTATTATTTGCCCAACACTACTTTTTTGGACCTTCTCCAGAGTCCAAATAGTTATAAGTGGTCATTGAGGGGTTTATGTTGGGCAATAGCTAAAATGCTTGTCCTGCTCATGTTCTACACTTTCAATTGCCTTTTAAAACAGTCTTGCTCCATCTACCTATTTTAGGATTTTATATAGCATTCATCACTGTTGTATCTAAGCACTAGCTCCTTTTGTTTCTTGCTTGGAGTACAGTCTGACAAAAAGCCCTAATAAAAACATGAATACAGGTATCTGGCCAGTCTCTGCTTCAGGAAACGTATTCATAACGGAAACAGTCCCAGTGCTTTGTAGCAATTGACTGCAAGACAGATAAATAGCATGTCTTTGCCCTCTGCTGCTGCAGCTGTCTGTTCTAGGACTCTGAATAACCATGCATGAATAATACCACAACAGAGATGGAAACCATTAAAACTCCCAAGAAAAACCTGACACTGCCCTGTAAGGCACCTCACTCTTCACAGGAATAAAAATGTAAATGTCTTGTGATGATCCCAGCAGCAATACCAGCCTGTTGCATTTATGTGAATTTGCACTGTCCCTGGCGACAATTTATTCAGTATTGCTCCTTCCCTCCACTTTCTTCCATGCTATTCATTTATGCAAATTGATTTTTCAATGTTCACAAAAGGACAAGTTAATCTAACTTTAAAGTGACTATAGCTCTTAGAACCAAAAAACCCCAAACCAGCATGAAGTGGTTTATTTGGAAAAGATGTACATTTATTATGTCACTGAACTAGCCACCAGGCAGGCCATTTTAAAGAGTTCAACAGCTTTTTGCTCCCACTGTATTCAAAGTGTAATAGGGTAGGTCATATCTACTGAATGTGTTCGTGGATGAATGTTTATAAAGATCAGCCTCACATATTATGTAGTCCATACCCAGCCATGCTTCCCATACATATATATTGCTTTTTCATAAGTTAGTAATCTGGAGATATCTCTATCTGTTAGTATTCTTCCAAGAAGACCTTTTTTAGCATGGTTTATTTGCTTATTTTACATCCCCTATTCAAATCAGTGACAGAAAGGAAAAATGATTTGCCTATGGAATAGGAAAACTAATGTGCTAATAACAACTGGCTAGAATTCAAATAAAAGATGCACCCAGTATTTTTCTTAAACATCATTCCCGCTTCCCCCATCATGTTTTTTTTCTTACTTTTGTATAAAAGTTATGGTTATATTTCTCTTCGCCTTTTGGGGATTTGTTCCTATGAAAACTTTAAATGTACTGGGTGTCAGAGTCTGATACCTTTACTCAGGCTATAGTGGACCTTACTCTTTGAGATCAATGGGACTACTCACAGAATAAGTGAACAAGGGTATTAGAACCAACTCTGCAGAATCAGTAAGGTTATCAGAACCTGATCCACAGTTGATTGGTGGCATAGCTGACACAACCAAGTGCCAGTGCGGGAACCCTAGATTTAGAAGGATTTTTGGTATTCCTGACTCAGGCATGTCATAGTGATGCTTTATTATATTTTCTATAGAAAAAAGTGGAAAGAGGCAGATGACATTTAACACTACATGACTCCATAGGATAGCCAGATAATGGATTAGCATTAATAGATGATCTTATTAAGGCTATTCATTGAATGTCCTTGCTGGGTGTGGATGTGAAAAGCTGTAATTAGTATATCAGGTAGGGTGACCAGATGTCCCGATTTTATAGGGACCGTCCCAATTTTGGGGCCTTTTTCTTATATAGGCTCCTATTACCCCCCGTCCCCATTTTTCACACTTGCTGTCTGGTCACCATAATTTCAGGAGAAGAAGTGAGGTCTAACTGGGGTGTGGACACAGGGGAAGGATTTGTGGGGCTGTACATGAAGTACAGGGCTGGTCCAGTACAGAGTCATGAGGGTTCTGATAAAAAAAGATCCCCAAACAGCTTCCCTCTAACATACCCTTTGGCATTCCTGGTCAATGACAAAAAAAATCCTGCCTCAGAAAAAAACAAATTAAACAGACACTGTCAACATGAGAAGTTCTTTTAAACTGACTAATTTAAAATAAAGACTCTAGCTTCTAAGACAACACTCTTTAAACAGTTTGACCTGATTTTATTTATGAAATCCTTAAAAGGCATTTTAACAACCAGTTTCCTGCTCCTCTGCTGATGTTTAAAAGTGTCTTTTATTAAGATACAGGGAACATTGAGCAGGCACCCTTAAAAATTCTACTTGTTTGAAAGATTAGAATAAAATTCCCTAATTTACAGACAGAGAACTGGTACATTCTTCTGTTCCAGTGCAACTTTCTAAGTAGTGCTGTCACATGCACAGAGTAGACATGGGGAGTGAAAAAGAGGAACATTCTCCTACTATCTTACTTCAGTTACAGTAACCTCATGTTTCACTTGTAACTATACTGGGTATAGAATTTTCAGGCACAATGTGATTTGCAAGTTCATCCTGTCCCTTTAAATGAAAAAAAAATGTATCTACAATAGTAGAATAATATTCACTGATTTTGTACATAAAGAGCCTCTTGTTTAATCACATAATGATACTCAGCAGTGGAGAGAAGCCCAAACTGGAAACTTGAATCTGAACCCCTTTCAACTCATCAAAGGAGGCAGTGTTTGAATTAAAACCCACCATCCAGCTCTCTCTGTGTGGTCTGCTTAGATTGGAAGTTCTTTAGGTCAGCAATCTGTTCTATCCTGTAAAGTACTAGTTCACTCTGGAAAGCTGAATAGCTAATAACATTAATGTTACCTAAAATGTGGCTGAAATCTCATGAGAATTTCTCACAAGATGTAGCTGAACTTGAATCCTAGCCCCGATTAAACATCAAATCCGAACCTTAAACCCTTTCCTGAACATAATCTGGTTTACAGTCCAAAAACTGCTTCCTTGGTGGTTCTACCTGAAACAGTCACAAAGTAATTCCCTATAATATTTGCTCCAAAGCGTGGCTAACCAAGTGGAAGTTGTTTTGAGTGGGAAAATGGTCTTGTGATTAAGACATAGAAATGGAAACTGGGAGAACTTTATTTTGGACCTCTGGCTTTGCGACAGCCTTCCTGAAAGACCTTGATCAAGTCACTTAATCTCTCTGTGCCTCTGATTCTCCATATGTAAAATAGATACTATGATTTACCTACCTAAAAGGGATGCTGCTTTGTAAAGCATGTTGAGCTCCTTGCCAGGAAACTTGTCCCAAGTTCTTGTATTATTGTATACTATGTTCTCACCTGAAGCTCTACTTTGTAAGGAATTTATTAAGCTATTATAAAAAGCAAAGACTTCTTAGGAGATACCTGATAAAACAGGTTCTGCATTTTATTGGTTTACTTAAAAAAAGTACCTTAGTAATGAGTGTCTTTCATTAGGAAATCGGGCTGAACAGACACAGACATCTCAGAAAGAACCTAAAGGTTTAGAGACCAAATCAGCCTCTTGGGGAAAAAACAACTCTGTCTTAGAAAGACTCTGATGACCTGTGGGATACAAATTATTTTTGTCTTATCTGAAGCCTAGAGAAGATCGCTAAGATTAGGAGCATCCACAGATGGAAGGGTGAAATTTAGGTATTAGAGTGGGTAAATCGACACTTTTCAATGCACCACATTGAGACATCAGCATCAAACAGCTGGGATAAATAAAAATCACTTGTAATCTAAAATGGAGCAGCAATGGGAAATGGTGTAGCTACATTCATCCTAGAGGCCACTCTAATGATCTGGGTAAGAATCAAATACATTAAAAATAACCTATCCCTAAAGGACTAGAGTAAGTAACTGGATTGTATCTATTTGCTCTTGTTCTTTACAACTGCATTAGGCATGAAGCTTTATAGAAAGTGAAAATAAGGAAGATGTCACTGGTATGTGATTTGAAATATGAAAATGACCACTTCTCTGCTTTTCTTACTGCTCAGATACAAGCAATTCTGATATTATTGTGATTGAAAATATACAAGAGTAACCAAAGGCTCTCATCTGTGTAATAAAAAGATAATCAGGAATTATAATTCTTGTGACTACTTTTTTTTTTGAGGAGGCAAGATCAAGTTAACAATGTGTCTAAGAGTTACTTTTAATATATTTCATTATCTATATGTATATACACAGATATCTAAATATCCAGAGCTATATATTGCAAGGGCTGCTGCTCAACTCTGACAAGATCTACTGCAGATTTAACCTGCAATTGTGTGACATCCTCTCAAAAAAAAAAAAAAAATCTTGGAGGAATAGTATGTTAACAGTGAAGTATTTATTAAAGATAACAGTCTTTCATGGAGATAAAGTAAAGCTTCCATTACTGCAATACTGCATCATTATCAAAAAAGCATTACATGGAGGGTGACATGTAATTTAATTTTAAGCTTTAAAAACAATCTCAGGTATTATGAAGTACACTGAACTGCTCAAGAAAACACATACACAGATCTGGCATCAACTGAACTCAAAAGACAGTCTTAAACAGCTACTTTTCCTTCTCTAATTAGAGGAGAGAATTGTGCAGGGGCATTCAGAGTGACATTTGATTGACAAGCAGCTGGTCTAGAGCAAGGTTAGACTCACACTTGCAGTAAAAAAAAAAAAAAAAGGAATAGCGATTCCTGAGAATGATTGTGAAAACAGTTAAACTTCAATGAATAATACATCAGAAAAGCAGTAGTGTTCTATTAGGTGGGATATTTAGGCTATATCACCCATTAAAAGAGAGAATTCAGACTCATAATATATGAGCTATAGATAGAATGCCAGTGAAGGAATTGAATAATCAATGCTTGCTAGTGAGATATTATGTCTGGTTTATGTATTCCACATGGCAATTTCTTTGAGAAAAAAAAGAAAGTCTTGTTTGGCCTCATTCCAAAAATACAGTGTGGTACAGCAGGTGACATGAAATCAGCAATCTTTACTAGCATGCCAGATATGGGAAAAAATCACTGGCATTCATAATTCAATGTGCAGAATTTTTGCCTATGCTTTGAGGACAGAATCTGAGAGGTTATGGGGAAGAAGAATTCATATATATTAGATAAAGAAATGCAAAAAAAAGTCTTCTTTTACTGAATTTTTATAGCTCTGATTGAAGACAAGAGAAAGAGCATGATCTGCACTCACATGAAGTGGGAATATACAGTCACCCAAAGCATACATAGAGAAGACAGATAGTGGCCTTGAATGAAGTTCATGATGATGTGAACAGATGCACATGAGAGGAAACACTCTCCTACCACCCTACAAGACTGCTTGCTGCTGATCATAATCCTCACACTTAATATGGTGACTGGCAGGAAAGTTTGCTGAAGCAGCAGTGTCCTTTGTTTGATGGGCCAGTCTCCAGCGCAGATTTCCAGAATAGCTCAGTGTCAGCACAAATGAGCTCAGCAGTTAACCCCTGGTTCCATTTCGGAGAAGTTTTTTCTGTATAGCAGTCCAATCACAAAACTCTCCAGTCTAATAAATAGGATCTTCCACTTAACATTTTAATAATGTTTAGATCCAGGTTCCAGAGGCTTTGGAACTTTGGGCAAGTGTACCAGTTGTGTACACATTGACCCCCCATCCCCTCAAGAATGGAATTATTTGAATACAATGACATCTAATCCCATGCTTTTTTGAAAAAAGTTCACCTCTCCTAATTTCCACTGGAATAATAACTGTCATCTACAAATAATCTTCATATTATATGGGATAGTGGGGGACATGGCAAATGAACCAATATCTATCTCTAGAAATCTTAGCTTTCTCTAAACTAAAGAATACATAAACACAGAGGGCCAAATTCTGCCTTCATGAATGTTCAGCTATTGTTCAGTTCAATGGCATACACATACGTGCATATACAGGGAGTACTGGCCCTTATGCATTCTTTGTGTTATATTCCTATAATCACATAGATTATTCCTGTCTTGTAATATCTACATACAGCCATGTCATAGAGTGCTGACTTGTATCTGAGTGAAAGGAATGGAAGGGGATGGGGATAAGACATGCAGAGCTGAGGATAGGAGGAGAAGGTATACATTCATCCCCAAAATTAACCAGTAAAAACATTTTTAGTCTCCCAACAGCAAAGCAGACACATGGAAGGATTACAGTCCATGTAAACTTCTGTTTAACATTTCAATTAAATTTAAACCTAAACACAAATTTGGGACGCATACAGTACAGTAGTTCAAAAACCAACCAGTGTGTCGCTGTCTATCAGAGGCAGAGCCCTGTGTATTGTGCAGCATATTGGATCTAAATTCTTTGGCAAGATCCCCAATACCCCCTGGTTTCTGTGGAATTTTGGCAAGGAGTTCTGTGGTGGATCAGATTTCTGCAGCAGAATGGAAACAAATAGAAAAACAGTAATAAATAAATAAATAAATCAAACTGGCAAACTTCAAGGAAATGTTAACTCTGTAATTCATAACAAATTTTAAACGAACACTACACATATGAGGGAAACAACTGTAAGAAAGCAAACAGAGTGCAACTTTGGGGGGCAGGGGGAAAGAGAAACCCTACACACAGAACTATATGGTGTTTGAAGAATCACATCTCCTTTGTCTAGTTCCATCTGTATCATAGCTAAAATAGGATGAGTGTCTTGCCCCAGCCTCAAGGCAATTCTTTCTCATGCAACACTCCCTCCCTGTCCCCAGCATATCTACCAAGGGACTCCTCTGGCTCCCCATAGAAGTTTCTCTGATAACCTTTCTCAGGCTGGAGAAGTCCAAGTAGCTGCATCTCTCCTCAGTGGGACACAGCAAGTCCCATGATACCATCAGTTGCAAACTAATTACCACTGTCACTCCATATGCATCATCATCAAAAGCATCATCCTCTGGACGAGCATTATCTCAAGAATGAGCCACAGTGATAGAGGGAGTAAGAGATGAGAAACAGTTTTTGTGATTGGTGCCCTCCTGTTCCTCTGACCATTGTAGTACACTACCACTGTTCTGCCAGGTCAGAACAGGTAACAGTTTCTGTTGGTCCCTTATCAAGGAGGAAATTCCACTGCTATTTCTGTGACAACAAAATCACACTATAAACAGTTTCATTACATTTGTGTTATAGTAGCTACTGTCAGTTTGATTTTTAGAAACAACTACTCAGCCCTTGTTTTCATATTAAAAAACTGGAGAATCAAGTACAAATTACTGAGGTATTCAATATATATATTGGTGTTAAATCAGAGTACTATACGCCACACTTTGCTTGTCCTAACGGTAGGTATGGAACTTACTGTGTCATAAAACAGCTACACAGAAGAAATGTAATGAACCTGAGAAGCAAATGAGCTTCAGGTGAAGACAGGAACCAGGATATTATAGTGACAATCCCATTAGTCAAATCTGGTGTGGTACACTCTCTGCTATTTATCACAGTGCTATTTTTGAGTTCCTAATCAAATGCAAACACTCAACCCCAAGAACTCATTTAGCATGGAACTTGTTCTCCACTATAGGACTTAAAGTTTTCTTTTTAATGGGAGTTTTCAGCACTGCATTCCTCCCCCCCACCCCCCACCCCCCGTTCTTGTCAAATTAAAGGAAAAATATAAGGGATTTGAAAGACCTCAGTGGCAATTTCAAATGTATTGATTCCTTGGAGTTGTTGGGACTATAAGCAAAATTGTAGGAGGATCTCAAGGTAGAAGGGAGAGATAGCTAGCACCGTCTCTTAGCAATTACAAAAGAATGCAGCCAAAATAAAGAGCTAGGGCCTGAAGATTTAATAATAGGCCAGATGACATGACTGGTGAAAACTCAACATCCCACCATTCCAATCACCCTGCAGTGCTACATTTTTGTCTTGTGAGAAAACTCATGCTCAGATGCCTGGGGCCTGAACTATGTATTTGATTCTCATTCCTAGGCTCCTAGTCCAAAAACTGGCACAAGCTGGGATTACTGTGGATGCTATCAGGGCTGATGGGGAAGGAGAGTCTGGTGTTGCTTACCACTCACCTGTCTAGCTGATTAGTATGAAAGGTACAGAAAGGAGCCACATCCAGGCAGAGGAGAGATGTAAAAAAAGGGAGAAATGATGCAAGGGTCTTGAGAGTGGAAAAGAATGTGGGTGCGATCTCAGAATTCTCAGAAGCACCACTCTGTATACAGTAAATGATTTCAGAGGCTAGACTGTACCTTAAGCACAGCCCTACTGTAAAGGTGAGGGGAAGAATGCTGCCAAGTAGGAGCTCCTTAAGGCATTGAGTTTGAGGTTCATGTTATACTTACAGCCTTCAGCATGAATTCTCCCCTCCTCGTGTGAGGTCTGCTCTCCTCACCTTGTGGAGATAATAGGGCTGCTGTAGGTGTTGCCCTCAAGGAGTCCTTACACATACTGCTGATTCTGGCTTCTACACAGGGAGTTTAGAAAGCTTCTTGTACCTTCTCTCCCACCTTGTGCAACTGCCAGGGCCAGACACAATCTGACCCAAAGTGTTTTTCATATTATTAGAGTATATCCACTTATCGAACTACAGTTAAATCACATCTTACACACATTTAACATGCACAAATTCAACTTTGCGTGGTTGGCAAAAAAAGAAAAAAATAACAATTTAAAAATTGTATCTGTAGTGTGGGGAATTCCGCCCGCCATTCAACTCAATGAGTGTTTCACTATACGTGGTTTTTGCTTTACGTGCTGACTGCGGAAGGTAACCACAGCATACAATGAGACTCGCCTGTACTTATCTAATTACTATGCAAATATAATAATATTACATAGCTCCTATACAGTGTTTTTCATCAGTAAAGCTCAAGAAGTTTTACAAAGGGAGTTAAGAATCATTAGCACCATTTTATGGTTGGTGAAACTGAACCATACAGAGATAATATATAAGACCCTACAAAGTGACTGCATTCTTCATCGTTTATACACAAATGCCAGAAAGCAGAACTGTAACATCAATGGTTAATGTAAAATATTTCCAAAATGATATTTCCATTTTAAGGTGAGCTTTTGCTGAAATAATATTACATTGTCCCAAGCATGAGGTAGCTATTCCACCAATAAACCCCACTCTGATCCTGGGAACCTTCATTCAAAAACTGGCACTTTGATGAGCCAGAACTCTGACATCTGGAATTCCTGGGCTGCCTCCAGATGGGAAACAATAATCCCCAAATTTTGCCAGAGGTCATCTTTCTCTAGGATGGGCCAGGTGCCTATGGCCAAAAACACAGACTGCAGCTGAGCAGCTTGCTATCCAAATTCAGAAAGACAGTATCCTGAAAATGATCGTAATATTCCTAGCGATGGCAACGTTATATTCACATATGGGATATACTGTTGTCTAGCAGGCCAAATGCAGCACAACAACATTTAAATGTGAAAAAATTAAGATGGCTCCTTTATTGATCATAAGTAAACATGATCCAGAAGCTGAAGCTCGAGATTGATATTAATGTCAACAAGGAGACAAATATATTTTGATTTAAAGCCTGGTATGTGGTTTGATCTGAAATCAATGCCAAGATGCATCATAAAATGTCAATTGCCATTTGCTGTGATAATTTGAGACATTTGTGCATTTAAATATAAATATATTCCTATGCCACTCTGCAATTCTGAAAATTCTCATGAAACCACTGACGCTGGTTTATTTCCCAGACACCTCCTTGTTAGAAAACCCTCATCCTATCCTCATCCCACACACAGTATCACAAAATGTAAAGGTACAAACAGGGCCAAGGGCCTCACATATTTATAAGTTTGGGGAAAATTTACTGCTATCTCAAATTATATTCCTAACTAAGCTCTTAAGGACAATATTACAGAGATAACTGTGATTAAATGTTCTTTGAGTCTTTTATCATTTTGAAATGAAGTTATCCATTTGTTGGCTGAAGTTTCCACTACTTATGTATTTTTCTGTGTCACACCCCATGATTATTCATCTGTGTAACGTACAGCTCTAGCTCTCACAATTAACTATGTACTGGAGTTTGGCTTACTGGTCTAGTGAAGGGTGTCCAAAGTATAGGAAAAGGGCCAAAACAGGTCCAAAGAGTCTTAAAATAAATAGTTTCTCCAAGTTGACCAAAAGTACATTTATTGCTGGTGTCCTGTGTGTGGGGATCAAAAAAGTTTGACGTTTTGAAGTAAATTAAATACTTGGTGGGTGAGAAATAAATGAACACAGATTCAAATTTATTTGTATCTAGATTATGCACATAGTTCTTTTTATTACATTGAACAAAGTAGAATAAAACAGTAGCAATGTGTATACAAATGGAGCCCTCTACAGGACTTCAGCAAAAGATAGCTCCGTGTCTAAGGTCTCAGGCCTGTTTCCCTGTATGCTCCTTCCAAGATTCTGTTCCCATGGCAGAACATTGCTCGATTATGTTCTAACCCCACACCAAACATAATAAATGGCATTTTAAAAGAATGTGTGTTTGATCTGGCACTCAGAAGTCAACAACCTTAGAACCAACCAGGGCCAAAGTGTCTGAAGTTTCCTGGCATCCAGAGAAGGTAGCTTAAGGGCTTGTCTCCACATATTGGGGGATTGATGTGTGTAGATCGATCCACGGGGGGAAGGGTGTCCATTTAGTGAGTCTAGTGAAGACCCAATAAATTGATCGCTGATCACTCTCCTGTCGACTCCAGTACTCCACCAGAACGAGAAGTATAAGATAAGTCAATAGGAGAGTTTCTCCCGTTGACCCAGGATGATTTGGACACCACAACAAGACGACCTAAGATGCATCGATTCCAGCTACATAAGTAATGGAGTTGAAGTTGCATAACTTAGGTCCATTTAGCCCCATAGTGTAGACTTGCCCTAAGTCTCACTGACTTTCAGTGAGATTTAAGCTCCTAAAGTCAACATCCACAAAGGAGTCTAAGGCTCAGGATTGCAGCACCTACCTTTTGGTCCAGTGAAATCCCCCAGCTCCATATTTGGCACCTAGGGTCCCTATACAGTGCATAGGGAGTTAGGTACGCAGGCTCCCTATATAATCATGGGGAAAGTCAGATGTGAGAATGGGATTCACAGAAGCCATCAAGCTGAGTGGGGATCCACCTAAGCTAGCAAGAATGAATGAGAGAACAGCTCTATAACCCAATGGTTAAGGTCCTATACTGGGATGTGGGAGAGGCAGACTCAAATCTCAGCTCCAAAAAAAATATTTTAAGTATGTCACACAAAGTAGGAGAGCTTCAAAAGGAAGAACTGAGAAATCCCCAACCCAGACTACCCCACAACCCAGTAGTTAGGGCACTAAGATGGGAGAGTTGGGTTCAAGTCCTTTCATTAGAGATTTGAACCTGGGACTCCATAGTCTGGGTGAGTGCTGCAACCACCTAGCTTTAAGAAATAAGGGAACCATCAAAGCCGTTATTTTGTGTGGGTCCTGATCTGGTAGATGTGGTTTTGGGTGTTCTTAAAGTGCATTTACTGGGCTGCACCTCACAGGCAAGACAGGCAGGGAAATTCCCACTGGGGCTTAGGCATGAGTGAGGTGTGAAGCAGCTCAGTGGTGTCAGGACTCAGACAGCTTTGAACATGTCACCAGCAGAAACTCGGGGGACTTCACTGGCAGGAACGAAGGTGCCTGAGGATTTTAGGCTCCTACCAGGTTAGGCAGCTGCTGGGCATGGGTTCTGATAATCTAAATTATGGGCACAGGCACCTAAAGTGGCAGTTAGGTGTCTATGTCACTTTTGAATGGGAACTGAAGCACTTGAGGCACATAGGGCCTTTTGAAAATTGTTCCCATAATGGAGTAATTACGGTGTAAATATTAGTCAGGTGCATTACAGGGCAGAACTGCTCTGAACGTGATGGTAAGGATGAAATCATTCGTTTTTTGTCTCAAAGAGCTCCATATAAAAGGCTATTTATTTTCCAGGGCTGGAAGTTGGAAAAATCATCCTTATATTGGTGACCAGACCTAATTTGATATGGAATTAGCAAGACACAATAAACACAGAACCCTACAATGCCATTTTTACAGAAGCTGTTCATAGCAAAACCAGACTAAGTACTGAAGGTTGAATGTATTCCTTAAGATAGACTGGGCCCTGGCTTTATGTGGCCCAGAATAAGGCCCTCCTTCCGTGGTGTGGCACCGGAAGACTCCCTCACACCACAGCTCCACTGAGAAACCAGGGGAACAAAGCAGACAGGTAATGTAGGAGAAAGAGAATGGAACCTCTCATAAATATCTCTGATAATTACTGTAAACACTCATATGAGGCCATTCACTGATTGAAAGCCAGTAAACTTCCATATTCCTGCTGAGCTAGACTCATGACATTCGGTACATTCATGTAATATGAGTAATTAAATAAAGAAATACGAGCTTTCCATTAGAGGTCACCAAAAAGGCATCAGTCATTCTCATCAGGTTACAGCAGTCAAAATACCCTTGCATGCATATTTGGGGTAACAACATGTAAAAGTTACGTTAATTGTTTCTCCTGAGCTGGTTGGGTTGGGAATTAAGCCTTTGGTTTGGAGCAAAAAAGACCATCTGAAGTCACTGGGGTAGAAATTTTCAAAAGTGACTGCTGATTTTGGGTAGCTCAACTTGAGACTCTGGGACTGGAGCGGAGGAACTGGCCCATAAAATGTCTGAGGTAGTAAGAGAGCCTTTCTAACAGTTTTACGGTTCTATGAAATTACTTCATACCATTTTTACCATGCACATAACAACAAGCAGTGTCAGTAGAAGGGCACATTTATGAACAAAAGGTCAATGTTAAAAGCAACACTTTAGTGATCACAAGCACTTCTCTTCATTTAAAATAATGAAACTAAATGACATCACGTTTAAAAACTGGAGCTCTCTAAAGGCAAGCAAGTTCACTGCAAGTGCCAATGTTGATAACCGGGTCTGCTGAAACTGTCATAATTTCATGTGCTGTCTGTCAGAAAATATAGCACAGATTATCCTTCAGGAAAATTCAGTATCTACTCATTACAGGTTAAAATACTTCATATAACTTCTTCAGATTTAAGATAAAATAACTTTTACTTTTATTTTATTTTTGCGATTTTTAGTCCAAGTAGTGGCCTCAAGTACATTTTAATAGTCGTGTTTACAAGCTCCTGAAATATAAGGTTTACAAAAACAGACTGGATCAACTTTAGCCAACTGCAACCATCAATTTCCTGGGGTTACAAGAAATTCTTGCCTTATTCCAGGAGCCCAGATTCGGTTTATGGAAACAAAGAAAGATCATTAAAAAAAAAATTAAAAAATTGAAGCATGTAAATACATTACTTGATGAAAGAATTCATGAATTCTGCCCATACAGAGGATCTTGTAGGTTGATAACCTGGCTTTATTTTTTGAAAAATATCCTATATAATATTTTCCCACTTGTGGTAAGTGATTATTGCATATATTGAACTCAAAAAATGACTGATACCAAGAGTGATATTTCTCAAGTATAATATTAATTTCACAATATAGTCCAACTGAATAATCAGATATGACACATGCTTTAAGTTTCAGTGGGACTTATAGGGCAGCAGAAGGTAAAAGGCACAGTAGGTTACCTCCATACCCTGAGGAATACACCCATGACCCACTAATAAACATCCCTGAGTGGTTTTATTGCTGGCATAATATGGATTTTTTTCTGATTTAAGAACACTATATTTTTGTGGGCTTTACTGAATATTCCCTGCAGTTATAATAAATAATTAAATTATGAATACACGAGAAAGAATTGGTAAGAAAGGAGCTAGTAACCTTTTTACAGTAATTTGGTTCTGACGTTTAAACTAATTACATTTTTAAATCACCAGCAACTAACATTTATTTTCCTTTTTCTGGGTAGGACTGGATCATTTCCTTGGCACGTGTGGCTTTCATTCAACATGGTTTTCACAGTAGTCTGCTTCAAAATGGCTGTACTGAGTACAGGTTGTATGTGGCCCAGAATAAGGCCTTCTCACATGTATGTGGCCCTGGAAGGGTTTCTCATATCACAGCTCCAGGTATAGGGAGCAGCTCTGCATACAGCATCACCCCTACAAAAAATAAATGGGAAGAGATGGAGGCATGGTTCTGCCTGCTCCTCCCTCCTCACATTAACAAGAAGTCTCTTCACTGTGCATAAAGAGGCAAGTGTGCTTTGACCTGTAAAGAGCTGTAGCACATTACTCCTTCTTCCTATTGCACCAGAGGGGCATGGGAGTGTTGTTTGTGGCACAATGCCTCCTTGGGCTCCTGCTGGAGTTGTGCAGCTACCACTAAGGGCTGTGTCTTATCTAGGGCACATTCTAGTCACAGATCAACACTTTTTATTGAATGATAATTTGGGAGTTCAGCCAGCCTGGCAATCTAGTGGCAGAGAATGCAAGGCTTTTGCACACTAGACTGGCAGTGGATGTGAGGGCTGTTCAGAGATGTCCAACTCAGCCTCTAGGCTCTGATGCAGGAAAGCATTCCTACTCAATCCAGCACGGCAGCATGTACTTAACTTCAGGTGAAATCAATGGGAAATAAGTACCTGCTTAAAGTTATGCATATGCTGAAGTAGATCCTGAATGGGGATGGTGAATGGGGAGATCAGGTGATCTCTTGAATCAGGGCCTTCTGGAGAAAAAGGCAACAGATGATACTCTACAGCCCACCTCTGAGGACACAGAGAGTTGCCCAACTCAGGGAGGAATAGTGCCAGACTCCAGCCAATGCTTGTATATCCTTCCTTGGGCGGCAGTCTTTAAATTGGCAAGAAGAGAAAGATCTGATCTTAAAAACACTCTTCCCCTCATCCCTAATGCAGGAGATGTCAGATGACTCAGATCTTTCAGTTTTGTTTCCTCTTCAAAAAAGTGAAATTTCAGACACTTCAGACGGGGAACAGGAGCTATCAAGTATAGCAGCATGACCACCAGTTTCATTGTGGCTTTCAAAAGCACTTCATCCACAGCACCGCTGCTTTTCGACTTTCTTGCTGTATTAAAAAAAAATCACAAGTCTGGTGGCATTTCATTTTCCTCGTATATCTTATTTAATTAAAGAAAGTTAAAAGCATCCCACCTGCAGATTTAAATTGTTAGTGAGAGCTGTGGTTATGCTGATGGCAGAGGTGATGGGGTATACCCAGGAATTATTTATTAATTATTATTATTTTTAAAACCAACTAGACAGAGTCCAGTGGTTTAGTGGTAAATGCTCTGTGCTGCCATGTGGGAGACAGGTTCATTTTCTGCTCTAAACCTCTCATTCACAAGTAAGGCAGAACTTGACAGGATTTCCCAGGGGTAAGGAGATGTTTGGCATTGGCCAGTAGAAACCCTTTTTAGCCAATTAAGGAGAATGCTGATTGGCTCTCAAGGTAACTCCTTGTCCTCCTCAGACAGATGGATGGTGATTGCCACATTCTGTCCCACAGAGAAGTGGAATAAATCATGAAAACAATAGCAGATTCTTCAGTGTTTCATAAAAGATATAAAGGTCTTTCAGTGAGGGGATAAAACCCTCACTAGAACTGTAGGTTACATACTGTAGCCTGTTGAATATTAGTTGTATTTTAAAACTGCATCATTAAGGATCATTACAGGTAATAGTAACATTGTTTAATGTTGATTATTAGGTAATAATTCAGGCTAATGCAGGGAAAATGGCATAACTCCCCTCTCCTAATCACAACAGGCATCTGTATACACAGCCACAATAGCTTAATATGAATCTATACTGTGCCTAAACCAGCCCTATTTCTGCTAAGAAATGGCTGTCTTCAGACTGACTGCAGTGCCCAAATGTTCATATATTTGGGCTAACAGAAAAAGCATTCCAGATGATCACAATGATTGTGACAGCACATAGGGAGAGGAGCTATATTTCTGATAGCTGGGACCCAAACCACACAGTTTACAAAACAATACTATACCCGCAGAAATAAATGAGAAGCCAGGAAAATATCCTGGGAACACTAGTTCACAATACAGTGACAAGTGAAATTCTATACTTGCTGTAGCCTCTAAAGCCCTGATCTTGCAATGTGTAGTGTGTGGGTAGATCGCTGTGCCTATGTAGGGCTGCCACTAACTTCAAAGGGGCTCTGTGCCGGCAGAACAGTCCACCTACATGCTACACATTGTAGGACTGGGGCCTACATGATCTTCAATAATTTCCATCAATATGCAATTTGGAGTTCAGAGAAGAATAGTCTGGACTCTGCAGTGGGCTGGGCTGATGTCTGCATCAGGGAAAAATAGCTATAGATGTCAGCCAAGCACACAAAATAAAGATGCTTCTGGGCATAAAGCTAGCTGAAAATTCAGGAGGAGGGGATTGAGAAGTGTCCCTCCCCTCAAATTGTGAAACTCACTGATAAAAGACAAGCAGAGAGTAAAACTGCCACATCTTCTAGGGATGCAGTGTTCTTGCAGCGGTGTCGGTCCCAGGATATTAGAGAGAGAGGATGGGTGAGGTAATATCTTTTATTGAACCAACTTCCTTTGGTAAAACAAGTATTCAAGCTACAGAGAATTCCTCATGCCTAGGAAAGGTACTCCAGTGTCACAGCTAAATACAAGATCAAACAGATTACTATAGGTAGTAAGCACATATTCTAAATGACTACTTCACCTTGAATGATCCCTTAGAATATGTTCTAACTACTTATGCTAAACTATCTGTTTGGTCTTGTATTTAGCTGTGACACTGAGTACCTTTACCAGACCTGAGGAAGAGCTGTATGTAGCTCGAAAGCTTGTCTCTTTCTCCCCACCAACAGAAGCTGGTCCAAAAGATATTACCTCCCACCCCAGAAAGACCGTTTGCCTGGACTGAGCTTCGACCTCATATTTTCCCCTATCTCAGACAAGCATCATAGCCACTGGCACAAATTCTCACTCTGGCTCAGCAGAGAGGGTAAAGACAGAATAGGTTCAAAGCCTTAATGACTCTCCTGCTCCTAGCAACGGTGTCACCAAAACGCTGAAGCATTTTAGAGGGACAATACTGGGGAAGTCTGCAGTGCAGCTGCCTATGATGTACTTATTCTGTAGCTAAAACAGAGGACTTCAGTCTCCAAGGCAGTCTAACATGTTTCACAAATATGTAGTCTCTTTAAAAAACACTCCATAATAGAATTGAACTGTATATTAATTGTACAAGTTTAAGTTTGGAATGAAAGCCCTTAATTGGGCTCCTTGCATCTCATGTTCATAAAATGTTTGAAAATGATCAAAAATTGAAAATGAGTATCTTTGTAGATCTAAATGTCATTAGCATACAATCAATTAATCACTTTACATCAGTTGACTCCATCTCTCTCCCTCCCTTCAGTTGTATGCCTTGTCACACAAGTGGAAAAGCGAGATAAATCAACCACTCATTTATTTGCTTTATTGCATAAATCACACTGCAACAAAATGAGATAAATCAAATAAAGAAGTTCAAGATGGGTTTCAGTGAATTCCTGAGATGCTGGAAATTAATCATGCAAATTAATATTATTCCTCCTCCAGGGAATACATTTTAATGGATTTTTCAGCATTTGCTATTCCTAACCTTTTTCCTTCTTTAATATATTCCCAAATGTTGCCACCATTTTTAGACAAAAAGATGATTAAATCAGTAATCTGCATCAGTGTTGTCTGTTGCAAAACAACACACACACACACACACACACACACACACGAGTCTCTTGGAAGAATGTTAAACTTGTGACAAAATTGCTAAAAATTCAAAATTAATGCTTGACTCTTCAGACACAATTCATATCTAAACTTTGAATAAAACAAAAGAGATATAACTGCATGAGGATAAGCGAAATTAGGTAGCCAGTACCTAGCATAAAATGTAATGTGGCCCTTGGATAAGGCTGCAAGACATAAAATTTGGGTAGCTAAATGGTCCTCTTCTTGTAATTGAATACTATGTATAATAAGGTATTTAAAATACATTAAAAGTCTACTTAATACTTTTGAAAGTTGCCCGATTGATAGCATAACCCATGCCTGGTTGGTGTGGCACTCTGTCCCCCTCTAGCGTCACCTAGCCCAGATGCTACAGCCTTGGCTAAGAGCCATGTGGCTTTTAGCTCATGCATTTAGCTCCAGAGGTCGCAGGTTCAAGCCCAATGACGGCAAATTTCCCTCTCAAATACCCCGGTGACATTAATTGTGCTGACACAGGTGTAATGTAGGATGGAATTTAACTCTGATTCAACATGGTCAGATGAGCAGTGTGAGTACAAATGTCCCCACATTGCTTTCCTAATGTGATTCTTCTGGAGAAACCAGAGCAACAAGTTCAGTCTCCCTGTCTGCTCACTCCCTGACCCCTCTGCAGAGACTGCTAAAAAAAAGTCTCAATTTGTGAAAATTATAACAATCATTTTGTGAGGTGGACATTATTCTCCAGCAAACGCCAAGTGAGATCACAACCATTTTCACAGAGGCTACCAAAATGCAGTTGAACAATAGCAGCAATATGGACACTACTGTGCTGTTTTAAACTATTGACCGAAAGGTAAAAGGCTCAGTACACTTCCACTGAACATCTAGTCTTTAATGATGTATCAAACCTAAATAGTCTCATGCAAAAATATATAGGAAACTCTGATACCAGAGACTGCCCAGATTATTACAAAGTCAGCTCCCTGATTCAGTAGTACATCATGAGAGCAGCTTGTTTTAATGCTATTACCAATGCAATGACAACTGTCAAATTTTAGTGACTCCTAACCACAAAGCCTTTTAAAGAATGTGGAGGAAAACAGGGTATATTTTTGTCTCCTCATGAACAGCTGGCTGGCATTTCCAGGTTGGAACCCAGGGTTTTCAGATAATCAAAGTCATCATGAGCCTGACTCACCATAAAGTGGTTTATGTGAATGTAAATGAGGTGTCTTTTTCTTGCCTGGCAGAAAGCCAGCAAATTTTATTTCTGATTTAGAGTACAAACTCAGGGGCACTCATGTATAGTGATATGAACAGAATGAAATCTACAGCACATTTATGAGACAAACTGGAAGCAGCATGGGGAAAACACTTCTCTTTGTTACACAGGCCAAATGTTAACAGTGGTGCACAGATAATATGATTTGTGTGTGAGCCTCCGACATAATATGTACCCTGTAAGGTGCCCTATGCAGGATGTGCTTGGAATTTCATGTACTGATACAAATATGGAATGCTCCATCATACTGGGCTGAACAGGCTCTCCAGTATCATAACAAGCTTGATGTCACACATAAGCATATATATTAAATAGAGTGATATTGTGATCACTGTCTGTAGGTCCGAGAAATATCAGTTTGTCCTCTCTTCTTTAGGAAAAGGAAAGAATGTGTCAAAAATATCAGGATTTTGGGGTTAAATAGTAAAGCCAGCATAAGCCTGAACTGCTTCTGTCAAATACAGCAGATATGAAATGGAGAAATAAAAGAGAAAGATCAGCTAAGAAGGTGGTAGCAAAAATTAGTGCTCAAAGTACCTGCTTACATTAGCCTAATAATAGTGGCCATAGGCCCCTTACACAAGAAAACTTTCTGCTGCTTTGAACACATACAGGTTGCAGGATTGGGACTTAAAGCACTTCTCTATAACCAAATGTATCACATTTGGGAATTGGCTTTTCTTTAAACCATAAACTTAATCAGAAGATTACAAGATTTAAAATCTTTATCAAGATAAAAATATCGTCTTTCTTGGGTTTTCCAAGATTTTGGAGCTAATGAGCCACTTTCAGATAAATAACACCCCATCCCTGGAGAGCTCTAAACCTAATGATATACAGCTGAAATTTTGTAACTATAACCATACCAGAAGCAGTTCATTATTATTTCATTGTTATATTGGGCTCCTTCTGGTTCTCTATTTTTAATCCACCTGGCCCTACTTGTCATACATTTTGATTGTAAGCTCTCCAGAACAGGGGACATCTTGTTATGTATATGGGAAGTGGCTAGAATAATAGGGCCCTGATCTTGAGCTACACGGTCCGTACTTTAGGCTGAACTCCATAAGGCCTATGGTGTCCATGATTAACTTGAGTAAATCTAGATTCCCACCTGTAATGCACTAACCCTAAATGGGATCAGGTACTAGGTTTTATTAGACTGAGACTTGAAAAGATACAACTTTGCAGTTGCTGGGATAACTGAGGTGACACAGGTCACCCTCGAAAAATGTTCAGCCTTCAGTGGAAGATGCAAGTTTACTGCATTCTGGAGGAACCAGCCACGTAAACAGGGTGGCATTTGTCCTCCATCCACCCTTTAATAAATCAATCAATCACAATGTGGCACTCTGTTTCTGATTCAACTGCTATATCTCAGGTTGATTCATTGTCATGGGCAGCTGTCCTCACTGCAGCCTATGCTCCCACTGAAGGAGCTATAGATGCTAATAAAGATCAATTCTAGCAGTCGTGACACAATCTGTTCACCACATGACAAATTTTATTATACTCGGACATATGAATGCCACACCAAGGTGTTCCAGAAATGGCTTTGAGACTAGTCTCAGGCCATTCTGCTCTCCTTCTGCACTTCTCATAATATTAACATCCTGGAAGTTGGTTCAGGCACTTAGATATCCATCAGGAAATCTGGATATCCAATGATGGCCAGTGATGGAAGGAGCCAGATTATATATTGGTCTGGAATTATAGTTTAGTGAGGTCATATTGGGCCTATGGAGGTGCAGATTACCTCAGGCAAATATTGATCATTTCTCCTTGTTGCTGAAATGGCAATTACCCCCTGATTTCAACACAAGAGTGTGCCTATTATGACACATAAAGCACAAGGCAGCTATGAAAATTCAGCACTTGCTAACAAGTCCTCTGTCACAGTGCATAACAAAGTCAATGCATTTGATGCTCTCCCTGGTGATGTAGAAACAGCTTGGATGGCCATAAGCACAGTCATCCAAAACCAAAATGCCCCAAATGACACCCTTGGCTATCTGATGAGATGCTTCAAATTCTGCAAGGAAAATCTAAGGACAGACAATGCCATGATACTGTTGAACATAAACTTTTACAAGTATGTTTTAGGCAAAAGCAAAAGTGGATAGTGAATATTATTTTTAGACCTTAGCAAAAGAGGCAGAAGAGGTAATAAGATTTAATAAATTATAACCTGCATTCAAAGCTGTTAAGTCACTTTGATCCAAAACAGGAATTCATTAGGCTTTTACTGTATATCGATAAATATGGCTGATGGTAAAATACGCTTAATGTAAAAAGTCCTGCAAAGGAGGAAAGAATATTATGAGACAATACTTAACCATCCTAAAGTAACTACATGTCCAGATTTGAATGTGTTAGAGGTAGATTCACTCCCTGACCCCCAAACTTGTGTAGATGTACCTACTTTGGAAGAGGTTGATGCTGATAGAAAGGTACTGCGATGCAGGCATGCCGCTGGACCTAATGTCAAAGCACCCGAACTTCTCAGACGTACCATAGAGCCCATAAGTGTAGCATTACACCAATTTTTTCTTTGATCTTGGACTACAGGGAAGATAAGAGTCAAGTAGAAGAAATGACCAACATCCTGTGTGCAGAAGCTATAGGCCAATAACTCTGCTTTCTGTTCCCAAACAGGTTTCTACACACATCCTACTCACTGGGCCTTGGCCTCTCCTTGAAAAACGCCATCATCCAGAGGAACTGGGCTTCACTACTGGGCAATCTACAATAGAAACTAAACTTGCTCTTCATCTTTTATCTAATGCAAATTCAATCATCCTTTGACAGCAGCATATGGAGACCTAAAGCATATGTAGACATAAAGCCTTCAATTCTGTTGACAGAGCAGCCCTGAGGAAGACTCTATGAGGCACTGGCATTCCCAACATTTTCTTGAGGTTAATTCAATATCTAGATAATGACTCCAGACCACAGGTGGGATGGGGAAACTCAAAGATCTGACAAGTTTTACACTAAAACTGGGTGAAGCAGGAGTGTGCTCTGGCCCCTGCCTTGTGCTGTACTTTGGGTCCATGAACATATCTCTGTAAATACCGGTATAACTGTCAGTTTAACACCTTTTGCCAACCTGGATTATGATGATGTCCTCTTAAACAAGGACCCAAATGACCTAGACACAAAAGACACACTAGAGAGCTTCAAGCATGTGGCAGCTACCCTTGGACAAAGACAAAACTCCAAAGTGTTGGTGTAAATTTTGTGAAACAAGACATCCTGTGCTGCTGGACAAAGTGGTGCATGATTTCTGGTTATACTTTAGGTCTCTCAGAGGCACACTGCCACTGTGAAGCAACTAATATATAGAGACACACTTGGCTCACATTCTAGCGCATTTATGCTCTTTTATGCTTAATAACGTAAGGTGCAGGAGAGTTCGGATTATACAAAATGATAAACACCAAAGGCATGTCTATGCTTCTGTTTCCTCACCACTCAGGTATTTTTTGGGATGGGTTCTGATTTCCTATGGTAGTCCAGAGTCCTTGCAGTACATGGACTCAAAAAAGCAGAAAGGGCCCTCCTGTCTCATGAAGCTATTACATGCTGGGCGACTTCTTCCTCATAGAATCTCTTACCCAGTTTCTGTGACTTTGCTCTCTCTTGCCCCACAATTTCTTTTCATGTGTGACCCCTGTCCCTGTGTGTTTCTTTTTTTGTAAGCCCCTTCTAGTCACCTGGCCTTTTTTGTTCTCCTTCTGGTAACTTTCTACTGATCCAGCATTCCCCCTAGCTTCAGAGGAATCAGCAAAACTTGTTTTTCCCCTTAAGGGTGTAACTTCTTTTTTAAATAATTTTTGTGAGGTTTAAGTACCATCATTAATCTCCACTACTTCCTTTTGTATCTGTCTAAGGTGTACATGCTACTGGCCTCTAGTCAGCAATAGTGAACTCACATAAATATATGCATTTATAATACAGCATTTTCATAACATGTCAATGTCAATAAGAATTGGTAAATTGTACAGATATAGCCCAATTCAACACAATAAGTAATATCTAATTATGAAGTTTCCAAAAAGGAAAATTTAATTTTAAAGAGAGGTACGACATATCCCACATTTCTGGTTGATGGGATGGGGCTTGATTTGCTGATGAATGATGTCCCAGATAAGGTTGAATTAGGGGGGAACAGAGTCTCAAATACCTTTCATTCCAAAAGCTTTATAATTGATTTTGTTATTCACTGTGACAGAAGATTTAACAAGTGCTGAATTTTCATAGATGCTTTGTGATTTATGTGTCATAATAAGCACACTCTTATTTTGAAATCAGGGGGCAATTTTAGCAACTAGGAGGAAATGATCAATATTTGCCGGGGATTCTGTACCTCTGTAGGTCCAAAATTAGCTTACTAAACTACAGTTCCAGATCAATATTTGAACCAGCTCCTTCCATCACTGGCCATCATTGGATATCCAGATTTTCTGATGGATATCTAAGTGCCTGAACTGACTGCCAGGGTGTTAATATTATGAGAAGTGCTGCTACTGAAAGAAAATTGATTCACAGACATATGAGGATGAAAATAGGAAGAGACATGTAAAGGCTTTCAAAGCTCTGGTTTGGCAGCCCTCTTTCAGAAACAAATTCTATTGAGTTCCTGGTTGGACAAAGTTGGATGTGTGGTCTTATCAGACAGGCCTTTCAGTTCTTGTAGTAGCTCAATCAGTGCTTCAGAGTCAATAGTATTTGGGATTAAACAATTAGTGAGTCACCTCTTCCCACTACATGGCTCATTAGCAAAACAGACCCTCAGAGGGTTCTGAAGTTCTCTCACATTCTGATTTATGAGGTCCTGATAGTTCCTGAGTTACTCCTCAGTGCCCTTGAAGAAGTCTGAAGCAAGAGGAAATGACTCCAAATTTCCTCTGCACTCAGGAATTTCCAAGTTTTCTGATGGACATTTCTACCCTGCTCTTTATAAATTCCATGGCCAAGGGACAACTGTAATTTTCCATTTCTTCTAGCACTTGCAGTGCTTGACAAGCCACCTGACAGCAGTTTCATCAACAGAATGAAGAGCCCTAGGGCCATTATCAACTCTGGTTAGTTGGCACTGATCGAAAACATGTTCCTTTGACTGATGGAGATCACACTGAGAAAGTGAGTCATTGCATGGAGTCCACATTTAGAGGTTGGCTGCACATATTCCTTGTCCAGTTCTTAACCTATTCAGCAAAGCCCAAAGGTGATGTGACCAGTCAAATCCCGGAGGTCAAATGTTGGATCAGTGACTAGGAAACCATTCTAAATGTCTAGTTGACAACTCATCATGCCATAGAGTTGCTGCTGACGAATTGGATTCTTTGACATAAGTCATGGTCTGGGATGACTGAAGATGCCTATGTACCATGGGAGACCTGCATTGGCATTTTGTTTTTTCACCTGTCTGTAGATTATCTGAAATGAATGTGTGGAGGAGCTATGTTGCTAAGAACTGGTGTCTATGGAATAGGTGTGTGGCACTGGGTGTCTGTGATGATGCAGATGGTCAAGTTCAATCTGATGTTGAGCAATTTCGTGTGAGGCAAATGACACCATACATGGGTAGAGTATTCTGCTGAGGAATAACGCAATGCCAGAGTCAATATGTCTGTGTGCCTGCGCCCATATCAAACCAGCTAATATGCTGATTTCTTATTCCTGGTCCTGAGTTTGACAGCAGTCTGTTTTAGATGGTCACAGTAAGTCAAAGAGCAGTCCATTGTGGAACTATGGTTTTCTTCTGTTTAAGTTGTTTGCCATTGAGGTAGATGTCTAACTCCCACTTAGCACTTGCATTGTGGAGGTGAAGATATTCAAAACTGTCTTGGTCAGAATTGGTTGAGACTCCAACTGCTACAGTAGTCTTCCATCTTGGCCAGGTCAATGTGCAAGATATGGAAAAAACCAACCATCATCTTCTAGTTAGACCTCGTGTATAACACAGGCCATAAAACTTTCCCAAAATAGTTCCTAGAACATATAGTTTGAAAAACAGCCAGTCTTGACTGAACATTTGTCAATGATGGAGAATCTACCAAGACCCTTGGTAAATTTTTCAATAGTTAATTATTAAAAATATATGCCTTATTTCTAGTCTGAATTTGTCCATCTTCAATTTCCAGCCTTTAGATTGTATTATATCTTTCTCCGCTAGATTGAAGAACTGACTCTTAAATCTTTCTTTCACACATATACTTATAGACTTTAATTAAGCCACCTCTTAACCGTCTCTTTGTTAATCTAAATGATTGAGCTATTTGAGTCTATCACTACATAGCATGTTTTCTAATCCTTTAATCATTCTTGTGACCCTTTTCTCAACCCCACCAATTTATCAACAACTTTTTTGAATTGTGGGCAACAGAAATGGACACAATATCCCAGCAGTGATCACATGAGTACCAACTATAGATGTAAAATAACCTCTGTTCTTCTATACAAGATTCTTCTGTTTATGCATTCCAGGATTATAGTAGCACTTTTGGCCACAGCATCACATTGGGAGGTCATATTCAGCTGATTATCCACCACGACCTCCAAATCTTGTTTCAGAATCATGGACAGAACATATATATTCCACTCAGGACAAAAGAATTCAGCTTGGTCAGGTACCCAAAGTTGTCAGAAAGGCAGGCTAAGCATGCCACCAAAGACTGATGGCATTAGCCAGAGGAGACTGCAGATTATTAAAGAAAACGGCTATAAATTCAATGAGTCTAGTTATCATTTTACCAGTCAATGTGAAAGAAGAATTACTGTTGAAGAGAATTTATGTCATCACAAAGCAATGCAAAAGATTGTCAATACAGCCTTCAGTGAAGTTTTCTACTAAAGAGTCAAATATTGGCATTATTATTAGTTTATTTGCAATATGAAGGACTTGGTTCGGGTTTCCCAGGATTTTCTTAGCAGCAAGAGATTTTGAGTGTTAAACATAAATGCCATAAGGCACCAAATATGATGGTTTGAATATATGTGACCAAGCCATTGTTCTCATCTCTCATCACATTGGTACTGTCTGTGCAGATCACAATGTAACACATCAATGCAGTGTGATAATCTTTGACGGCTTCCTGATGCATCTTAAGTAACCATCATCCTATTGTGAATTCTGATACAGCCTTACTGAAGAGCAAATCTTCTTCAACAGAGGCAGTGTAAACACACCTTTGCAGCACACCCTGTTGATTCATTGAGTTGAATTTCTAATTAGTCAGGTCTTCTAAATTTTGGAAGCAACTGTTCTCAGATATTCTCAGATATATTCTAGCAATATGACACAAAACAGTGTTATTTGACAAAGACATTGATTTTAGATGGAGAGTTGCCTCAGACATTATAACTTTTGAATTCCTCTCTAGCGCAGGGAAGGATATGAATTTTTGTAGTGGTACACATCTTCTACTTCTGTGATTTGTACAGACTTCAACAAAATACCTTAAAGGCCATCATCTGGATGCTGCCAGTTTGATCATTCCAATCTTGTTGATCAATCAAGGCTTCAAAATCATGGAGTTTTCCTTTCTGAGCCAGATGTCTGGCTTCAGAGTGTGGCAACTTTGAAGCCTCTGTGCTTTCAGCAGCCAGAACTTCAGAACACACTTCATATGGTTTTAAACTGACTGACACAAAACCAATCATCATATTTGTTGTCATATTTCTGTAGGGTTGTAGGTGTTTTCCTTTCTAAATCATCACTGGAGCAATTTGGCATTTTCCTCTTCCCAAAACAATCTCTTTACAAATCACCCCTTAAACAGAATGAGCTGCCAAAGAGACTGAAAGATATGGTCATGAGAGATACAGCAGTAAGCCCTTTTGCATGCTGGTGTTTACAATGGACGTTTATGGCATTTGAGTTCAATGATATATTTAACATGGTATATGTGGTTTGCTATTCCTAATAAATATTTGAATGTGTCTTGTGTTCCTTTTTGTTAAGCCATTCCCAGGCATATTCACTGAAGATTTAATATTGTTTTATTAGCAAGAGATCTAGAACACACTGCATGCTAATTCTTCTCTACATACCTATTCTGTGCATTATTTAATGGATTACACTACTAACATCACTAAATCACAAGCAGGCATTCTCAACTTACAGTAATACAGTTGCCTTAAAGGCTGTCGCATTCCTCCTCCACATCATACATTCTACATTTAACCCCATTTTGGGGATCTCAGGTTACATATGGTCATGGTAAAAGGATACAATTGCAGGGTTTATGCTATGTATCCAGTTTTTATCATTTCAAACTTACTTAATATTTGTACATAAATTTTCCATGTTTTGTTACACCACTGGCAGACCCATTGATTAAGGGACAGGCTTTCTTAGGCCACATAGATCTGTATTTAATTAATTGTATAATTAAATATCACTTTTAAAATAGTTAGAAATACCATCAGAACATAAGAATGGCCATGCTGGGTCAGAGCAAAGGTCCCTCTGACCCAGCATCCTGTCTTCCAACAATGACCAATGCCAAGTGCCCCATAGGGAATGAACAGAACAGGTAATCATCAAAAGCGACAAAGAGTCTTGTAGCACCTTATAGACTAACAGATCTTAGGGATCATGAGCTTTCGTGGGCTAAGACCCACTTCATCAGATGAATGAATGGTAATCATCAAGTGATCCATTCCCTGATGCTCACTCCCAGCTTCTGGCAAATAGAGGCTAGGGACACCACCCCTGCCCATCCTAAAAGCCATTGATGGATCTATCTTCCATTAACATATCTAGTTCTTTTTTGGAACCCTGTTATAGTCCCAACTCTCCCCTATTTGACATAGAACAACCTTCCCCATGCTGTTGGAGGGTCTCAAAGGCAAGAACCTAACAGAACAAAGTCATTCAAACAGAAAAACGCATGCTCCTTTTCAACAAGCAAGGGTACTAGTTCTATGTGTTCCAGGCATCAAGGCTGGGTAGTGTCTTGTTTCAAATATCCCTATTTATGTCAAAAGAAACAATTTCCATTTCCTTTCTGAGCTTATTCTGCCTCAGCAGTTGCTGCCTCCTGGGCACAGCTGGGCAAAGTGTCCATTGCAGTTATCTTTGAAACTTCTTTGAATGCTTCTTGTAGCTTTTAAAAATATTATTACAGAAAGGCCCTATCTGGATCTCTGTACTAATCTTTTGTTAATTTTTTTTATTGTAATTAATTAATTTATTTTAGGTGTAATCACAAATGCTAAAGGAGGAATAGGAAGATGGGACTCCCCAAACTAGAATAATTATTTCCCTTTGATAGTGTGATTCCTTTACCTCTGAACAAGAGATGACACTAAACTGAGAGGAGTGGTAGATATGCTGGAGGGCAGGGATATGATACAGAAGGACCTAGAAAAATTAGTGGATTTGGCTAAAAGAAATATGATGAGGTTGAACAAGGACAAGTGCAGAGTCCTTCACTTAGGATGGAAGAATCCCATGCACTGCTACAGACTAGGGAACGAGCGGCTAAGTAGCAGTTCTGCAGAAAAGGACCTAGGGGTTACAGTGGATGAGAAGCTGGATCCGAGTCAACAGTGTGCCCTTGTTGCCATTTTGGGCTGTATAAGTAGGAGCACTGCCAGCAGATCAAGGGATGTGATCATTTTCCTCTATTTGGGATTGATGAGGACCCATCTGGAGTACTGTGTCCAGTTTTGGGCCCCACACTACAAGAAGGATGTGGAAAATTCAGCAAGAGTCCAGCAGAGGGCACAAAAATGATTAGGGGGCTGGAACACCTGACTTATGAGGAGAGACTGAGGGAACTGGGGTTATTTAGTCTGCAGTAGAGAAGATTGAGGTGGGATTTGATAGCTGCTTTCAACTACTGTACATGAAACGGGGTTCCATAAAGGATGGATCTACACTGTTCTCAGTGGTACCAGATGGCAGAACAAGGAGTAATGGGACAGAACAAGGGGAGGTTTAGGTTGGATATTAGGAAAAGCTTTTTCACTAAGAGGTTGATGAAGCACTGGAATGGGTTACTTAGGGAGGTGGTGGAATCTCCTTCCTTAGAGGTTTTTAAAGTCAGGCTTGACAAAGCCCTGGCTGAGATGATTTAGTTGGGGATTGGTCCTGTTTTGAGCAGGGTGTTGGACAAGATGACCTCCTGAGGTCCCTTCCAACCATGAAGGTCTATGATATTCTATGATTTTAAGGGCAACCTCTCCTTTGAGCCCCCAGTCTCTTACAGGGTATTCCATAATGTGAAAGCAAAACTATGATCTTTGAATAAATTATGCCACTGTGCTCAGTGAAGGGTGGGTAGTACCTCTAACTTCATCCTCTACCCAACTACAGATCTGGAACTTACAGCAACAACTCAGTAGCATAATACAGAACTAGCGCTCCTCTTTCTCCACCTCCCTCTTCCTTGACCACGGAAGCAGAGGAGAGCATGGGCTCCTTTACTTTCATGCTCAAGACCTTTAGTTAGAATCTGAGGTTTTGCAGTTTGCTCTGACTCTTTTGGAACTTTGCAAATCAGAGTGATCCTCTCCCACACAAGCATGTCTGACCCGACTACCATTATTTGGAAGTAGTCTTGTACTCCCAAAGTAGCAAGGAAAAATTATTAATCCCATATAAAAGTATAAACATGCAGGGTGCTGAACAGGCATCATGGAGCAAGTAAAGTGGAAGAGGGTACTTGCATTGTTGCAAATGTAAACAGTACTGGGTAGTAGCTGTAACTCAAAATAGTGGCTTTGACTAGATAGCAAGATTTCTGACAAGGGAAGAAAAAAGCTGAGGTAGGGAATGCCTGTAAATATGATAGCTAGGAAAAGAGCGTACACATTTCTGAAATTGTACGTCATGCTTTGGCTACGATGGTGGCACAAAGCATTGGGCAACACTGGGGCTGCCTCTGACGCAGGGCATGTGATTATTAGATTTCCACAGTGGCCATTTATGATTTTCTTGCCAACTTTTGGCTTGCCAATTTGCTGATGCCGGTGGCTGGGGGGCAGAGGCGAACGAACACTGCACTGAGATTTTGATCATGCCACTGTCTTTTTCTTATTACACTGTTTCATGGCAACCTACTGAGTTTGTGGCCATGCATTGTTGTACATGGTACCTTAATGCGTCTTTGTTTGGCCAGTTATTTCCATGCCCCTGATGATGAGGCACCTGACAGATCTACCCATTGGCCTGCTTTTTGTCATCTATTGTCAGATGAAAGTGAGGAATACTTGTAGCACCTTAGAGAGCTATAGCTCACTTCAACTTTAGCAGTGGCATGGTTGGACATGCAGAAACTGAGATGCTTTTTCACTGCATCAGCCCTTGCTGTTTTACTGATGATTTTTCATCATGCAGACTGGGTGGGTTGCCTTTCTGATAGTTGTTGTGATGCTAGTATATGGGGAGCAGGGTCCTGGCCACAACTCATGCCCATCCCCTTTGGGGTGTCAGGTGCCACAGTGGAATAAGAAGGGAGAAGTCCCTGAACTCCAAAGAATATAGGGACTGCAATTTGCTGTTGATGGGGCCACACAAGTTGAGGAAAAACTCTTTAACTCCTGTCCTACAACTGGGAACCCAGTGAAGGTTCCAAGTCACACCTACAGCTATTATTTCAATATTCTCTAAAAGCAGTGGTTTGCCTATCATTTATGGGTGTGCAGAGCAAGACAGGTATCTGGCAGTCAAACATTGTTTGCACTCATTTTTTACATATAGCACTTCTGTGCTCTAATGCAAACTACTAATCTCCAAATATTCTTTGTAGGCTACATGGCTTTTTTGGGTTGTATTGTAAGCATTTTGATGCAGAATTATGTTCCTATTCAGGCTTTTCACTCCAGGTCAGACAGTTTGCTTCTTGTACCATCTGTATGTCATACAATCTCCATAGACTTCCCATACACAGAACATTTTTTTCCATTTGTCTCCAAGGGCTGAATGTCCTTCCAGCTGATAACTACTCAAATGATTCACTCAGAATTTTAAGTTTAAGCTTAAAACATGTGTTTTTCTAGTTATTTCTCAGTTGCTGCTGTACATATGGCTACATCTGATATATGTACTTAGTATTGTTCCTTGGTACTTGAAGGACAGATGATAAATTATAATTTTTTGTAGACATAATTTTCTACACTCTGGGTCCTAGTGGTGCCCTCCCTCCCCCACTTTCTGGCACCTGAACCAGCCGACTCAGTTCGCCTCATGGTAAGACCAGCCCTGATAGACTCCATGTCCCAAGGTGTTCAGTCTAAATCCCAGTGGGCGCAGTTACTTTCCTTTCACCTTTTCTCTCAGCAAGAATGAAATTAATAGTACACTTATTAGTAAAGAATGTTTTTAAAAGGTGACTCCTTTATCTATACTGATTGGAAGATAAGTACCATAAGAGGAAACAACACAGGCAGGGGGAAAGGAAGAAGTGTAGGAGCTACTTTCAAGAGCCTATGAGAGGTGTGGTTTAATATTTCTTATTCCTCTCACTTTCCCTCCCTCTCCTAGCACTCCTCCTGTGTTTTCATCCAATATTAATCTTGTAATGTTATACAAAGAGAAGATAACAAAATAAAGGGCCAAATTCTAACACCTTTCTAACTGGCCACAAATCACATACGTATTAACACTGTATTGTGAGACCATTGTCTGGTTAACCCCCATCATAGAATATCAAGGTTGGAAGGGACCTAAGGAGATCATCAAGTCCAACCCCCTGCTCAAAGCAGGATCAATCCCTATATTTTCCACAGATACCTAAATGGCCCCCTTAAGGATTGAACTCAAAACCCTGGGTTTAGCAGGCCAATGCTCAAACCATTGAGCTACCCCTCCCCCCCAATCATACATCCTAACATACAGTCTCATGATACACCAGAACAGTAAATTTGTCCAACGTTTGTTGGAAATCATAGATACAGAGAAACATCCCTGTGTTGGGGGAGTTATTTCATGGGAACACATTTCTCTCTCCCCCACTTTTTGGGTTCATGGTAGTGATACAAAAGGATTTTGAGATGCTCTATTTTGTTTTATAAGCACAGCACTGAAAACATTGCTGGAAATAGAGAAAGAACTGAAATAATTGGATAAATTGGTAAGAAATGGGGTGTCCATGATAGACCATAACATTAAGGTTCATACATTAACAATTAAGAATATACTAAAGAAATAAGGTGATTGTTTATATTTTAAAAGTTTGGTAATTTAAGTATGCATACAATGTTGGCACACAGCCCAGGGCAGTGAATTGGCAGTTTAAGCAGGTTAGACTATGGCTAGTGTGTTAGTAGGCAGAGTATGGATTGAGGTTAGGTAAAGGTCACTCCAAAACTGAAAAGAAGGGTCAGTCATGCATATTGAGTCAAAGAGTAGGTGAGGATCCCCAGATCATCACAGTAAGCATTTCATAATACTAAGACTTGTATAACAGTTTTGATTGACAGTTATGATTAGTCTATAAGTATGGAGCAGAAAGAGAGGGTCTGAAGGTGTTTGGAAGATAGATATGCTAACCAAGCCAATCAGAACAGGCCAAAATGTGTATAATAAACAGAGAGCAAGCAAGCAATCATCAGTCATGTCAGGAGCAGAAGAAGGAGAACCAGAACATCAGGAGAAACCTAAAAGACCAAAGGAATCAGAAGAAGTAGCAGAAACAACCACTGGGTGACAGCAGCAGCAGTGATCTGTAGTGGTGGCTATAATGCAGCCTGAACCTGTGAAGTCAGCTTTTTTAGAATTATTATGGCACATGGTAAAAAAAACACTTGTATGATGCTTTGATTTGTTTCTCCTTTTTAAAAAATAGCATCCCTGCAGCCCTTTCAAATGGAGGCCTGCTGCCAAACACAGTATGACTAGTTGTCTTTGAATGTTAACTTTCCAGTCACTGCTCTTGCCCCCATGCCGCTTGACAAGTGCTGTACTGCTCAGGAAAGATCGCATTAATTACCACTTGACTGTTAGTTCTCTCTCCATTTCTTGCAACACTATTCAATCATATACTAATATTCATTGTACAGAGTGAATATGAAATGAATATTCATGACACAGCTAATTGTCATTGACATCTCTGATTTCATTATAATTTCTGTTTAGCTTAGCACTTCTTGATACTTACAATATGCCCATCCCTGTGCTACATAACTATTAACTGCATGAGAGGTTCAGACCCAATTACATAAACATAGGTGTTCACATCTAATAATATTGAGGATATTTGGAGAAATTTGTTTCTTATGCATGTATAGATGGATTCAAATAGCTTCTATAATATTTTTCACATTTAGTCAAGCTCTTAATAATTCAGGACTTCTAAGACCTTTAGCAGAACACATGTAAGCATTTTCCTTCTACTGGGATTTACGGTAGAGAAATGGAATGATGTATTTACTGTGTGCATTTCATCACAGCTTTATGAATGCAACAGGGAAAATATTGCATGCAAACTAAACAGAAAACTCTTGCATATGAGCCAATATAATGTTTATCAAGACACTTGTTTTCCTTGCAAATTTGGTAAGCTCTTGAAATCTATCTGAATCAGTCTCATTTAAACCAATGTATTTAGTGAAACAACATCTACTAGGGACCTTGTAGGTACTGAGGGAACTTAATTGAATTGGCTACAGTTGTAGTGTTAGATAGCAAAATGCCATGGAAGGTTTACTTCATTTTTTAAAGTGAATAGGTAGAAAGAACAAAATAAAAGTGGCATACCAAATACCATATCTTTAGCTCTGTGGTGCTTTTGTTACAAAGATAAATATAGGGCAAACATGGATTCAAATATAGCCCAAATTTTAAAGAGGATTATTTTTGTTGAAACTATATATCTTTACAGTCTGATTTGCAAAATCTAGATGCTTTTAACAATTACATTGGAAGACTGCTGAATTTAAAATGTAGGAAATTTTTCATTAGAAATTGTGAGAGGGGAACCTGCTAAAGAGAGAAAGGCAGTGGATTGGGGAAAAAGTTATGATAGTTTGTTAGCAGCCTGATCATGTTTTTGTCAGACTATATTTAGCAGAGGTCATGCGGCAAGATGAATAGCTGCCCCTTTCCTCTACTGGGAAGAAAGCTGACCCGAAATGTTGTGATCAGACCATACTGAACTATCTGCCTGGCTGCAGAGTGCCTACCGATTCTTGTTTGTTATAAATGTTAGCCTTTGGAACTGTTATTTACAAGCACTATCTATGGTTGCCCTGAGATTCCCCAGGCATCGCTGGTTGCAGTAGTGTGTCCATTAAATTATTTCATTCAGGGCAATCAAGGAGACAGAGATTCAGACTTACAGCTCACAACCTCACTACATTTTATAGTGACCTGCTATCTATCCATTTAATTGACTTTTTTAAGAAGTCTGAAATTATTTAATTTTCCTAAGGAATACCTTCAGTTTCACTTACCTATAAATAAACAGTTTCATTCACCTTTCCTTTAGCATTGCTATCTTCTTTCCCCCCTTTATAGTGTGCCAGGTAAATGCACATAGACATAAATGATAAAGAAACTACTAATGAGATAGATGAATAAATGTGACACAATTGTAGCCTAGTTGTACATTTTCATCTTGATATAAAGGTAACAAAAAGAGTATAAAACTGCTAAATAGATAAAACCCTGTGTATAGCTTCAGCTTAACGGTGTTGCAGCTTCTGGAAAGTTTAACAGCCCAGGAAGCGCTGTTAAATAAACCATCCATGAACATTCCAAGTCAGATAAGTAATGGAAAGAGCAAACTATTTGAGAAACACATTAAGAACAAAAGGAAGTACTGCAGGCTTCCTGAAGAAGATGGACAAAGGGTCATTCTGTGACATGCATGGACCCAGTTAGCTAGTCCCCTGCTGATGGGAACAGCAAATGATACTCCCCGACAGAAGTTTTCCTGGAGGTCACATCTGATGTTGGTGACAATTATAAAAAGAATTTAGTTCTGTAAGAAGAGAAGTGTAGAACATAGGAGAAAGAGTGAGTGAAATGGAAAAGTGGATATGCTTCCAGTAAGTGTAAATTACTTTAAACCCCTCCATCTCTCACCACCATAAAGTAACAGTCCTAGAATGTAAAATGAAAGACTTACATGTGTTGGAACCTGATTCATGGAAGCACCCCTATTCAGGGCAGCACTTAGGAATGTAGTTAAGGTCCATTTAAGCAAGTGACATTAGAGGACATGTGTTAAGGAAGTTTAACCACTTAAAGCTTTAAGCATGTGCATAAGGGCAGTGTTAACTAGGGATGAACTTAAACAAATACTTTCCTGAATCAGGGCCTTGAGCAGCAATTGGGTAAACTGGCTCGCAAAATATCTTCATTGTGGAGATGCCCAAGTATGTGAAATTGTGTAATAAGGTAAAATTCATGGCTAAAGTGCTTCCAGAAATGCTGGATTCATTGGAAGTTGTGAACACTGACATGGAGCGAGTAACCAGAACTCAAGGTCTCCAGCTGGACAGGACAGCGGGACTCACCACATTCTGGTTCACTTCCTCTGATTCATGGTAAAGGAAACAATTTTAAGAGAGAGAAATACAGACAGCATCTTGCAAACCGTTAATGGTCTGGATTTTTCTAAAAAATGTAAGAAAAGAGGAATGTAAACAACATGAATTGAAAATTCCACCAACGAAGGAAACTGGAAAACCTTTCCAAGTGACAGATATCAGCTTCTGTAGAATCTGAACTTTCATTAAAAAAACACTCCATTTTTAATCTCTGTGGTTTGGAGATAACTTTCCAGATGTTAACCACATGTAAACTGGTGCAGGGATCTCTTAATCTGCAGGCAAAAAGTTCCAGGAGGAATTGACAGTATGTTTTGAAACTTTTAAAAAGCACATTCAGTAACTCCTCGCTTAACGTTGTAGTTATGTTCCTGAAAAATATGACTTTAAGCAAAATGATGTTAAGCGAATCCAATTTCCCCATAAGAATTAATGTAATGGGGCGGGGTTAGGCTCTAGGCTTTCACCAGACAGAAAAACTATACATTTTTATATATTTATATATCTATACATATATACACATATGCACACACATATATACACAGACACATACTATATGTTTTAAACAAACAATTTAATACTGTACACAGCAATGATGATTGTGAAGCTTGGATGAGGAGGGGAAGTTAGAGAGTGGAAGAGGGTGGGATATTTCCCAGGAAATGACCTTTATCTAACCTCAGTCCAGGAAATGATGAACTAGCTTTTGGCTGACCCTCAAGGGTTAACACATTGTTTTTAATGCAGCCTCACACTCTACATGACAGCAGGAATGGAGGGAGGGGAAAGAGTATGGCAGACAGTGACACACACCTCGTGTTTGGGAGAGAGAGAGAGAGAGATGTGCATTGCCCCTTTAGGTAAGCTGACCTCACTCTTACGTCGATCAGGAAGTTGAAACAGCAGCTGTTACCCCAAGCTCCGTGTCTCTCCCTCCGTGTCCCCAGCCTGTTCTTTATGGAGAAGTGGTAAGTGGGGTGCAGGAGCAGGGGGGAGGTGGACACCCTGACATTAGCCCCTCCCATCCCCCCTGCATAGCAAGCAGGAGGCTTGCTGCTCCAAGCAACTCCAAGGCAGAGGACAGGAGCAGCACATGGCAGTGGGGGGAGGGACATCTGAATTTCCGGCAATTGATAGCCTGCTGGGCGGCTGCCACACAGGGAACTTAGGGGAGCAGGGAGCTGATAGAAGGGCTGCCAGTCCACCCTGGTTCCAAGCCCCCACCAGCTAGCTCCAACAGGCTGCTCTTCCTGCAAGCAGTGGACAAAGCAGGTTGCTGCCAAACAACGTTATAAAGGAGCATTGCACAACTTTAAATGAGCATGCTCCCTAATTGATCAACAATTTAACATCGAAACAATGTTAACTGGGATGACTTTAAGTGAGGAGTTACTGTATATTCTGTTAAATCTTTTCAGTATTGATTTTTAAGACAAACACTAAATCTCCCCTATTGTAGTCAATACTGCTTTTACTGATCTTAATATAATTTCAATTAAGCTGCTATACTTTTCTTAAGGGCTCCAAACTAAGATAGCTGAACTCACTACAGCAACAAGGGATATCAGGAAAACAATGGCTTCATTGCAATCATGTGAAAGACTTTATAACACCATATTTGCAAACAAAAGACGACCCATTCAAAATAAATATGTTGATGAGAACTAGGGAAAAAGGATTTGCAATAATGTTATGTGAAGTGCTGCAAAAAGTGCAGCTCTCATCTAAAAGGGAAGCTCTTTCAATGTCAAGATAAGATTTTGACAAGAGTAAAGAGAAGAAAAGGTGATAGCAATTGTGATCCAGATTCCAAGAGATAACACTTTTACACAAGCACAAGTTGCATTTGATCCCACTTCACTTTTATAATATAATCTGTAAAACCCTCGTAGATGTACTAAATGTCAGGCACAGGTGGTCACTTTTTAATGTGTGTTGTGGCAAAGGAATAGTGACACAATACAAGTTTCATACTCATTTAGTCGAAAAGATACAGAACCAGAAGAAACTTGCTTCAGTCTGTGTCTACAAGATATGCTAACACAGGCAGAGAAATACATGTTACCATGTTAAGCACTCCACCTACTGACTTAAAAGCCAGGGACTGACCTTTGTAGTAAATAATTAGCAACAAGCAATTTGTTTTTAACCTAGTTGTAATGCACTTTGATCCCACCCACATGGAGGAGACCATATTGAATTGTAACAACCTTACTTTAAAGTTAACAATGTGTAGATGGGCACTATTTTTAACAAGCCAATATTGTTAGATGAAATCCCAGTAAAAATATAGTTATGCAATTAATTGCAATACATATCTCTATCTGTAAAATGAAGATAATCGTACTCATCTGTAACTTTCAGATCTAAAAACTTTGGGATGAAAAGCACTATGCAAGAGCTAGGAGTTACTACTACTAGTAGTAATATGCTATACTACTAGTAGCAATAGTATAAAACCTAGCTGTGGAGTGGTACAGGGTGAACCTCTCTAGTTTGGCACTCTCTGGTCCAGCAATATCCGTGGTCCGGCATGATTTTATTTTATGTTTTTTATACTTGATCTGCTTATTTCCTTGTGCCAATACAACAAAATTGTGCAACAACACTAACACTTTGTTATGAAGAGAGCTGGTAAGCTTTGGCTAGGTGGCAAGCACTGTTCTGTTTATTCGCCTCGGTGAGATAAAATATTGCTTCCCGTGGTTTGGCAAATTCTCTGGTTTAGCCCTGGTGATGTCCCGAGGATGCTGGACTAGAGAAGTTAAACCTGCACCTATAACTCCAGTTTCATTTGAAGAACAGTGGTAAGAGACCCCACCCTATCAGGATCTGTGGATATCAAAGGTAGAGTGCAGCTGCTGTGCCTCCCTTGGAGAGCGTACATAATATACTTCCTCATTGCTGAACAGGTAGCTCTTCTGAGTGCTGCAGAAGGGTAGGAGGATTTGGGGCTATAGGCCTGCCCCCTTCCTGCCTCCACTGGAGAAGATAGGGTTGCTAACAGTACAGTGAGTGCAAGGACTGCCACTGTACTCCTCCCTGCGGTGCCCTCTTTCTCCTTTGCACATCTATGAAGGGGCTGGGCACAGTCTTGTCCCAAGTGAATGCAATTCGAAAATGCAAAATTATCTTCCTGCCAACGTAGTAGTTTGGAGTCTGCTAGATATCACATTAAGAAGCAGGGAGCTAATGGTCCCAGTCATTATGGCTCTGGTGACATTACACTTGGAATACTGCATTCCACTGTGGGAACCATGTTGCCAGAAATATAGTGACAAACTGGAAGGAGTTCAGCAAAGAGCAAAACTGATCAGGGGTCTGGAATGATGTGGGCAACGTGATTGGAAAAGCTGAATAGATTGCTAAGTGATGACTAGGGGGGCAGATTGATAACCAGCTACAAATATTTGAACACCACGAAGAAGAGAGAATAATTATGTTATGCATTAGGGTATAATTAGCAGCCACTAAGTGAAAAATAAAACAAAGAATCAGGAGAAACAGTGATATGCACCAGGCCTGAACAGCCTCCCGAGGAGTCATGGAAACCCCATTGCATGTGACTCTAACATCCAGACTGGACAAAGCACTAGAATATGTACTTTAGAGAACTATCTTGCATTGACAGGAAGAAGGATGGGATTATCTAAAAGGACTCATCTATCTCAAACTCCTGTGGGTCTATACAAACATTAAGCTAGACGTTTTGTCAGAGGCTCTGAGAAATGCCTTCCCAATAAAGTAACCAACGTGGTAAAGAGAGCACTCACCCTCCAATCCTTACTCAGAAGTCCATTCTGTGAGGCCTTTACTATATTGTTTCCAAACCACATCTACCTTTCACTGTTTCTGTTTAGCAGATGCTCATTTGCTGGTACTTAATTTTGTACTGGATTTAAAGTAATAGATTAAAGGCATTGAGTATTGATGACTAAATTAAAAAGACTGGCTGCCAATAGCTATAACAGTAAGTAATAAATAAAGAGCACTGGCTGCCTCTGTGTCCTCTTGACCATGCAGAACAATCATTAAGAATTAAATGCTGTGATTCAGTCCCCCTCTTCCCCAAGGGGCAGTGTCTGACACATCACCAAGTATGCAGTGATCTGGGAACTACGCCAGAAGTACAAACTTGTTCTTTGAATAAGAACAGTTTAAAGATAGTTCTTGCCTAAGGGGGAGGAGGAAGTAACACTTTCTTTTTTTCCTACTCAAGCTCATAATGAACAAATGTTTTTAAAATGGTAATGGGAAATCCTGTAGACATCTCTGTTTACTGTGTTGCAAAAATGAAACCCAGGATTCCAGCTGACATAGGGTGCATTTAAGGCATGTGATTAAGATGAATACTGAAATGTATTATTTTCCTGATTCACCTATCTTTGTCGCTATAAACATACATGAAACACTGGAAAGACACATATGATGATGACACAAGCATAAGCCATTATCAGCATTTTACTGTGCGTTTAAAGAAATGGGACTTCAGAGAAAAATAAAATGTGAATGAAACATATATTATCTGAGAATGATGTTCCCATTATGGATCTGATTCTGCTGTCTTTTATCTGTGTTTTACACCATTCTAACTTTACTGAATTCAGTTACTCCAGATTTACAGAAGATAACTGAAAGCAGTATTAGGATCTATTAGTCTTAGCAAATCACAACAAAAAAAATCACAATAATGTAACACTTACGTGCTTCTTTAGTTAAATTGCTCAATTTGGTATTTGGTATGCAACACTCTACATTTAAATTACTCTGTGAATTGCAGTGTAATAGTTTTAATTTTTTTCTACTCTCCATTGACTGCAATAACCTCTTAGATGTTTTAAAATACATTTTATTTTCCATTTGGCAAATATGTTTTTTTTTTTGGCTTTCATTTCTAATGATGCTTGACATTAATGTCACTTTTCTATTTACTCCTTTGCATACTGCTCTTTATGTCAGCGCAGCACTGGAACTGGGTTTGGTTAAAATGAGTTTCCTCTGCCTGGTGTGCACCAGCATAGCATAAAACAGAGATTATGTCTAAACCCTCCGGAAACAGTACCTATTTAATTGTTTTTAAATGTTACTCCCTTATTGATGTTGACAAGAGAGAGTGGGCCAAACTCAAGCCTCTACTGAAGCCATTGGTATTACACCAGGGATTAATTTGTTCCAGTATTCCAATGTAAACAACATTTCAAACAGAGAGCCTAATCACAGCTGGCTATGCATGAGTGTGCAAAATGGCTGAGTAGGCGTAAGCCACCCCTCCTCCCAAAATCCTCATGCAGGGATAGCCATAGTCACAATGAGGAGGGTAGTCAAAGCTCATGGTTGGCAATGTTACTATCGCTGGCCTGGCACAAGAATGAATGCACAACAGCAAGCCTTTCAAGGTGTGGCTGCTGAGCACCTTCACTAGCATGTGCTCTCCGCAAGTGCTGACACTCTTTAAAAGGGTTCAGCATGCAGTGCATATATCAGACAGAATTCCCCAAAGAATCCCACGGCTGCAATGCTCCTCTTTGCATCCTTCCAGTAGCGAGAGACGTGTTTTCCTCTGTGTCAAAGGGTAGTTTAATAAAAGATTCTGGTTTTGGGGACCGGTGATGAAGGTTTAAATCCTTCTCTTTTGACATGACCCACAGCCATGTGTGACATAGCCCACAGCCATCTTGAATGCTCAGCAACCATAAGATGGAAACAAAAACTATATAGTCAAAACCACTGGCCTTGATGTAGGCAGACAGAGAGAAAAGCAGGAGCTGCAGCATTACTAATAGGGATAGATATATATTCACAAAGTCATGAGAATGGGAGAGAATGGACAAGCTAACCTTGAGTTTCTGCAGCTTCTTCCTGATAATAACAAATATGAGGCTTTACTGCTGCCAGTGTATTCCACTAATGAAGAATAAAGATAAGTAGACCCTGAGAACTTTTTACTAACTTTGAAAAATACAAAAGCTAATGAATAGGTAGGTGGTCTTAGGCACATGAACCCCTGTATAGTGAAAATAATTGGTTAGAATTTTTTGCATAGCCATGATTTAAGCATATTAACTGGCTAAGGCATAAATAAGAGAGAGCCTCATTTTAACTATATAATGAGGGTCAGAAAACAAGCTCCAGAACTTTATCCCGGGATATAGCTCAAGACCAAAGCTAATTAGGATTTTCAACCCATTTGTGACTAGATTGTGCAAAAGCCGGAGCCCAGATGACATGACCCTAACTGGTCATTGGGAGACATCTGTCTTATTGGGAGTGGTGAGCAGAAGAAGCTTGGCATGTGTATTGTGTTGATTGGTTGTTAATTGTTAATAAATATTTGTACATGTTTAACGATATTCACTGTGTGAAGTCTCTTTCACTTGAGAAAGACCTCACAGACCGGCAGAGCCCTGAGTCTAATGGGAATAAGTGTTAGTCCTGAGGCCACAAAGAGATAGCGCCATGATCCCTAGGAGAGGTAAAGTTGGGTCCCTTATGCTCTGAGTACTCATGAGAACAGATAGGGATGGGAGCTCTATATTATGACCTCAGTACCCTTAAGGTAGTGTAGAGTGGAGTCCTAAATTGTGCAGGAAAAATTACAACATAAGCAAAACAGGGTAACTGTGGGCTTGCAATTACCATAGGTGTACATGCAAAGCCTGTTTGTGCACACAAATGTGCATGTGTGCAACAGAGGCACCTTCATTTCTGATGGCCTGTTTTCTGCTTACAACAGAAATGTTGACCCTTAATGCCCAAATAAACTAAGAGAACATGCCTCACCATGACTTTATGCAAACTTCCCAGAGTAATTCTGGCTCAATAGATTGACAATGTTTTTTAACTAGAGTGAGGCACTGCTTCATTGCTGGTGCCTCACTCTAGCTGTTGTTCTATTGCAGTTTACTAGGGACACATCTGAACAGGACATACCTTGTACATTTGTGGTCATTGGGACGTACAATCTACTAGATATACAGTACCTGATATGTTGGGCAGCAGACCCATAGGTTCATAGATTCTAAGGCCAGAAAGGACCACTGTGTGATTTAGTCACACCTCCTGTATAACACAGACCACAAAAGTTCCCCCAAATATCTCCTAGAACATATATTTTAGAAAAACACCCAATCTTGATTTAGAAATTGTCAGTGATAGAGGTAAGTTGTTTCAGACAATAGATTTTAAAAGTTTAGATAGAAAAATAGAATATTTTTCTTTGGTACTACCAGAAATATGACTAATCTTTTCCAAAAGGTGGTTATTTAGGTTGTGTAAAAGAAAAGGTTTTACAAAATCTAATATTAATGAAAATGTTTTTATTACTTTCAAATGTCAAGCAATGAACTTTTAAAAAAGAATTATTTATAGCCTGACATATCTTTGCCAGGGAAATATTATTTTTCTTATACAATAACTACAATAAAAAGGTCAGAAATGACTACTCAGAGGGTGGATAAACTCAAACCTTGACAGATGGAAGATTTTCAATGGCACAAAGGGGAATTATGGCCCAATTCCAAAATCTCCCCTCCCACCAGGGCCTTTTAACAATGGCGGAGCAGAACTGAACTCTGTATACTTGGAGATACTTTGAAACAAACTCCTCAACTTGACCTGTTGCATTGTCTCCACCCCAGCTGAGGCAAGCAGGACTTTGAACCATGAGAAGGATACAGACACACTTGGAAAACAGTGGGCAGGTCTCTACACTACAGCCTAAGTCGATATAACTTAAGTTGCTCAGTGTGAAAAAGCCTCCCCTCCCCCAGTGAGTGAGTGACACAGGTTTTCCGCTGTCCACATTTCCATTTCTCGCCGAGGTGGAGTAATTATGCTGATGGGAAAGCGCTCTATTGTTGGCAAAGCACGTCTTCACCAGACATGTTACAGCGGTGGAGCTGCGCTGCTGTAGCATTGCAATGTAGACTTGCCCAGTGACATTCCTGGTTTTCAGGAGCACATGATCTCCCTACATGTGAATGCTGAGGGACTCACTCTGATTTTTTGTCATCTCTCAGACAGTTCCCATTAAAGTCAATGGGTGCTTGTATGATAAGTATCCATGTAAAAATGAGTGGGAACCTCACTATTTGGCCCAATGTAACTACCAGTGTAATGACCTCCCGCATGAGTAAGGACTCTGTAATCAGACCAAAACTTATAGGACTCAATCCTAAAACCCCTTAAACAAATACCTCTTGACATGAGTAATATAGGACTTGAATAATAAATGGCATCAAGAGCAGGCTAGTTCCAAACTCTAATTTTTCTATTTAATTTTTTTTCCAATTTTCCCAGATGTGCCCTTAACTAGTACAGAAATATCTTTTATATCCAGTTACGGAAACAAACTTCAGCTGTAGTACAAAAGGACAAAGTAGACAAGTTGACAAATGCCACATTGTATCACTGAATGTGTCTGAGCCTTTAATCTGCTTTTCTGGAATCAAGTTGAGAAAATAAATGGTTATAAATTGACAATTAAAAATGATCCATCTATAATGGAAAAATTAACTAGAAGAGTGTACTGGACAAAATATAATATTTGGATCTACTGTATATGAAGAGATTGCCATACACACAACAATATTTCTGCTATGAGCATAATCCCATATTCACAACAGCTCCTCGGGCAAAAGCCTCAGAAGATCCTAAGTGACATAGGACTAAAGTCCCATTTTCAAAAGTGACTTAGGGAATTAGGCACTTAAAGATGCACCTAGGCTCCAACTGATTTCAAGTCACTGAAGCACTTTTTGAAAATGTTACTCATAATTTTTATACTGAACAACCTTTTCTTAGACACAGCTTCTCACATTCTTTGCAGGGTCAGAATCCCAATAACACTCTTCTTAGAAGCTTGACAACAACCAATACACTAGTGCAATTGTATACCATATTTACATCTATTTAGCACCGACAATATGTGCAGTAAGTAGTCCATTCACTTTCTGTATTCTTGTACATAATAAAAATTGTATTTCCCACACAAGAGAAAGACTCTTGACATTTACTATTGCAACAATCCTTTGATGAGTGAGCATGGTACAGTACACATTTCTACGGAGATCAAAATTGAGTGTTATGACCCCCTTTAGAGAAAACATCAGATTTATGTTCACACTTTTACTGCTGATCAATATCCTGGGGCATGACTGCCATGTTGCACGCTGAGGCAGGCCATCCAGCACCCATACAAACCAGCAGATGCAGATAAAATGACACAGTCAGTAGATGTTAGCCCTGTAAATCCTGCTTGAAAACAGCAACTCTCTCCCTACATCACACTTCCTTTGCTTGCAATATATATTAAAGACTCATCAACAAGACGTTTCTCAGATGCCTCCCCTTGTAGCTGCAATCCTACAGGTTTAGTTTTTTTTAAAGTTGTTCTTTCTCTGCCTAACATAGCTTTTCTACAGCAGTCTGTCAGAACCATTTATTGGCAGTGAGATTTCCCTCACTAAATCAAAGCTGCCATTGAAAAATGCAACAAAAGCTGTAAAAAGATTCTGCATGAAAGAAGTCATATTACCCTCCACTTTTAGCCTTCTGCTAGAAGTCACCACACTGTAGTTTTCTATCAGATGGCCTGTTAACAAATAATCATAAAGGGACAATTCGTTAAAAAAACGAACCTGTTGTTACAAGGAACACTTAAGATTATGAAACTGAAAGAGACTTGATGACATATTTCATTCTAGATATTCAGTATTTATTTTTTATATTTGGCAGTGCTTTCTGTACAAGTCAGTGTCATTGTTTCCCTGTATAATCAGTCGGTCACTTTCCAGTTTTGTTTGTGTGGCTGTTTTATATGGCAAGAATGGAATGGGAAACATTTTGATATAGGGAAAACCATGTTTGTAAAACTGAAAAACTGGCAGGAGACTTCAAGGAGAACTGTCATACTGTACCCCACTTTTAATTGTTTTTTTGGACTTTATAAGATGTCTTTTTACATACTATGATCCTGGGTTAAATTCTCATTCAGGAAAATCTCCCCTTGGTTTCAATGGTATGTATGCTGAGTGAGAACTGGAATGGAAGAGCCACAGGACAATCACCTTGTTGTCCGTGCCAGGGAAGGCATTTACGCATGTTCTGTTGGTGTGTTTGGAGCCCCTGCTACAGCGGAAGTGTTGCTTCAATAATCAGGTTTTATGAGGAACAGGTCCACCAGTAGCAGAGTGGTCACCCTGCTTCAGTTCAGAAAGGGTTAAAAGCCAGCCCTTGGAGGGGGCTGAGGCTGACAGCCAGTTAGGAAGAAGCAGGAGGCAGCCGATCAGGGCTTGCCAAGCTAGTATAAAAGAGTCAGTCTCTCTCCAGCCCTGGAAAGAGATGGACCTGGTTGCCTGAAAGAGAAAAGGGTACCTTGGACAGCACAGTGCTGGGGAAGGGCAGGAGGAGCTGGGGAGCTCCACCCTGTCAAACCCCCAAGCAGAAACCTTGCTGTCAGGACCAAAGGAGGTACTAAGGCAGTGGGGAAGCAGCCAGGGAAGGAAGAGGCAGCAGGTCCAACTCCCTGGCTGATGATGAGTGGCTATTTCAGACTTCAATTTGTCCCTGAGGGAAGGGGCTAGATGAACACTGGCAGTGGGTCACAGAGGCAAGGTGGGGTTAGGAGATAGGGGTCATCCAGAGAGGGGAGAACCCCTGAGTGTGGGGGTGGTGCCATGGGCAGTCCCCAGGAGAAGGGGCACTGCGGGGAAGTGAGGGACACAGAGTCAGAAGTATGATAAATGGTGGAGATTGACCAGGAAGCAGGTACTGTTAGGGAGACACCAGCCAGCAGGAGGTGCTCCAAGGCTGGGATAAACTAATTCCTGGATGACCAGCAGGAAGTGCCACAGCGTGCATGCTGTACTACATCACATTAGATGTCATTTTGTCCCCCTGCTTGTCGCTGGAGATATATCACAAGTTCAAGAAGCCCTGCACATGGTGTATGTCGATCTTAAGGCTACACTAGATTCAGTTGAACAAGTCATGCTATGGAAGGCCTTAAAGGGCACAGATGTCCCAACCACTCTGCTGGACTTGGTTAGCGAGCTGCATAACGGAAACATTGTCCATGTACATCTTGGGAATCAGATGTCATCATCTTTTAAATTGGTATCTGGTGTCGGACAGGGCTGTTACTTGGCCCCGGAATTTTTTGTTGGGCAACACATTTAATATGCAGCATTCTGTCAGATCCACAGGCATTAAGATTGGTGATCTCTCGCCTCAGATCTTGACTAAGCAGCTGAAATTGTTGTTCTAGTACAGACTATCAACAGATTTCCCAAAGCACTCTAGCAAATGGGGAAGGAGTCAGCTTAGGTTGGCCTCTGTGTTTCATGGTCCAAGACAAATCTGCAAAATTTAGGATCACATCCACCCATGTTCCCAATCTCTTTGAATAATGAAACTATCAAAGCGCAGCCTCCAGTTTTTGCTATTTGGGTTCTATACTCACCAGTTCCTCTAACTCTCACATGGAGCTTCTCCATCGGATTGGCATCACAGCATCTGCCAAAGGTTGTTTATAGCAAATATGGAATCATCATCTTGGCATGGCAACCAAGCTCAGGACCTATTCAGTCTGTATCCTCTCTGTACTGCTGTACAGTTGTGGAACATGGACACTATGCTGCTCAGACTGGGCAAAGATGGTGGATTTCTACAGAAAATGCAAATGTATATTGGGCATAAAGTGGAATGATTTCATTTGTAATGCAGATGTTTATGGTCATTCTGGTCTAGAGACTACCGGGGCCATGGTCAACATATGGCTTCTTATGCTTTTGGAGATGTCACAAGAATGCCACAAGACATTCCTGTGAATACCATTCTCTGGATGGGCTGTAACATCTGGGATTAAATTCTACCAACCAGGAGTGTGGGGAAAGCCCAGCGACTGACCCTTATTATATGGATGCAGCAAGTCTGTTCCAACATCAGACTCTCGGTACATCGAGACCTTGCAGCAGAACGGACCAAATCACTACAGCCGACTTTTCAGCTTAACGCCGAAGAAGAAAAAGAATAGGGTCCTGTTTCTTTTAAACATACAATATAGCAGATGTTGCAAGTTCTTTGTGACATCGGAGGAATTGTAGGCATTTTTTAAGCTATCTCGCTATTTAACACAGCTTCTCTACATGGCAGAGTCTGGTAGATCCTTGAGTTTATCAAGACCAAAGTCCCCTAATGTACGTGTGACACAGAGGCCCACTGGTGGTTCACTACTCTGTGTCAGCAAATTGTCAGGCCTGACACTCGCACTACCTAACATACTGTTGGCATAATATATACCCAAAAGACGGCATGTAATACATTGCTGAAACACAAATAAGTCACTGATCATTAATATTCTTGTGATGCATGTATGGGGTGTGTAAAAAGAGTTATAAATATGTGCTAGAATCATGTTCTTAAAATGTGTTTGGCAAACAATGCATAAGCACATTCCACCTTATAGAAAGGATTGTGTATTTGCTTGTGTGACCAGCCTGATTGCAGGCAGAAACAATGAAGATACATTTACATATAAGGTAAACAAAGCTATCAAGTTAACAAGTGGGAGAGAAACTACCAGAAGAGAGAAACTTTATCTGGGAATACACTTAGAAGAATAGATTTCAAAGGTTTATTGGGCTATAAAGTTGAGGGTCTGAATCTCAAATGACAAGCAACTGAATCAACTCATTGTATAAAATATTATTGCATTATAAATGTGAATTGAATAAGGTATTTCATGAAAACCCATGACACACTGGTATTTAATATCTTTGGCAAATGTATGCACAAGAAGAATTATGAATACTGACTGATATTATGCTTTAAAGTCTGTGACAAAACACAATGAGAAAGATTTTCTCCCAGGCAGAAGGGACGGCAGCTATCTACCAGTTTCCAGTGCAAATTAAGCAGTTTGAAATCAAAATAATGGAAACTCCATTTACATGACAATCACTGGATGGGATGGGAACTCCACAGGAATGGAAGAACAGCAAGAAGCCTTCCTAGCTTTTGAAACAGAAACAAAGAACTTTGGGATGAGCAACTTATAAGGTGAGCAAAAAGACATTTGAGTTATCTATCACTTGGGTGATTCAAGGCACCAGAGCTCTTGAAATCACAGACTGTTGGATCCTTCAACCTAGGGGATTGATGTTTCTGGGAACTGAATGTGCACGAGAAACCTGCTAGAATATAAGTTTTAGTCTTAAATGTGTATTTGTACTTTGTTTGTGACCATTTCTATCTTTATTCCTTATAGTTGGTACCACTGAAACCTCTGATTTTTGTTTAATAGACTTGTTTTATCTTTAGTATAAACCAGTTGAGTGCTATGGTTGAAATAAGAACAAATCCCAGTTAAATTAATGAACTGCAGTATATTGTCTCTTTAAAAGAGCAACAAACTTAACAATATCAGTGAGTCCAGGAAAGGCTGGACACTGCAAGGAGCTGTCTCTGGGGAACTCAGGATTTGGGGTTCACTATTTACTATCTGCAAGGTAAAGTTTGGACTGGCAGAGTCCTGAAGAGTTTACTGGCAAAGCAGACAAGCAGGTGTGTCAGGGAGTTTTCATGTAGCTTAGCAGTAGCAAAACTCTCACAAGCTAATGCTAAAAGTGGTAACATAGTGACTGACAATTCTGGGAACCTCAGCAGATTGTCACATTGGCAGAGGATCTGGGGAAAATTCAGGACAGGGAGGGAATTGGGGTCACTCTGCAAAAAGTAACTGGGTGGGGGAAGCCCCGATGTGATCTGCATGCTTGTGGGTGTCAGGCCATGAGTCACAGCAATGCAGCATGAAAGGCAGCCAGAGATCCCGAGTACAGGTGATCCAACCCCTTACTGGTCAGAGTGGAACCCCAAAGCATCACAGTATGTCTACACACCAGGTTGGCAGACTCAGGCTAACAAGGCTTACCCTAGAACCCCCAAATAGTTGCATACACAGCATTTTGAAGCTGTGGCTCCAGCTGGAGCTTGGGTTCTGAAGCCTAAGGAGGGAGGGGAATTGGCTTTAGAGACCAAGCTTCAGTTTGAGCTGCAACTTCAAAGCGCTGGCTATACAGATGTTTTTACAACTCTAGCATGAGCTCCACTAGCTTCAGTCTGTCAATCCAGGGTGGGAGCCTCTGTCAAAAATGTTGTGTAGACGTACCCTTAAAGGTTTAGAATCATTAATATCCATTACCCCTGGAACAAGTAGTTAAACTTTCTTACCCAGGTGCTTTGACCCAATCAAAAATGTAGAGAGCTCCTGTTTTGAAGATGTATTGTAGGAACTATTTTAAGGATTTATTCAACAGAAAGATCAAAACAGTGGCAAACACATTATAGACATATTAATTACAGTGCCAATTACAAAGCTCAGACGTTTTGGACCTGGATTTATTATTTGGGTCCAACTTTAATGCTTTTTAGAAGTGTCTGTATGAATACAGTAATTAGTGTAATTTGGGGGAATGAGAAATGTCACACACTATGCACTGTGTTCTACCCTCAGCTCTACCAAGAAACTTGTGCTGATGTAAATGAATTCCCCATGCAGTATGTAGCTTACTGCACATGCAAAAATTTCTCCCCATGAAGTTCTTATGGCTCATTGTTCTTCTCAAGCAGGACAATTAGCCAGTAGTTCTTTGCCCAACAAGCACATTAGCACTGCCAGATGAATGATATCCCAACCAAAACAGCTGAGCAATGACAGCACCTTCAGTGCTTTTGAGTCTATTCTAGGAAAGGGGGGGGGGGGAGTATGCATGAACAAAAATTCTTAGGAAACTAAAAGAAACTCTATGAAGGAATGTCTTGTGTGAATACCAGCCCAAAGAAAATAACCTTGCAGGAATACTGATGAAACACTTGGTATATCATCAGCTAGTTCTTCTAAGAAACATCTCTGGTTTCCCAACAGCTGACCTGCTCTTTTCATGCGTCAGTTTATCCAGTTAAATGTGGGTATTATTGGTATGTGGTCAGGTTGGGTATTTCAATCCATGTAATTACTAGAAATATGGAAAGTTTTATTTTATCCATCTTGTACATAAAAACCATCATTTGGACTTTTCCAGCCTTATCTAAGTATGTTCAGCAGCCAGACAATTTCCTTTGTTTAGTGGCTGCATGACTGACTTATTCTTAATAAGTGCAAAAATTGCTGTAGGCAAACAACAATACTAAGCTTGTAGTGCACAGAAGTGAGCTAAAATATAGATGTCAGCCCTCAGCTTCTCCTGTATAATTTGTACACTGTAGAGATTTGTACACTCTCATTTCATGTGACACTTCAAAATTCTCTTTTATACCTGGATTGTAGGAATAGGGTATCAGCAGCTTTGTCCTACTGCAAATAATTGAAAAACTATTACTTGAAAGCAGTCACCATTAAAAAGTCTTCATTTGCCAATAGTTATAGCCCAATTCTGTACCCTCCATATGAAAGAACTATAGTGCACTACTATGTTTCACAATGTTGGCAAATGTTGATCTTTTAATAGTAACTACTGCGGATTATAAGAAACATACATTTTAGGACTCAATCCATAGTCTCTTTATATGTATAGCAATGCTAATAGTGTTAAAATAGGTGAGAAGTATTTTATCAGGAGTTAAACATTAAGCATCAAAGGGCCTGATCTTGAAAAAGTCCTTCACATAATATTTAAAATTGTGTAGCTCTATTAATTTCAGTGGTGCTACTCTGATTTTACTCTGCCACACATGAGATTAGAATCAGGTCATGAACATCTAATTACTGAAGCTCCCAGCATTAGATATTTGACAATTGCAGCACTTAGTACTGTTTTTAACATTTAAAATGAATAACACCACTAATGTGCCCCAGTGGAACATGGCACCAAAGGGATAAAATGCATGTTGTTTTAGACTAGAATTTTGCATCCAGGGTGAAATCCTGCAGCCTCAAGTGAGCTCAGAATGTGCGTGTTCTTCAACAACAGATGTGTCCTAATGACACTTCATATTGTGCAGCATAAGTATGCTTACTGTCTAATAACAGGCATATTTTATTAAAACAGGGATGTATCTATAATTTCTGGGGCAGAGTTAAGAGCTAAGCAGTTAAATTTATTAAATCCAATGCCTTTTCACCACTGAAAATGGTCTCACATCTGAAGGCATCAATGAGCCACATTGATTTCTATATTGTTGTACATAAGCTGGATTTGCACTAATAGTATATTTCTGATTATACCTTCAAGCAAGATTTACTTTCTTGTAGAAGATCATCCTTTTTTATTTACTGATTTAAGCACTTCATGGACATTGCTTTGTCTAGCATAAAATAAAATGTCTTGTATTTAAAAAGTCTGTTTGTGGATGAAAAGTTATGTAAGTCTTCATTTATTTCAATTATTTGCCATTTATGTATTTTAAATGATTCTACGAAATACTGCCTTAAGGAAAATTGAGACTAATATTGTACAATTATTGTAAATAACACTTGGGAATGTAATAGCAGTTTTCTACGACTGCATGATTCCAGATTACTGCCAGAAAGAATGTGAATTTGGTCAATACTATTTTTATTTTTTATTTCAGCCTAAAAGGTAAATGCATTTTTTTAAAGTCCTCAATGCTCTGATAATATAAATATATAATAATTCATTTACACACAGAAGCAATTAGCACATTCATGCTGCATTTACAGTAAAGAAAGACAATATCAAAAGAACCACAGAGATAGAAATATGAACTCCAGGAAGAAAGACAGAAATAATTATATAGTATTTCTAATTCTCAAATGTGAGAACAATGATATTATGTCACATCCTCGTATATAGTCATTACTTGTAGATTATATGGATATCCCATCTTTTTTTAAACCAGGACTTCTGGACATGTTTTAGCAGCACTTTTTTTGCATGGCAAAAATACTGTGTTGCTGTTTTAAATGCTCCATTATAATATATTATCATCAATATAATAAATTGCCTGTATTCAGTAGATATTGTGTTTACATTCCAAATACAGATAAGGTCAGTTAAGGAGGACTCATAGAGCAAAGAAAAAAAGATTTATAGCACTTAGAAAAATTGGTTGTTAAACAGCACGTTTGACTCAACCTTAAATGTAGTGGTGATACAATCCCACCATTATGTTTCCACATTACCTTATGTCTGTTCATTGGGGGGCAGGAACACTGGGAAGTCAGGAGGTTGGACGGAGTGGGGAGCAGGAGGGAATCACATTAGGAGCAAGGACCATGCATAAATATCTGGGACAAAATGACTTCAAACCATAATGAAGATGATATAAATTTATTCATCGAATTTAATTCATTTAGTGAGGAACAAATCCTGAGGAGTTTATTGTTTTTACTTAGACCTTATGCAGGACAGTTCTCATGGATTTCAAAGCATGAGTTAAACTAAGTATAAAACATTTGAATTTGATTTAGAGAATAACTTATAATAGAAATCAGATTTTTGTCAGAGGTCCATTTGTCGGAGGAATGTCTTTCTATCTGTCAGAACATCTTGGTCTCTTTGTAGTGGGGTACTCTACAATAACTAAGTAGAATGCTAATTCTGTTGCTCACTGTGCTTGCTTCATCAGGCAACTTTTTGTTAAAAGAAAACTGCCAAATACTTTGTACAGTTTTTAAAATTATTATTTTTTCATATATGCTGAGAAAGTATTGACTCATGTTATCCACCAATGACTTTAATCTTTTCTATTTGGAAAAAGATAGATTTCTTCTCCGTCCCTGCACATTTTAAACTGAAGTTCAGTCCAGCCTCCCTCTTTCACTTACTTCCTGGCTTGCATATCAGTATCAATAATGTCAGCACAGCAGTGAGAACAGGGTTGGAATCCTTTTGCAGTAATCAGAGCAAACCCAACGCATGTCCTACATAAATAGTGGCGGCGATGGTGGTGGTATTTTGTGTTAGAGTTCAGGAACAGAGTGGTGAATTCCTGCCATTTTCATGATCACAGGAGACAAGAATCAAATACTGTAGCTTTATTTAGAAGTGGGCCAGATGAATATGACTGGTAGCCACTCTAATGGTACTTGAGAGGTGCTTAGATGCTCTGCTGATCAGCAAAATATAAGAATCTAGAAAGGTAAACACATAAACAAATGTCATACTTTGAGCTGTAAAGAGTCAGGAGGATCAGGAAAGAATCCTTTGTTTCTACACCATTACACCAGGGAGGCTGGAGATGCTGAGCATGCTCAATTACCATTAATTTAACTGTACATTGATGACCTCACATTTCAGAGTAGTAGCCATGTGATGAAGTGGGTTCTAGCCCACAAAAGCTTATGCCCAAATAAATTTGTTAGTCTCTAAGGTGCTACAAATACTCCTCATTCCTTTTCAGTACTTCACAGGATCTGCCATGTGATTAGATGGATTATGTTGTCATTGCTAATTAATTGTCTCCAAACATTCCTCTATTGTTCTGAAGTTCCACTGCTTCCACTGGGGAGTAGGATTTCTTCCCTTCTGCCTCATGGATATACGTGGCACACAGGTTTATCCCAGAGTCTATGCTGCACTTGGACCCAGTCCTGCAAAGACTTAAGCAAGCAGAAGACTAAACTAATTGACTTTAAGGTCAGAAGGGACTATCATGATCACCTAGTGTGATCTCCTGTACAACTTGCATGGGAATAATCTCTTTATGTACTGTTCTACTTGCACCCGTGTAAATAGTCTGCTAAACTGGAACATTATCCCTCAGCCATGACATATTTTAATAGTAAAAGTAAATCTTAACTGATTCAGCAGAGTTTACATCAGAGGTCTACAAATCAGTGTGTAAATTTAAAATAAATAAATAAATAGCCCCAATAATTTAGGAAAGTAAAAATGAAGGTTTTTAAAAGAATAATCTATTTTCAGAATAGTACATCACTCCACAATTATGCAAAACAATCTGAATATATGTATATAGACATACAGAGTATAATTCCAGTTATCTGAATTGCCTTTATCCAAAAATTCTAGTTATCTGAAGCCACAATGTGTACCCCATATAGCACTTCCATTTATCCCAATGAACAGTTCTCCAAAACTTTCAGATTTCCCCAGGCCCTTCAGATAAATGGGATTTGCACTGTATATAGTTTCGATGATAAAACAAGAGAGAAAAAGAGAATTAGCAGCAGTTGGTATCTAAATCTCATTCTCTCAAAGTTCTTAGACACCTGAAATATACAGTGTTTTTTACTTTTATAAAGGAAAAAAAAACCTTCCATCTATGGCCTCTGAAAAAGCAGAAATCACAAGATTTGCAATGTAGCATAAACCGTTATGAATTATTTCATTGTGTCTCTCTCAGGCCATATCTTAAAACAGAGAATCACAACAAAAAAATCCTTAGTATGTGCTAAAACTTGCTTCATAGCTTTTGGATTTTATCTATGAAAACAAAAGGCAATGACTCTGATGTATAAGAAAGTCATTCTAAACTAGAGAGACAAGGTGTGCAAGGGTGTCTCTCTAACATCCTGGGACTGGCACAGCTATAACAACACTGCATATTCTAAATTGGACACAGATTAGTACTAGCTTCCAAGCCATGCTTACTTGAGAAATAAAATATGTGAATAAATTAGCATTTCTGCTATTATAGAAGAATGAGTAATTCTAAGAATGATGTAGAGAAAACTAAGTAAAAGATAGGACACGCCGTAACCTAATGTTAATAAAATATCCTGTGCTAGAAACCCCTGAAGCACAAAATCTTTTGGCTAAAATACAGACCTAAGAATAAAAACCATATTTTGCACACAAAAAAACCCCAACCAAACAAAAAAAAACCTCAACAACCACTAAGACTAAAGATTTCTTTCTGTTCAGCAGAAAATATATTCTTTATACCCATGAATGCATAATTAGTTAAAGAAAGTGGCACAAACATTAATTTCGTCCTCTGGGAAAGCAATATTTTTGAGTTTTCACCTAAGAGGTTTTGTAAGATTTTACATTGCACTGCTGTCTTTATAGGGCTTTATTTTGAATATTACGCAATGTAATGCAGGCTTACAGACAGTCTAATACAGACTACAACAAAAAAATGATATCCTCAGTTCACTTTTCAATGTTATGTTTGTAATATTATAGTAACAGGGTTACTATACTCGCTGAGTCTCAGTGTGTGGCACATCTTCAGGGTCAAGCAGCACCTGAGGGGAAGGATACTTGTGATCAAGGGAGTAACCCTGGAAGGAAGATCAAAACAAAGGGGTTACTTCCTGTCTGGGGAGGTGGAATCAGAAGTACTACCAGAGCAGGAGGGGAGCTGCCTCTGAACCCTCTTCTAATAATAAATACACATTATGTTATTATTGAGCAAGTGCCAGTGTCTTCATGCCAGCGACTTTGCCTGCTGTGCTAACCCGCAAGAAAGGGAAGAATGAGACCGTGAGGTCACACAACAATAAGGTAAAGCAGCATAAATTAAAACACTGAACGCTGAGTATATCTCATAGATTTCATTTCTTTTGCTGTTAAAGATCAAGACCAAGAGACAGTCTTTAAAAATAATATAGGGCAAGGTGCTTAAATGGGAAAAGCTCAGCAGATTGAAGAAAGCCCCACTGAGGGTTTAACAAGCACCTGCCACTTCCATGTGGTGAGAGATCAATCAATCTCTGTACGAAGCAAGGTGACCTGTCAACAGCTAACTCACAAAGGGAAGAGCTGAAAAATGATCAATTGCCCCAATATTGTGCTCTGCAGTAATACAATTACAGTAAACCCTCGATTTAACGGACTTCGGATGCAACGGACAAAATTTCTGAGCAAGAATGATGCATTCCTGATCTATTTCTGGCGGGCTGGCTGCCGGCTCCCGCCCAGGTCACAGCAGCAGGTGGGCTGGCTCCCAGCTCCCGGGACCTGGGCGGGCTGGCTGACGGCTCCCAGCAGCCGGGACCCGGGCGGGCTGGCTGACGGCTCCCGCCGCCCGGGTCCCAGCAGCGGGCGGGCTGCGGAGCTGCCGCCCCGACCCTGTGGCGGGCGGGCTGCTGCTCCAACAGCTCTTTTTTAAAAAAATTATTAAATAACGGACTTTTTGATTTAACGGACACCCCCTCGCCCGAATTAGTCCATTAAACAGAGGTTTTACTGTACAATACACTAAAACACGGATATTGTCTTTCCCATTGTGCTACACTAGCGAAGCAAAGACTCAACTCTGAGTCAGTAGTACAACTCCAGCTTGATACACAGAAAGAAAGATAAACTGGAACCCTAAATATTTCAGAAAATGAAATGTCTTTATACTTAATGTATTCTGCAACATTGCAATGAAAAATAAGTTTGTGATGGTTTGATGAAAGTTAGGCTGGCTAAATACAAATGCTCAGGTTACCACTCTCAACTGCAGAGCAATAATTTACTAAGGGGGGCTTCAGTTCCTTGCTTATTTGATTCCTTTTTGCAGCAGGAGAAGTGAGAGGGCCATTTGAGTATTAATATACATACACCCTACTCTACTGGTCAGCACGCTATTCCTGCTGCAAATATTTACGAAATCTGTACCCAGATGTTGTACTGACTACAGGGTCAGGAAGATGGTAAACTGACCAAGTTACAAAGTAAACATGGGGGTGATGATTCTTCTGCTATTGGCTAGAAATGGTAATTCTTAAAAATATCCATATATTGCAATTTACAAGACAATATATTCCTATACAGAGGTGGAACACAGCAGAATGCAAAGGTTGGTTTCATAACTTGAGCTCTGAACCTGCAAACATACTTAATTTTACTATCATGAAATCAGTCCAAATACATATGATAGTAAAGTTAAGCACAGGCATTAACATCAGGACCATAATGTAGAAGAACTTTGATATCTGGTTCTTTGTTGAATTCCATCCCCCTTTTGTCTTTTTTGTCTCTTTACATTGTAAACTCCAAAGGACAGAGCCTGTTTTTTTATTCAGCTGGATGTTGTGAATGCTTATGAAGCCTTGATCCTGACTGCATTCCAATAGCACTCAAAGATGCAAAAGAATAAATAATAACAATTACAGATGTTGTAATTTAATTGTGTGTGCTCTAAAAATTGTGAATCTGTATAAAAGCAGATTGGGTGAGTAACGAGATTTGGATACAGTGGCAAACAGCTACTTCCTGCAGGGTGAGATGCCAAGGTGAGGAAAATCAATATTAGTCCATAAAGGTAAAATATAATAAGGCAGATCTCTAGATACTTTCTGACTATAAGGATAGTTAAGCTCTGGAATAGGCTTGCAAGGGTTATCATGGAGTCTTCATCATTGGAAGCATTTAAAAAGAAGTTAGACAAAAGCCTGTAAAAAATGGTCTAGATTTATTTGTCCTGCCATGGTGCCGGGGGCTGGACTTGATGACTTCTCAAGGTCCCTTCAAGCCCTATATTTCTATGATACTACTAGTCTTCCTCTTAGATCTGGAATATTGACAGAGGAATCCTACAAAAATGATGTGACTATAGAACAATATCTTGAAATATAGGAGACGGAACTGGGAAGGTAAGTAGCCTTTGCACCACCAGCCTAATAGTTTTCATATCTACACCCCCACCCTCAAAATGACACACTTTCAAACAATCCCCACATATCATATAAAGTGTTATGCTCCATCCTCCAATGTAAGAAAGGCTGTAGTTTTCATGTTCTTGATTGATTGATAATTTTATACTATTGCTAAAACTGTCCAAAAAAAAAGTAAAAATCCCATACTTCTTCCTTCAACAGTGAAAGCAAGACTTGGGGAACTGATGTACATGAGAAGTGGAGAAGGACAGAGAGCACTTCTGTAAGCGGAGCGTGGGATTTTTCTCTAATTAAGGACAAGAACACCTTTGTTCCAGACAAAAGAGTAGAAACAAGAAGATTTACATGCCTGATGCTGACAGAAAGCTTGTTTGTGCCTAATCCATTGAAGAAATTTTTCAGGAATAATTCATCCTTGTGCAAATATTATCCCTGAAATGCTGTCAAGGTCACTATCTGTATGGGTTGTCTGCAGAGCAAGTGCCTGTAGCATTCATACAGTAAGGCAACTTGAACTTTGGCATCAAACTTTTTTAAAGAAGCGATAAAAGCTTTGCCTTCACCAGTCAACGTACAGTAACTAACAACTCATTTGTTCTGCTGGCTCCCTCTTTCCTTATTTTCTCTAAAGCCTTTCAGAAAAAGAATGTGCACAGCCCATGACTGTATTCATCAAATGACCAAGGTGATATGCACTTATTTTTGTGACAAGCCTGTTTTTTCCATATAACCTGCATGGAGTGGGGAATGTCGTTTCAGAATGGATCTGTTAATGTGATAAAAATGAATTATGAAAAAAGAAAAAGGAAGAAAGCAAATTCAATTCACACACACTACACAGATAAACATATGCGTATCACCCAAAGGTAGAGAATGTTTGAGGGGATGTGTGAGGTGTCCACCCCATACAAGTCCTCAAGAAGTTAAAGTGACCAAGTGGGTCAATTAACTGCATAGGCTTCACCTGGAGGAGGATGCAGGTGCACCAGGATGCAAGGACGAGTCTCAGCTAGACAGGAATAGGAAGCGCCTGTATAAAGCCCAGTAGTTGACAGCAGGCAGAGGCTGCAGAGAGTGCAACTGCAGTTGCTCTCAGGTAGGAAGTAGAACAGGGACACAGCAGTAAGATTCGGGACTGTGCAGACTTTGACTGCTGGTTGTAGGATCCCTGGGTTGGATCCTAGTGTAGAAGGCAGGCCTGGGCTCTCCTACCAGCCACGGTTATGGAGCAGTGATTGGTAAGACTGCCAGGGACAATCGGAGAGACTTTGATACCCTGGAAAGGGAGGACCTCAGTGACTTGACCATAGGGCCACGCCATGAGCAGAGCAGTTGAGTTCCAAGAGAGTGAGACCAGAGTGAGTGATGGAGTCTAACTTCAGGAAGGCACATTGGCCTGGCAGAGCTAACTCCCAGATGTGTCCAGAGGCAGTAAGTAGAGCGCCCTGTGACAGGGGCTCACACCAGACCATGTGTTAATTGATGGCAGTAAGAATTTCACACTAAGCAAGCTCTGTATGATTTCTACAATTGTATTGAATGATCTCCCAAATAGTGCATGGTTTGAGTATAAGTGGGAGGACTTAGCCCTGTTTGAGCTGTCTTATTGTCTCAGACAGGATGCAGAGGATAAATATCTTGAACATAAATTATTCCATACATACAGTGGAATAAACAGGAACCACAAGCCGGCTCCGATGACTCTATATGCACAGAGTCATTTCTTCATGATCACTTTTCATATTAGTACCACACTTTCAGGTAAATCATAGACATAGCTGCCGAATCTAGCACTCTTTCACATCATGTGGTGGTTTCTAAAATGAGGTGAAATCATGGCTCCTGTGAAATCAATGGCAAAATTCCCACTGACTTCACTGGGACCAGGGTTTCACGCATGGTATCCTAACTGTGATATCATGATGAGGTTTGTGGAAAAGAATCAAAGGGATGATCCATCATTCAATGATGTGCAAAATTTTTTAATTTTTCTGTAAATAAGACAAGGAAGACTTTGTAACACCTTAGAGACTAACCAGTTTATTTCAGCATAAGCTTTTGTGGCCTATAGCTCACTTCATCGGATGCATAGAATGGAACATCTGATGAAGTGGGCTATAGCCCACGAAAGCTTATGCTGAAATAAACTGGTTAGTCTCTAAGGTGCTACAAAGTCTTCCTCGTCTTATTTACGGATACAGACTAACACTGCTGCTAATCTTAAACCTGTTATAATTTTTCTGAAAATTGTTCTTCAATTAATGTTATTTCTGTTTACTTAGAGGGGCCTTACCAGCGTTGAGGGAAAAGTGAGACAGCAGATCAAAACCTACTCTACTTATACCACTAAAATTAGGCATAGAGTCCTAAGAATGAACTCACTTGTTCTGAAATATTTATCTTAGGCTTTGTCTACATGGAAACATTTTACCAGAAAAATGTTTCAGTAAATGAATAGCCAGAACCCCTTAGAGTAGTTATAATATGTATTTATCAAGTACTTTAATTAAAATGGATCTCAATAGTTTGAAAACTATATTTAAATCTGGCTGGTTTACTATGATTTCATAGTTTTCTGTATCTTCATACATCTTGAAACGTAAACATAAATAAAATGTGACAGAATAAACGCTTATTACAACATTTTGGAATATCATTACCATACACAATTTACATAGCATAAATCTGCTAACATCTGCAGTGATTAAAAAGCATTTTTCACGCTGTTAAAATGAAAAACACCCTGCTTGTTTTTTCCTTGGCACAATAAACAAAACAGTGGGTTTTCTTTTATTTCCCATTCAATAACAATTCACCGAATGTCATTATAATTTCCTAATATAAAACATTCAAAGGAGAAAAGCTGGGGAATATGAAATTGAAAAGTTAAAGTCTTCTCTTAACCCAATGCCCAGAAGAACAAATTACCTCCATCAGATAGTAATTCTGTGGTCTGGGAGGCTCCAAGATAAATAACTAGGGATATAGAATCATCTCCCTTGGGGTTTTTCATGTCTCCTGATTTCCATCACCCAAACCCACACTGTGGAAATTCAAATAAGAAACAATATAGTAACGCTGGAAGAAAACAAAGCTATGAAAAATGGAATTCAGAAAGTTAGAAGAAAACTAGCTATCTCTGCTGTGCATCAGCTTTCATGTTAAATTCAAATTTACTATGACACATTAGGGTTTTTGTTTATTTGATTGATTGATTGACTGATGCAAGAAATGATTTTGGAAGTGATATGAGAAACTTGTCAACTTCCAGAAGTATTAAAAAAGTTTTAAAATCAACCTACAGCAGTTGTGAATTTTAAAGATGCTAACTACTAAGGTAAAATATAATTATATTATGATTATATTTACAACTTTGCCTGCACAATGAAGGTGTACCTAATAAAATGTATGAATCATCCATTTTACATTATTAGAGCTAAGAGTGAATCCTGGCTCCACTGAAGACACTGAGAGCTGGTCTTCACTGGGGGGGAGGGGAATCAACTGAAGATATGCAACTTCAGCTATGTTAATAACGTAGCTAAAGTTTGCATACCTTCAGCCGACTTACCTGCCGTCCTCATGGCGGTGGCGGTCGGCAGCGCGCTCCGACTCCAGCTTGTGCCTTGAGACAAGCTGGAGTTACAGGAGTCAATGGGGGCGCCGCGGGGAGATCGATTTCTCGCGTCTTAATGAGACGCGAGAAATTGATCGCTAAAAGAGCGATTGCTACCCGCCAATCTGGCGGGTGGTGAAGACCTACCCTAAGAGTTTTGTTGTTGACTTCAATGAAGTCAGGATTTCATTCTGCATGTGTGATGTGTTGCATGGTCTCAACTCCCATTCAAGTAAATGTGCCAGAAACTGAAGTCTTTCCTCAGGCTGAATGAGGAATAAGGGTTTGGCCTACTGAGAGTGTAGGGCACACACAATTTAACAATAGCAGATTTGAGTTCTTAGATATCATTTGAATTAGAGAACAAGAGTGTATCTATCAGCAGGTCTTTAAAACAGACAATTAAAACCCATTTCACATTTGTAGAAGTTGAAGCCAACAAAATGCCAAACTATATAAGCCCTATTACTTTGAGACACATACTTCTTGATGCTCTCTAAGTCAAGTCAAAATTGCTGTTCTCTCTCTCTTCATAGATTTTCTGTAGCAGTAACCTATCGTCAATTAAGAATCGTTTTACCCCTTCTTGTAGTCTCCTCTCTTAGTGATGTCCTTTGCCCCAGATGTTTTTCTGCTTCTCAGTAAAGATAGTTACAGCAATTCTTGGTGGCATTTAGGACAAGAAAAATACCCCTCAAAGGCCCACACATGAAGCTAAATAAGAAATAAGAGCAAATACTTATTCAAATACGTATCCACTTCCAATAACAGTGGGGGCCATATGCTTCAACTGTGCCAAAAGTGATTTGTCACCTCAAGGGGATCAGCAGCAAAGTAGCTAGGAACTTCAGCTACCATCTTGCTTAGTAAGCCAGTTCTGACAAAACAAGAAAGTCAGGTAGACACTCCATATCACACCCACCCAAGCTAATAGCCAATCTGGCAGACAGTCTTTCAGTGTCTCAGCGTTCTGTTTAGGCTTTTGTCTCTGTAGTCCTGCCTTAACTTCCTGTAGCTTTGCATTAGGTTTTTAGGTGATATAGCTTCAGGTTATAGCTAATATGCCCTCCATTACTGCAGTTGCTTTAAAGCTGGCCACTATGGAGTCAGCTGTTCTCACTCTGACAGAACCTCCAAGTGCAGCATTTGTACATTTCCATTCCATTTACCATTATAAATATATTCAGCGTTCTTTTACTGGGGATATTTCATAACATGTTGCCATCTAGGAGTAGCAAAGATTTCCCTGGTCCTGAAAGTGTGGGGATTTTCAATCCCCTTGCTGTTTTAGGGCCCTAAAAAAAAAAAGGAAATGGATGAGGGCTATAAATCACAGTGACCTACAGGCTAACAGTCTGGTCCTCAGGTCTCTCTGAAAGCATAGCTCATTACTCAACTCTTCTTATTCTGGGACAGTCTGAACAATTGTCTTCGAGAAAAGCCAAAAAGACTGCTAATCCTTGATAACCAAGAACTTCCTTTTCTGGAAGGCTAAGTTTCAAATAATGTCTGAAGTGTCTCATCCATTTTTAGGGACATAGAGGAAATGTATATGTGGTACTTTAAAATGTATTGTCATTCTTCACATAGATAAATCAGTGTGAGTTCCTAACACTGATGCATGTCCAGGGACAACTGTTTAATTATTCTGATCACTGAATATCACCAACAATGCTCCTGGGTTCCTACCTCTGCAAGGATTTTTCTCAAGATGATGATGGTGATAGACCCCTCATATGTCTGATTAATTTGGCCTTTTCATGTCCAGCGGCATTAGTAGCCATACAAGCCGTCCAAAGCATATTTCAGCAATTGAGATGTGATCAACAACTCAGACAGTTCTGTTATCATAAGGAAGATAATGATGGCTTCAATACACTGCAATACAGACAGGGGAAAGTATGCATGTTCGCAGAGAGAAAACGTAAATAGAAGAGATTTCTTCCCTTAAGAGAGATTTGAGTCTCTTTGGCCTTTTAATTTCTTGTCTGGAATCTATTCCAGGCACCTCCTGCATTCCGCGAGCTCCTTTTACTGAAACAGGGGCTCAGTTTCTAGTGAACTTACAAAGTTAAATCAGTCTCCCAGAAAGATCAGCCCTGATCAACTCCCTACAATATCTGGTTCAGGGTAACAACAGGGGAGAAGATCTAGGAGAGCCAGAACAAGAATGCTAACACATGATGCTAGGATCTCAGCCTGGGAAGCTCATCAAGATAACTGCTCCTTTCTTAGCATCTTCTTATAAAATCTAAATCGTGTCTCTGCATGGACACATTGAGCATTAAATCAGTGAAAATACCAGTTCACCTCTACCACAAAGCAAGAGCTGCTTTCTCCAGGCTCCAAGGCCTTAGTGCTGTCAGCCTGGTTTCTAATAATAACAAATTAATGTTTCTGGGTTTCTACTTTCTGTCCCTTTCCCTAATCTGATTTGGAAAGACAATGACATCAGCTTTATGTCTGTTGGCTTAGAAGCCTTTTACCCAGAGAGAACTGCAGAATTTTGGCAATCAGAACCAATGTGCTTTCTATATGAAGGGCCCAGTGTTTGGCCTACAGACTCAAAATACACTACTTGTCCAAGAGGATTTAAACATACATTCTTAAGGCCTACAGACAACTGAACTTCCCATGACCTCTAGGAATCAAAGCACACACAAGGGTTGTGGTGACCTCCTGGGCTAAAGAAGCCTTTGAGTATAGGACAGCTATTTGGTTTTTCCTACATGCTTTTCCAAAAGACTCCAGACTAAAGTTGCTATGTAGACAAAGCTCTTTGGGAAGGGACTTTGGCTATGCCTAGCACACTGTCGGTGATATAAAGACAGCAGTTAGTAAAAAATTGAAATAACGGGCCTAGTTACCTTTATGTGGAAAAATAAACAATGGAGATAAGTTCTAGGAGGAATTCTCTGCAAAGTTCTCTGTGTGTAGTTTTCTCCAATTCATTCCTTTGTGATGTGGAGTTTGGTACCTCACAAAATGAAGAAAAGGGTTCTTGCCACGCAGGATTCACAGATCTCTGGTGTTCCATGTCAGGAACTGGTGCTGGGCCAGATCTGAAGCTCCACTGGAGTTTACTCCACCACAAACTATGCATGGAACTCTACATGAAGTATTTACATGGTGGAGGGCTCAGAAATGTAATTGTAATGTGAGATTTTTTTAACAGATTCTCAATGGAACTTCAGGGTCAGTGTAGCAGGAATGTGTTTTGAACTTCCTCTTACCATTCACTCCTTTGTCCAACTACCTGCCCTCAAACTTCATGGAGGGCTCTCTTCAAGGATGAGGATTGGGGGCACAGTACTATGGATAGCCTTCTGCCAAGCCACTGGTGTGCTAAAATCCATGTACAGATCTACCTGAGGATCTGAGAGAGACAACTAAACTCAAAAATTATTAGTGACACAAATGCCTCTGCAAAGGTAGAATTTACTAGTCTAGTACTACAGGTTTTGTTGGTATTTTCTGCTCTTGTGATCTACAACTCATCTTTTTCATTCTTTCTCATTTCCCCCTCTCCCATCTGTAGACTATTTTTAAAGGGATTGCTATAAAGATCACAGCCACTCATAGTGTAATAGAGGATTCAGAAATATAAGTTACTAGTTATAATTTTGCGCTGGTATTAAACCACTTCCAAATAACATACTTTGAAAGAATTTGTGAGCTGTGTTGACTCTTTCTCATAGTATCTCTCTTACAGCACTTCATGTTATTTTTATAGACATTGTTCATTTATTGAAAAGGTTAAAGTTGGAAAAATTTGCAGATAACACAAAACTACTCAAGATAGTTAAGTCCAAAGCAGACCGCTAAGCGTTACAAAGGGATCTCACAAAACTGGGTACCTGGGCAACAAAATGGGTTGTTGAAATTCAGTGTTGATAAATGCAAAGTAATGCACATTGGAAAACATAATCCCAACTATACATATAAAATGATGGGTTTATATTAGCAGTTACCACTAAAGAGAGAGATTTTGGAGTCACTGTGGATAGTTCTCTGAAAATATTCACTCAATGTGCAGTGGCAGTGAAATGTGCAGAATGTTGGGGATCATGAGGAAAGGGATAGATAATAAGATGAAAATATCATATTACCTGTACATGAATCCATTGTAGGCCCACATCTTGAATACTGTGTGGAGAATGTGGTTGTCCTATCTCAAAAAAGATATACTGGAATTGGAAAAGGTTCAGAAAAGAGCAACAAAAATGATTAGGGGTAGGGAACAGCTTCTATACGAGGAGAGATTAATGAGACTGGGACTTTTCAGCTTGGAAAAGAGACTACTAATAATAGAGCACTATAAAATTATGACTGATGTGGAGAAAGTAAATAAGGAAGTGTTCTCATAATACAAGAACTAGGCAGCAGATTTAAAACAAACAAAGGAAGTCTTTTTTCACAAAACATACACTCAACTTGTGGACTCTTTGCCAGAGGATGTTGTGAAGGCCAATAGTATAACAGGGTTTAAAAAATAACTATATAAGTTCATAGAGGATAGGGCCATCAATGTCTATTAGCCAGAATGGGCAGAGATGGTGCCTCTAGCTTCTGTTTGCCAGAAGTTGGGAATGGGCAATAGGGATGGCTCACTTGATGATTATCTGTTCTCTTCATTCTCTCTGAAATACCAAGCACTGGCAACTGTCAAAAGATAGGATACTGGGCTAGATGGACCTTTGGCTGTTCTTATGTTCTTAAAGTTCTTATGCTGTGTTTAATGGTTCATTTACAGTGTAAGTTTGGTACATATGCACAAAGAAAAAAAAACACCTGGAAGTCACAACAGGAGCATGAAAGAAGAGAACATGGGGCACTGTCAGAAATCTTCACTGGTGATTGGTTACTGTGCAGTAATATCACTGGCTGATGAAATTCCTATATTTTTCTTGTATAATTGGATACATTGTGAAGTTATAAGCTAGTTACAGATCTTCGCTCCTGGTAAAACAGGGTTTTAAAGAGAACTGGATAAATTCTAGAGGTTAAGTCCATTAATGGCTAATAGCCAGGGTGGGTAAGGAATGGTGTCCCTAGCCTCTGTTTGTCAGAAGGTGGAGATGGATATCAGGAGCGAGATCACTTGATCATTACCTGTTAGGTTCACTCCCTCTTATGTTAAAACAATTGGATGTCCCTATATCTTTGTTGAATAAGCGCTATATAAAGGTTAGAAAGGAAACCATGTTTTATGGGAGAGGTTAGTTAGGAATAATCTCGTTCTGGATACAGATTTAAGACTATTCTTGCACTAATGCACACAGAACTCACTGCAATTCTATTAATGCAGGATGCCAACAGTTTAGAAATCTGCCCTGAGCAGCTATATTTGGCATTGTACTCAATACAGTTCAAGTCCTGTTGATGCTCGGGAAAAAAATCTCACAATCTATGTGTGATCTGTGAGTGGTCTGAGTACAAAAACCCTCCAAGGTAGGAATATTTTATAATGATCCTTTGAGTCCTTTGATATACAGAGCTTTATTTGTAAGTGGCACCGGGGCCAAAGCAATTTTTTTACTTTCATAACTCATGCAGCAAGCCCAGAGGTGCCAGAACAATGAACTGCCAAGCCTAAAGGTGCCAGGGATCAACACTTGCTAGCCCTAGCACAAATTAATCACTGATTATACACCCTAAAATAAAATTACTAGACCCTTTTCTTGACCTAGCAATAACAACTTGGAATTTCAAAAATGTGTATTACTTGTATTTGTAAATCAGTTCAATCAATTACATCTTCCGAAAAACTTTTATGATGACACAAACTAAACCAATTTACATTATCAAGTTGTTAAACCAATTCTGCATGACAAAATTATTTTGCAGGTGGTGACTGCAAAGAAGTGCAGATTTTCTATTGGATTCTGAAAAGATCTCACTATGAAGATTAAAATTATAGAGCAACATAATGCAGATTTCCTTAATTCCTCATAAAATATTGGATAATCCCATAAACCCTAATTTGCAGGTATTTCACTTTTCAGAATCTCAAGAGATGGTGCCAGGTTGTATGCAGTACTTGGTATCATGGCGGAATTCTTTAGTGTTATGAATACAGCCCTGTCTAAAGCAATCTGTGGATATGTCTGTTTTGTTTTGTTTCGTTTTTTCAGTAAATCATGTTCTTATTACACAAATTCAATACTTTATGGTTCATTATTATTATCTAGTAAGAACTAACTGTGTGCTCAGTGCTCATCTTCAGGTAGTGATTACACTCAAATGCACATTGACATTTCAGTGATTAACACAGTTTTATAGAAAACTCTAAATTAAAAGGGACATGACTTGATTTTAAAGCTCCGTTATATGACCAACCTGTCCCCCCACGCCTATGATATATTCATAGACTTCATAGACTTCTGTGCCTTTAAAAGTGCTAAAATAAAGGGAAATACTGTTCATTTCTCCTCTCCACTTCTTGCTGCAATTAAAAAGTAGGCAATAACAACTGCTCATTTCTTAAAATTATATGTTAATTTTGTTTGTCAACTACCCAGTCATAACTTTTAAGGCACAAGGAATAAAACAGGAGAAAATTTTGGTCCAGCCTTCTTCTGATCCCCCTAAAATAAAATTAAAATATTACCTGGATACAGGAAACCAAGCAATGGTTTTCTGCATTACTTAGCCACTATACCAATCTTACTACATCAAGATAGCAACATACTAGAACAGCATGACCATCTGAATGTGGGAGGTAAAGATATTTTCACACCCCTTAAAATATAACAGCTGGACAGTGTGCAAGCAACATTCTCTTAGCTTGCCTCGCGAGCACTGATTTAAAACATCTGCCAGGAAGTTTAGTCACATCTTTTTTTAAGGAGGATAAAGAGATTAATGATTGGAGATAAGTGGGGAGACAGAGACATAGCAGTTCAGCAAAGCACATATATCACACTACTATGGTTCTAATAGCTAGCAATACATTTTGGGCCAAATTCATCCCTGATGTAACTCTATTAAATTCAGTGGAGTTATACCAGGGATGTAGTTGGCCATAATTATTGTATATAAAAATATGTACACCTACACAGAGAGAAGCCTGTATGTGTGTGTATATGCATGCATGTCTGTGTGTAACTATACTATAAACACTAAAGTTGAAAAGTTAAACAAGAGTTAGGAAATGGCAGAATTAAGGTTAATTAATAAGGTAAATTTAGCATATTGATATTAGTGTTACAAACTCATATTAAGTATGGTATATAGACTGTGTACAGTGAGCTACAAACAATAAATATCCAATCTATTTTGAATTAATACAATACAAAATAAGAGGTGTGTTATTAGGTACAGATGGTTGCACATCTGATAAAGAGGACAAGAGGATGTCAGGGAGGGGGAATTCAAGTGGTGAGGGTCACATGCATGGGAAGCAGCAATTCTGATGATTTTTCCTTTAATGGCTTGATTAGATGGGAAAATAAGCATTGGGGTATATGTGGAAAAGAGTCTACTGTAATCAGGAGAGTAAGGAAAGGATGGATTTTAGAGCCATTACAGAAGGAGTGTCGGGCTGTAGTAAGTGAACAACAGAGAAGCTGAAGAGGATACTCAGGTTATGGGTGATGGGAGGACAGTGCCATTATTGATAATAATAGCGAAAAGAGGAGAAAAGAAAGATTAGGATAAAACAAACGTGGATTGTGACACAACGAGTTTGGGAAAGAGTTGGGACATCCAGAAGGAGATGCTGGAGAAACAGTTGCAGATGTATGACTGGAGAGTTGGAACCCAGCACCCTACAGCTACAAATAAGTCACCAAATCTGACAGGTAGGGTTTCCAGGCATCCAGTTTTTGACCAGAATGCCCAGTTGAAAAGAGACCATGTAGGCTCTGGTCAGCACCGCTGATTGGGCTGTTAAAAGTCTGGTTGGCCACCTGCAGCAGGGCAGGGAGATTGCCTGCCCTGCTCTGTGCAGCTCCTGGGAAACTGCCACTCTGGTTCCTAGGCACAGGGGTGGCCACGGGGGATCTGCGCACTGCCCCCGCCTCAAACGCTGGCTCTGCAGTTCCCACTGGCCAGGAACCATAGTCAATGGGAGCTGTGGTGGCAGCGCCTGCAGGCAGGGCAATGTGTGGAGCCACCTGGCTGTGTCACTGCCTAGGAGCCAGAGGGAAATGCTGGCTACTTCCTGGGAGCTATCTGAGGTAAGTGGCACCCACGGCTCAAACCCTAAACCCACCTCCACCCCCCAGCCCTGGCCCTGATTAAAGTGATTGAGGGTGGGAGAGAGTGAGTGGCAGAGGAAGAGGGGATGGAGTGAGTGAGGACAGGGCCTCAAAGAAGGAGAAGGTCAGGCATGTGGCCTCGAGGGCAAGGGCATAGCAGTGGTGTGGTGTCAGGGACAGGGTGGGGGAGGGCAAGGGTTTTCGATTTTTTGCAAATTTAAAGTTGCCAACCCTATTGAGAGGACCTAAATCATTTTTGTGGAACATAGCTAAGGAGCTGGGTGTGGAGAAGGTTGCCAGTGACTATGGCGAGGGCACTGTCAGTAAAGTTAAATTAAAGCCAAAAAAAAGTAGCAAGAAAAGAAAAATCATATGTAGAGGGAGTCTAAGGCATGCTTGAGGATGCCTGAGGGTAAGTGGGAGTAGGACGAGGGGGTGCAGTTGGAGAAACAGGTGGCTTTGAGGGACAATTTCTTTAGCATAGGAAAAGAAGAATGTACCGGAAGGCAGCAGAGAAAGAGGCAGAAAAGAGAGAGAAAGCAGTTAACAAAAAAGGAGGACATGAGACAGGAAACAAGGAAGTACATGGACACTAGAATGGAAAGGGTTAAAGGTGTAGGCTGTGGGATTTTGAAATGTCTGGAAAAGGATGACAGAGCTGAAGGCAGGGGAGGGAGCAGTAAAAGGAAATGGTGATAGCACTAATCTTATCTTTAATGTACTTGCCATCTCCTGAGTAGAGAGGAAGGATAAGGAGGAGGAGTGGATGCAGTGTTAAAGACACACAAACCTGGAGAAGATCTGATATGCGTAGGAAGTGTGGGAGTTAATCTAGGAGAAGAAGCACAGCACTTCAGGAAGGAACAGAACAGAGCTGAAGGCAATTATGCTTAATGTAACACAAACTAATGAAAAATAAGACTCCCACACCTTAAAAGTGCAGGTATACAAGAGCTACTAGCAGTAACCAATCAATCAAATGAATTAAGACAGAACTGAGGCTGCCCTCCGCAAGGCCAAATTGCTCCCTGGAATGTGATCACCTGGGGATGACAGTGATTTAAAAAAAATGAAATGTCAAGGGTCAATGGAGGTCCAAGAAGGGGTTTGAGAGAGAGTACAGTGCGGGAAGTGAGTGTCCATTCCCACTAATGAATTCCAGCCTTTCTAGGCACCCCCCAAATCATATCCTACAATGGGACAGGAAAACTGTTATAAAGATAATCCAAAAGCCTACGCAAAGGAAGAGTCCTTCAGGGTTGGACAAGCAACACAATATTAGTCACATTAGTTCAATGAAATAACCTTTAACATTTGTAAACAGATCAATAATTTAGTCCTCCTCAACCCACCCCTTCAAAAACATTCACAATAGAAATTCAACAACCAATCAGTATAATAAACAACTCAATTCAACCTTATCCAACTTGAGTCAGAGCCTGTTTTCTAACATGGGATGATTTCTCTCTCTCTCTGTTTAGGTAAAGTAATTGCAACTTCTGTATTTTGGGAATATAGCAAGGCTGGGGCAATCTTCGTGTCTGGAGAGAAACATAGGGGAACAGAAGCCTCGGCCTGCTAATGACAGCCTGCCTTGCTCTGTAGTCCTGCACCATTAGTCTCCCCATAATCCCAGAGTCCATTAATCCTATTTTGGCAGAACTGGCATATAACCTGAAAAACAGGCATTCCAGCATCCCATAAAACTCCAAATCCCTTCCTTGCCTGAACAGTTGTAAGAGTTATTTTGACTTCCAGAGGCAACCAGGAATGAAAATATCTTTCCATGAATTCTCCTGACAGCAGAAGGAAGAAAAAAAGGAAGAACAAATGATAAAGGAACAGCCAAAAAATGAAACAAAACAAAACCAATCCCACATTCCCTCTCCCCAAAAGAATCACACACACATTCACAAAAATCTCAGTGATACTGACTCTACGTAGAACATTAGTAATTCTCACTTTATTTTCAAAATGATCAATTGGAGGCACTGGTACCTTTAATGATGACTGGGGGAATCGCTCACTCTGAATTTTGTAACCTGTAATTGGTTGGAGACAGCCTCGATTTTTCTTTTCACAGGAAGTTAGGAAGGCTCAACACTACACATTTTTTACTGCTGCAAATCCAAACTTTTTGTGATCTCTGAATTAACCCTCTGAATGCTTAATTCTGGCCATAAAATGGAGAAGATTGACATAACTTCCCAAAGAAACATATCCACACTTTCCAAAGTCATTAAAACAATAAAATAAAATAATTTCCTTAGAAGGTGAAGTATTATTGTGGGGCATGATTCACCCAGTGTCAGCTTCTAAAACCAGAGAGTTGTTTCTTACCAGACTAACAAAACACTGTGAGGAAAATAATAAAAAGTGTGTGTGGAAACTAATAGTTCAGCAGGGTGCATCAATACTTCACTCCGCATGGGGCATGCACAGCCTTGGAATAGTATTTAAAAAAAATACTTTAAAAAATTGAAGATATTAGAATAGGTAAAGACTTTTTAGTTCATGTAGTCTGTATGTCCCTGGCAATACAGGATTGATCCCCACAGTATGAACTGATATTACCATTGTAGGTTCTCTCTTGGAGAAGAAAAACCTAAGTGCAGATATAAAGTTGCTAACCATCCCAACCTTATTCCAGATAATTAATTAATATATTGAGGGATATTTTCAAAGGTACAAATGGCAGTTAGGTACCTAACTTCCACTGGCTTGTGAGGTGACAAGAGAGCCACACCAGAGGCAGCTAAAAGTAAGGTTTGAGAGGGAGCTCAGAGAGGCAGTATGAGAGGCTTTCCTTCCAGGTTTACATGGAATTTCAAGATGGACAATGATGGTGACCCGCAATGGGTGTGCCAAGTTCTCGTTCCTTCCTGAAGACTGAAGGGATTTCACTTGCATGAAATGCAAGTTGGTTGCTGTGCTGGAGCAGAAGATTATTTGATTGGAGGGATAAGTAAAGATGACACTGAAAATTAGAGGAAATGATGAGTTCCTAAATAGTCAGATTCAGGAAACAGTGGTGGAAGGTTTTGGTTTTGTAGTAGACCATTGATCCATCTTCTCTAGGGAGAGCGGGTTGTATGATTTGAATAGCCTTCATTTCAGTAGCAGGGGACCAATCTTCTTGGGAACAAACTGGCTAGAATAGTCAGGAGGGCATTAAACTAATAACAAAGGGGACTGGTTAAAAGAGGGAAGATATGAGTATTCAGCACAAGAACAGAATTAATCAAGGAACCAAAGACATGAAGAGAATAATTTAAATGCTTATCCCAGGCTCCTAGCACTAGTGTAACAAACAAAAGGAATTGTAATTGCTCATTTATTAGCATAAATTTGATCTAGTTGGTATTAATGAAACCTGGTGGGATGGTTCCCGTGGCCGGAACATTAAAATCAATAGTTATAACCTATTCAGGAAAGACTGAGTAAGCAAAAGAGGAGGGGAAGTGGCACTATGTCAAAAATGGCAATGCCTTTTTCTGACTCACTGACATCTTGCAAGAAAATAAACTTGAATGTTTATGAATCAATGTCTTAACAGATAAAGCATCTGATGCAAAGAAACAAAGACAAGGTAAAATCTACTGCCAGCAGAGTCAGATGACAATTAGGAGTCTTTTTTAAAGAAAAGGAAGAAAAACAACAACAAGGCTATTGGTCCGTTATTAGATGGAAATGGTAAAATTAGCAATAGTGCAAAAAAAGCAGAAGTGATCATTAAATATTTCTGATATGGATTTGGGAAAACAGATGATGTAATAAAATGAATCTGATATGATAAGTCTATTCCATTAGTATCTCAAGAGGATAATTTGGTTGAGACTGTTGGGAGACGCTCATGTGATCTCCATGACTAATTTCAATATTGAGCAGAAGGAAAATCAAGTAAGAGAGGAAACAGCAATGGAGAAAAGAACAATGGAGGGAAGGAGACTGAACAACAAGAGGAAAGAGTGCTAATAACAATGACAGTAAGAGACACTGGCAGTAAAATTAGAGACTTAATCGGGCAAGGAATCTGGGTGAAGTCAAGCAGAAACAAGTAAGATGCCTGTACACCAGTGCAAGGAGCCTGAATAACAAAATGGAGGAACTAGACCTGGTGCAGGAAGTTAAATCCTATATTATAGGAATAATAGAAATATGGTGGAATGGTAGTCATGACTGGAGTACAGGTATTGAAGCGTATGTATTGTTCAAGAAAAGCCAGAAATAAAGCTAAAGGTGGTGGAATAGCATTGTATATTGATGATGAGGTAGACTGATAATAATAATTTTAAAAGTGTCATCCATTCCATCACTTCAATCTGTTTTGGTCAAAAATCACTTCTGGGAAGAAGGTAACAGATAGTGCTTGGGATAAGCTACAGACCCTGAGGATTCAATCAGGATATGGCTAGAGACCTCTAATATTTTTAATGAAATAAATATTCCTGAGAATTGTGTGATTATGGGAGACTAATTTCCTACATATAGGTTGGAAGACAAGTGCCTCATGGTAGGGCCCAGATATTCCTGAATTAGAGAGTTTCAGTCTGAGAGCTTCAGATTTCTTCAAAAAGTAGTCACCAAACCAAAGAGGTGATGCCATTTTAGATTTAGTATTGGTAAGTATGAGGATGTCATAGAAGTTCCAGTGATTATGAACTAATTAAGTTTAAACTAAATGGAAGGACAAACAAAAGTAAATCTGTAACTACGATCCTTGATTCAAAATTGCAAACTTTAAAAAATGAAGGGAATTAGATAGGAATTGAACTCAAAGATCTAAAAACAGAGGAGACTTGGAAATACTTTAAGTCAAAGTTGCAGAAGCTATCTAAAGCCAAACAAGAGGGGGAAAAATAGAAAAAGGGTTGCAGACCAAAGTGGATGAACAAGAATCCTAAAGAGATTATTAAAAGAAAGGAAAATAGCCTCCAAAGAATGGAAGATGGGATGGATCAGCAAGGAAAGCTACCTTCTGGAGGTTAGAAAGTGTAGGGGGAAAAATGATAACTGCCAAAGGCTAAGCAGAGCTGAGTCCTGCACAGGAAATTAAAATTAATAGTAAAGGGTTCTTTAAGAATATAACTGATTTTCCAGACAAAGAAAATGCAAAAGATCTAATCTATGTGGATTTCAGTAAGGCATATGATACAGTTCCCCATGGGAAATTATTACTTAAACAGGACAAGATGTGGCTTAATACAACAATTCAAAGGGGAGAAAGGAATTGGTTTAAGGGGACACTAAACAGTCATATTGAAAGGAACTGTTAAGCTGGAGAAAAGTTTCTACCAGAGCTTCTGAGAGATCAGTCTTGAGACCAATCTTATATAACATTTTCTTTAATAACCTTGGCACAAAGTGGGAGTGTACAAATAAGATCTGTGGATGACACTACTGGCTAACTGAAAGGTCTTAAAATGTAATTGTAAGATGGGAATCACCACAGGTGGCTTTGTCTAGTGGGGTTCCAAAGGGATTGGTTCCTGGCCCTACACTAAACATTTTTATTAATGACCTGGGGAAAAAAATCACTCAAATTTGCTGATGACCCAAAAATTGGGGGAGTTGTAAATAATGAAGAGGAGACATCACGGATACACAGTGATTTGGATTTCTTGGTAAGCTGAATGGAAGTAAACAATATGCATTTAAAAATAGCTAAATGTCAAGGCATATATCTAGGAACAAAGAATGCAGGCCATACTTACAGGATAGGGGAATCTAACCAGGGAAGCAGTGACTCTGAATAGATTGGTGGGATGAGGTAGATAATCAGCCAAATTTGAGCAAAGCTTAAATGGGAATATAAAGTAAGAGTGGAGTTATATTTTACCTCTGTATTTTGGGACTGGTGTGATTGCTGCTGGAATATTGTGTCCAGTTGTAGTGTCAACAATTCAAGAAGGATGTTGATAAATTGGAGAAAGAGCCACAAGAATGATTAAAGGGTTAAAAAATGGCTTACGGTGATAGACTCAAGGACCCCAATATATTTGAGGAAGAACATTGAGGGATAATTTGATTACAGCCTACAAATACCTATTTGGGGAACAAACGATTGTTAATAGGCTCTTCAATCTGGTGGAGACAGATATAACATGATCTAATGATTGCAAGATGAAGCTAGACAAATTCAGACTGGAAATAAGGTATAAATTTTTAACCTTATTTAACCTTTGGAACAAATTACCAACAGTCAGAGTGGAGTCACCATCATTGACAAATTTTAGATCAAGATTGGATGTTTTTCTAAAAGATGTACTCTAGGAATTAATTTTGGAAAGTTCTGTGTTCTGTGATTTACAGGGGAGACTGGATGATTACAGTAGTCCCTTCTGGTCTTGGAATCTATGAATATGGAAGTTAGGAGCTTACAGGCTCCGGTGACTTTGAAAATATCCCTAAAAAGTATAACTGGGCCTCCTTTCACACATCTGTCACTCCCTAGTCTATCTCACCCTAGTTCAGTGTATGCTATTAATTACTGTTTATGGTTTTTCAGCCTTCCAGTTGCAATGACAGTGCTCCACATGATGAGCCAATTAGAATTAATTTTTCAAGTAATGTTTTGACACACACTTTACTAAATACATTACTAAAATCCCTGTACTATGACACCTACTGCATTTTCTTTATATATATAGTAGTTTTATCACCAGTTCAAGAAGTGGTCTAGATTACCTCACATGATTTAATAAACTTTTGATTTGTTTTGGATTCAGAAAATAGAAAAAAAAATTCAAACCAAATATGCATGTGTAATGGCTTCATGCCATAACATTTTAACCATGAAGACCTCCTCTCTAAAAAATGAGTGTAATATTTTAGCACACAATTTATACCTTCATAGTACAACCCCCTTCAAAATAAAACAAACAAAAATTAGCTATGTGCCCCATTTTGATTTATCCAGCATCAAAAACATCCCACAGGTTTATTTCCTTTCTTAGGGTTTCACTTGCTTTTCTCCTACTCTAACGGTCAATATAAGACATGAAAACTTTAATTATATAAAGGAAAGAAAGAAAATCTGCAATCCATTTGTCCTTGGGTCACAGATATGAATCCCACAACGTGTTTGATCCTGAATTTCAGCTGGACTCAGCTGCTCCCCCATAAGAGTCCATAGGATATTCAATGGTGGATCAAGAATTTGGCCACATCAGTTGTTCACAATGACAAAATCAAGACACAAATCTTCCTCTTTTGTCAAGCTTTGTATTGGCTTGGGTCTCCTCTGTTCCACCATACTTTCCCATCTTAGTTCATCCATGTGTCAATTTCTTCTACAATCACCTCCATGCTTTATTCAACATGTACTAACTAGTATGCATGATGTAAACATATGGAAAGGATACAGTTCTCATCTACAATAATTGTATCCTGTCCATATGTCCCTCTTAAAGACACTGTGCTACTTACACTGAATAAAGACCTTGGGCAAATGTTTTACTGCTCTGTGACTGTTTCTTCTCCTATCCTGTATCTTGTCAACTTAGCTTGTAAATGCTTTGGGTCTGTCTCTCATTATGTGTCTGTCAAACACAACATGGCCATGATATAAGCTGGTATCACAACCGAGATATAGATGGTCTCACCCAGTGGTTGACATGAGAGCCAGGCTGGGTTAAGTACCAGGAGATCAGGGTCTGAGCTATGCCAGAGGGGACCTGGAGAGCCAGGTGGCAGGAAGCAGGCAAGATCAGGTATCTGGGAGGTCACAGTCCATCAGCAGGCACAGGTAGAACAAGGGAAACAGCCCTCAGCAGGGGAAACTCAGTTGCATGGACAACTTCCTCTTCCTGTGCTCAGTTTAAACACAAGCAGAGAACCAATCAAGCCCCCCAGAGTTCTGGCTACTCTGGAATTCAGCTTCCAGTTCTGGCAACTGTTAGCAGGTTACTGGGTGGTTAGTTAGCAATTAAAAGCTCCTAATAGCTATATGGCATAGGGCTTGAAACCTGTGGTCCCTGACAGGCGAAGCCTGTAGGTGCTAGAGCAGGGGTGGGAAAACTTCAGCCCGTGGGCCACATGTGGTCCACCGGCCCCTTTTACCCGGCCCACGAGCTTGGGCCAGGGCCACTGGCCCTGCCCTCCGGCCCGGGGTGCCGGGCGAGCGCGGTAAGCTGCGTGACCCCATGCTTCCAAGCTGGGGGCCAGCCAAGTGCCATTCACTGCAGGACCCCGAGCTCCCGCGCCGGGAGCACCACCAGCCGTGGGGCTGGGACAGCGGGAGCACAGCCATCCACGGGGCTCCGAGCTCCCAGGCTGATAACTGATTTTATTTTAATAAAATTGTAATGATATTTATAATATTATATGCAGAAATAGGCATCGCTTTCACATTTTCTTTGAGGTTGGCTATGAGACATGGCTAGCATGGTTCTCCATTAATATCTGAAAATACCTCATCTGAAAGGGAACAATTATGTTTCCCTATGTTCTTGCAAGAAAGTGTTTGAAAAGCTGACAGTCCACATTTTAAAAATCAGATACTTCACTCCAAGTGATGCACTGTCAGGGGCAAAACATGTGTTCATTTAAAACAATGGGAGTCTTTTCATGAGTTGAAATGTGCTCTGTGCTCCCGGGCTGCGGCGCTGGGGCCGGGCACTGCCTGCCGCGGGGCCCCACACTCCCAGGCTGGGGCCGGGCCGAGCATCGCCTGCCCGAGCGCCTCTAGCTATGGGGCCCCACGCTCCCGGGCCAAGGATGGGCCTAGCACTGCCAGCCACAGGGCCCGCGCCCGGCTGAACATGGTAAACAGGTCCGGGGGCTTAGGTGGTGGGGTCCCGAGGGGTGGTGGTTAGGGTGGGGGGTCTCAGGAGGGAACAGTTAGGGAATAAAGAGCAGGGGGGCTTCGATGGGGGTGGGGTCCTGGGGGTGGTGGGGGTGGTGGAGAATGGGGGAGTCATAGAACAAAGAGAAGGGGGGCTTAGATGGGGGGGCTAGGTCCGGGGCGGGGCAGAGTGGGTGGCGGTCTTCAGAGGGGGTGATCAGGAATGGGGGGTTGGATGGGTAGTGGGTTCTGAGGGGGACAGTCAGGGGGTGGGGGTTGGATAAGGGGCAGGGCTAAGCTGTTTGGGGGGCACAGCCTTCCCTATCTGGCCTTCCACACAATTTTGAAACCTAATGTGGCCCTCGGGCCAAAACGTTTGCCCACCCCCGTGCTAGAGTAACATAGATTATTACTAACATAAATTGTCTCTTGTTTTTCTTCCATTAATCCCTACCTATTTGTGTATCTGTCCTTTAATTATAAATTCTTTGGAGCAGGAACTCTATCTGCGTGTTTGTAGTGATCCTACTACATACACACATAGCATACATAAATAATTAATAATAATGATAAAACTTAATTTCATCTTCTTGCTGGGCCTAAAAATTCATGAGACAGAATCACCCGTTACTTATCCCAAGCATCCGTATCCTGGGCACTCCATTCTTAAATGTTTTCCTTTGGTTTTGGGGATGGATGTGAACTTCAGCTACACATGATTACATATATTTTTTAAGTTGTCTTATTCTTACAGAAGCATGAAACTGGGAAAGAACTTCAAACTGAAGTAATTTTCATTAGGGCCAATTTAACAATGTAGGCACTCCCACAAGACCAGTTATTTAGGTTGTTCATGCACATGAAAAATTTCAGACATCACAACTTATTGGTTGGGTTGATAGTATGCCACATTACATTAGTGTCAATGACTAGCCAAACTTACAGATGTATTTCATGTACATTTCAGAATTCTGCTTTCAAAGTACAAAAAGAAAAACAAAACTATTTGGGTCATTTCCTTTTAGCTGAAGCAAAGTCTATTCTACACAAACATGAAACAGATGACTAGCTGGGAATCAGCTCCTGGTGCCTAGGGTAAAGTCTGTTTTTTATTTACTTTATTCAAAAGGACACTGAAGACCTGAAATGTATAGTTTATTTTACATTAAACTAGCTGGTTTCATGAGTAAATCAACATAACAGTAGTAAATCACTAATTCCTAAAATCCAGGTGAGCAAATTACAAAAAACAATTGCTATATATGTTTTAATAGTCTAAGCCTAATTCTTTTCTCACTTACATCAGTGTGGTGAGATCAGGTTCAGGGCCATACTATTTAAGGATTTAGCCTCTATCATCAATGGCAGTTACAAGTAAGAATGCAGAGAGAATAGACACCTTTTAAAATCTTATACTCTGATAACTGATTTTATTTGAATAAAATTGTAATGATATTTATAATATTATACGCAGAAATAGGCATCTCTTTCACATTTTCTTTGAGGTTGGCTATGAGACATGGCTAGCATGGTTCTCCATTAATATCTGAAAATACCTCATCTGAAAGGGAACAATTATGTTTCCCTATGTTCTTGCAAGAAAGTGTTTGAAAAGCTGACAGTCCACATTTTAAAAATCAGATACTTCACTCCAAGTGATGCACTGTCAGGGGCAAAACATGTGTTCATTTAAAACAATGGGAGTCTTTTCATGAGTTGAAATGGAACCTGGACTTGGCATTCAATGAGAAGGGATAATCCTCTTAAAATACTCCCTAAGCAATTTTAATTTTCCCAGCAGAAATCTCCCCACTTCATCCCTCTTCAACTTGGAGCCCTTGGGGTCTGAGAAAAACTCCCCGTCTTTGCTAGCATTCTAGCAAAGAGAATTAGAGATCTTCGTTTTGTGAAAATCTTGAGTTCCAATAATATTTTACAGGATAATTGAGTCAAGTTTAATAGAAAATTTAGGATTTAGAAAATAAGCTTTTAAAATATATATTATATTCTAATTGAAGAATGGAGTAAATAATTCAACCTTTACTTAAGAAAAAGCCTTATTAGCTTCAGTAACTGAGATTCCAGTGAGTTTTGTCCAATTAAAAAATCCAGGATTTGGCCAAGTTATCAAAAGCAAATGTTCTGCAGAGTCTGAAGCCCAGCCTGAAGGTGATGCAAAGAAGGAAACATTATTCTAAATGGTGAAGCACAGGTTCTAATCCCTTCATGTTTAATAATCAGAGGTGTTTGTAAGGCAAATAATGAGATATGGTTTTTATTTTTTATTGGCTAGTGTTGAGGCCCAGGTTATCTTTCAAATGCAGTATGGCTGGTTTGCACTCCACTGGTGGCATAAAACAGCCCTAAAACTATGCACCCAGCCCTAGATAGATCACCTCAGTGTAGAGGGCCCTCCAGTGGCACAGAGCTAGCATGGTAGATCCTAGCTTGTGTCAGTGCAGAAGAGTGCTCAGGAGAAAAGAGGCAAGTTTGCAGATTATGTATGCCCCTCAGATATTTGCATACTGGTTTGGATCATCAGGACTATTAGCATCCAGTATAAGTTACACGTGTAGGACCAGACCAATGTACACCTGATTCAGTATAGGGAGAGCAAAGGCCATCTCTTCCATCAACTTATGAGCTCTGTAATTTGACCCATGATGTTTGACCCAACTATGCATTAGTGGCAGTCATCAATCACATACAGAAAGGAAGCCAGTCCCAGAACAGAGAAATCAAGATACAACAAATTCATGCTGTGAAATACTCAGTGTGAACAATGGGAACTCTGCTGGGAGCAGGTGAATCTTATGAGGCCTTGGAAAGGAATAACTCGAATTCACAAGCACCAACAGCATGAATCTACAGAGTATTCAAAGTTGAAACATATGCTACATACACATCAAGAGAAAAGCTTCTCCCCCCCAATACACAAACACGCACCAATTCAGAAAATCAGCATGAAGTGATACCTCTCTTTCTACTTTTAGTGCATCTAGAAAGAATGGCAGAAACAATCAGGATTTCTATCTCTGCCTTATTTTCTTGATGTAAGGGCATGTTTAAGCCATGGGCCCATTTCTTGGCATAGTGCAATTACACCAGAATTTCAGCTTTCATTAAAAACTTAAGTAAGCTTCTATTCCTAATGGTTCTGCAAATATCTGCATGAGTCTGTAGACTGCCTGAAATAATAGCTGTGAAGGGCTTCAACTGCATCACATATCTCAAGCAGGCATTACCAACAAGATCCACTGCTCTGAGGGACTCTGCCAATAACAGATGACTGTATGTAGTAGCACAGAGAAGGGGATAACAGTGATCCCAGCCTATACATACAAGCTGTTGGAATAAGTATTGGAGGCCCCTCTGGTATCCCTTCTGCCTCTCCAGAGTTTCTGACTAGGCTTTCTACTGCTACCCTAAACTCCTAAGGAGGAGGACCCTGCTGCAACTCCTATGGGAAGATGAGAGCCTCGTGCCGCTGCTCCATCTCTGTGGGAGGTCCCCTTAACATCACCACTACAAAAAGGGAGAGTGGTCAGGGCTATTGTGTTCAGACAGCATTTCAGGGAACTCCCCAAACTTGGTGGACAGCCTGCAATTACCTTCATCTTGCATTAGAATCACATGTGAAATAATATGCGGAGGTGGAGCTTGGAGGCTGACAAAAATATATATCAGTTGCCCTGTGAAAATGTGAAAGGTATGTTTGGCAATACTTAGAACTGGAACTCGATCTAGCTTAGCTATATAAATGCCAGATAAATTAGTATAATTTCAGGGCCTAACAACTATTTTAATAATCCTTGTATAGCTCCCTAAATTTCCTAATCAATTACAGCCATTATCTAACGAAACCTCACAATTCACCTTTGATGTAGGTAGGTAAGTATTATTACTCCTACTGCATAGCTAGGGAAATTGAGGCAGAGAGGTTCAGTGACTTACCCAAGGCCACAGAGGCAGTGACTGTCAGAGCCGGGATTAGAGCTCAGGAGTTTCTGGCTCCCAGTCCCATGCTCAGACCACTAGACCATGGCCTCAGGACATTTCCAGCTGGTCTTCAGTCTAAAAAAAAGTAAATTCTCAAATCCAATATGCAATATGTATTTATATTTTTACTTTGAAGATAGAATGTAATGGTATAAGTAACACCACATTGCTGGTAAATCAATGATGAAAACAAGCCTGTTCATTTTGTCCAATTTACCTTAATCCTTCATTTGTGTATGATAAAGATTTGTAGAAAAAAAATTTCATTTAAATTCCAGCCAATACAAACAACTTTAGTATTTCTCAGGGTAAGGAACAAATTACCTTTCCAAGCTAGCCAGCATGTCATTTATATTAATGGTGACTAATGCTAAGTTGCTCTGTGCGTAAGAAAACTCTATTAAGAAAGTCACGTCCCTTGGCGAAGCTAGATCCTAAGTAAATTTTACTAGCTAAGCAGTGAGCTCCATGTCAAAGTAATTACACCTTTTATCCACTGCGAGCTCTTTCTTAGCTTCTTCATACTCTTAATTTCCCACTTCAGCTAATTTAGCAGTAAAATCACAAAGGTTTTAAAAGGTTAGCTACTGGCGCATGAATGTTCTGTTAAGCTCCATGCATTGAAATCACATCATGTAAAAGAAGAAATTAATTAAGTAACAATTAAGTAGTGATGGATCATTGACAACATATATACAACTTTGGTGCTAAAATTAATCTCCCTTGTACAGCCAATAGATTTGTGTTTATCTTCTCATTTATAAACTGGGAAGTCTCATGTTTGAAATATAAAAGCGCCAAGTTTCTAAGTAGTATCTGGTGAAATCATGACACATCTTCTGGCATTGATGAGATTATACAGTCTTTCTCACATGATAGTCAGGTAAATTCATTTTAAAAATCAGATTTGGGAGATTAGTGAAAATATAAAAAGTAGATATTTCTTCATGGTAGGTAATTTGATGATAACCATAGAGGCATTTTTAAATAGAAGCATTTTTAAAATAAAAGTACTTAGCATGAATCACTTCCTTAAGTGTTAACAACACAAAGTATGCTGCTCCTGCAGCATCTCCTCTTGCAAACTGCCATATTGTTTCCTTGTATTGACAATCAGATGCTTAGTACATAGATTGGCAGTTGGCCCAGTCAATCTTCAATTCTAAAAGCCTTTTACCAGATGAAAAACTCTTGGTTCATTCACACCTCGTAGAAAGGATGACAGGGCATAAATGACATCCAGATTCATTTAGAATATATGTTGGGTCTGATTCTCGCTTCCCTGGCACCTTGTATAGTAATTTACAGCGGTGCAAAGTGAGTGCAAAATGGGCATAAAAGGCTGCCACCAGTGTGAGCAGAGAATTCTGATTTAGTTGAATTACTTTGCACAGGCATAAATGCTTACAGAAAGTGCAGGCAGGCAATGAAAAAATCAGGCCTTGACTAAACTATTTTGACACAAAACTATTTTGACACCAGCCAAAGCTCTTCCTGGAAACACAATTCACTGAAACTTGTGGGTGCAAAGTGTAATTACTAGATAAACTTGCAGGTTCCTAGATATTTGGTACATAAAATATTAAGCATTTTTACATAATGTGATGCTGTTTGCATTAGTAAAAAAAATAGTAAAAAATAGGAAGGAGTTCTATTTCTGCCTCATTTTCATAGGGAAAACAGTGGGTACTAGGGTCTATATTCTCATGAGAGGAAACTTATCACCTACCTCCATGTTTCACACACTTCTTCTATCCCCAAGCCCTGACATATTATTTACACAAGTGCCTATAATGCTATATATACAAACACTAACAACAGGCATCAGTGCAAGAGTCACTACATATGTAAGTGCTAATCTAAGTCCTAAGTGTTCAGTACTATTCCTACTTACCAGTTTTAGTACATACAGTGCAGCATATTGAAATATCAGTAATATGATTATCCTGTGTTACAGAAATATATCCCTGCTATGGCAGTGAAAGGTACAATACTAGTACATCTTTCACTTTCAGGTACAACCTAATATTATCTGCATAAATTATTGTAGGTTAACTAATTTAGACTTCAATGACTCTCCCATTAGAATATATGGCAAAATATTCACTTATTTCCATAGGAGGACTAGACCCACAATGGGCTGTATAATCACTGTGTATTTGGAGGTTAATTCCAAAATGTTCCTGATCATCCCATCTCAGGCTGCACTTTGCTGTAATTCCTTCAAACAAGGAGCAGTATGGGTCTAGCAAGTAAGGTAGGCTGACAAGGAACAGAAATATTACTTACTTTATACCTTCAAGCAGTATTGATACAAAGAAGAGTGTTTGTGTTTCCATTATAAATCCTCTTGTCTTAGGGGTTTATAGTAGTCATTATGAGCCCCATATGAACCAAGTTCCCAGCTCTTTTGCTATTTTCTAACTCCTCCCCTGCATACCAAATCAAGTGCCCTACCAGCAATTGGACTTCTTTTTTTTTTGTACTTTTTTTTTGTGTGGTCATTTGTGCTGGACCCAGTGTTCCCTGGAACATCCTGAACTGTTAGTTTCAATCAATAGACAATTAATGTATCTGTGCACACCCACCCACCTGCCCACTGCACCTCAGCTTAGAGATCACAAAGGTGGTGGGAGGAGATGTAGTGGGATGGGTACAGAAGGGCTAGAGTGGAATTGCACTCGACTCTGGCAATTCTTGGTTACCGTATGGTCTCTTAGGGATCTGTGTCAGCTGCTGTAGATTGTTCTAAATTAAGTAAGTGCCTGGGCTGTGACAGGGTTGGACAGAAGTCCTTTTCTCGCTTCTGTTGAGCGGATCTTTTGCAGAAAATAATCTTCTTAATAAGACTTTGCTCAGCATTGCCATAATTTCCCCAAGATGTGGCCTGATTCTGACCTCATTTATGGTGGTTGAAAACAAGAATAATTCTGATTAGGTCAGTAGAGCTAAACAGTTGTAAAGTAGGTGTGAGGTCAGAATCAGGCCATTGTGTCAAATCTAAAAGATCCACTGAATCAATCTAATAGATATCTAACATGAACTCCTCAGGGTAGGCACTGTGCTTACTTTTTATCTTTCATAACACCAAGCATATCACTGGTGCATCCTGATAAAATAAACAATAATATTGATAGATGCGTATGTCTCAGGGTACACAGGTAATTTGCTTTACCTGAGGTACAGAAAATATAACTGAATTAATCAGATTTTGAATAATATGGTGAGTGTTCTCAAGATACTCAGTCAGGTCTGCCTGCCCTTGGGAGCTGATGATACTGTTTCCCTCTATTATATTTTTATATCACCATTACATAAATTACACTTATATGACCTAAAGGAAATGAAGATTAAAGTTCTGATTTGGAGATTGAGAGGTAAGTTTGCAACACTGTCTGTAATATACCTTGCTATGTCTAGTAACTATAGGGATGTCAGGACGGCATGGGATCTTACATTAGAACAATACCAAATTCATAGGTTGTGCTTGTAAATGTCAGTTGACAATAAATGTCAGTTGACAATCTCAAAGATTGGTAAAAAAATAAAAAGTGAAGGTCATGTTGATCGTGTGTCAAAATACTGACACTGTAAAAACACTAAAATTATTCAAGTGTCTCCTCAACTCTTTCCAGAGAGAGAATCTATGTAGGGGGGATCCCGTTGGATAGGCCTGTGCCCTAGCCCTGCTAAACCTCACTAACTTGAAGCATACTGGGGTTAATGTATAAGGCAGGTTTTGAAGTAAATCTTTTTGATGAACCATTACTGAAACGTCAGTAATTTAAATGTAGCTTGAAAGTCCTGTAAACCTATGGCCTAGCAACCTATCAGGGTATTACTCTACTCTACCACATCTCTTGGGATGTTTTAAATTTTTGAAGCACAAGAGTCTTCAATTGGTTTGGAGAATGTTCCACAAACTGATGCTTGATGTACAAGTCCCAGGAACAATCACTATTGCAGGCACATTTAACCTCAACATAGAGTCTTCAAACAAATCCAAAACACTACAAGAGACAACACCAAGGAGTTGAAAAGTACAGTATGGACAAGTTAGAGCCAAAGTTCTGATCCCCTCCTCCTTCCCCCTCCCCCCCCAAAAAAGGGTTTTTATTGTTTTATTTTCTTTAGGCGTCACATAAATTTTCCTCTAGGAAGACAGAGGTATGTCTTTGAAAACTGCTTTTTTATTATAGTGAAAAAGCCCAAACTATTTTTATTAAAAAAAAATACAAACTAATTTTCCCCCATTAGATCAGTAGTATGAATTTTTATATTCTTGTTCTACTCAGAGTTCAGAATACAGACCAGGGTGAAATAAAGGTGAAGAGAATCTTTACTGGCTGGATTTATGGACCCTTTTAAGTCAAAGTTTGACATTTTACATCCTTTTAGTAATCTGCCACACTTTCCCTGTCTGTGATCACAGGTGTGAAAGTATATATGTGTGTGTGTTTTAGTATGGGTCTTTCTGAGCATAAGCTACTAACTGGCGTCTAACATTAAACCTTTGCTGCATCTAAATTTGAAGTCTCACCCTTTGCTTTTTGGAAGTTACAGATGAGGAGGAACAAAAGGGAAGTAGCTTACCGTGGTTGTCTTTATTCGCCCACCCGGTTGTGTACAGGTCCAGCCTGATTTATTGATTAGCAAATCACAGCCTTCTCCTTCTAAACATGGAAGCATTTCACACCACTGTTTTGTTTTGATAATTCGTGCTGTAGAAGAGAAAACAAAAACAGTTTGCAGGTGGATTTGTGTTTCGCTTCCCTCTGAACTCTAACTCATTACAGGTACCAATTTTCATTATCAGATAATGCAACCATAGGCTATGCCCATAGATAGCCGAGCAATTAACAACAAGATTTACATCACCCGCTGTGCCAACCAATTATAAAATAAAAACGACATTTAAATAACAATAAAACAGAGAGAGTACTGGTTTAACAAAAGGGGAAAGAAAGAGTAAGCCAAAGTAAGTTTTCAATGGCATGAATTCTTGGAGTATATGAAATTTAATGGGAGGAGCAGTGGTTAAAATTAATAACAACATTGTTTGCAGTGTTGTAATTGTGTCAGTCCCAGGATATTAGAGAGACAAGGTGAGTGAGGTAGTACAGTAAAACCTTCATTTAACGGACTAATTCGGGCGAGGGGGTGTCCATTAAATCAAAAAGTCTGTTATTTAATTAAAAAAAAAGAGCTGTTGGAGCAGCAGCCCGCCCGCCACAGGGTTGGGGTGGCAGCTCCGCAGCCCGCCCGCTGCCAGGACCCGGGCGGCTGCCGGGACGCGGCAGCCAGCCCGCCCGCCCGCTGGACCCGGGCGGGAGCCGGCAGCCAGCCCGCCCGCCAGCTGGACCCAGGCGGGAGCCGGCAGCCAGCCCGCCCACCTGTTGGACCCAGGCGGGAGCCGGCAGCCAGCCCGCCCGCCTGTTGGACCCAGGCGGGAGCCGGCAGCCAGCCTGCCCACTGGCGGGAACCGGGCGGGAGCCGGGAGCAGGCAGCCAGCCCGCCTGGTGCCGGGACCGGGGCAGCAGCCTGGAGCCAGCAGCCGTCCGCCAGGGAAGGGGACCGGGGCCGCAGCAGGGAGGGGTCGCGGTCTGATATGGATCAGAAATTTTGTCCATTGCATCCGAAGTCCGTTAAATTGAGGTCCGTTAAATCGAGGTTTTACTGTATCTTTTATTGGCCCAACTTCCACTGATGAAAGAGACAAGCTTTTGAATTTATGCCAATCTCTGAAGAAGAGCCCTGTGTAACACTAATATATGCTAAGTTGTCTCCATTCCTGGGGCTGTTGAGGGGTGTCAGGAAACACATGTTTTTAGTTTATTTTTTAAAATGTGTTTACCCCATCTGCTAATTTCTCTTTGTGTTCTTTGGTGGGATCTCAGAATGCATCAATCTGTGATATTACAAATACTATGGATTGGCAACCTACATATTAGTGATGTCATATTCTATGGCAACAGCAGCAGCAAATTGAAACGTATCAAAAATATTTCACAGAATGGAAAGAAAATTAAAGATGTGTTAAAATAGATTTTTGTCCTAAACACACATGGTTAGCAGGATCATTTAGGCCCTAATGCTGAAAATGATTGCAAACATACTAAACTTTAGGCATAAAAAGAGTCCTATGGAGCACGTGTGTTAGAGTTTGCAGGATCACGGCCTTTGCACATATCTATGGTATTAACTTAGTTTCCTCTTTTACTTTGCCATTCCCCCGTTACAGCAAAGTGCTGCAGGGAAGTTTCATATGACTAAGACTTCATTATTTTCACAGTATGTTTACCCGCATAATATCAAGTACTATCAATAATTAAAATTGAATTACAGTTGTCAGAACAAATAAAGTGTAGTTCCTGATGCAATATCTTTGCATTTTATTGTGTTTATTCACTGAGGGTGAAATTCATCCCCATGCAGAAAGCCAGCAGAAAGCCTATGACTCTCTTAAATCCCATTCCGGCCCAGTTTTGAGGACTTAAATGACACTTATATGATGTACAGACTTTCGGATAGCTCTCTGAAAAGGGGTGAATTTCATCCTAAGGGCCTGAGACTGTGAACTGCTTTGCACCGTCTAACAAGTACTTAGCCCTTTCAACTGCATTGAAGTCAGTGGGGATTGTGCACACACAACACCTAACAGAATTGTGGTTTTTGATAATGATCATTTCAATTAGAGAACATGAGTGTGTCCAACCAACAGATTTCAAGATAATTCAGAACTGTTCCAGGCAGGCAGTGGTTACAACAGGGGTGGGTAAACTACGGCCCGCGGGCCATATCCGGCCTACAGAACTGTCCTGCCCGGCCCTTGAGCTCCCGTCCAGGGAGGCTCCCCCCTGCCCCTCCCCAGCCATCTCCCCTCCCCCGGAGCCTCAGCGTGCTGCCGGGGTACCGTTCTCAGGGGGCGGGGATGCGCGCTCCCACGGGGCAGTGTGTCTGGATCCATGCAGCTACCACACACACTGCTCTGAGCAGCATGGTAAGGGACTGGGGGCAGGGGGTTGGTTAAGGGACAGGGGGCAGGCTGGATGGGGAGGAGGTTGGAGGGGGGCAGTCAGGGGATGGGTAATGGGAGAGTTGGATAGGGCATGGGAGTCCTGAGGTCTGTCAGGGGATGCGGGGGTGGATAGGGGTTGGGACAGTCAGGGGACAGGGGGGTTTAGGAGAGGGTGGGGTCCTGGGGGCAGTTAGGGTGGGGGGGGTCTCAGGAGGGGGCAATCAGGGACAAGGAGCAGGAGGATTGGATGGGTCGGGGATTCTGAGGGGGGCAGTCAGGGGGCAGAAAGTGGGAGGGGGTCGGATAGGGGGCAGGGCCAGGCTGCTTGGGGAGACACAACCTTCCTTACCCTGCCCTCCATACAATTTTGCAAACCCGATGTGGACCTTGGGCCAAAAAGTTTGGCCACCCCTGGGTTACAACCAACAGGATGTCAAGCTCCCTAAGAAAATATTCTTAACTGGTCTGCAATATTTAGTAGTTTTCAGTGGGTCTTCCAGTTATTAATGAGAACGTTTAATATTGTTCAATTGTAGCTTGAACAAAAGAGTTTTTAAAATTTTTACGGGTGATTTCTTTCTAAATATTGAAACTAAGTGCATGTAATGACTTTTTACTCATAATTAACCTTCTAAACCAGCTTAACGGGATAGCTATATTTCTCAGTAGAACAGCCATGTTGTTTTCTCTATTTCCTTTTCACATGTGTTCGTTATTCATTCAGACAGTTACCCACTGCTGCATCTCTGGTAAATCTCCCAAACAGAAAGCATCATCTTTTTGTGACAGAAAAAAAAAAGTGAGATAAACCTTGTCCAACAGCAATAAATACAAAAAGTTATATCCATCTTAGAAGATGTAGGATTGAAATACACACGTCTGCTGAAATTTTATTTACAGTGTCTAAAGAGGAACTTGGAAATCAAGAGAGGAAAAACACTTTTACTTTTTCCTCAAATAAGACTATCAATAATAAATCATGAAAATAACACTGGGATATAGAGAATGCCATTCCAGATCAGAGCAGTGGCCTTCGACAAGAAGTGGTATGTGCAATGAGAAGGATGGTGTTAGAACCCAGCTTAGTAAGTAGAAAATAAGGTTGTCCAGTATCCTATCTCAGAGTTGCCAATACTGCATGCTTTAGAGGAGGGAGCAAAAATCCCTACCATGGACAATAATGGAAAAACCCACCCACAGGAAAAGCTTCTTGATAATTCTAAGTGGTTAGTGGTTGGCTTACGCCCTGAAGTATTAGTGCTTATATCACTCATACTTATCCAATGTAAAGTTACTATGGATGTTGCCATTATCCCCATACATGTCTGATCCTCATGGTTTCAATGATAATTTGTGGTAATTAGATCCAGAGGTTAATTATAAATTGTATAAAAAGTATTTCCTTAGATCCCTTTTCCAATTGCTGCTTCTCAGTGTCATTGTCCTTGAACTTTGGAAAAAAGTATAAATAGGTTAATAGTAAGAGTGATAAATAAAGATCATCAATCATGGGCCAAGTATTGCTAAGCATCTGCAACTTTTATTGAAGCAAGGATTCTTCCACTCCCCCTACCTACATTGCAAAAGCAGGATCAATAGTCACACAGAGTTTGCAAAGGGTAAGCTAAAGCTATCCTAGTGTTTCCTTTCTCAAAGCAGCTAAAAGTGTAGGGAGGAGGATTACATCAGTACCTCTGATGACTCTGTCTTCCCCATTAGAGACTGGCTGGAGAGACTGGCTCAGTTCATCACTTCCCCATTAGAGACTGGCTGGAGAGACTGGCTCAGTTCATCAGACATGCTTGATAAATTTTGTGACTTGATAATTTTGTGATTTGGTAAATTCATAATGGCAGTTGGTTCCATCATCTTCTCACCCCCTCTTACCCAGTCTCTCTCTCTCTGCTCATCCTTTGTGTTTGTCTCACTTCTTTCCTCTTTCTTCTTCTATCCCACTCCATTTCATCCTCCTTTTAACCACTCCCCTCCTTCCCCCCCCAGCCTATTCCCAGACCACTTTGCATTTATATAATATCTGCTTACCAAGAATCTCAGAACACTCTGCAAACTTCTAAGTTAGCTAGCCTTACAACACCCATGAACAGTAGGTAACTTTTATGGTCTTCATTTTGTATAGAGGTTAATTGATGTGCCCACGGTCACACAGGAAGTTTGTAGCAAGAACTGGGAATAAAACCTCTAGGTCACCTGATTCCCAGTCTTGTATCTTACCCATACGATATCTCCTCTTCCTATTTTTTCCCTTAAGAAAATATGGTATATACATAATAAGCTCTACTGTGCTTTGAAAAAAAAGAGAGAGAAATTAAACAAAAAATATGCAAAGTAATAGACTTTTAAAATATATATTGGTTAATCTGCAGTGGCAGTAAAGAGGCTGATAAAAGAACACAAAATGGATCACAGTAGTTTAATAAGCCGCTGCAGCCATGAGTGTCTTCAGAGGAGTAATTTGGTTGTGCTAGCTCATGAGCCCCAAGCATTAATCCACTTTACTATGAAACAAGTAAACAGCAGAAGCCTTGGCTACCTTTCCAACACACGGTCAATCTGTTCCAGGCAGAAAATTAAAATAGCGAATTCACGAAGAGTTAGCCAGAGACTATTTCAATTAATCCAAAGATCATTGCTATATTTCCTATAGCAATGTCTAGCATCCCTGTTTTAGCATTTTGCTCTTGCTGTTACCACAAGGTTGGGCCTTATCCTGGAACTGAACTGGGCAGATATATAGAGGAGCTGGGAGTAGGGATCCTCTCCAGAAGGCTGTGGAATGGCTGCATATTGGCTGCGATGCTACTTGGGCAGCCCAGATGCAGGGTGGAGGACTGCATGATCTATGCAGAGGCACTGCCCTTAATCCAGCTCCTCCTCTGTCCCACATACACACGTACATCTTGTGTGGGAACCCAAGCCCTATCCTCTCCATCCAGAGAGCAGAACCATACCAGTCCCCATGCCGGGGGAATCTCTTCAGCCACAGATGAATGGGCAGGATTTACCTCTTAGCAGCTAACACTTGGTCCTGCAAACACTTGAGCATGTGAGTAACTTGATTCATGAGTAGTTTCTTAGAAATCAACTCATGTACTTAAGTGTTTACAGGGTCATCCCTATAGATATGAGACCCGATTCATAAAAACCCATAAGAACACACTTAACTTTACATACATCTTCATTGAGCTCTTTAAATAAAGATGTACTGACAGTTTAAAAAGGAGTGAAACCAGAGACAACCTGCATCCACAATGACAGATGATAATACAAAAAAACTTAGCAACAGAAAACTAAGGAAAAAAATATTCATGTGAAAGTTTCACTAAATGAAATAGCTATGCAGCATGACTGAAACTCAGGCTTTGATGAAGAGTCAGAGAGCAAGTTGGGATGATGAAAACTTTCAACATCCTTCCAGAAAGTTCCAGACAACATGTAGTCGAAGCATTTATAGTTACTATGCAAACAGAATAAAGTCAAAACCAGTATATACTTTTATTATACATACATGCATATATATATATATATATATATATATATATATGTATATGTATCACACACACACACACACTTTAAAATTAGAGTCAATTTCAAAAAGCTGAAACCAATCATGAGCCAAATAGCTGAGAGGAAGAATTTAGTCAAGAAAATGTAAATGATAATTGGTAATTATTGAAGAACACTTTCCTAGACATCCCAAAAGCCACAATCCCACAATCAAGTAAGAAGGCTCTAGGGGTTGAAAAAATGGCCTAGTTTAGAAGGGAAATGAAGGCAGATATACAAAATAACAAAAGGAAGAAAGGAGATGTTTATATTATTGAAAATAAATCAGAAACTAGGAATTGTAGAAAACTGATAAGGGAAGCAAAAAACCACAAGGCTAAATCTATGATCAGCAATACATTTCTAAGGACAGTACAGATTTTTAAAAATATAATAGGAACAAAAATAGTAATGGTATTACATTACAAGATGGAAATAGCAGAATTATTAATATTTATCTAGAAAAGGTTGATGAGTGCAATAAATATTTTTATTCTGTATTTGGGGAAAAACAGATATAGTGATAGCAAAAGATGATAATGATAATGATGACAATGAAATACCTGACACTTCAATAGAACTAACAATGAACCTAAGCAGCAGCTACTAAAGTTAGACATTTATAAATGAGCAGGTCCAGATATCTTGTACCCAAGAGTTTTAAAAGAAATAGCTGGGGAGCTCTCTGGACCATTAATGTTGATTTTAAATAAATCTTGTAACACTGGAGAATTTCCAGAAGACTGGAAGAAAGCTAATTTTCTGCCAATATTTAAAAAGGGTAAATTGAAATGTTTGGATAACTATAGGCCTGTCAGTCGGACATAGATCTTAGGAAAGATAATGGAGCAGCTGATATGGGATTTGGTAGCATATGACATTCTGATTAAAAAAAGAAAAACTATAAATGTATAAAATTAACATGGCACACATTAAATTGATTAAAAACTGGCTGACAGGTCTTAAAATGCAATTATTGCTGGGGAATGATCATTTAGAAGCTGTGTTTTTACTGGTGACCCATAGGGATCAGATTTCTTACTTATTTTATTTTATTATTCAGTGTCCTGAAAGAAAACAACATCATCACTAGTTCATCTCAGTCCCTTCTATTCTCTGCCTCTGAACAGTCTAGCTTCCTGTGAGCTATAATACTTTGGTCTAATTTTGGCTGTTGGCTTTAGTCTGCGGGTGCAAGATGGCATTGGTGGATATACACTAGATGATCTGGTAGTTCTTTCAGGCCTTAAACTCTATAATTCTATAAAGGTTACAGATGATACTAAAATTGGGGCAATCATGAAGCAAGAAGAAGGGTCACTGATAAGGAACAATCTAGATCACTTGGTAAGCTTTCAGAATGGGGGACTCTATCCTCAGAAGCATTGACACTAAAAAAGATTTGGGAATCATGGGTTGAACATTAGTTGAACATGAGCTCCCAGTGTGACACTGTGGCCAAAAGAGTTAATGCAATCTTTGGATTCATAAGCAGGGGAGTATCCAGCAAGTGTAGAGAGGTTCTATTATCTCTCTATTTTGCTCTGGTGCAACTTCTGTGGGAACATTGTGTCCACAATTCACAAAGGATGTTCATATATTGGAGAGGATTCAGGGAAGCATCATGAGAATGATTAAAGGATTGGACAACATTCTGTAGAGTAATGAAGTCAAGGAACTTACTCCTTTTATCTTAAAAAGAGAAGGTTAAAGGGTGACTAGATTAATCACAGTCTATAAGTACCTATATGGGAAACAAATGTTTCATAATGGACTCTTCAATCTAGCAGAGAAAGGTATAACATGATCCAATGACTGGAAGTTGAAGCTTGACAAACTGAGACTGGAAATAAGGAGTAAATTTTTAACAGCAAGGGCTATTAACCACTGGAACAATTTACCAAGGGTCATGGTGGATTCTCCATCAAAGGCACTTTTTAACTCAAAACTAGATGTGTTTCTAAAAAAAATATGCTCTAGGAATTAATTCTGGGAATTTCTATGTCCTTCGCTCTGTTCAGTGTAGATGATCACAATGGTCCTTTCTGACCTTGGAATCTATAAATCTATTAACTTTGTTATGTTCTTCTTTTCCATTTTGTTGCCAAACTATATTATTTACTATATACTCATTACATCCCAAACATAAAGAAAGACACTGCTTAGGCAGTCTGACTTGCTGGGAAATTCACAATGTAGCAAGGAGCTGTGCAGCTTGGGAAAAAAACCAGTCAGTAGGGAGAGGATCACACACCTCAACCCAAAAGAAGTGTCAGCTGAGGAGTCTAGAGCCTAGAGTGTGTGCCCTTGCTGGACCACAGAGGGGGAATGTAGGTGAACTGTGACACCTATTATTTGTGATAACTCCCATTTGTGATTGTGCAATTACCTTTTCCTTTGTAATCCAAAAGCATCCCATTGACAACTACCACATTTGATTAGCTGTAAAAGTAGTACTACTAATAAATGTCATGTATTTTCAGCTTCCCATAAAGCAGTTAGAAACAAAGAAAAGAATCAGTACAGTACCAGCTCTCAGAGAGTCACGAGTACTTGTAACCCGTCAGTGCAGTCTAGGAACATCTGGGTTAGATTATTCAGTACATTTTAGGGATTTCTGATGATACATATACACTACTGGTCTGTTCCAATTTGGTAGTTCCAACTATATGCCAAAAAAGCTAATTGCTTAATATGAGCAACCTAGCTCACAACAGCTCATTCAGGAGAGGAATTTGACCCTAAATTGAATACCCAAAGTCCTGGATATCTAACAGTTTGTGTGAATGATCCAGAGTCCTATTGTCTGGGGAGAATTACTTTTTGTTGTATAACAAGAGATGTTAATTGAAGACTCGCCCCTAGAGAAAGTCTTTGTCAGGACTCACAGTATTCTGTTTCTGTCCGCTGCTGCTTTCTGCTCTTCTGTATTCAATTAGTGTGCTAGAAGCAAAGTAAAATTTATTTTAAAATAACCCTGATCTCTGATGTGCCAGCACAAAACACTTCAGAGATCAGGTTCTGAGCACATTTCACTTTGCTGCCAATAAGCTGAGCACAGCAGATTTAAGTGGAGCTGGAGAACAACACAAGACCAGAGGAAAGAGGAAGTGAAGACGGTACAGAGAGCAGAGATACAGAAATGTGCGAAGAGTGGAGATAAGGAAATAACAAGAAAACAAAGTAGTAAAAAGTAATATAAGAGTGGAAGGGAAAGAGGAAGGGAAGAAAGTTGTTCAAGTACCATGGCTATAGGTGTAGAAAAGTGATTGAGGTAATTAGAGAGAATCCAGTTCTGCAGAACTTGCCCACCTGAGTCAAATGGACAATGGAAGTGAGTAATGGCTAGCTGGAAAACAACACTTTCATTTTGTCGGGAAAAAAACCCTGAGGTTTTGGAATTTGTGGGTAAGAAAACTGACCTTTTAAAATTTGTCATGAAAAAACACAAATAGAAAGAGGATAGAGCCACCCCACATAACCAGTAGGTTGGTGGTGGGGACACTCCCATGGAGATTCAAGTTTCTGCTCCCAAATCACTCATAGCAAGACTCTGTGGATTGGCTCAGATGTCTCACGAGCTTACTCAGTGCCAATGCCATAGAGACATACAGCCAGATGGACAGAGTGGATACTGGGGATTAGGAACTGTTCTAAAAAGTTTTGCTGCTTATATTTGAACTGACCGCTAAGGCATATGGCAAAAGTTTTCAGGGTGTACAAAAGACCTTGGATGTGACCAAATGGAAGTCACTATCCTGATGAGAGAATATCTCTACAAATGGGGTAAGGGTGCAGAGGTCACTACCCTTGAGGATTTGTAAAACCTGGTTGGGTTGGACCAGCTGTATAAGGTCTGTCCTCAGGACCGTAAAATGTGGTTAGTGGACAGGAAGCCTAAAGACCTGCGGAGTGCAGGCAGAAAGTTTATAGACAATAGGTCCAGATATGAAAAGAGACAAAGGTACTGGCCTAAATATAGGTCTGGGGAAAGGGAACCTAAGGAGGCATCGCAGAAGCACTCAGGTGAACCCAGAGTTGGGGGCATAGTCGGGGGAAAGGGGATTTAAAAGGGGGCAAACCTCCTCCAAGGGACCTCAAAGACCTGAGATGTAATTACTTTGGGCAAAAAGGACATAAGTGTAAAATCGCCCAAAAAAAAAAAAAATATGGCCAAAGAGAATCCTCAGAGGGTTAACTTGCAAATGCCCAGGACAGAAGGGCTAATTTAGTATCTGTCTGCCCAGGAAGGCAGTTTATAATTCAGACTCACATAGTGAACTATGCGACTGAACTTTCAGAGGAAAGCAATCACACTGCCAGCTCTTTGGGGGGCACAGGGAGTGGTGGCAGCTAGGCTCCTGCTCCAAGTTCCAGTGTACATGTCCTCTCATAATCTCCTGAGCTCAGGCACATATGATCCCCAGTGGAAGCAGAAGGTGGTGGTTAAAAGGAAGACATTCATGAGGTGGAGAAATTATTTGTCAAAGAGAATTCTTGTGAAACCCTGGATGGTACAACCCCATCAAATGCTAAAGGGCTGTCTAACTTGGGTGAAGGTCCCAGACATGAAGAAATTTAACCTGCCCATGCCTTAGATCCCCATGCAGACACAGGAAGGATAGGGGTGGCTGATAGTTAGGGTTCTTCAAGATATCAGCTTTGAGGTCAAAGAGGCTGGAAGCACCTCGGGGAGCCGCCAGCCAGGGACGCGCGCGGGCGGTTCTGCGCTCCGGCCAGCAGGCGGGCGTGGCTCCGCGCTGGGGCCGGCAAGCGCCTGGGGGAGCTGCCGGCCAGGGACGTGCGGGGGTGGCTTTGTGCTCCGGCCGGCAGGCGGGCGTGGCTTCGTACTGGGGCCGGCAAGCGCCTCGGGGAGCCACCGGCCAGGGACGCGCGTGGGCCGCCAGGCGGGGGCGGCTCGAACCTGGGGGGGGCGCCGGCGCCGCAGGGAGCCGACGGTCAATGGGGTGTGTGGGGGAGGGCGGGGTGGGCGCAGGAGGGAAAGAGGCTTGGTGGGGGGAGGCTGGGCTGGGTGGGTCAGGCGTGGGGGGCAGGAGGCTGGGTTGGGAGGGGGGAGGAGGTTAGCTTCGGTGGGGTGGGCCGGGCCAGGCAGGGGTGGGGGAAGAAAAGCAGTTAGAAGGGTGTCTGGGTGGGGGTAAAGCAACATCACCCCCTACACCCAGGCTGATAGCGGGAGCTGACTGGGGCAGGCGGCAGGACCCCAGCTGGCAAGGGGCCAGCGGGGAAACCCCAAAGCAGTGCAGGGCTAAGAAACTCCGCTTGCCACTGCTTTGGGGTTTTCCCCGCTGGCCCCTTGGCAGCTGGGGTCTCAGCTCCCGTTGCCAGCCTGGGCTTCCTCGGGGGGAGGGGAGTGGCCCGCGGGGGCGGGGGGGGAGGAGGAGCGGCCCGCGAAGGACATTATAAATGTCCAAATGGCCCTTGGCACAAAAAAAGATTCCCCACCCCTGCCCTAGGTGAAGGAGGTAAGAATGGGATTTCTGTGAGTGGTGAATTGTTTCCTAAAGAAGTTCCTCAGGGCAAAATGTGTAAGCAGTCTGCTGCAGTTAAAAAGTGTGAAAGTGATTTGAGTGGGGATAGCTTTGAGAAGGAATTGGGACAGCCCTATAACCAAGTGGCTGTGTTTCACCAGTGATAGGGAAACAAGATTGTTCAGGGAGGAATGTCCCCATGCTGATTCTGCAGGTAGACAGTTTGTGTTCCAGGTTAAAAGAGATGATGCAAATCTCATCTCTAGACACTTTAAATGTGATTTGTAGTCTCTTGGGGAACCTAACATCTGATCCCCTGTGAAAGCAGAAGTAAGTAAAGAAAGGACAATGGAACTTTAAAACTAGCTTGTTAGTAAAAATAAATGGTATCCCTTTAAAACTCGCCCCAAAAGCTTGCTTCTGTCTGTGAAAATGCAAATTACTTAACTTGCTAATAACTGGTAGCTCAGGGCCCCTCCAAATCAAGCAGGGAATTCTGTTAAGCAAGACCGGAGTAGAATTTAACCCTTCAGGGCAAGAAAGAAAAAGAGAAATAATTTTGGTAAAGACAAGCAAATGTTTTAGTGTCTTTAAAATGTCTGTAAATAAATCCTTATGATAAGTAATCCAAGCACAGAGATTATTAGCTTCAAGTATGTGGCAATAGATGGTTTGGTTGAATTTGTTAAAAGTGTAACTATATGTGGTGCTAATTGGTTGGGGCCCCATTGAAGGCCAAGTGGAGTCACCACTTACAGTGGTGGTGTTTCAGATCACTGTGTGTTTCAAAGGCAAGAGTTGAAAGTAAAGATTCTGGTAGAGATAATTGTATTCTTTTAGGCTGTAACTAGCTTTGAATCCAAAAAGCAAGCCAGAAAACATCTGTTTTCATGTAAATTACCTAATTGATAAAAAGTAACTGAAACCTGGTTTGCCTAGAAAACAAATAAAAGAGAATAAGTGTAATTCCCCTATTTTGCTTGCAATTAATAAAGGTATTTGTATAAAAAAATATATTTTAAGTAATAACTAATTCCCTTAGAAAGGGTGGAGATATGTTTGTTTGTTTGTTTTTTGGTCTTTCAGAAAAATCAAAGAAAGCTGATGCCAGCTGACAAACTATGCACTTACTGGCACAATAAGAATTGTATTTTATGTTCTATGTCTGTCTTAAGATGTTTGTCTAAGTGGCCAAAACTGTTTTTGAGATAAAATGTACAGTAAGACTAAAGTATTATATAATATGTATATGTTTAATTTTTAGAAAAAGTCTGTGTGTAGAAAGTAAAAGGTTTCTTTTTGTTAAAAGAAGCCAAGGAAAAAATGAAGGACAGCTGTAAAATCTGTAACACTGCCAAGTAATAATGAAATGTGTTAGATTTTTTTCTCACTCACAGGTAAAAGATACATTACCTAAGGATCCTGAACAGCCTTGCCACACCTTGCGACTGTCCATTACTAATGCTTTTGTGAAATACTAAAGACTGATTGACTGTCTGGACCCATGTTTTACATTGTAAAAGGATTTGCCTGTCATATCAGCAATTCAATCAAAAGAAGTCACAAAGTCCATCCAGAACCCGGCCCTGAGCTGTCTTTCTTTTTGAAAAGCCTCAAATTAACTTTTCTGAACTGCCATCCTGTGTATAGCATTTCCTACCAAGAAAGCAAATGCTTAGACTGTGGCCAAATATCTCTTAAATGATTTTTATCCCTAGGTATGGGTACCCAAGACAAAGACTTAAACCGTGGGTCTCATTTTACAGAAACAGCTTTTCAGCAAGTTATGAGTGCCTTGAGAGTTCAGTAGAAGTGCCTTGGCACCTGCAATCTAATGGCCAGGTTAAAAGGACAAATATGCAAAGACACTGGTCTTAACTGGATAAATGCATTACCCCTTGTGCTGCATAATCTCCATGACACTCCTAGAGGTCAAATTAAGTTATCACTTTTTGAACTACTTTTTGGCAGGCCTTCCTCAGTTTACCTAGTCAAATATTCCATGACTGCTGATTTGGTGCTTGAAAAAGTAGGATTAACTTCTTTTGTTTTACAGCTCCAGAGACAGGCTAACTCTCTCCACAGATATGAGACTGTTTTTAAATGTAAAAGCACACCCGATAGAACCTGGTTCTTGAGTCTTTGTTAAAGCCTACAAGGGAGTTCTGCTTCAGCCCCTGTGAAAAGGACCATACCGGGTGCCTTGGCCACCCCAACCATCATCAAGGTGGCAGAAAAGGAAGCCTAAATTCACCATGCCTGATGCAAGCATGCCCTTTTCCCAGATGACAACGAGGCAGCTGAGGCCTCCACCCTCGACAGACCAGGATGAGAAGTAGACGACAGTGGGGCAACCAAAGCCCTAGCAACTGGAGAGGGGACGAAGAAGAACCCTGAAGAAAAGTGGCTAGCGGAGACCGTGCCAGGTCTCAGCCTGAAGATAAAATTCAAAAGGACTTAATGTTTATCAAATTGAAGTATTAATCAATTTTAAGTTATTAATCTTGTTTTAGATTAAGCAAGATTTATTTCATGAGTATAATGTTTTTTTTAATTAGATATTCTCAGAAAGTCAAAACTTGTATTTTGAAAAATAGAAGTGATTGTTGAGTGTGTACTTAGTTCTTAGTAGATGCAGGATGGAAACTCCTCTGTGTACCTATCCCTCTGATTATTGTTAACATGACTTGAATGCTACCAAAATAGAGATCTGGTCCAGCATAATTTAACATGGGACCAAACAAGAATAAGAAAACAAACAGGTATTTCATAGTAGTTAACAAAGAGTAGATGCAAAATCTACTTCAATGGTACAGCTTACAGCACAGCCTCCAATGTCAGTGCCCCTGCCTAACGTTGACTCATGTGTAGAGTCTTTTTAATAGAAGTCACTTAGTATTTTGTGGGAAGTAACTCCTGGTTGGATAAAAATAAAGCTTCCACCAGTAAATTAGCACTTTTTTTGGAACATATTAAGTATGTGAAGCTAAAGTCTATCATGTATTGCCCTCCAACTAGACGGGTTCATGTTACTTAGCTTAACTGAAATCACCTACACATACATCTCCTCCCAAGCCTCTTCAATGTTCAGAATGTTTGTTTGAAAGACAAACCAAGCAGTTAATCTCAGTGAGAGTCTATCCTGAAACAAGTGGGCAAGTCAAAATGGCCTGAAACATAATGTTAGCTGCGCAAGGAGGAATATATGCTCTCATGAATGAGAAATGCTATGTCTTTGCAAATAATATTTGGGGGGTGGGGGGATAGCTCAGTGGTTTGAGCATTGGCCTGCTAAACCCAGGGTTGTGAGTTCAATCCTTGAGGGGGCCATTTAGGGCAATCCTGCTAGTGTAGGCAGGCGGATCCTGCTAGTGTAGGCAGGGGACTGGACTCGATGACCTTCAAGGTCTTTCCAGTTCTAGGAGATTGGTATATCTCCATTTATTATATTTATTATTATTATTATTATTAATATCTACCTCAACACCCCAATACTGGGTGTGCCTAAACTGAATAGTACCTATAAATTGGTGCATAATTTAAAAACTGAAAGTAATTTGCTTTTAAAATATAAAAGAAATTATCTTTTAAAGAGGAGGGATTGTTGGAATAATGCAATTTAGAAACAACTGTATTATGAATGTTGTGCAGTATGATTTTAAAAACTGTACTTTCACTCCCTGTATATGAACTCCCAACCTCTAGCCTGGCATGCATCTTAAACTCATGTTTACCCTGCCACAGCTGTGCAGGAATCATAGTGTCTGAGTACCCCTAAGGGTCCTGGACCTCCTGTTTACCAGGCATGTAAATGGCATGGATTAATACCGAACAATGGATGTGCTAGCCATTAAGTGTTCTCACCTGTGTAAGTGTATTGAAAGCCCCCCTCCCTTATTCACACCTGAGTATAAGAAAGGCCTCAGCCTTGCATGGAGCTGAGCCAGTTGTTTGGGTAATAACCCCTCTGACTCCTATTGCTTGCAATAAATCTTGTTTTCCAGAAATCTACTAAGTAATGCCCGTCCTTTGAGAGTATATTGGGATTGGGCTCAAAAGGTAAAGCAGTTTTTCGAACAAGGGCAGGGGGGGTCCAGCAGCCCCCCCCCCCCCCCGGGGCAGGGACTGGGGTCGAGAGGGGGTGCCTGTAGCCTGCTGGGGCTGGGGCTGGGATGGGGGGGTTCCAGCTGCCCCCCAGGGCAGGAGTCGGGATTGAGGGGGGGGTTCCAGCAGCCCCATGGAGACGCCGGCAGCCCACTGGGGCAGGGGCTGGGGCTGGGTCAGGCACGTGGCAGTGCCAACAGCCCGCTGGAGTGGGAGCCAGAGCCTTGATCGGGCTCGCGGGGCCAGCAGCAGCCCACCACAGCGGGAGCTGGGATCGGGTTCAAGGGACCACCAGCAGCCCACTGTGGTGGGAGCTGGGACCGGGACCGGTCTTATGGGGGCGCCGGCAGCCCGCCGCGGCAGGGGCCAGATGCCTGCAGCTTGTGGCAGCGTAATTGTTCAGGGCCGGCTGCTGGCAGCAGGGGCTCACAACCCCCACAGAACTGGCTTGCGACCCCCAGAGGGGTCCTGACCCCCACTTTGAGAACCAATGACTCAAACCATGTTGTATTCCTCAAGACGAGTGCTAGCTGTTGCCGCTAAGAATCCTGAATTCATAGAAAGCAGGCAAGTGTGGAAGATGGAAGCAGTGTGGAAGATAGTGACACATTTTAGAGGGGGAAACAACAGGAGAGGAGGCAAGCGCATTCCTCAGCCAGACAGACATGAGGGGAGGGCAGGTGAAAAGAGAGAAGGAAGGTGATAGCATTTTTTGTTTTTTTGCAGTGAGAAGAGGGAAAAATGGATGAAGCTATTTTGCTTGAAAATTTCAAAAGCCAACCTCCTCGGGTAAGGACAAATGGGAAATTTCAGTCCAAGTTATGAGTGTGTTGAAAGTTGAAAGCATGTAAAAACAGTATAGTAACTATACTTAATTATAGAAATAGCAAATGGCTTGACCGCTGTATTGTCTTTGAATTTTTAACCACTATAAGATGTCTTCACCTGACGAGTCTCATGCAGAAAGTTGATATTATATATTTCTAAATTGTATCTAACAGAGATTTTTAAGTTCACTGACCATAATATAAACAGGATTCACAGAAGAATCCTTATTACGGAAACATACATAATAGTTTGATATCTCTGTACCCTCTTGGATATTTAATGAATACTTATTCTCTACCAGACAAGCTAGCAGGGAGTCTTTACCCCATGTCATGGAAAACATGATTCAAAGTGTGTCAGCCTGCTGAGAAAACATGTCTCCTTTTTTCACTTAACACACACACACACACACACACACACTGGGAAAGAGGGCCATGAATAAACAGACAGAACAAACTTTCTGCCAGCAAATCCCTCAACAATTATTCTGTGGTGCAAATGAAATGATGCCAACTTTCTAATGGACACTGCAGCTTAAGCATTGTGTTTATTATACATAATATTTTGGCTATTCAATCTGCACAGACCATCCTAGCATGGATTACTGAATGTGATCCCAATGCTTTTTTTTTTCCTCTCTCTCTTTTTTTGCTCCCATCCAAGCTTAAGTTTTCTTAATGTTCTGCTTAGCTGAACCATTGCCTACTTCCTGCTTGCAAACAATTCATATTCAAAGCACCATTAGCACAATGGCAATTAACAAAAGAGCCTTTTAAGCAAATGTGTTACAACTTCATTTCACACAGTCTCTTTCCAGGAAAAGATCTTTTCTCTCATTCCCAATATCAGTAAAGTACTCCTGCTATGTGAAAAGAATTCCCCCTTTCTCTGCAGATCTTACATGATTGTGCTGTACATGAATGACAGAGAATCAATTGTATATACAACTGAGGGTTAGACTAGGTGACCTGAGCAGTCTTACAGTTCTGACATATAGGAAGTTTACAAAGTGAGGAACTCATATTAGGGGCCAGATACTGGCCTTTACATTGCAATAAGAATGCCTGAACTGAAAATTTAGGTGAATTTTTCTGTCTACTATAAAGAGTAGAGTCTTAATTCACAAAATAGGTCTTCCAGTAATACTCTTAAAATGAAAGCATAGTGGTTACAACTGCGAATAACTAAACAACATTGTTCAGCATCTATTAAGTATAGGGAACTATGAGGAATACTGCAGATACTAAGGTAATACACCAGACCCTCACTATAACCCGTGTCGCTATAGCTTGGATTCACATATAGCATGGTCACAGCCATGGATCCCAAATTTGATTACCTTAATTGAGATCCAGGGTAATGTGGTACCACACATGGATCCTGAACCCTGTGTTCTACTGAGGGTCTGGTGTATTATCTAATTATTTAAGGCAAAACTAGGTATGTTTTTAAGTGCATCCAGTGTACACTTCTACATAAGAGTGGCCATACTGGGTCAGACAAAAGGTCCATCCAGCCCAGTATCCTGTCTACCGAGAGTGGCCAATGCCAGGTACCCTGGAGTGAGTGAATCTAAAAGATAATGATCAAGTGATCTCTCTTCTGCCATCCATCACCCCCTCTGAAACAGAGCGTAGGGACATCATTCCTTACCCATCCTAGCTAACAGCCATTAATGGACTTAACCTCCATGAATTTATCCAGTTCTCTTTTAAACCCTGTTATAGTCCTAGCCTTTACAACTTCCTCAGGCAAGGAGATCCAGAGGTTGACTGTGTGCTGTGTGAAGACGAACTTCCTTTTATTTGTTTTAAACCTGCTGCCCATTAATTTCATTTGGTGGCCCTTAGTTCTTATATTATGGGAACAAGTAAATAACTTTTCCTTATTCAATTTCTCCACACCACTCATGATTTTATATACCTCTATCATATACCCCCCTTAGTCTCCTCTTTTCCAAGCTGAAAAGTCCTAGCCCCTTTAATCTTTTCTCAGATGGGATCTGTTCCAAACCGCTAATCATTTTAGTTGCCCTTCTGTGAAACTTTTCTAATGCCAATATATCTTTTTTCAGATGAGGAGACCCTATCTGTATGCCGTATTCAAGATGTGGGTGTACTTTGAATTTATATAAGGGAAATAAGATATTCTCTGTCTTATTCTCTATCTCTTTAACAATTCCTAACATCCTGTTTGATTTTTTGACTGCCGCTGCACACTGCATGGATGTCTTTAGAGAACTATCCACAATGGCTCCAAGATCTTTTTCCTGATTAGTTGTAGCTAAATTAGCTCCCATCATATTGTATGTATTGTTGGGATTATTTTTTTCCAGTGTGCATTACTTCATATTTATCCACATTCAATTTCATTTTCCATTTTGTTGCCCAATCCCTTAGTTTTGTGAGAGCATTTTGAAGCTCTTCACAATCTGCTCGGTCTTAACTATCTTGAGCAGTTTAGTATCATCTGCAAACTTTGTCACCTCACTGTTTAGCCCTTTCTACAAATCATTTATGAATAAATTGAATAGGATTGGTCCTAGGACTGACTGTTGGGGAACACCACTAGTTACACCTCTACATTTTGAAAATTTACTACTACTCTTTTTTCCCCATTTTTTAACCAGTTCTCAATCCATGAAAAGGATTTTTCCTCTTATCCCATGTAAAAGCCGTTGGAAACTTGTCAAAGACTTTCTGGAAAACTTAGTACACTATGTTCACTGGATGCCCCTTGTCCACATGTTTGTTGACCCCTTCAAAGAACTCTAATAGATTAATAAGACATGATTTACCTTTACAGAAATCATGTTAACTTTTCCCAACAATTTATGTTCTTCTATGTGCCTGGCAATTTTATTCTTTACTATTGTTTCAACTAATTTTCCCGGTACTGACGTTAGACTTACTGGTCTGTAATTGCCAGGATCATCTCCAGAGCCCTTTTTAAATATTGGTGTTACATTACTCAATGACTGGAAGATAGCTACAGAAGTTGATTTAAAGAACAGGTTACAAACCATAGTTAATAGTTCCGTAATTTCACATTTGAGTTCTTTGAAAATTCTTGGGTGAATCCAACAGTTAAGTTTATGAATTAATTCCAAAATCTCCTCTACTAACACTTCAATCTGTGACAATTCCTCAGTTTTGTCACCTACAAAAGACAGCTCAGGTTTGGGAATCTCCCTAATGTCCTCAGCCATGAAGACTGAAGCAAAGAATTCATTTAGTTTCCCTGCAATTACTTTATTGTTGTTAAGTGCGCCTTTTGTATCTCGAACGTCCAGGGGCTCCACAGGTTGTTTAGCAGGCTTCCTGCTTCTGATACTTAAAAAATATTGTTATTAGCTTTTGAGTTTTTGGCTAGCTGTTCTCCAAACTCAGTTTTGGCTTTTCTGATTACATTTTTACACTTAATTTAGCAGTGTTTATGTTCCTTTTTATATACTTCACTAGGATTTGACTTCCACTTTTTAAAAGATGCCTGTTTATTACTCACTGCTTCTTTTACATGGATGTTAAGCCATGGTTGCTCTTTTTTAGTTCTTTTACTGTGCTTTTTAATTTGGGTATTCATTTAAGTTGGGCCTCTAATGGTGTCTTTGAAAAATGTCCATGCAGCTTGAAAGGATTTCACTTTAGTCACTGTACCTTTTAAGTTCTGTTTAAGTAACCCCCTCATTTTTGCATAGTTCCCCTTTCATAAAATTATGGTGTTCTTCCCACCACAGGAATGTTAAATGTTATTATAATATGGTCATTAATTCCAAGAGGTCCTGTTATAGTTACCTCCTGGATCAGATCCTGCGCTCCACTCAGGACTAAATTGAGAGTTGCCTCTCCCGTTGTGGATTCCTGTATCAGCTGCTCCAAGAGGCAGTCATTTAAAGTATGGAGAAATTTTGTCTCTGCATTTCGTCCTGAGGTGACATTTACCCAGTCAATATTGGGATAATTGAAATCTCCCACTATTATTGAGTTCTTTATTTTGATAGCCTCTCTAATCTCCCTTAGCATTTCATCACTATCACTGTCCTGACCAGGTGGTCGATAATAGATCCCTATTGTTATATTCTTATTAGAGCATGGAATTACTTTCCATAGAGATTCTATGGAACGTGGATTCATTTAAGATTTTTACTTTACTTTCATCCTATGACCTCTTTCACTTGTTTAGTAATTTCTTGTGTGGGACCTTGTCAAAGACCTTTTGGAAGCCTAATAAATCATGTCAACCAGTTCTGTATTCATTATTAGATTGACAGGCTCAAAGAATTCTAAGAGATTACTGAGACATAAATTTCCTTGGCGGAAACAATGCTGGTTAGATCCCTACTGTACTATGATATTCCAGGTGTTTTGTTTTGTAATTTATTATTGTTTCAGCCAATTTCCCAAGTACAGAGATAAGGTTTACTGGGCAATAATTCCCCATTATTAGTACAACATTTGCCACCCTCCAATCCGCTGGCTGCTTTTAATGAGAAATTACAAAATTTTGTTAGCAGCTCAGCCAGTTCATACTTAACCTCCTCCAGATCTCTTGGCTGTGCCATCTGGACCCAGTGACTTACTGCATCTTAAATTATCACTTGCCTCTAGCAATTCTTATTCTGAGTTCTCCATCTCTGATAGTACCTTGCCTTTGTTTCCAGAGAAGAACATTGGGGAGGAGGGGTAGGTATCTCCCCAATAGCCTTGGTGGTGATGCAAATAAATCATTTAGCTTCTCAATCCTTGGTGACCCAGAAGACAACTGATTCTTTCATATGCTCTTCTGCTTCCAATATACTTAAATAATCTCTTTTTTAAAAATTTTATATCCTAATATGTTTGTCAAAATCTATTTTGGCCCTTCTAAATTCCCTCACAGTTAATACCTGCTTTAATTTATGTTCTTATTGTTGGCTTCAGTAGGGAAAGATTTCCAAACTTTGAAGGATTTCTGTTTGACTCAAATAGCCTCCAGAACCTTTCCATTTAGCTATATTGATTTACTCCTTGCTTTGGTTCAGCAGCATGAATGTCTTCTGAGACTCTATTACTGGTTGTGTGTTTATTTTTTAAGTAAGTCCATGCCACCTCTTAAGGATTTTACTTCCTTTACTTTTAGCTTTAGGTCTTCTTTTTGGCCAGTCTTCTCTTTTTATTGAAATCTTGCTTTCTAAAGATAAGTGTCACTTTTAGGTACCCTCCTTGAGACTTTGATTTTGTTGAACAAAATTCTATTGTGGTCACTATTACTTAGTGGCTCATCTACTGTCACTTCTTGAATTAGCACCTGTATGTTATTTAAGAATAAATCAAGAATAGCCTCTCTCCTTGTGTGTTTGAGAACTAGCTGTTCTAAGAAGCAATCACTTAAAGTGTCAAGAATTTATTTTTCTCAGTTTTGTCCCTGTGTGCCATGTGGCCAATTTATATGCTGATGGGGGACAAGTAGAGAAGAAATTGTACCACTCTGAGTTATTCCTTCTTTGTGTTCCTCTTGGGATGGTACAGCTACCCAGTGTCCCAATACACAGGGTTTTGGCAAAGCCACAGATTAGCCCAGCATGAATGTCAGAATGAATATAAATGAATAATTTTAAAAATGAATGCGTGTATTTGAAATTAGAGGTGCTTCTTTTCTTCTGGTACTTTGTAATGCTGATTTGAGGACCATGGATATATTTTTTCTTTATATATTGTGGAACGTATTGGCACTGAATTATACATGGAACATGGGGAGGTGGAATTCATACATAAATGAAAATTATAATTTATATTTTCCTTTTCCCAGTTATAAAATTCAACACCAATATTGTTCACATCATTAAAAGTAAAATATATCTGTATGTGACTAGCACTTCATTTAAATATGTGAAAACACATCACCTACCTAAAGAAGGTTATAATAAATATATAGTATTTAGTTTTTTCTAGTCCCCTCAGTATATTTATGAAAAACGTGCATACTATCTGCTGTTCCTTATTTAAATGTACAGTGTAGTGATGTTGTCACTTTTTGTGCACTCCCTTGTGGTCAGAGGTTACTCTGTAGGCATTCATGTGTGGGCCCCTTAAACAGCCGTCAGTCAGTCTCTGTTGTGGTGAATAGAAATCTTTTCTGGTTCAATATCAAAGCTCACCTGGACCCTAGAGTTCTTAACCACAAAATAATGCAAACAACTCTCAATGAGTCCTCACCATAAAGACTAAATTAATAATTCATCAGTTTCATACTTAGGTCTGGCTCTTCAGTCATATCCAGAGCTCTGTCTTTGTAAATCTGCTCCACCTGAACACCCCCTCCCACCCCCCACCCCCCTTTCTGGCTGAAGCTCAGCCATTCCGATCTTATTTTCTTCTCCTGTTAGTAGCTACTGATTCCGGAGTTCTCTCAACCACCACCACCCTGCTCCCATGCAGCTTTTTGTTGTCTTTTGTACTTGAATTAGCTGATTCCCCTCAGTTTGGGCTCACGTTGTAATGAGGGATCACTCAGCCCTCAGCTCTCGGCAAGCCACCCTGTTACAGTATCACAGTGTACACAAAAGATGCTCTTAGGGCTTGTCTACATTACCCACTGGTTCGATGGGCAGCATTCGATCCAACGGGGGCCAATTTATCTAGTCTAGCCCTCTCCCGTCGACTCCAGTACTCCACCGGAGTGAGAGGCGCAGATGGAGTTGACAGGGGAGTGTCAGCTGTTGACTTACCACAGTAAAGACACAATGGTAAGTCGATCTAAGTACGTTGACTTCACGTTGACTTCAGCTATGTTATTCACGTAGCTGAAATTGTGTAACTTAGATCAATTTACCCAGGGATTTGGAGCAATCAAATATTTGCATTGCTCCGCTTCAGCTCCGCTCCAGCTCCAGGCATAAACCTGCAGCTCCGTGCTGCAGCTCCACTCCAAAGCCGTGGATTTACCCCCAAGTGCAGACCAGGCCTTAGCCTTAGATTTCCTTTTATGTATGCAGACTCCGAAATATAAAGATTAAGGTCCATGTCCTGAGAACTGGTGTAAATAGGCATAACTCCACTGAAACCAATGCAATGACACCAGTTTACATCACCTATGGATCTGGATGCTGGTCTAGAGCTTTTTATGTTTAAGAACTAAGTGAATTTTTGCATTCAGTAAGATTTTATATGTTTATAAACACACAAATATGCCCCCTTAAAATTAACAAAATTGCAAATAAATCTCTGAAATGACAACATTCTCAAAATATGTGTGCGTGACTTGAGGGGAAATGCAACACCTGAAAATCACATTTTAACTGCCACAGTCAATATAAATCCAGCAAATACAAACAGAAGTAAATTGCCCCCATAATTATGTAAATAAAAACTTGGCTATTAAATTTGTGCATTTAATAGGTCTCTAACTATCCTCCCCTCCCCCAAAAATGAATCTAATGGGAAATCAAAGGCGAGCACGCAGACAATATACTACAGCACAAAGAGCAGAGAAGATGCTCAGATTTTCAGGCCAAAAGGGACATGATAAATTGATCATCTAGTTTGATGTCCTGCATAACACAGGCAATAAGACTTCCCTGCTTTCAAGTCCAAGATCTATGGCTGACTTAGATCACATCTTTTAGAGAGGAAAAAAGAAACAACTAATCTGAATATAAAAATGTCCATTTTTTTTGTCAGAAGCTGGGAATAGGTGATAGGGGATGGATCACTTGATAATTACCTATTTCCTCCGGTTCACCTGGCATTGGTCACTGTCAGAAGACAGGAAATTGGGCTAGATGGACCATTGGACGTTCTTATGTGCTTTTGTTCAGTTATGGAAAATCCATGACAATCCTTTGTAAGATGTTCCAGTGATTAATTACCTTCACTGTTTAAAAAATTGCACCTTATTTCTAATCTGAATATATCTAGCTTCAAAGTCAAGACATTGGATCTTATAATATTTTGTCTCCTAAATTGAAAGGCTCCATGGTATTGAATTTCTGTTCCCCAAGCTGGATTGTGATCAAGTCACTCCAGAATCTTCTCTGTGCTGTGATAAGCTAAATACATGGATTTCTTTGAATTGATCACCTAAAGACATGTTTTCTGATCCTTTAATCATTCTCATGAACCTTTTTATTTATCAACCTCCTTCTTGAATGGTGGATACCAAAACAGGACACTATATTACCACAGGGACCCCACTGGAAACACACACACACAATAATTATTCCCAATTTACAGTTATACTTTGAGACCTGTCAGTTAGCCAAGTTTTAATCCTTTTAATATGTGACACAGATTTTCTATTTTTATAATTTCTCAGTCAAAATATCAGATGATACCAAGTCAAATGCCTTCCAGAACTCCAAGTATATTGTATTAACACTATTTTCTTTATCAACCAAACTTTAATTTCATACATAAACATATCAAATTATTTTAATATGATCTATTTTCTAGAAATCCATGTTGACTGGCATTAATTATATTACTCTCCTTAAATTCTTCATGATTTGATCTTGTATTAGCCATTCTATTATTTTGTCCAGGATCAATATCAAGCTGACAGCCGTATAACTACCTGGGCCATCTCATTTACCTTTTTTAAAATATTGGCATAATATTAGCTTTCTTCCAGTCTTTTGGAGCTTTCACCATGTCCTAAGACTTATTCTAAACTAGTAATGTTGATTTTTAATGCTCCTCAGCTAACTCTTTTAAAATACATGGCTGCAACCTGGGGTCCAGACTTGCAGATTTAAAAACTTTCGTACTTATGGTTTCATCTAACTTTTGTACTTATGGTTTAACATCCTTCTTAGTTACTGCTGGAATAGAAAGTATTTCATTTTCTGATATGAATATATCATCTGTATTTTTCCCCAATACAGAACAGGATTATTTGTTGAACGAAAATTGTATGAAGTAGAAATATCTGCTAAAAATTAGAACAAATACTCTGAAAATGCATATTGCTATTGACATAGCTGTTATAATTTACAAGTCTAATTTGTGAATACTTATGATAAACACAAAGTGAAGACAACTTGACCAAGAACAGTGATAAGTGCTCAAATATTATTTTTATATGACCAAAAAGCAAATTATTTATCTGTCATTCTTTGCTGCTTTATGTGCAAATTTTAACTAATCAACACATATAGCAAAAATGAAAGACAAAGAAGTATCATATCCCAGTTAATATGCACCTTTGAAGAAGAAGGTTCTGTAAACAATTTTTATATGGAATCAAGCAGATCAGTGCATGCAAATCTTCTGTCTCAGTCTCCAAGATAAACCTTCGTAAAACCCCAAGATTACTAAAAGGATTTTACTTTATTATTGTTCAATATCATTTTACTTTCAAATTAATCAACAAATACTTTTTCAAACTAGTGAAGTAATCATTTATCTCATTACTTGACATCAACAGAACAAAGCTCTAGGGGGGGACTTGCTTAAAAAGACTGATAATCTTTAGTATAGCTGGCTCATAGCAGATTGGGGAACAGAGGATTATATTAACAAGGGAACAGAAGATCAAGTATTGAAAAGAATGTAATAGAGAGTAAAGTCTCTACTGACACAAAAAAGGAGAGTGGTGGCATCATATATAAAAACCAGTGAAAGCAGAGAAATGAATATGCTTTCTCTTTACAGTTGTAAGGTGTTATTTTTTAAAAAAAAGATTTATAAATAGCAATACTGGATGGTCAGGATTATACAGTGATACCACAGATTTGTTGCCTCACTGTCTGAATGAGACAAGGATGTGGACAAGAGTGAGCTGATGGATGCTCAATCTGGGTAAGGCTCAGGAGATGCTAGTAAATGTGAGGAAGAAAATGAAAGATATAGCCAGGATCCCTCCCTCCCTCTTTGATCGACTGTGTTTGCCCACCAATTTGCAACCTGGAGGTGGTGTTGGATGACCAGTTGTTATTAGATGATCATACAGAAAAGCCATGCTCAGGAACACATTTTAATATGTACACCTCACTATGTGAGTGAATCTGTTTCTTCTAGATGTGAACCTTGCTTCTGTGCTTTATAACTCAATATAAAATCCTTGTGGAGACACGGTAGCTAGTGGAGGCAAACCTCTGGTGCAGAATATAGTGTTGCCCTTGGCTAGCTACCTTCCGGTTAAAAACTACCTATATCTTGGCTCCTGTTGGATTTCACATGAAGACTTATCTTGAGTTAGCTATCTAGATGTAAAATACACATCTCTGCAGTGAAAATATAGCCTTTGTCACCTCAAGATTGAATTACGTCAGTGCACTCAACCTTCGAACAATATGAAAATTAAACCAGTGCAGGATGCAGTACCCTGATGCTGTGTGGTGACAATTTATGACCCCTGTATCCCTGGATCTGCAATAGCCGCTGGTTTTAAGGGCATTTTTGATCTTTAAAGCGTTAAATGGCCTGGGACCTTCCACCTCTCTCCTCATACTTCACTGTCACAGTTCTGATCAAGAGAGGTGCTTGAGGGGAGTCCTCTCCATATAAGAGATAAGGGTCTGGCCATACAGGGTTTTCTGTGGAAGCCCTCAGCTCTAGAACAAGCTCCCCCATTCCTGGTTTGAAATAACTGAAGTCTTTTGATCTTTATGCTATGAGGCAAGATGTATTTATTTGTGCACACTGCTCTAGAAGGCAGGGTTTGATCTTCATGAGGGAGGGGAGCATTGCATTTTGGAGGGTGTTGAGTTCTGTCATCTGTCAAGGGTTAAGCTGCAATTTTAGTTTTATTGTTCTTGTCTGGAGTCTTTGACGTGTGCTTCTTTTTATTACTACTGCAGAAATCTAAATATTAAATAGAGATTTTGGTGCCTCGCTTTATGAAATTGAGGGTATTCATGATTTTCTTTTGTAGCTTTCCTGATCTAAATTGCAGCACAGATCCCATGGGGAAATGGAGTAGGCACAACTGTCTGTTCATGTTAGTGGGAATTTGCTCTTTTGTTTACTTAGAATGTTCCCATTGTTATGGTTAAAATAAATCTATAAAGCACTTTTAATTTACTTAATGGTTTGCAACCACAAATAGTTTCCCAGCCTTTCTGAAAGTACTGGGTCTCTAGTGGATACATTTTGCAGTGTACACCTGACCTGTGAATGAAAACATCTGATCTTTCTCTCTGCTTGCTCACACACCAAAAAAATGCTGAAACCATAATATGATTTCAATTAATTACTTCTACAACCCAACGAGGACAGCTATCCGAGTAATAACACTGATGATAAAACTTTAAAATAGGGTGCCCATTTCCTACTCCCACCAAATATTAAATAAAAACCTCTGTTGCTGAACCAATTTACAGCTTTTCATCCGAATTCTAATTCATCCTAAACGTACATGGCATATCCATTCCTTTCAATGGAAACACATATATGTACTGAGCTTCAGAGTTTGGTGGGATTTAGAATGTTTCTTTCAAAACCTTTATTATAAGCCTAATAGATTAAAGTTATAGTGCCAATGAGAAAAACATGTATAGCATTTCAATGCTTTTATCAGTTGAAGTAATCCCTTCTTCCTTAAATGGGGGAAATAGATGTCTACTGCTCCTTCGTGAGAAGCCAGCTTTCCTGATTAATTCAATTTAGCAGAAAACTCTCCCTTGAAATACACTTGGTTCATTAGGGAATGCTACACTTAATTCACTACTAAAGTAAGCAATACAATTTCAGTAGACTGCAGGTCTCTTGAATATTTGTTCTTTCATTTTTTATTATAATAATATCCTTAAATACCAACATGGAATGCTTTTCTATTTCCACACATGTTACAAACATTAAAGTAACCCCACATTAGGTTGGTTTATGGTCAGAATTTATAACATAATCAGAAGTAGTCTATTGTTTTAATTTCAGTGAAAAGCTCTCTAATATAAATATTCCCTTTAAGTGTTTGCAGTTCAAACACTGCAGTATTATGACAATCCATTAAAACATTGTTCTGACAGCATCTCTTTAGTTAATATGCATAGCACTTCTGTGAGAACAAAAATATTTTTACACCATTTTACTGAAAGGCAGCAATGTTAATTGACATGCTGAACAAGCATGAGTGAACCAGGATCAGATTTTAGTAGTCCCTCTCTCCTTCTCTTTGATGATGCAGTGCCCCTTTCCAACTTCCTTTATTTATCCATCAGTATATGTAGACGGATCCACCCATCTTTTTGTAGGGTGGGGGTAAATGTCTTTAATGATATGGTTTGGAACAGTTCATGCTTCTCACAAGGGGCAATAATTAAACTATTCAGGCAGTCTGGGAGCTGCCAAGTTTTAGATTAATTTTAAGGGAATAGCATAATTACCAGAGACTCAAAGCCAATTTTTTTTTCAGGATGTTCTTAAAGATCTTGTCTTCTCCAAGAAAAATCCGCTAAATCTTACATTCTTGGTCTCATAATTTGCACTATGATCTTTTGTCAACATACAGTGACTTTTCATCAGTCACATAGAGTAGAAATAATTAACAGTGCATATTTGGGTCTTGAGATGTATAAGGTCAGAACCCAAAATTACCTATACTGTCCAGGCACGAATGCTACCATTGAAGAGGCACTACTCAGGTGCGACATCTACAACCAGGAAAAGAAGCAGAATGTCATGTGAATGGGACCAAGAGCTAAAGATCAATCAGTTTCTTACCAGCATTCCGTTTGTCACATTTTTATTCCAGGGAGAAGCAGCTCAGCCAAAGTATGCTATGCTGCAGTTTTTCATCACAGCCTTCTTCTTCACCCTCTCCCCATTCCACTAGGTGGTATGCCACTGCTCCACTGTACAGAGGAAGCTCTCCCACCGATTACCAGATCACCTGCAACTTTGTGGCAGCTGCCTGTCTTTCCTAATCCTGCTCCACCCCTCTGGCTTAGACTCCACTTCTCCCACTACAGTTACCACACAAAACACACCTTATATCCTTTTATCAACCCTCTTATCCAATTGCCACTAACTCTACCACCATTCCAATTTTTAAAACTCCAGTGCGGAAGTTTTTTAAAATCTTTTTACGTACTGTATATCCAACAGAGTTAACAAAATGTATGCCTTAAAAACATTAGAACATATCAGACAGTTTGAACCAAAAGAAAACAGTTTATAATAATATTATATTCGATTCTGGAGAGATGGAAAGATAAAATCCTCCTGAATTTTGAAGGTTTATATCTTTCAACCTAATGCCATACTTTACAGATGTTTACAAATGCTATAGTTCCTCTTGGAGTTCACAATCTCTTAATTCCCATGAACACATGGATCGGTTTACTTTAACCAACAGCTGGAAAAGATAAATCATCTAGAACAACATCTGTGGGATTCCATGTAAAAGCCCTGCCAATATTATCACACAATCATAATTTCATCAAATCCATGAACTGGATCACACAACTTTACAATTATTTCTCATCTAAAAAACAGGAAGCATAATACAGAAAGCAGGTTCTCCCTGTGCTATGCTATTTTGTTCTGTGTGTACTTCAGATATATGCAGACAGTTTTCTTTTTTAACATTTGATCTTTTTTCTTGGAAAAGGATAACATGTAAGTGTGGAATATTCATTATCCATACTTCAAACCATCCACAATCCACAGGATAAGAGTCCACAGCATAACCTTGATTACTCTCCACAGGATGTCAGACATACAAAAGATAAAACTGAGATGGTGTAATATGATCTGTGATTTCTGGGACTGTTGCTCCAAAGTTGCCAGATGTTTAGTTCTTTCTTTCTTTACATAGCCTGTTACAACCAGTAGTGACCAATGGGATTCTATTTAACTTAAATTTCAGGCCTCCACTCTTTTACAGTCTCTTGTAGTGTCTTGAAACAAGGGTCAACGAGATGTTGGATCAAGAAGCAGACTGCTGAAACTCTGAGAATTCATTTGATTCAGGCATCACATTGTAGCTGGGTCTATAAAGAAATGTTTGTTTGATAGAAGAGACGGTTTAGCAATAGAGCAAGCCCACACTTCAGTGTTGTGGTTCACAAAATATTTCAGTATATTTGCTATTTGTTTTCCTTCTGATTCCTTCTAGCTGGGGCTCAGCACTCCCTGATGGCACTGTCAACCTTGGAACACCAGCAGATTTCCAACGAAAACCTGCCTGTGTTTTGACAGAAGTTTTATTGAATCTGTAACAGATTCTGCCAAACAGTTCGCTTTAGTGAAATCAGCACTTTCCAGCTAAGCATAGTTTTGTTGTAACATTTCCAACCAGCTCCACTGAGGAAGCTTTTTACACTCCCCCCACAAGCAGAAGCCATAGTTAGGCTGTTTACATTCCCAGAATGTAATGAACTGGGGACAGACTGGGTAGTAGCCAGTATTGCCACTAAGTAGCCAATGTCCATGTTTCGTGGGGGTGCTGCCCCATTGCCAACTGCACACATCAGCTAGTGCAGGAAGGGTGGGCAAGCAACTCCTTTTAAGAGCGTAACAGCTGCTGCAAGTAAGAGAGCTCCCCTAGTTTCACAGAGGCATTCTGTGTTAGATCTGTGTGGAGAAAGATAATTCTAATTTGCTGAGGATGTTGCTATTTTTAATTGTTTTTTCTGAGTAGTAACAACTCTCCAGAAGAGAACGGAACCCAGTGATGTTGGCCTGAGGGGCTGCTCTGGAGCCCTGAGGAATAAGCCACATGACTGGCTAGTCCAGGATTATGGATCCTGGAAACAGAGGCTCCCCAGAAGTTCACCAGGAGGATGGCTGAAGAGCAGCGTGGGTTTGGTTTCTGATTACTTAGGCCAAATCAGTCCATTTTGGCCAAACATTCCAATTTCACTGAATTTTTCAAACCAGCTTTATTCAGTGTGGTCCTGAACATTCAGGTTAGGTTTCATTGTACTGCAGTTTATAACTCAGGCATCTCTCCACTGTTCAAGACCTGATCAGGCTCCGTGAGACGTCATCAAGACCACTTAACATTTGTTTTGCTGTCTCTCACACCTCGAGCCGGATTCTCATTTACATTAAGGCCTCTTTATTCCACTCTAGCAATATATAGATTCCTCAGAGTGGGTGCAATTTGTGCACACTTTAAAATAACTTTACACAGTCAAGTAGTATAAAGGGGACTTAGTGTAAATGAGAGCTAGGGCCTTCTTGTTTCTAACCACTGCAAAGATCAGTTTTAAAGAAGCATATCAGGGCAAATCCAGGACTTAAGAACTACAATATAATAGTTCTGAAGCCTAACAACACAGGCACTTTTTGTTGTACCTGCTTTTTATAGGGTCTATAGAATGAAATAACACACAAAAAACTTAGATATTGTGAGCAAATACATTCCACAGATAATATAAACAAGCTGCATTACATAATACTGCATGAGGCGTGTACTATAACAAGGAAGGGGTGACTATATCTTGGGACAGCCTCATCTGGCAACTGTCAATTCAAGCAAAAACACGACGATTAGAGCAGGGGTTGGCAACCTTTCAGAGGTGGTGTGCCGAGTCTTTATTTATTCAGTCAAATTTAAGACTTTGCATGCCAGTCGGGAAGGGGCGGGGCTTTGGGTGGAAGGAGAGGAGCTGAGGGGAGTTAGTCTGCCCCTGCTTTGGGGTTTCCCCCACAGGTATAGGGAACCCAGGCTGGCAGCGGGCTGGCAGGAGCCTGCGGGGGAAACCCCAAAGTGGTGGTGGGCTGAGCGCTTAGTCCACTGCCGCTCTGGGGGTTCCCCTGCAGTCTCCTGCCAGCCCATGTCTCAGCCCACTGCCAGCCTGGGTTCCCTACACCCAGGCTAGCAGGAGGAGCTGAATGGGGCAGGCAGCAGGACCCCAGCTGGCAAGGGGCCAGCAGGGGAAACCCCAAAGTGGGGGCAGGCTGAGACCGCCACCGCGTACCAGAGGAAATCGGCTCGCATGCCACCTTTTGTTGTCGACCCCTGGACTAGAGCAAAAGAATGTGTCTTGGTTTACAAGCACCTTGCTAAACATCAGCACTTCCTAACTTGTCTCTCAGACTCCCTTTAACTGAGTTTTTGTCCCCTGTAATCCATCAGTATATTATACAGTAGACTCTCGATTATCCAGGATTGGGTTAACCAGGATGTGGATTAACCAGGATGTCCAAAAAAATATGCATAACTCGCAGGGCCGGCTCTGGCTTTGTTGCTGCCCCAAGAACAAAAAAAAGCCAACCCACCAGGGCACAGGGCAGCCAGTGAACCAACACCCGCTTCCCCCGGCACAGGGTGGCTGGTGAACCCCGCCTCCCCCCCCGCCCCCCCCGCCATATTTCTTATGGATGGTGATTATCCGGGATTTTATTAACCAGGATTATTTTTTTCCTATCATCCTGGATAATCGAGAGTCTACTGTACCACATCAAAGATGAATTCTAGCCTCTTAAATTACTATTTAAAAGACCACAAAGGTTTTGGTTTGACTGCATGGGAAGGCTTTTTATTTAACAAATGGAAGCCAGATCTGCTTTTTTTTTTTTGGTTCACCATTTATACCACTTCCCTGACTTTACTACCAGGAAACCACAGTTGAGGTTCCTCCTTCCTCCTTCCAATAAAAAGCCAAGAGTCAATTCCCAGATACCAGTAAATATTAAATAATAAGATTCTGTAGGCTGAAAACTGGCAGCTGTTCCCAGTGAGTCCCAACAGCAGTGCTCTTATCTAATCATTTTTACTAGATTTTTACTAGACTAGGGAATTTTTAAATGGGAACAAAATTCTTGACTCACAGGGCAGAACCACCAGGCACATTAGAACAGTCTTCATGCAGTCTACAGCATAAATCACTGCTCCTTTTGCCAAATTTCTTGAGCCTCAATGGGCTGAGATACCACTAACAGCATAACCTGCAATCATTTTATCTAATAACATTGCACACAGAGACTCACACAGCTTCTTTTCCACATCTGGCTCATTTCCACTTAAATATGTCTTGGAAGAGAATACAGAAAAGAATAAAGGCAGACACATACACAGACCTAATTTGCAATCCAGATCTGACACATTCAAACATTTTTTTCTCAGAGTATATATATGTATAATTATACATATATAATTGCCACTACTGCTTCTTATGAAATATGAAGGGTATATAAAATATATAAAAATATATGTAAAATGTATAAGAATCAGGAATAAAGCGTTAATAGTTATGAAGCAGATAACACATTGCCTACAAGATTCCCAATTCCATATTCACATCTGGAGGAATACATTTAGTCCATGGTAGATCTGGACTACTTTTCCCAGCATTGACAAATATATTTCTCATTGAGATTAATATGTGGGCAAACCTGGCTATCTGGAATGAGGCTGCAATAAGTCTATATAAGTAAACCATACTGCATACAATTTTAGTGTTGTTCTTGTACACAAAATTAAGGTAGCTAATAGTGCTGGTCAAAATATGGAATTTGCATCCTGCAGAAAATGAAAGAGGACAATAGATTTCAAAAAAGCAAACTTTAGCAAACTCAGAGTTTGTAGGTAAGAGCCCATGGGAAGCAAATTTAAGGAGAAAAACAGTTAAAGAGGGCTGGCAGTTTTTCAAAGAAGACATTTTTAAGGGTACAAGAGTAAACTATCCCAGTGCATAGGAAAGATAAGAAGTATGTCAAGATACTACCCTGGCTTAGCCAGGAGACATCATTCTGGGATATATTAGCAGGAATGTTGTAAGCAAGACATGAGAAGTAATTCTTCTGCTCTACTTGGTCCTGATTAGGCTTCAACTGGAGTATTGTGTCCAGTTCTGGGCACCCTATTTCAGGAAAGATGTGCACAAAATGGAGAAAATCCAGAGAAGAGCAATAACAATGATTAAAGGTCTAGAAAAACGAGTGAACATTTTTGTTTGTTAGGCTGGAGAAGAGAAGACTGAATGTGGACATAACTGTTTTCATGTACATAAAAGATTGTTACAAGGAGGAGATAGAAAAAAGTGTTCTGCTTAACTTCTGAGACTAGGACAAAAAGCAATGAGCTTACATTGCCGCAGGGGTGGTTTAGGTGGACATTAGGAAAAACTTCCTAATTGTCAGGGTGATTAATCACTGAAATAAATTGCCCAGAGAAGTTGTGGAATCTCTATCACTGGAAATTTTTAAGAGCATGTTAGACAAACACCTGTCAGGGATGGTTTAGATTGGGGTCTCCAAACTACAGCCCAAGGGCCGGATCCAGCCTGCGGAGTCAATTTGTCTGGCCCCGCAGCTGAGTGGGGATGTGGAGAAGCTGCTGCTGCTCTCCCCCCCCCCCCAACGAGCTGCTGCCGACCCATGTGTGGAGGGGTGAGTGCCCCTGCAGTGCGGCTGGAGGAGCAAAGGGGGCAGTGGCCAGAGGAGCAAGGGGCAGCGCCCCACGAAGACCCTTCAAAAATCTAATACGGCCCTCATCTCAAAAAAGTTTGGAGACCCCGGTCTAGATAATACTTAGTCTTGCCATGAATGCAAGGGACTGGACTAGATGTCCTCTCAAGGTTCCTTCCAGTCCTACAATTCTATGATTCTCTAGCAGAGACCTCACACAACGCTCCTTAAAAGTGAACAGTCTTCCTGCTAATCAGTAAGAGCTGGTGGTAGGGTTTTCATTGGTTGAAATGACTACACATTTTGTGCAAACAAAGAACGATGCTATTAGAGAATTTTTATACCAATTAATGGAGCATCCATCAGTAAGTTTACTTTCTGAAATGTAATAATTTCTTGGGTTTAGTTAAAGTAATGTCATCCTCTATTTTGCAATATATTTCCTGTTAATTAGGAGAATTTTAACTTCTGCAGGAGCTTTTTGATGTCAGCAGGAGTCTCTTGCTCCTCAAGACCTTACAGCTGTTATAGAAATTCAGGAATCTTTTAATAATATCATGGTGATTAGTAGTCTAGTTTAGTTTGCCATCCTTGAATTATATAGTAAGAGCTAGTGCTGAGCTTTATGCGAAGTGGCCAAAATTTTGATAGATTTGTTGCCATAGTTAAGGACTTTATTTCTTAAAAATATTTTATTACCTTTTTCAGCTAAGAGATGGTCTACATATTTCAAGAATTTCAGGTCAAGGTTTTCCCCACTTTTTGCTGAAACACATAACCCTTATTTACTGTCTGTAGCAGAGTGACGACTCACCCTTGCAGCACCTCTTGCTGGCCATCTGGGAATTAGCTCTTTTTACCAGCGCTGGAGCATCCTCTTCTGTGTCTCACTTGCCACTGGCCCCCGAGTCCCTCCAGGACCCCGATGCCCCTTTAGCTGGGGTGCTGCCCCCTGGCAATACCCCCACACTCTGGGTCTACCCTCCCTGGGAAACTCCCACCTTGCCTCAGTCAATGGCTACTGCCAGTCGTCATCTAGCCCATTTCCTCGGACAGACTGTAGTGTAAGAGACAGTCATCATTCGCAAGGGGGGTTTCGATCTGCCACCTTTTCCTGCAGACCAGTACCCTTTTAGGCCTTAGTATCAGGCTGCAGCCTGGGAGGTCACCAGGCCTGAGCCAGCCAGCCACCCACCCCCTCCCTCCCCAGCTCAGCCTGCTCCTTCCTCAGCACTATTCCACCTCAGGTACTCTATCCCACAGGCAGCTAGGCCCTTCTCTCTCAGAAGCTAGAGAGAGACTGTTTTCCCCCTGAACTCTCAGCCCTTTTATCAGGGCCAGCTGTGTCCTAATTGGGCCTGGCCCCAGCTGTGGCTGACTTCCCAATCAGCCATAGCCCTTTTCAGGGCTGTTTTAACTCTTTCAGGGCTAGAGCAGGGTGGCCATCCTGCTACACTGTCCAATTGTCTTTCAAAGCCTTGTAAAATATATCTGAAGTCAATGTTCTGGAAACATTAGATACAATAATTTTGTTCACCAGGTATTAGCTCTCATTTTGGCTGATGAAAGAGCCCTACAAAAAGCAGCCTTTTCTAAAGGCTGAGTAGGCAGTGCCAGATTTCTATTGAATAGTGAGTATTTGGTACATACATAATTTACCAAGAGTCTGGGGTTGTCAGTTTTGAAAAGCTGGCTCATTAGCTAGAGACCAACCTTGTTCACAATCAAAAATTTCCCTAGGATTTTGGGAATGTAGGCTTTCATATATGAGTTGTAAAGGAATAAGAAAAGCTCATCTTATTTGAAACATTTGCTTGTCTAGCAAATGGCTGAGAATAAATTGGTCCTGGTTTGCACTTCTTATGTAACCAAATCATCCTAATCTAAGTGGTGACAGAGTAAAAACTTGCCCCTCGATTTATAGCCTGGTGTTTTTCTGCATTTCATAGGGGTAACTCCTGAAGACACATTTTCTTTTAACTTTCATTAACTATTATTTCTAATATGAAAACTCCACTATTTGGATATTTATCTTTTACATTATATTATTTATATAATTATATATTTTACCTTACTGCAGCAAAATATTTCAATTTCCTGTCAAGATTACAATGCAACTGACACATTCCCACAAAACATTTATACTTTTGGCAAATCAGGTCTTTTTGACAAAAACATGTTCAGTAAGGAACTTTTTAGTCGGTTCTGTGACCTAGTGAATTGAGCACTGGACTAGGACTCAAGAGACCTGGGTTCTCTTCCAGGCTCTATCACTGGCCTGAGACAAGTCACTTCCCTCAATTTCCCCATCTGTAAAACAGGAATAATGGAATCTTTTGTAAAGCACTTTGAAAACTGCTGTTAAAAGATGCTATATGGGAGCAAGGTGTTGTTACTATTACTCTTGACCATCCAATTGCTAGAACTGCAACAAGACAGCAAAACTCCAAAACATAACTGAAACTAATTAGATAATAACATTTTCAGCCCAATACCACACAGGAACAAATTACATAAGGAAACGGAGGTTGCTCTCTTTGGTGAAAAGAACTTATTTAGATGAAGGCAATTAGTTATTTGAACTGTTTGCTTATGAAATAAAAGTTTACTCTGACTGATTTGGTTTATATCTTAAACCAAAGTTTCCAAAGGCACATATAAATGTTCCTCATCACATGTTCATTTGTACTTGGGTTCTACAGATAAGAACTAAAGGAAATAACTATGATTACATTTTATGAAAGCTAAATGCAAGATGACAAATCCTCAGTATTTTTCAAAAGACAACTTCCCTTTAAAGTATGAAGGATGCTCTTACACATGGCTAAGGTCATTGGATAATTTATAATCTGCTTGGAAAACCATGTATACTTTCATCTACAAAGCAATTCATTCTAAATCCTTTGTAGTCAACACACAAGTCTACAAAGACATTTACCAACCACCTTTATTATTTGTTCATGATTATTTATAACAAAACAAATATTTTTTAGGTTATTACCAAAATAACTGTAAATGAAATTATAATACAATCCCAAATAAGATGTTAAATTTTATTATTCAATTATATTATATTCAAGTCACAAATATATTTTAATCTATGATATTGCCTGAAATTTAAAAATGCTTCCCAAGTCAGAGAACAGAGGCATTACATGAGACCTTGCTCACTTTAAACGTCCTCCCCCCACCTGTAATTGCTGAAGAAATACAGGTGATAAGTCTAGCTTCATTGAAGACAATGGCAAAATTCTCACTGATTTCAGTGGCGGTGGATTTTACCCAGAAAGTAAAGAATATAATATTTGACACAACAGCTGAACTATTATCCCCTTATCAAAGCTGTGATATGAAAATATATCACTAAATTATTGGACAAAAGAAAATTAAAATTGATTCAAGTTAACAACCAGTGTATTTAGGCCCATGTATCCTTTAAAAAAAAAAAGCCAAAAAACCCAAAACTCAAGACTCCCAAACAGGGCACATTAAAGGAGAAGGAATTCAAGGGAAATGAAACAACCATGCTAAAACAGAATGAGTCCAGATTCACTCCTAGTATAATGGTGTTACATCAGGAATTACTTTGGCCCATTTCCTTGTGTATTAGGTCTTCTGTGTGTACAGCATTTTAAAATATATATGATTAAAAAGACCCAGAAAAAAATCCTTCTTTTAAACACTTTCCACATCTCTTTAGTATTACTGGTAGAAAATACATGATATCTGTCTGTAATATCAGATGGACAGCAGTAATTAAGTGTGTTTAAGTATCGAAAAGCAACAACAATATTCATCACTTAAGCTCCCATCCTGCAAGCATTTGCTCGGCTTTACACAAGTTGTCCCATTGACATAAACCTTGTATACACTAGGTAGATTTTGCTCATACAGTTATACAAACAAAATCCTCCATCTTGGGTGCAAGTATAGCAATAAAAAATGCTTATGATGTAAAAAGTGTCTTCACTAGGGTTTTTACAGGCATTCCTATGTCAGTTAAAAAAACACCTAATAATAATAATAGCACTCCTAAGAACTTCACTCTTGTGCAAACATTAAGACTACATACGCCTGAATTTTGTAAAGAAATAGGGGGAAAAATCAATGTTAACTGTACGAAATCCAGAATTGTTGAGTAGTATCAGTCTATACCTACCTATAAATAGAGAAGAAGCTATTAACAGATCAAGAAAAGATAAGATAGAAGGTAAAGAAGTGGCAGCAAGAGTTGCCCGTGGTAGGAACGGCATCAGCCTCATTGATATTTTAGACTTTCCATCCCCACTGTATGTATCAGACCGTTTATATGATTAAAAAGGTGAGGACAATATAAGGGAGAAGAGGAGTTCTACAAATAGTGAAATAAAATTCCTGCATAAGCAGATAGTATTTCTACTGGGGCTGTCAATTAATTGCAGTTAACTCAAAAAAATGACAGGATACTTAAACTGAAAAAAAATATTTAAAAAATCAGCCTAAGCTTTCCCCACAACCATGCCTCTTCTTAGCGTTTTCCCAGTGCTCACTGAAGTCAGATCCTTTACCCATAGAAAAGGTGAGGTACAATCAGTGACTATATCAGCTTCTGGATATGAGTCAGGAGTGTACTGGCTCATATCCAAGAAGGCTAACAGCATATTGGGATGAATTAGTAGTAGCATTGCCAGCAGATCGAGAGAAGTGATTACTCCCCTCAATTTGGCACTGGTGAGGCCACATCTGGAGTACTGTGTCCAGTTTTGGGCCCCACAACAGAAAGGATGTGGATAAATTGGAGAGAGTCCAGCAGAGGACAGCAAAAATGATCAGAGGACTGGGGCACATAACTTATGAGGAGAGGCTGAAGGAACTGGGCTTGTTTAGACTGAAGAAGAGAACAGTGAGGGGGCATTTGATAGCAGCTTTCAACTACCTGAAGTGGGATTCCAAAGAGGATGGATCTCAGTTGTTCTCAGTGGTGGCAGATGACAGAACAAGGAGCAATGGTCTCAAGTTGCAGTGGGGGAGGTCCAAGTTGGATATTAGGAAATACTATTTCACTAGGAGGGTGGTGAAGCACTGGAATGGGTTACCTAGGGAGATGATGGAATCTCCATCCTTAGACATTTTTAAGGCCTGGCTTGACAAAGCTCTGGTTGGGATAATTCAGTTGGCGTTGGTCCTACTTTGAGCAAGAGGTTGGACTAGATGACCTCGTGAGGTCTCTTCCAACCCTAATCTTCTATGATTCTATGCTTCCCCATATGTCAGATATATGTATCTCCACCTTGATCTCAGAGTGACCACTTACACAGATGAAAGGGAAGTTTGGTCTCCAATTGCCCACTCAGGACTTTGCAGCAAGTGTGCCAGTGTGTGTAAACAGTGGTGGAGTTTTGTAATGTTAGCTTTTATTGAGAGCTGGACTCAATCCCCTGCCCCTAATCATAACATGTAAGATAATGAACAGTTTTTATAATGTAATGTCTTTTGAGTTATACCCATAATGAACTATATTTGAATTGAACTTGGTGACATATCCAAGACTCTATTAATATTAATTATCTTTTGAAGTCAGTCTTCCAGTTCTTGATGGCATTTTTTTTCTTTTACAAGTACCAAAAGCACCTGTTCAGGGACTGGAAAATTAGAAAATTATACTGTAATTTCAAAACAGAGAAGGGTTAAAAACAAGTAAGGTCAAGCATCCCTTTAATCGCTCCTTACCATGTCAAAAGAAATCTGATTCAATTTCTTGAGAACTATTTGTTCCTGGTATTTGCTGAAGACAAATCTTTTATTAAAAAGAGGTATTAGTATTTATTTCAGTAGGATCATAATTAGAAACTATGTCACTGAAATATTTATTTCATTGGTTTGAGGGGCTGTGAAATAAAGTAAGGATCCAAAACAAGTTTACGTCCTAACATACCGTAAAAGAACCAAGAGTTAGAAGGTTTTATTTGCTCATTATATTGATTCAAACCTGGAATTTGGCAAATTACAATGTATCAATATTTTCCTCTTTCTCCTTAAATTTGGAGCAGTCCAAGATGAAAATGACCTACATCAGTCCCAGTACCGTACATCAAATAATCCATTATTTAACAAACCAGTGAAGCACCTCTACAGAATGAAAGCAACCTATAGCTTTAATCCTACTTCGATTAACTTCCTCCTTCACAGAAAGCAGACCTTAATTTATATCAATTTGCAGTAATCTTTTCAAGAGAATGCTACTTCACTTACACATGCTGTTTGACAGCAAAATGAATTTCTCATCCATGTGGGCACCCTATCATGGTTCCAATAAAAATTGCCCATGGTAACAGTGAGGAAGCTGAACGTTTTCAGTATGCTTAAGTGATCTCTGTGGTTAGATAGATGATGAGGGTTAATGATGTATGTTGTGAATTCTCTCCACTAACATATGCAAGCAACACTCTGATTACTGAAAAAACCTCAAGGACACTTGCTACAGCCATCTGAAGTTTCTGTTATATCTTTGTATACAGATATTTTGTTATTGTTTCAAATGGGTAATTATAGACATAATTCACTGTAATATACTACTACTATTTGGTCTCTCCAAATGCTCAATTAAGCAAATCTCACATCCTCGAGGCATTGGGAAACATCAAACCCCATTCACAAAGGGGGAAACTAAATAAGATTGTATTACACACCAACATGGATACTTGAAGTTAGTCAGCTCACTTCATATTTGGGCACTTAAGTGGCCTGATTTTGCAGAGGTACTGTGTACCTATAGTTGTCAATGAGTTCATTAAGGCTAGACACATATTAAAATTTAGGTAGTTTAATAAGTGACCTAACTTTCAAAGGGTCTGATATCAACAGTAACAGTGTTTATCTTATTCAGATGTCCAATCATGAATTTATATGCTTGTCCTAAATGTTTGCCCAATTTCACATGTTAACACTGTTTGCAAAGCCAGAAAGAGAGTCAAAGTTTTCTGGCTCCCAGCCTTGTTATTCTGCCATATATTTTTAAACTGATTAATCTAACACTAAGCCACAGACTCATGAGCACCATTTCACAATGACTGTTTCTCATGGGAGTAGAGATTAGGATTAGGGTGTTTCTCACCAAAGAATTACACTCTAAATCCCAAGATTTATATTTATCTGTATCATTTTAAATTATTTCACATTGTCTTATGCTATGATCCATCCAAACATATGGATTTTTATGTTTCATGTTCATCTTTGTTAATGGACAACATTCTGTACAAACATGAACATACCCTGGTGGCCATCACAATTTGCTCTCCCTGGTTTTGCACTGCTGTACAGTAAAGGCCAGCAGTTTATGAAGCTGTGTGATGATTAAATACGGACATCTAGGCACATGTCACAATTTTGCTGTCAAGTGCACTATCTAAACACAATCTTTTACTGATGCCACATGGTGTATTAATTGAAATGTGGGCCTCTGACATAAACTTGCAAAGAAACACTGCTGGAAGTGATGGCAGGATTTATAAACATCTTCACATATTTCTGCATATGGTTAGGAAAGAGACACTGAATTTGGGTAGTATGACAAGAAACAATACTACTACTTTAAACTTTTATCTGCACTTTCCAGGTACTGATTAACTTAGCTTTATGACATCCCTGTGAGAAAGTTATTATATGAAGCACAGAGAAGTTATATTTATTCAAGATTGCACAGCAAAATAGTCATAGAGCTGGGAATAACACACAGTTCATCTGACACCCAAGGCCTGAGCTTCAACCTGAAAGTCCATCTTTACTCTCAGAAGAAACAGGCAGCAGTTTTTTGGCAGCAGTTTTCATGTACAAAGCCCACTCCAGGGCTGAAGTGTGTTGGCAGTTAAATTAGAGATGCACCCAAGTAAATTAAAGCTTTTCTGAAGCGAAAAAAAAGCAGCATGTGTTTAAAATTAGAAACTGTTCTCAGAGATGATGATTATTGTTAAATATAAATGAGGGAATCTAGCCCATGACTGTCAAACAGAAACAGCTCAATAGTTCTTAGAGCCTTGCTTAAAACCTTCTGAGCTTCCAGCCCACTAAATGTTAAAAAAGGTCACCTGTCACACATCCCACAATCATATAGGGGAAAAATGTAATACTTCTCTTAACATATCTGACCCCAAAGCCTTAATTTAATATTCTTTATACAATATAAGATTATCTTGCTTCATTTCATCAGGAAACCCTGAGGAGCGATTCCACAGTAATGTCTAGTGTGTTTTGTTAACCGCCTATTTTTTTCCTTAAGTGAACCTTGCTTGAGATGCCAGTTCATCTCAGATCTGAAAAAGTCAATCTGGATTCTGATGACAAAGAGGAAATACAAAAAATATTGATATTCTATAGCCAGACTTCACAATTTATCCAAGGTGTTTGGTACATTGTTCCCCTCTCCCGCATAGTGGTACTGTGAGGGGTTGGATCACAGAAACCCCCTTGGGGCTGCCAGCTGATGTGCCAAGACTACTTTTGCCCCTGCTCCCTTACCCCTAACCAGCTTGGGACTCCAGAATTCTGTCTGGTTTGAGTCCGACTCGCTAGCCTGCTTCAAACCCAGACCCAGGTCTGAACCATGTTAGCTGTAGACTTACCTGGAAACAGATTAAGAAGTGGTTCTACCTTTAGCACTTAGATGCTTAACTCCCAATGTGGTCCAAACCCTAAATAAATCTGTTTTACTCTGTATAAAGCTTATACAGGGTAAACCCAGATTGTTCGCCCTCTATAACACTGATGGAGAGGTAGGCACAACTGTATTAGTACCCTGCCCCTTGGGTACTAATACGAACTCTAGGTTAATTAATAAGTAAAAACTGATTTTATTAAATACAGAATTAGGATTTAAGTGGTTCCAAGTAGTAACAAACAGAACAAACTGAATTACCAAATAAAATAAAATAAAATAAAATAAATAAAACAAAATATGCAAATCTATCTAATATAGAAATAAAACTGAATACAGATAAAATCCTCACCCTCAGATGTTTTAGTGAGCTTCCTTTTACAGACTAAACTTCTTCTAGTCTGGGTCCAGCTATCACTAACATCCCCCCTGTAGTCACTGTCCTCTGTTCCAGTTTCTTTCAGGTATCCTTGGTGGTGGAGAGGCTCTCCCTTGAGCCAGCTGAAGACAAAATGGAGGGGCCTCCCAGGGTTTAAATGGACTATCTCTTGTGGGTGGACACCCCTCCCTCCCTCTGTGTAGAATTCATTCACAAAATATAGTTTTGGAATCACATGGGCAAGTCACATGTCCATGCATGACTTAGGACTTATGGGTAGCAGCTATTGCTCACATGTTACCTTAAATGTCCTTAGACAGACTTCTTATGTGGATTGTAGCCTCCCAAGCTCTATTGTCTTTTAAGTGCTTCTTGATTGGGCACTTAACATGCACATTCCTTTTCCAAGAAGCTGGCCAAATACTAAGGCTATTCAGAAATCAAGTGACTATAGAGCCAATATTCATAACTTTGCACACAAAAATGACACATGCATACGAATAGGATGAATATATCCAGTAGATCATAACTTTTACAGAGATATATTACATGGCATATGTAGCATTAACATATTCCAGTTATATCATATATACATTTATAAGCATCTCCTCATAAAGCACTATGGGGTGCCCCATCACAGGTACTTTCGCTAGTTTTGACTCACACCCACTTTGTGCATAGATGTTTAAGAAGGGAAAATCACCTCATAGATGCTTTTCTGTTTGAACAAGTTAATGAAGAAGTAATCGGCCAGGATACAGCTATATTAGAAACACAAAGGAGCACTAAGTCTGCTTCCTTATCTAACAGACACAAGGACCATTTCTCTTAATCTGCTGAAACTGTAGCTACCAAAAGAGATCCTGCCAGCAGCACTGCTCTATTCACTGGGAAATCATTTGATCAAGATAAAACACATCCCAGCCAATTCTGAAGTTAAAAAAGGTATCAAATCTCAAGTGACCTGAACAAACAATAGAACAAGAGTTGGGAAATTACCAACCTGATTCACTACTCATTTATATCTATTTTACCCTATCAACTTCAAATTAGTTACCCCTGGCATAGTGTAAATAAGTATAGGTTTTGGCCCAGTATCATTCATTTCTCTAAAAGTCTATATGAAATCATTCACACAATTGCTCTCTCACATCTGCACTAACATGAGTTTAAAAGGAGAGATATTAAATTCTTAATCAGCTCATTGTATCTAACATTTGAAGATGACAAATGCTTAATGTTATTTTTATCCTTCTTAACACAAGTGGGTAGACTCTCCAATGTAACAAATTACATTTGTTTTCTCTTTCCAACCATATTAAAACAGGCCAGGTCTTTGGAGTGAGCCTCTACAGCTGTGTGTGTTATTTCTTGGCTTTAGATTGTAAACCTCCAGAACCATTTGATGACATGAAGGGAAATGACATATGAATAATATTTCCCCCATATATATACAGTAGCTGTTGGTGATAGTAAAAGCTATAGTTAAAACTTGAAAACTAGTGAATTTTAAAAACGGAATTAACAGGAATTGCAGATACTTTATCTGCTCCTGAGTCCCCATGCCATGTGGTTTTATGACCACCCATACCTATATGTGTACAGGTTTTTCTCTCCCTTGTTGCTGTGTGAAGGTTGGTCCCACAACAAATGAAAGGGGAAAGAAAGTGGTATTACACAAAAAGTTGTCAGATATCCAAAGTAAACACACAGAAGAAACAGATTTTTTGCTCTGATCTTTTTTAGTTAGAGTAGTCTTAGGTGTTACTTATAAGAACAACAGCTAAACTATTTTTCAGAGGGAAGTATGATTTTAAGTCACTGGTAACTTCTGACAATTGCTAAAGGGTTTCCATTTGTTTTCAGCTGTTCATGACTGAAAGAAAAATACATTTTGCCTTGAAACTGTCCCTGTTCATTCTCAGCCAAACAGCACTTGAAAAATAAAATAAAAATCAGAAATGGTTTTCTGACCCTTTTTAATTTGACACTGTTGATGAAATACCTTTTTCCCATTTAAAGCGCACGCGCAGGCACACACACATACACACACACTCCTTTTCAGAGAAGACTTCAGCAAAACAACAGTAGCCTGAAACTTGACACTCTGCATGGTTATCCTTAAGGCGGAGTGCTGCTTCCACCCCTTCATAATGTTGGAAATGGAGAAAATTAAGAATAATAAATAAATAAGTAAAGTAACAAGTGACTGACATATCACTTCTATGTATACTCAATCAGCATCTGCTAAGATTTTAGCAGGGCATAATAAAGGGCCACCTTCTTTGTAACCTCACTGCACATTTTCTTGGCCCAGCTTGGCAGGCACATCTGTTCTTGGAACAATCTGCATGAGGGAGATTTTGATTGACTCATTGAAACACATAGCGGTATTCTCCAAAAAACCAACCAACCAACTCTCTCTCTGCATCAGAGAGAGAGAGAAATTGCAATGGTGAAAAAAAAGTCAATTAGACCTACTAGTATTAAAGTGTTTCTCATTTTTTGTTGCATTCAATTCCCCCCCCCCCCTCCAATTTTAAACTTTTTTATTTTAGTCCCTCTTTCTTTCTGTTGCAAAGATACAGATATGACAATGTAGAATAATAAGCTGCTGCCCTGTTAACCTAACCTTCCAAAAGCCACTGGGCTTAGGCAACTGGGTCAGCCTAGTTAAATTCTAGCAAAATAACAGTACTAGCAGATAAGATGGAAAACACATTCCTTTCTAACCTGAAAAACTTCCTTAATTAAAAAAAAAATTACCATTGGATGTATTTTGGATTTTTTTAAATAATAATATTTAAAACTGGGGGGAAATCTAAACCCAGAAATGTGATGATTACTCAGTTAATAAGAAACCAGGACTATACAAGGCTATATTCATGAAATCAAGCAACTTAACATTGCTGTAGTACATTGGACCTTCGCGATAGCCCGGGGTTCGGGATCCATGCGTGGGCCTGCGCTAAATTTTTAAATTTGGGATCCATGACAACAACCGTACTGTATGCAAACCCTCACTATAGTGACGTGGGCTATATAGCGAGGGTCCGGTGTAATTCTAATTTTTGCATTTCTTAACTGTACAGTTTTAACACTATATTTGCAAAGTGCTTAGCAAATCATGTTTACAGTTTGGTGCCACACTCTTTCCTGGGGTCAGCTATGAATTTCTCCATAAAATAAGATTACACACAGAAAAATAGCTACACATTTTCAGCTTGCTTTTGTTAAGTATCGTGACTGCTCATTGAAAACATTGCAGTGTATACTACAGCTCTCATGCAGCAGTGACTGTGGACCCATTAGCAATAGAAAATTGAGTCAAGAAAGCATGCAGGTATACACAATGTTTTCTAAATACAGAGATCAGGCCAAAAGCCAGCACACTGTAAAATGGGAAAGCATCCAAAAGTGAGCTTTCTGCTCTTCTTGGGCATAAATATTTATCATCCAAAGCAAGGGAATGTTTCATTGCTCTGCAAGCAAAGAATTTATTCAGAAAGGCGGGCAGGGAGGAACAGACAAAAATAACCCCAAAACTGTTGCCTTTATGAAATCAAACTAGGTTGCAGTTTAGAGTCCCAACTAAGAAGCTGAACTAATCACTATTATTTTTCTTATCAAAGTGAATGAAGCCTCTTCCAGGACACCAGCCACCTCCCTGACCTACCAACCACTGGGTAAGGCATAATCAAAATGACAAAAGATCATCCTACATACCACATGAAAGCTAAAGATACTTTACAAGCTGGTGCATGTGCTAATGAAAACAAGCAGGCTATGAGCATGCACCCACATTCATCTCATCAAAGCTTTACACACCTTTTCTATCTTTCATTTATTTTTCTCCCAGAGAAACACAATTAGCTTGCTTAGTTTCCTAATGAGTGTAATAGACAATCATGTAAAGTAGACTGTTGCTTGGTAAAAAAATGCAGTGGAAAACTGCAGGCAGTCTATTAGAGGTAAACTCACTTAATTCTTTAATTATATCTCTTTGATCAAAAGCAGCTCACTTGGAAAGAAATTGGGAGGAGGGGGAAAAAGGCTAAGTAATGAGCATCCACTTTCCACTCTCTGTATTGAATGTTTTGTCTGCTTGACGTGACTGGGGAAGAAATGTGATAGTGTGACCAAATGTCCTGATTTTATAGGGAAAGTCCCGATTTGCGGGTCTTTTTTTTAAGATAGGCTCCTATTACCCCCTCCCCCCAGCCCGATCTGTCACATTTGCTGTCTGGTCTGCCTAAAACGTAGTGCCGAGATATTAAAAACGGTAAAAACGATGAGCATGTGTGCACATGCACCGGTAAAATGCAAGATAATAAATGTTACTTATAGATTTGTAGGAGAGTGGAAGCCTGAACAACTGTTCTCTACTTCTAAACTCCCTTTCCATCTCTGCCTAGGATCTCGCTGAATTTTAAGACAGACAATTGAGACCATCAATCAAAACTGTTCTTCATTTTCTATTCTCCCTGCTCCCTGCCTCCATCCTCTTCTCATTCAGCCCAGTTTCTGTGCTGGAGATCTCTTTCTCACTACTTGAAGTGCCTCAAAATTGTTTCCTTGAACAATGGGAAGGCGGGCGAAAGAGTACAGTGAAACCCCGATTTAACGGACCCCGATTTAACGGACTTCGGATGCAACGGACAAAATTTAGGAGCAAGTCCGACGCATCCAAAATCCATTAAATCGGGGGTCCAGGCAGCGGGCAGGCTGCCTGCCGGCTCCCCGCTGCCAGCCCGCAGGGGTCCAGGCTGCTGGGACCCGGGCGGGAGCCGTCAGCCAGCCCGCCCGGGTCCCGGCTGCTGGCTGCCGCCCGGGTCCCTGCAGCAGGGATCCGGGCGGGCGGGTTGACAGCTCCCGCCTGGCTCCCCGCAGCGGGGATCCGGGCGGGCGGGTTGACAGCTCCCGTCCGGCTCCCCGCAGCGGGGAGCCGGGCAGGCGGGTTGACAGCTCCCGTCCGGGTCCCAGCAGCAGGGACCCGGGCGGGCGGGTTGACAGCTCCCGTCCGGCTCCCCGCAGCGGGGAGCCGGGCAGGCGGGTTGACAGCTCCCGTCCGGGTCCCAGCAGCAGGGACCCGGGCGGGCGGGTTGACGGCTCCCGCCCGGGTCCCAGCAGCCGGGGTCCCGGGCGGGCGGGCTGCTGGCTGCCGCCGGGCGGGCTGACTCACGGCTCCCGGCCATGATAAGTAAAACCTCTATATAACGGACTAATTCGGGTGAGGGGGTATCCGTTAAAGCCAAAAGTCCTGTTATTTAATGATTTAAAAAAATTATTAAATAACGGACTTTCGGCTTTAACGGACACCCCCTCGCCCGAATTAGTCCGTTATATCGAGGTTTCACTGTAGAAGCATGGATTTTTAATCTGATCAAGGGATTAGGAAACTAAAAGGAAGGGGAAAAGGGACACTGATAGGAAGAAGAGGGATACATGGAAAAGACATAGCCACAGGAAGATAGGCAGGTGAGAGCAAACAACCAATCAGGAGAGAGAGTAAAAAAAATGTCCAGAGTCTAATCTGAAAAACAAATTGAAAAGAAAACAAAAAGTCAGCTGACATTACTGACATAAGTGTTCTGCACAAAGGCTACTATTTTGTTCTGGGATCATAGTTTTTTTGGTTTTTTTTAGCATTTTACTGGCTATAAGAAATCGATAGAATTATTGCACAAGATTAATAGATTACAGTGTATGTTCCATACTGCACAAACTCTAGTGAAAGTTGCCTAATCCATTATAAGGCATTCTTTTTGGTTTCTCATAACTTTGCTAAACTGGGCAGAAATTTTCCAAGCCAGATATCAGCCTCACACTGATTTATTTTGGAAAGGTTCAGCTAGAATGGTTCAGCTGTTTCAGAGAATGAGGTTAGGGAAAAATATGTTTTTGAGTGGGGTGGGCATGGGGTTCCCTCCTGCTAAAATATTCTTACGATGTTTAGCTGAGAAGTTCTACCATCCGCATGCTTTGACATAGGGTCGTGACATTTGGCAGTGGAGTGTCCCTGCAGGAAGGTGTGTGCCTTTTTCTATCTCTGTGAAAAACTGCCTAGTTTTGGCCAAGTTATTAATTAACAAAAATAACAATTTTCACATGTGCAGTAAAGTTAACTAAATAGCCTCTTAAAATTGGTATGGCAGCTTCCACCTTTTCATGTTTTCTGTGTGTATATATACACATCTTACTTCTGTGTGTTCCATTCTATGCATCCTATGAAGTGGGCTATAGCCCATGAAAGCTCATGCTGAAATAAATTTGTTAGTCTCTAAGGTGACACAGGTACTCCTGTTCTTTTTGCCAGTACAGAGGGATTCTTTATTAGACTGTGGCAGGGTGACCACCCGCCCCCTACCGGAAGGGGCTGGAAATAGCCCAGGAAGGGGTTAAGGCCAGGAGCTAGCAGGCTTCCAGGCCTGATTGGGGAGTAGGCCCAGCTGGGTGGCCATGCCCCAAACACTCAGGCCAGAGTATAAAGGCTGAGAGGCAGGGGCCTAAAGAGGGAAGACTCCTCTGCACTCAGAGGTAGACAGGCCTCGCTGCAGGAGCTTAAGCCAGGTTAGGGAAGAGCTGGGGCAGGGCAGAGCAGAGCAGAGGGAGCTGGGCAGGCTCTAGCCAGAGAGCCCCAGGTCGCGGGGCATGACAGAAGGCCCGACCCAGGAGTACCAGGATTGCAGGGGGGGCAGCCCAGCACTAGAATTAGAAGCAGCAAGCCAACCCCCCTTGCCGGTGATGAGAGGCCATGATACTGCAGTCTGCCTCAGTGAGCGGGGGCAAGTGGTGACTGGCAGTGGCCAAGTCTGAGGCAAGGTGGGGATAGTGGGTGGAGGGCTCCCTGGGGAGGGGAGACCCTTAGACTTGAGGGGGTTCTGCAGGGGTGCAGCACCCTCATCTAGAGGGCACCGGGATCCGGGAGGGACACGGGGCCGGAGTAGGAGCGGGACATTGGCCGGCAGAGGGCGCTCCAGAGGCTGGAGAGCTGATTCCCCAGACGACCAGCAAGAGGCGCCGCCGGGGTTAGTGTCCGCTCGCTTACATAGACCTTGTCCTAATAGATAAAGAGGAACTGATTACAAAAGTAAAAAATAATAATAAAGGTATCTTAGGTACAAGTGATCATATCTTGATCACATGTATAATGAACAAACACAATAAAATCCAGATTAGTAATATAGATATCTGGTGCTTTAATTGGGTCAATTTCACAAAACTGCAAAGTATCAGAGGAGTGGCCGTGTTAGTCTGTATCCACAAAAACAACAAGGAGTCCGGTGACACCTTAAAGACTAACAGATTTATTTTGGAATATGCTTTTGTAGGTAAAAAACCCACATCTTCAGATGGATGAATGAAAACTACAGCTACAGGCATAAATATACTGGCACATTAAGAGATGGGAGCCACCTTACAAGTGGAGAACCAGTGTTGACAACGCCCACTCAGTCAGGGTGGATGTGGTCCACTCCCAAAAACTGATGAGGAAGTGTCAATAGCAAGACAGGAAAAATGGCTTTTGTAATGAGCCAGCCACTCCCAGTTCCTATTCAAGACCAAACTAATGCTGTTAAGTTAGCAGATGAATTGTAGCTCTGCTGTTTCTCTTTGAAGTCTGTTTCTGAAGTTTTTTTTGTTGAAGGATGGCTACTTTAAAATCTGCTACAGAATGTACAGTGAGATTGAAGTGTTCTCCTATTGGCTTTTGCATGTTATCATTCCCGATGTCTGATTTGTATCCATTTATTCTTTTACATAGAGACTGTCCGGTTTGGCCAATGTATATGACAGAGGGGCATTGCTGGCACATGATGACATATATCATATTAGTAGATGACTTAGGGTGACCAGACAGCGAGTGTGAAAAATCGGGACAGGGCGTGGGGCTGTCTGATCACCCTAGGTGAATGAACCCCTGATGGTGTGGCTGATGTGGTTGGGTCCTATGATGGTATTGATAGAGTAAATATAGGGAGAGAGTAGGCAATGGGGTTTGTTACAGGGATTGGCTGGCTCACTACAAAAGCATTTTCCCTCTATTGGTATTGACACTTGCTCCTCTACTATTGGGAGTAGACCACATCCACCCTGACGGAATGGGCCTTGTCAACATTGGTTTTCCACTTGTAAGGTAATTCCCTTCTCCTCATGTGCCAGTATATTTATACTGTATCTGTAGTTTTCACTCCATGCATCTGAATAAGTGAGCTTTTTTACACACAAAAACTATGGCCAAATAAATCTGTGAGTATTTAAGGTGCCACCAGACACCTCATTGTTCTCACAAAACTGAAATCAATTATGAGCCAAATCAGCTGGAAGGAAGAATTTAATCAGTAAAACTGTGAATGATAATCAGGAATTGTTTAAGAACAATTTACTATAGGCCCCAAAAGCCAGCATATCTATATATTCACAGCAGTCTTCACTTCTCCTTTGAACAAGGTTATTTTTTATTTTTTTTACTAATATGACCTTCTTCCTTAATTGTGGCTTTTTAGGCATCTAGTAAAGTGTTCTTAAAAAATTCCCAATTATCTTTCACATTTTTTGATTATTTTTTTCCTCCCAGTTGATTTGGCTCATAATTGTGTGTGTGTGTGCGCGCACACACACGCACACACACACACACACAAGAAAAAAGAAAGTTGATAGTAATGAATGTAAACCAGAAGTTGCAAATAAATTTCTGATGATGGTATCAGTCCTTTAATAGACAGCAATGGTAAAACAACAACAAGAAAAGTCAGAAGTGTTCAATACATATTTCTGTTCTGTATTTGGGGAAAAAACAGAAGATATAGTCTCATCATAGGGAGACAGTAACACTCTTTCCATTCCATTACTATTTCTGGAAAATGTTAAACAGAAGCAACTACAGTTAAAATTTTAAAATCAGCAGGTCCAGATAATCAGCATCCAGGAGATTTTAAAGAGTTGGATGAGGAGCTTGCTGGACCATTAATGTTGATTGTCAATAAGTTGTGGAGCACAGGGGAAGTTTCAGAAGATTGTGAGGTGGTTAATGTTGTGCCAATATTTAAAAAGACTAAATAGAATGATCTGGAATTATAGGGGAAGTAGTGTAATTAATGCAAATCACCATAGGTTTATGGAAAATACATCCTGTTAAACTAACTAGATTTTATTTTTGAGGAGATTTCAAGTTTGGCTTAAAGTTAATAGTGTTGACATAATGCACTTAGATGTCTGTAAGGTGTTTGACTTGGTACCACAGTGTTTTGCTTAAAACATCAGAATGATATAAAATTAACAGGGCACACATGAAATGGATTAAAAGTTATTTTATGAGATGTTATTTTACCTTTATATTTGATACCAGAGTCACTACTTCTGGAACACAGTATCTAGTTCTGGTTCCCATAATTCAACAAAGAGGCTGATAAATTGGAGAGGGTTTAGAGAAGAGCCACAGAATGACATACCTCAAGGTGATAGACTCAAGAAGCTCAGTCTATTTTGCTTAACAAAGAGAAGGCTAAGGGATGACTTGATTACAGTTTATATGGTCTGTTAGAGGTTTAGATGAGCTGATGATTTTTCTTCCAGGAAGGGATGTTCAGATTCCACATTATCTTCATAGACACATACATGACACTTGTCTTTTGAGGTTTAGATTAGAATGGTAGAAAATCCATTTGCATCATAATCTTCTGTGTTATACTTAATGATCATAATTTCCATTAAAAGAAACAAAGCATTTTTTAAAAAGGAGACTATCTCAGATATACTTATAATTCCAATTCTACTTAGTTCTCAAAATCATAAATCAAATAATTAAAGAGCTGTAATTATATGTATTTATAGAGCAATTGTGTCTATCCAATTAAAAAAAGTTAAATGTTATAGCAGAAAAGTAATAGAATTTGAAAAGCAAAAGACTTTCCATAGAATTTCTAACCCACTTTAACTGAGAACTCTAGGCAAAGACTCTCTTTTTTAAAATGTATTTCAAAGCACTCTGGCTATGTAAAAATAGCACCTCCTTACTCTGTGTGTGTTCAATCTCATACATCTACTTCAGTAAATAAAATCAGTTTCCAGTGACCTTTACTCCTTCCAGCACAAGAAAGCTCACGCTGCTAAGACTGAGTGAGCTCGATTCTTTTCCATCTGGTGTACCACTGACAGGAATGTTTACTAAGTACCAATCATTGACACCTGTGCAAATCTATTGAAGGCAGTAGGAGCTGCACAGGTGACACTGGCATAATAAATTGAAGGCAATGGAGTTGCACAGGTGTCACTGAGTGCTACAGAACATTTATTGCTAGTGATGATGAGTGAGATGGAAAGAACCCAGCTTGACTCTCAGAGCCCAGGCTGAGTTTGCAAGGTTGGCAGCTAGAAAAATATCTGTTTTTACTTGTAAAGTGAGTACATTTGATTACAAAAACACTAAGAGATAAGCAACTGCAATTGAGTTTAAAGGTTATATTGAAATGATATATAGAAAAACACTGATATTATAGAGTATTTCTTCTCACAAAAGTGACTGGAAAACTGATAATGTGGGGTTAGACACTTTTCCGAACAAACACACTTCAGTATTTTCATTGTATCACCGATGCAACCTATACATCTAATTATTGTGTCTTAGCACATTTAGAGCAACTTGATGATCTCCCTTACTTCCTGGCTTACTCAACTGCTCTTTCCCAGTTCACTTGTCTGGTCCACCTTGTGGGCAATGTGTGAAATGAAAAGTAGGAGTCATAGCTAATTCAAATAGTAGTCTGATCACAGGAAGGTAAGAAGCAGGTGCAGAGGGAGAGATGGTGGCAATAGTTGAGTCCCATTTGTGTTTCAGAGCAAAGTAGCGTGTGGCTCTTCAGAGTCACAGAGCCTGCTGTCGTGGTCCTCCCCCTTTAATACATCATGGGTCTTCTGTTTATGAAAAGAAAAGCTCCATCTCAGGGTGTTCCTACTCTCCTGTCTAGACACAACAGGGTGTTTCATCTCTGATCCAGGGAGATCACTCAAAGGTGAATGGGAAGTTTAGTCTGAACATCCATTCAACACTTAGCAGTAACTGGCAACCTGATGGATGGGTTAACAGGGCACTGTGTTTCTGTGAAAGGGACACCTGCCTATTGGGAACTGCAGGAACTTCACAAAACTCTTAACACAACTCACCCACTAAACTTGAAAGGGTTTATACCCCATTCGTGATCCCCATAGTCACTCACCCCTTGCCCCAGCCTCCCAAGAAAACACTGAAAAACAAACCAAATCACTCAAAGGAAATGTTACTCACACACTGAATTGGTAGACAATGACAACCAATGCATTTATATGACCTCTTTCTTCCTGAAGGCTCCCTAGCACTTCTAAATTGCATGTGTTGTCTAAGGATCACTTACCATGCTTCTGCTCCCTTACTCCTGGCAAGTGGATTTTAGAGGAAAAGTGACTTGCTTTTTTCCTGGCCTTGCTCTTGCTGGCTCTTAGTACCAGTAGGCTGTTTGATTTTAATTGTTTAGGGTTTTTCGTATCTGATGCAGTGATTACAGCAGATTGATATGCAAGGGGAAGTCCAGCTACTGAAACACAGGAGCTGTGGATGGCTCTCCCAATGTTTTTGCAGAGGGTGGGGTTCTATGCTCCTCCTGCTCCCTCCACAGGTGCTAGAACCAGGAGTGGTGGGGGTGCTGCTGTATCCCTTGCTTGAAGTGATTTATATCTTACACAAGGTTTACTGTTTTGTTCAATGGGTCTCAACACTCCCACTATAAAAATTGTTCCAACACCACTGACTCTCCCTCACTTTAGTTCCTGAGTATGACCCAGTAGTTGCTCACTATGACTTACTTTTAGGTTGCACTCCAATGGCCAAGGAGTACTAGTGTAATGGTTGGACTAGGAATAAGGTATGATGGGGGCTGTTTTCTTTCTGCATATCTTGTTTGACCTTGACAAGTCATTTAATTTCTTTGTGCCTCTGTTTCCCGGTCTGTGAAATAAGGATATAATACTTCCTCACAGGGTTACTTGCAAGTATAATTCATTAATGTATGTAAAGTACAGAGAGATTGTTGGGTGGAATGGAGCTACAGAAATGCAAAATATTATTAAACCGTCAGTTATTTTCCTCGGAAATTAGATCCTTTTGTCTAAGTAAAATTAATTGGTATGACAAGATGATTGAAAACCTGTAAGTACAACATAAAGACTACCTATTATGTGGAGGCTGAATCTGACACTGTTTATTGAAGATACTGTGGCTGAGCAGCATTCTGGCATTGCAATAAAGCGTTCTTTTGGCTAGTTTGGTTCATTTTAATACCTGTTCCAATGTGACTTAAAAAAAATGTGAAAGTCTGGGAGACAAACAAGGGCCCAGATGTGCCTCTGAGAAATCATTACCAGCTTGTGAGTTGGAAGTTTACAGCTTCAGTATGGGGTTTTAATGTGGGATACAGTACTTTGAAATATTTCAGCAGACATCCAAAACTTTTAACCTTTAGGTTTTAAATAACCATACCCAGAGAGATGAACTGATCTGAATTGTAGAGGCCTATAAAAAAATATCTGAACAACTGTGAAAGCAGTTCAGGAATTACCTCATGGTAATTCTACTAAAATAAGAAATGAAATATCGGAAATGCCACATGTTGATAATAAGTAGAAAGAAAACCAAGATGAAGAAAGACCGATCTTGACAAAATACTTTCTAATTCATACCAGGCTACAATGTCATAAGTCCTGGGAAGCAGAAAGTATGTTTGAGGGAGACAGATACAGTGCCAGAAAGTGGCAACATTGGAAAATGTCCAGGATAAGCAAAAGATGTGCTAGTTTCACCCATTGTTTTAGCCACTTAAGCTAAGAAATGGCGTCATTGTAGAAATTCAATCTGCCTCTTGCCTAAAACCCCAAAACAAGGTAGACACATCACTTGGTATGAATATCCTTGAGCACAGAGGGATTAGCTGGTGCAGGAAGGTATAGTTTAAGTTCCTCCACGTCATTAGTCATACTTTCAGTGATTCCAGACAGGAAAGACTGTGCACTGCCTTTTAACACACACATGTTGCTACTGTGTCACAGCCATTGTTTAGTTCTCCAACTCACAGATCAGCACAACTGTCATCAAGTTCTGATTATCCGATTGGAGGAAAAGAAACAATTACTTGAAAGACTGAACATAAAAGTGATGGGACAAATGTTACACTAACCCTGATATGGTTATGCATCCTTATATATGGATGTTCCCAAAATAACCCCAGCAGTGAATACTGTAGTTATAATGGAGAGATGAAGGAAACACTTTGAAGTACACAGACCAATGTATGATGGAATAAATACTATCAAATATAGTATTTTCTCTCAGGTATTAGATTTAGATAGATACTGGTGATGAGTATGCTGTAAAACGACAGATTGATAGAAAAGAGAACTGAATGACTTTGAAGCCAGGTGATCCTATCTACAAGCAAATAAATAAATAAATAAAACGAAGAAATTGAATTCCTCTATAAGATGTTCAAGTTATATTTTATGATCATCCTAAAGAGCAGACACAGTGACAGCACATGGAGGATAATATGTGGTTGCAAAACTAAATTCCAGACTGTAATTCAGCTGAGGTCTGATGATCTCATAAAGCACAAAGCACAACTCAAACAACTCCTGAATGACAATGAATAACTGAATTCCAGCTTCACTACTCCAGCTAGAATCAGAATGCAACATACGACAGGATTCTTAATTCTGTATTTTACAATCTGTGGGTGAAAAATGTCAAAAAGCTAAAATGGCAGCAGTTACTGATTATGAATTTAAAATTGATAATTAAACCAAGGAAGGGCTGCTATACAAAAATAGGAGATTTAAAAGGTTAATGAAGCTGTAATAAAGATGAAGAGTCGACTGTGCATCTTAGGGAGACTTGGAAAAAGAATGTAAATGACTCCAGAAAAGGAGGTGGATTAAAACTATTCAGATTGAACTTCAATATTATGCAAAATATTCCACTATTCAGCAGAAAACCCGGGGATCTCGAGCTATGATAATTTCTGAGGACCCTTCCTGATTGCTCAGGTCACTAATTGACCATTTGCATGTTTACTGGACAATGATAAACACATTCTACATCAACAAATCACCTTACCAGGTGTTCAGCCTCAGCTGTGAGTTTCCTGTTTTAAAGCTTTTCCAAAGTCCTCTTTCTAAATACATAGATGACAAAAGTAAACTTTTCATCTATTGCTACTTGCTATCTGTTCAGCATTGGCAGTGTGCTTAGTGCTGTCCATTGCACAAAATTATTAATGATAGTCCAAATGAAGAAGTGACAAAGAGTCCTGTGGCATCTTAAAGACTAACTAAAGTATTGAAGCATAAGCTTTCGTGGGCTAATACTCACTTCGTCTGATGCATGCAGTGGAAGTGTCCAGGGGCAGGTACCTTAGCCCATGAAAGCTTATGCTTCAATACTTTACTTAGTCTTTAAGGTGCCACAGGACTCTTTGTCACTTCTGCAATTCCAGACTAACACGGCTACCTCTCTGATTCTAGTCCAAATGAATTAACTCAAATACACAGAATCATTAGTATACAAGGTCAGCACTTAAAAGTGGGTTGGTGCAGTCCTGCTTCCCTGTCTCCTCATTACCTGCATCACCTCATGGAAAGTGAGTGATAGGGTTTAACCTAAAGCCATTGGTATCAGTCCAAAGTCAGACACGGTACCATACAGAGGGAGCTACTGGAAGGAACTGTGCCTCTGAGTTGGGGATGGGAGTAAATTACTTGCTCCCCGTCTTGTGCCCGAACACTTTATCTGGCTGGTGAGTAGGGAGGCACACCTAAATATCACATTTATTGTCTCATTGTTCAAAGGGGTGTAAGAAAGGAAGGTATCAGGCAGAGAGCCTCTGCTCTCCCCTCTCCATGGAAGAACTCACAATAGTAACAGTTAGGGGCAATGTAATAGGGTTTGGGTTAACACAGTAAAAGTTGGACTGATCTCTATCTTCTTAGCTATTTCTATAGTCCCTATCCCCCACTTCTAGGACACCATAATCAAAGAAATATGTTTTACTGGGTCACTCTCCAGCCTTCCCCACTCTGCCAAAGATGCCATCCTTGTCTGCACCTGTCCATGTTCACACAAACTTATTTGTGCCTGAACATACCTGTTGTATGTACTGAACACCCACACTGAATGGATCTGTAAGGTAGAGCCTTGTGCAGGACTAGTGTAGTGCCCAGCAGCAGGACTGGGATTCTGCAGGTTCCACAGGACCTGCTGACGTAATGGTGGGAGTGAGATTAAAGAATAGTCCCATGCAGAGCTCTACTGTAAGGCCACTACCCTCTCCTCAGGACCCATGTCTGCCCTAGTGCCTATAAGAAATTAATTAATAATGGTTTGATGGACAGTTAGGGATCATTACAAACATATACAATCAGGAAAAAACATACAAATATATCTTTCTGTAGAAAAACTGTGTATCTTTGATTGTCTCTCTTCCACTCCCCTTTTCATGTCACTTATTTTCTTAGATTGCACACTCCATAAATTTCCTAACATTTTTGTATAGCATCCAGCACAATGGGACTTGAACACCATCAGCACCCCTGAATGCTAGTGTAATATTACTGTTAAATGATGATAGCAAGAGCTGTTTAATTCTGTTTTGCTGCTATTGTGCCTAACACAGAGACTGCAACAACGTGCCTCAAGAAAAAAAGGGAGGTGGCAAGTGCTAAAGAACATTTACTGGCCAAAGCTCTGGGTTTATCACAGCTTTTCCATCTCCAAATTAAAGGGGTATTATCTCAGAGGACGTTAAAGACCTGACACATGTAGTGTGATGATGACATTCCTAAAACACAACTGGATACAGTTCAGCAAACGTTGCCTGGGACTGATATACTGGCCCAGAATCTGGAATGTGGCCAAGTTGTGCTCAGAGCACCTTGGTTTGTATGCAGATGCAAAAGAAGAAGTCACCTGTGTACACTATTAGAGATTTTCCCGCCCATTCTGGGAGTGTCCAGACTCCAGGTTGATCCCTAATATATATTAGAACAGACTCAAGGTGACTCTCATATAGGCTGGTTGCCAGTGACCTTAGGGGCTATTCCAACTCCTAGGGATTGCCCAGGAATAGATATACATTCAAAATACTTCCTTTTCCTAGTCATGTTCCTGCAGCACAAGATGGGATAGGCAGTGGTGCTGGAGTCACTACACTGGCTCTCCACCACCAGAGGGTTCCCTTCATTATTTAATAGTAATATTACAATACTATCCACAGGTCCCAATCAGGTTCAGGGTCCATTATGCAGGAAGTTATACAAAGATATTAGAAAACATGTAAATGCAGAATTTTCCCCAGTATCCACTGGTGAAGTTTGCACTCCGGGAATGAATAATATCCTTAATAAAACCCCATGTCTTTAAGAATTTTGTCACTTACTCCGTAATTACTGACAGTCCCCTGCAAGGATTGTCCTGAGTTCTGAGGAGCTTGGAGATAAGGTAGGTGAAGGAGCAGTGGGGGTTATGGGAAAGGTAAAGAAGGGGGAGTTCAGGGGTCAAACATTGGAATCAATCAAGATAAGAAAGGAGAAGGGCTTGTGGGAGGTCTTCATCATAAACAATATTGCATCATTTTGTGGTGTGAGGATATAGAAGAAAATGGGAACAAGAGAAGAAATGCATATGAAAGGAACTCATGTCCTCAACCTAGGCACCAACCCACCCACACAATGTACAATGCATATATGTAATGTATAGAACAGTGGGGCAGAGAAGGGTGGGGGGAGGGTGAATCTCTCATTCCTCCTCTCCCGTTCTATAAATGTCCTTCTTATACTGGGGGGGGGGGGATATATTCCTCAGGGTGAGGCTACATATGATCTTCATGCTGTAGCATACTAGAGGAAACTGAAAACATTATTTGCCTGATGGATTGGAGATTTATTTAGACATCTTTGATGTTTCTTAATGTCATGGGTTACTTGCTAATATAGGCAGAAAGGACAGGAGAAGTCTGAATGAACCCACAACTATTCTTGTCTCTTGCACTGGGACATGCTTGATGGAAGGATGTGTGATTTAAAATCAGGACATCTTCACAGTGAGATTCTCTTTGCAGATAATACGTTCTGAACACATGGGATATACCTAAAAATAGACTCTTTGTACTTAAAACTTGCTACATGGTGAAATTTATTGGCATTACTATACCACTATAATTATACCATTATGGTAATACTGTCATAACTCCTTGCATAGACATCCTTATTTGGAATGCCAGTCCAATTTTTTCAGTTTAGCGTATGTCACTTGAACCAAAAAAGGCCACTATTATTCCAAATAATGCCAGTAAATTTCCCTATGTAGACATGCCCTTACTATTATTCTGCCCACTATAAAAAGAATTATAGGACTCAACCTGCAGGAACAAATTTTTCCAGGGTTTTCATATCTGCAAGTCACAGTGGCCATTCAAGGGGTAAAGTTGTCACAGTTGGATGCCCTTGCAGACACCTCCAGAGCACGCTTCCTAAAACCATAATTTTTATCTCTATTTTAGATGCCTGTGAGATCTCTGTATCTTGTTTCCATCTCTGACCATATATCACAGTCTTTCCATGGATATTTATAGTACACTGAACAAAGAATTTAATGGAAATAAAGTTAAACAAATGGCACAAACATAGATAGTATGATGCAATTCTGTAAGTGGTTTTTTTTGGTAGTTTTCACAGAAAGCTCTTACTTCCAACCCCCAATTCAAAGGATTTTATTATAAATATAATAGAATTAAGTAAATCACTTTGGAACTTCTAAAGGGAAGGGTTTTTTTAATGGTACATGTATGTTTATTTCAAACTTAGGGTTTTTTCCATTTTGCACATGCTTACGGCTGAATGCTTTATCTGAGCTTGGAACAGCAGTTGTGGGGGTGGCAGTAACCATATCTGTCAATCATTATATCACTGCTGGACTGTTACAGTATTCAACATTAAATCCAAATGCTTTATGTTTTATGTAGCACTAAACAATTAAGCCCAGCAAGCGATAAAGAAAAAGACTGCAGTTTCATGCAAGGCACATTGAGGCAGAGCCTCAGCTGGTACAAATCAGTATAGCTCCACTGACTCCAATGGAGCTCTGATGATTTACACCTGCTGAGGATCTGCCCTTTCCTTCTTTCTGCGTATCCTGAAATGCAGTATGCAGTGAAAAAAAGAAATCAGTACTATCTTATCATGTCACAAAATGCCCAAAACAAAGAAAGGATACACCCTTTTTTTATAATCGCTTAAGGACAATATTGACCCGACATTGTTTGAAGTCACTACTCTGTGTATAAAATTGTTTTCATGTGTAAGCAAACATCAACCCCGTGTCCTTCTAAATTCACAATTGTTATTAAGCGAACATCAGAAAGCTCTGGTGCATATTAATTGGAAGTCAATGGAAATACTGTAAAAAGATTAAACATACACAGAAAAATCTCTTCAACAAGAATACAGGAAAGAGAAATATTACTGCACACAGTCAGATTCCATCTTCACAAGACAAGACAGGTTCATTTAATGAGAACAATCCTAATAATTACTTTTCTGTTAAGCAACTACAGTAAAAATGTATTAATTTTCAAGATTCAGTTGTGTCATTAGATTGATTCATGCGCTGCTTACCACCAAACCTCCATATGCTTAAATTTCAGATTGTATAAAATTTAGGATTGCAACAGCATTGCTACAGCATAACATAACCATGTAAAACACTAAATATTTGTGTAATCACATTAGAATGAAGAAATAATAATTTGTAATTTGCTAAGTGCTATAAATGGGGGGGACCCCAAACCTTTGATCTTTTTTCTTTTTCACATTTTTACAATTTGACAGTGGCCATTTAAAAATGAAGATAGATGAGGGATTTACTTTTTTTTAATTATGGAAATGTAATCTTCTCCACATCTAGTTTCAGAATGATGGTTACAGGCTATTTGCTTAAGTGAGTGGTGAGCACTACAAGGGGTGGATAATCACATTTACTGCAGGTACTGTATATATTTACAAAATTGTCTTAAACTGCCACTAGCTTTGCATAAATACCCAGAATTTACTCCTTTTTCCATAAAAATAAAAAAGCTGCAAAGAGATGGAAGAAATCAGGTGCTTGACAACATTAAATTACCAAATGTGTTTGCAATAAGTGATATTTTGCTTTCAATACACTGGCTACATACTACCAAGAAAGAACAATGCTGATCTGCATTAGTATGTTGTGTTCCAAGTTTTGAAAAAGTGCTTCCAGCTTGGAATAAACAGTTTGAAACCACTGACATAAAAAAAAATAAGATTAATTCTAGATGACACCAGAACTAGTAACAATCCCACTAATACGAATCCTGCTCTGTCTATGGACATGCAACAAACCGACCATGACAGTTGTCACTCCGTTGGCAGATAAAGAAAATAAATCCAAGATTGTAAGAACATCAGGTCAAGGTAGAAACTTACTGGTAGGGAAAGCAAACTTGTGGAGTACTGAACTACCAACATCTATACTTTCTCAAGAGTGAAAGGTTGGCCCCGTTGAAATCATTCGGGAAACTCTGATTGGCTTCAGTGGAGCCAGGATTTCAAACTTCAGGCGTTTTGGACAAAAGTAGTTCTTAAATTTCCAACTCTGTTATCTGGCACCTTTTACCAGCACTTTAAAAACTAACTGTTGGATTTTACTCATAATCTCAATATCCCTTTCACTTGACTGTCCCTTGTTGTTTTTTCCCTTGTACAGTCTTGGAGAAGAAAATGTGTTCATCTGATAATCTATTTATGAATTTGTGAATCAAAATAAATTATTTAGTTTAAATGCACAAATGCATATGGAGATTAAGCCATAGAAGCATCTTCACACCTATTATATTTTAAACCTTGGCTCATTGAGTATGGAGCTAATTCACAAGATCACTATTCTAACTTCAGTATTAGCCTTGAAACATAACCAACCAGCTAGGATTGAGTCAGTCAATCAATGTTATAGAGAAAGCATAAGTAATTGATTAGAGGATTTACATAGGTTTTTGAGGAGGAAAAGAAAAGTAGTCCCTACATTTTTCTCAGTACATTCTTGGACATTAGCTTTTGTCTTGTGATTCAATAGCAATTTCTCGCAAACATTTCCAATTGGCAACCCATTATTGAATGTCAAAAATTTTCACACACAGCCCTTACACTTCTCATAAAAGAGTTAATGTATCAATGATATCAATCATAACCCATAATTTATACATAAAAGAGTAAATGCATCGATGATATAAATCAATCATTTATTTGTGTGCATGTTTCGAAAAGTTGACAGAGCAGACTTGATCTTGAAGGGTAAGGAGATTCAGGAAGTGAGATTTTCTTTGCTTTCGATTTTACTATAATTTTCAATGCCTCCCCATTGCCTTTTGTGACCTCTCTGGTGGTCGCGACCCACCAGTTGAGAAGCTGTATTCTAGAGACTAGGTTTACCATGTGTCCCTGAAAACCCAGAATGTCCCAGAATGTTTTTTGACAAAAACTACTGTTCTCTGTAGTTTTATAAACCCCTGAAAATTGGTCAACTGCTATCCAGCTGAGCTGGCATTTGGCTAGCACCAGAACATACACACACACACCACATGTTGCCACTCTGTTCTTCTTCCCTTCTCACAAGGCCTCTCAATAGTCCCACTTTCATGCATAGGAGAACATTCATCATGAGTGACAATGGAATTTAAAACTGAGGGCACTCAATGACATAACATATTCCAGTTTCGTGCCAATACAGATATCCAGAAAGCCTGGATAATATAAATATGTTATCAAGAGCTGCCAAATGCAGTAACACAGTTCAATTCTTTAAACTATGCCCAGTGTTTATATTAATCAATTTGTTATAGATAAAACTGATCTAGATATATAACTATAGATATAGAAACAACGATGTTAAAATGCAGACTTTGGGGTGCCTTTCATCAGGCCCTCTGAAAATGTAACCCTATCACTTTATTTTCTGGTTGTTCTATTTCATCATTTAAAATGTGTAATAAAAAAAACACCTTGCAACCATGTGCTGATCACAAGAATAATACCTTCTAACTTATCACACAAAGACGTATCTGCAGAAGCTAATCTTTTAAATGACATATTTGGTTGAATGCTATGCAGAGGGTGCCTGTAATGAGAATCAATGTAGCAGGCAAAGTAGTTTTATAAAACAATGCCTTCAAACTGAGAATATAATCAATGTCAAGCAGTCAGGAACAATCATCATTGATGGACACTGGATCTTACAGTGCCTGTTGAATGCTGTGATTCGTATATGTATTGAAAATTACAGTACCATTATCTGAGAGATTAATTCTTTCTAGGACATGAAATTGAGGAGGGGGAAGTAAAAATGAGCCCAACTTATCTAATTCCCTCTGTTTTAGTATCAGAAGATAAGTTGGGCTCATCTAATTCCCTCTGTATCAGAAAAGGCTTATTAGCTTCAGATGATGAAAACTGTTTGAATGAGCCCTCCAAAGCATGAAAGCTTATTTGACTCCTATGATGACACTTCTTCACATACATGCCATTCCTCCTTTCAATCCAACATAATCTTTCTCCATTCGTACGGGGCCTCCTCTTTTTTCCAGCTCCCCCATCCTGCTATGCTATTGCCAAATGCATCAGCACTTTAGATTGATCCCATGATGTAGATTCAGTGATTTCTTTTTTCTCATTTTCCACTCCTTCCCTTCTGACCTGATTCAGCATTCGTGCTCTTTCTAGGCATCTTCATCCTTTGCTGATGTACTAAACCCACTGAAGGTCTTAGCAGTTCTGGCCTTTTCATTCATTTAATATTTTGAGGTAAAAATATAAGAGAGAAATAGGTCCTTTATCACATTCAAATATATATAATGTATTAATCTACAGTATGCTAATCAAATCTAGACCATGTTCACAAGAAGGCTTAAATCAATCCTTGAGGATAATGGGATATCTAGGTTTAGTCACTATTGCTATTATTTATTTTCTCTATCTTAGGTACTCCCTATGGAACCCAATACGGTAATATCTTTACTCACAATCTTTAATGCATTTATTGTATCTTTACTCACAATCTTTAATGTATTTATGTTCCCAACACCAATAGGGCAGGGAAGTACTACTGTCCACATCTGTAAAATGGGGAACTGAAGGTACAGCATGCTCAGTGTCACAAAGGAAGTCTGGGTGGAGCAGAGTCTTGAACTCATGTTTCTCAAGTGCTAATTTAGTGACTTAAGCACTGGACCATCCAAGAGACAGATGAGATAAAAGAGCTGTGTTTCATCTAACAAATGAAAAAGATTTATTGGGTGTATCAGTATTCATATGACTTACAAGTTTCAAGCTTATGATATAATTCATAGGGACAAAAATACTCTATATCTGCAATCACAACTGGAATAAATTAGATTGGGATTTTTAAAGAAATATTGTTTGTTATTGTTTCAGACTTGTTAAAAATCAAATCATCTGCTGACAAAAGAGAAACTAAATTTTGTAGATCCTTAGATCTCTCACATCTCTTTGTTAGCTTCAATATATACAATATGAAACAGTCAAGTTGTGACTATCTGAATGTTCCTATTATCCATTGAATTTAAAAAGCTGAATCTAAAGGCCATTGGAGTCAATGGACCATCAAAGGCTTTGGATCAAGCTCTATATGCATAGCTACATCAGACTTTTCACTATGTCAAATACTACATAGTCTAATGACTCATGGAATTATATATTATGTAACACCCCCTCTCCCCTGCAAAAAATACCCTGCATGTTAATAGTTCCATATTAAGTGCTAGTATGCTACACTGTAAAGGAGTTTAGGACTTATTATTAAAGGTTTTAGAGGGTCTTCATTTAAATCTGTGCTCCGAGCCTTTGAAAATAAGTCAAATTGTACACATGAAAGCACCACAGAACGAATTAAAAGAGAGAGTGAACAAAAACCATAGTTGATATTACTCATTTAATCTACTACCCTCTTATGTTGAGGTGTTGAATCCACACCAGATATCACAGCACATATCATCATTCCTGAGTCAGGAACTGAATTCTTATTAGTACCAAATTCATCATGAGGTAGGGCTGGCATTTCAGCTCCAAGAAAAAAAATAAAATTCTGTATTAAGTATCCACATAAGGAAAAATAATAGAATGATGCCAAACTGTAACATATACTTTTTTTCTGGGGAAGTAATAAACATTAAAAAACAAATGCTGAAGCCTGAAGAGTTAGGTAAAGTTTTACAGTAAGATATATTTTATATTAAATGTGCAGATTTAAATGTGTGACTAAATACAAAATGCCACATTGAACTACTACAGCGCTTTCCTCTCTCACTAGGAGGCCTCATTATTACTGTTTAATTTTGACATTGAAGAATCATCTATTTAGCTATTTTGCCAACTTGACTCACTGGACGCCTACTTCAACTTCACATCTGGCTTAAAATAATCCCCCATCATTTAGCAGTGAAATTTGTGATGTCAGCCTGGTTCTTATTAGGAAAAAACAAATAAATAACAACAATATAAAAAACAAACAAGGAAAAAACCCACCACCTCTCACAGTAAATTAGCCACTTTCTCAGCCTGCTCTGGCAAGGTCCTAGATTGTAGAGGTAGGAACAGTTACTCTTCCTCTCTGACCCACACAGAGTCTCTTGTCAGCACAGCTGATCTTTTTCAACCCTCTTCCAACCATGGAATTTCCATTGTTATGACTAGGATTTAAAGACATTCAATAAAAGGAAAATATGGAGATCTGGAGCAAAGATTTATATTTCCCGAAACATAATCCATATGAATAGGGTTGCCTAAGGGATATAAGTCAGGGAAGAAATTGGTCCACATGGGGGGATCAAAAGGGATTTTGTTCTGAGTCCAATCATTGTTATTTGAACAATGTTCTTCATTTAATATTAAGGGCCAGTTATTCCAAACCTGAGTAGGAGCTGATATGCAGCCATCCTGAGCAGGGGAAGCTCTGGTGGCCATTCTAGAAAGCGCTTTAACGTTGCCAGTGTAGACAAGCCATTAGACTTGTATGTACACTCATTTCAACACAAGTTGAACTCCCATCAGAAGCATCCTCTTCATCTCACTCATTCTGATTCACTCTCAGACTCACTTTGAGGACTACAATTTATAGCAGTCCTTTACAAGGATTAAAAGCACAAAGGGAGCCGGTCAAGAAATACATTTACAAATATTAAACGCTGTGTGCAATCAGCACAGTGGTTCTCAACCTGTCAGCCGCTTGCGGCCCAATCAGCACCCAGATGCAGCCCAGGTGACATCCTCAGGATCCATACAGGTAGTATACATATTGTGAGGAAGTGGCCCACAGAACACCTAGAGAGCAGCATATGTGGTCCACAATGGTAAATAGGTTGAGTACCACTGCGAAGTTCTATGAACAAAACCTCTTCCTGAAATGAAAAAGCTAAACTTTAATTTTCTGGTTGCTTTGACAAGATAAAAATGTGTTCATGTGCTGTTTTTAATATTTCAAGAAGATGAATAATAAACTAAGACTTTAAAACTATTTCTATAATTCCTTACATAAAATGGAAATTTAAACCTTTCCCCTCCTTTATACTGCCATCCTCTGACCCCTTCTCCTCCCCCCGCCCTAAAAAAATAATAATTTGAGAATGAACTGGAGTTATGGCAGGAGCAGCCCTCATCCAATCAAAATAGTCTCTTGATTTATATCACATATGATTAAGAATAAACAGGTTTGAACCCAGGGTTTTCATGAACAAAGTTTTACCTGCTCTGACTTTTCCATGCATGAGACTGAGTTGTAATGTTCATTGGTATGATGATGGACTACCATACTGGATAACTGGAGCATTCTATGTGATGAAATCTGAGGCTAGAAGACTCATCACATTTAGATAGCATATTAAGGTTTATAAGTTTTAACTCTTGCTCTGGTATGAGGACTTCAAGTGAATCATACACTTAAGACTAAAATGGCTCACCAGCTCTAAAAGTAAAGCCTTCTGCTGCTTGAGCTAACAGAGAGATCATTTATCTGGTAGCAGGGTACTCATTTGGTTTTTTTTTTAATAAACAAATAACTAGTTATCAGCATCATGCACTTATCCATATGCACAAAGCTAATACTGTTGACTGTTTAGGGCTTATTATGTTGATTTTTATTGTACTGGTTTTAAAATCAAGGCACCCAGCGGCTTCACCCACGGCCACCCATACAGATTCAAACTTATTATTATACTACTCTATTATTCAAGAATTTTCCCCTTAATTTAATTATGTTTGCTAGTCATTAAATAGAAGCTGAATACATTAAAATGACTGAGAAGAGCAGTTTGTTACCAGAGCACTCAGTAATAGACTGAATGGATGTAGTGCTACAGAACTCCATGGTGCTGACATGTATAGAAGTTGACAGAGTTAGTTAAGTGAGTATGTTAAGCATTCTTGGGGGAAAGGGTATATGTTTGCCTTACTCTATGGCATGCTAAGTAAGAGTGGGTCATGCATGCCCAGTGAAATTAAAAACATTCTCACTTTCTCTCTTTTTCTTGAGAATGCAGATAAATAAAACACTAGTTTATGAGCCTCTGAGGAAGAGGACTGGAAACTAGGTGTCTGATCCTTCCATGCCTCCGAGAATGACTGTATTAGGACTTTTTGCTTAAAATTTTGCATTATTGCTCTTGCCACTTCACTTCCACCAGTGAAGCAATGCTGGGAGAAGCTGTATACATACACAAAGCTCCAGGCAGCAGCCACCAGGATTTTAAAGCTTCATCTAATCAAATCTCGCTCAGATAAAGCCTGCACAGCAGGGTGCCTAAAATGCCACCAGCTGAAAGGCATCTTGCCTACATCAGCACAGCCACTGCTGCTGTCACTAGCGGAGCTGAACCAGTGGTAACAACTGTGAGAAATCCGGGGAAGGAGGGGGGAAATCTAATCTAGACAAGTCGTATGGGAGTAGTCACACTGGGAAGGCTGAAGGACTGGCCACCATGGACAGGCTTTTCAAAAGCATCTAAATGATTTGAGAGAACAGGTACCAATAACTTTCAATGGGACTTATGCGCCTAAATCTTTTAAGTACTTTTAAACATCCCATTCATGTGTCCAAATAAAGTAACTGAGTAGAAATGTGCTACACATGGAAGACAGGAGTATTAGCCTGTACAGAATGCCCTTCACCTATATTGTTTTTTTAGACAGTATCAAAAATATTTGGCTCAATAATATGTTTTATTTAAAATTGTTTTTGTTCTAACTTTTTTAAAAATTAATCTTTGTAGTCGAGTGTTGCAACTGCATATAAAGTGACATCACTGCATTGAACTTTCACTGTAGGAGGCTCACTTTCGGTTCAAATCTGATTTAATATGTCTCTGAACCAAGTTTGATGATTAAATATGTTCCCAGCTGGTCCATGATCTGACTCATGTAATTAACACTAAGTACTGTGGCAGGGTGCTGGCCAGGAGTGCCTGAGCCAGCCCTGCTGGCCCTTTAAGAGGGAGCAGAACCTCTGCAAACCCCCCTGCGAGGGAAGGCTAATCAGCCACCTGGGCTGCAGAGGGCTCAGGGTTATGAGTTGCACCTGGCAGCCTCCTCGGAGATAAAAGCCTGCCAGGCAGGAAGCCCAGGGTGGTGGTGTGTGGAGTGAGAGAGAAAGAAAGAGAAGGTACAGGGAAGGAAGTAGAGCTGAGGCTAGGGGCCTGGGAGAGCTGACTGCTTCCTGAGACCAGCCAGGTTGAGGGCTGGGGCTCAGCTACACTGTGAAGCTGTATTTCGGTGGTGGGGTTGGCACTGTAAATAAAGAGCACTGTTGAAGCCAGAAAAGAGTCTCCTGCCTGTGTGACGTGGGGGTGAAGAGCGGATCTCCTACACGTGGAGATCTCCTACACGTGTCAGGGGTGGGATCGCAACACCAGCAACCCGACTGGTGGCCCAGAGATGGAGGGGACCCTGCAGTGGCTCATAGACCAGCAGAGACAAACCCAGCAGGCCATGCTGGCTATGCAGCAGGCCCAAGCCGAACAACAGAAGGCCATGCACGCCTTCACAGAGGAGCAAGCAAAGACCCAGGCCACTCTTCTACAGCGCCTGGTGAGTCGAGGGACTCTGTAAGATGAGCCTGGCGGATGACCCCGATGCCTTTCTGGGGACTTTTGAGAGGGTGGCTACCACAGCTGGGTGGGAGCGGACCACCTGGGCCCTCTGGCTTGCTCCCTACCTCATGAGCAAAGCCCAAGCGGCCTATATGGCCCTGGGGACTGTAGAGTCCCAGGACTTTGACACCGTGAGAGCGGCCATCTTGGACCGGGTCGGCTTATCTGCCGAGAGGTACTGGCAGAGGTTTCGGGCGGCCCGCTGGTTGCAGGCGGTGCGCCCCGGGCGTTTGCCCAAGGACTGAGGGACTGGGCCACGCATTGGCTGAGGCCGGAGGCCCGGTCACGGGAGGAAATCATGGACTCCCTGATCCTGAAGCAGTTTCTGCTCAGCCTCCCCGAGACCGTGCGCACCTGGGTCAGAAGGCACCAGCCAGAGACGGTGGAGTCTGCGGTGCGGCTGACCGAGGAGTATGTGGAGGCGGAGGGGCCTCGGGGAGAGGACCGGTTGCGACGGGTCCGGGACTTGGGGCGTCGGCCCATGGATTCCCGCCCAGTAAAACGCAAAGGGACTAATGGGGAGCCCAGAGGGGCGCCCGAGAGAACTGCCCGGCTTACCTGCTGGCAGTGCGGGAAGCCGGGGCACATTAAACGGGACTGCCCAGCCATGGAGTGTGGCTGCACTGACTGGTGTGGGTGGACTGAGGTGTGGGGGCGGAAGCAGCGTAAGGGGATACCCACCCTGCGGGTGCAGGTGGGGAGGAAGTCCCATCAGGGGGTGGTGGATTCCGCCTCCCCCTGCACGCTCGTCCGCAGAGCATTGGTTTGCCCTGAGTGGCTGATTCTGGGGGCTACAATGGACCTGCGGTGTGTCCATGGGGACAGGAAGTCCTGTCGGGTGGCCCAGATCCTCCTCGAGATCAGCGGTCGATTCCGCTGGAAGCGGGTGGGGGTGCCAGAAGGGTTACCTTGCCCTGTGATCATTGGGCGGGACTGGGGCCCAGTGGGAGGTACGAGGCCCCGGGCTGCCCCAAGGCCAAGCGTGAGAACCCGTATGGGGGGTTCGGCCGAGCAAAGGGGCGGGTCTCAACCCAATGATCCAAAGGAAGATCTGGATAGCCCTGAACGACTGAGACCAGGGCAGGAGGATCCCCAGTAAGCCTGTTTGGGGGAAGTCGGGGATAACCGCCCCGACATAGTGGACACAGATCCCCCTGAGGGTAAAGTCAGGGGAAGAAGCCCTGGGCTCGAGTGAGAGCCAGGGGGAAACTGAGGCAGGGGAAGTGGCCCCTAGTCTCAAGGCACAGACTGGCCAGGGGTTGGAAATGCGGAAATCTATTGACCATGCCGCTGTACTGAAGGAAAGAAGAAGGAAAAGCGCAATGGCCTTCTTAGAGCGGATCCGCAACGCTTAAGGGGTCCTAGCCAGCCCGATGGGGCTAGGCTAAGGGGGGAGGTGTGTGGCAGGGTGCTGGCCAGGAGTGCCTGAGCCAGCTCTGCTGGCCCTTTAAGAGAGAGCAGAACCCCCCTGCGAGGGAAGGCTAATCAGCCACCTGGGCTGCAGAGGGCTCAGGGTTATGAGTTGCACCTGGCAGCCTCCTCGGGGATAAAAGCCTGCCAGGCAGGAAGCCCAGGGTGGTGGTGTGTGGAGTGAGAGAGAGAGAGAGAGAAAGAGAAGGTACAGGGAAGGAAGTAGAGCTGAGGCTAGGGGCCTGGGAGAGCTGACTACTTCCTGAGACCAGCCAGGTTGAGGGCTGGGGCTCAGCTACACTGTGAAGCTGTATTTCGGTGGTGGGGTTGCACTGTAAATAAAGAGCACTGTTGAAGCCAGAAAAGAGTCTCCTGCCTGTGTGATGTGGGGGTGAAGAGCGGATCGCCTACAGTACACAGAAGAGAGGTAAAGCCAGAGTAGAGATTCAGTTAATAACAGCATCCAAAATGGTAAATGCCTGGCATTATTGCAAATGCTTACGGCCTATGAACCCCACATTTCCCACATTTACATTTCTGGATATAAACAAAAAAAAAACATTGTAAAAGCTGTAACACGAACAAGAAGTTCCCAACTATTTTGCTAATTCTGAAGTAATATAAAGTGCATTAATTACACTTGATTTCTTTTACTCTGAATTACTGAGTTTCCAATAGGGATGTCAAAAAAAAATGAGGACTGTGTCCTTATACTACACAAAAATTTGGCTACAACTTTGCCTCAAAGTTCAGCAGTGAACTACATACATACTGTGGACTTCCATCTAATACCTTTTTCCAGGTGTAAGATAAACCACAGTATTGAATTACAACTGTTTCCAAGTTACGGCTCTACAGTAAGTGCCAATCACTGCTAATGTAATGGAAGGTACATTAATAGATGCTGCCAATACTCTCTGAGCACCTGCAAGTACATTAAGATGACTTTGCAATGCATCATTCCTGCCTATCCTGTAATTAAGTTACACATTGCAGTATATAATTTCATTAAAATGGATTAGCACAAATATCAATGCTCAAGCAAATGCAGACTTGCAAAATGTGTAAGTAAGTCGATAAAATAAATACAGTGTCCTGGTAACAGAACAAATCTACAACCACAAGGGGCCTCTTCAATATTTCATTTAATTGCCATGCATAGTGGGGTAACTGAGGCTTTTTGTAATAAGGCACATCTATAGATGGGACTGCCCCCTTGTGATAATTACTCACTATACTAACATATGATGAGCTACATTTTGTTACTTTTCTGAAATTGCATTCTTCTGTGTATGGGCACCGATTTCTGGGGATAACATGTTACATAAAGGCAAAGGTGAAAAGGAGCACTATACAAGATGAATTAACCAAGATAAGGTAATTCACAAATGGACTAGCGGTCCATCACAATAGACCACAGAGTCAGCAAAGAAGCTATCACATCTATAGTGAGGAGGAACATGAGATTTGTGGGGAAGATAAAAGAAACCCCGACTGTCTACTTGGTGAGAAATTATGTGTCTAAAATTACTGCAATTTTCATAAAGGACTTAGTAATGTACCTTTCAATACCAAAATATTAATTGAGCCCCAAATACTGTGACCTTTACTCTTTGTCCCCCTCTAACTGCCAATGTCTTACTCACGGGAGTTTGCATGAGTAACCACTGCGGAACACACACTTACTAGGAAATTACATAAGGACCTCTGAATTTGGTTCATAGTCTATGATATGCATCCATTTCTTTCTTTATAGAAATAGAAATCAATGACTCCGTAACTTTTCCCTTTGGAAAATGAATGAAAAATTCCCTATGTATGCACAGTTCTCTCTGTGTTCTTTCATAGTAAGGCTAACAGAATATGGTGCAGGAAATGAAAACTGCATAAAATACTCTTCATTCTCTCCATATTTTCACAGCCTTTAAGATGGCAGCATTGCCATAAACTAATCAAGAAAAGGTAAGAGCTTTTGATTTACTGCCCTTTAGTTTATTATTACAGCTAATGTCATGGCAATAAATAAAAAAGCAAAACCATAAATGCTGCATAATATAAGATGCTTTTAGTTCCCACAGAAAACAAGATATAGACTCATCTTAAGTATTTTTACCTTCAAATATTAATTTCTATATTTTCTCAGCCTGACTATACAAAGGAATGAAAATATCTTTCTTTGGCTCCATCATGTTTGCAGATTAGTTCTGCTGGAATAAGGTGACCAGATAGCAAATGTGAAGAATTAGTTGTGGCATTAAAGGCAATATATTAAGAGAGAGACTGCTCTGTAAAGAAGACTTAACTTTAGAACAGTTGTTCCCAAACTGAGCTTTGCGAAATGTTACACGGGGTTCTCAGGAAAAAAATCCATAATGGTGACAGAGCTGTCCCTAGGAATCCCGGGCAGCATGGAGCCAGCAGCACAGAGCCCCTGGACTTCTAAGAACTAAGCAGATCAAAGCAAGCATATCTATCACACTGAGGAGATTTAAACTTCAAGCCTTGGTCTTCACTAGCGGGGGTGGGGGAAGGAATCGATCTCTAAGTTGCACAACTTCAGCTACATGAATAACGTAGCTGAAGTCAACGTATTTAGATCCACTTACTGTGGCGTCTTTGCTGTGGTAAGTCAACTTCTTCCACTCCCCCGTTGACTCTGCCTGCGCCTCTCACGGTGATGGAGTACAGGAGTCGATGGGAGAGCTCTTGGGGATCAATGTATTCCATCTAGACTAGACACAATAAATCGACCTCCCTGGATCGATCACTGCCAATTAGTGTTGTTCCATTCACTGTCATAGGTAGTCTCCACCATCCCTATCATCAGGCTGGCTAGATCCAGTATGTCTATTAAAAACTCCTCAAATAGGTTGTATTTAATTAAATGCACTTGACACATGCAAACATTTTGTGTACAAAAGAATCCAGCAAGTACTGTTTCTTCCTCAAACAGTATTGGTCAACCTGGGAACCAGAATGGGAAGTAGTAGTGATGTTGGAGTGTTCCTCTGTACTGCACCAGTGTGACTGTATTTTCTGCGGTTACTCTGAAAATGTAAAAGATGGTTTGTGCTTTGATGAATGACAACAGAATCTTTTCTATTACATGTTCCTGAGAAAAATAGACAGGGCCAGAAACTCTTGCTGTATTTGCATTTGGGATCTGCAGCATTTTGCAAAATGATTATTTTCTCCACATTTCTTACAGTTTCTCAAAGGCAACACACTGTTAGGGGCCATGCTGTGATCCACATCTTCCACATGGCTGTCTGTACCCAGTCTTCCCCCTAGTTTTCATAGTGAGGTTCCACTCTTTGATTTGACCTATTCTGGCACTATTCTTTTTGTACTTAGTGCACGGATAACCCCTTTCAGTGAATTTAGCTCTTTGGCTTATGCTATGACAGTTCTGCTGCCCTGCATATTTGGGGAGCTTTTTCTAAAGCAGTAGTTCCCAAACGTTAACAACCTGTGAACCCCTTTCACTAAAATGTAAAGTCTCACGAACCCTCTCTTAAAAATTAATGTTTCCAGGTTTTTTCTCCTTTACCTGAATATAAATTATAAAAGCAGTGAAACTGGAAATATAAAATTTGTTTTATAACATGTGTGGTAGACTCAGGGCAGACAGCTGCCAGAAAGGCACGTAATTAGAAGGGTTACTACAGGGAAATTGGGTCCAGCTGAGCAAGGCTGCCACAGCCAGAAGCAGGGCCAGCTGAGGCCAGTTAAGGAGGCTGTCAGAGCCCTTTAAAGAGACTCCTCCCCAGAGAGGGGTGTGGGAGTTTGAGGAGTGAGTTTGGAGGCAGTAGGAGTTAAAGGAGTGAGTTTGGTGAAAGCAGAGGAGTGTGAGTTGGAGGAAGCAGGGACGGAGAGGCTGCTGGCAAGCAGGGGAAGAGAACAAAGGGCCTCTCCCAGGGGGAACCTAGCTTTCCTAGCCTGCAGGAGCCTGACCCTGAGAGAGAGAGACAGAGAGTGGGCTGCTAAGGAGCAGCGGAAAAACGGGGTCTGGTGCAGCCTGGTCCGGGCGCCAGTGCCGTGCCAGAACCCCAAAGGACTTGAGTCAGGGGAGCCGAGGAGCCACCTTGTCACACTTACTATTTATTATTAATTATTATTGATCATTACAGTATTTTTATTACATTATGAAAACAGCAATAATCTTCCAAGATCTCACTTTTGCAGCTTGTATCACTTTGAATAAGCCTGTTATAAGACAAGGCTCCTATGTTTTATCAAGGAGTATGAGATGTGAAACAGCATGAAGGTATTTAAGAAGCCAACTCAAAGAATTCCTCCTACACAAGCATTCAGGTCTTGATCAGTCCACAATGCATGTTACAACATGCTGGCTGCTGCTTTCTGCAGCCTCACTGGACCGGGACGGCGAACCGTGGCCAGTGCGAGCCGTGATCGGTGAACTGACAAGTAAACAAACCAGCGGGGCCCGTTAAGAGTGCTTACCCTGCAGTGCCGCATCCCAAGGTTGCTGATCCCTGGTCTATACAGACCATAAATAGCCTTATGAAAAAGACTTTTGACAGTGGGGGTGATTTGTATAAGGTGTTCCTGGTACATCCTTAGAGAACAGCTTTTCTCCAGCTCAGCTCTTAATGGGAAGAAGGATGAGATCTAATTTACCAATTACTGATAATTTGCTGAAATCTCATAACAATGCAACCATATGGAAGATGAAATAAAGTCAGAAGTGGAAGCAGAAATATTATTTTGAAAAAAGAGCTCATGATCTCCTTTCTCTTAACCCAGGTAGTACAGTATGTCTGTGGAATCCTAATACTTTGGGGCAAAGGGGTGCCATTAAATAACAACTGCAACCAAGGTCTTAGGTAGTTCAGACAGACCAGGGGAACACATTTAGATGTAATTGAAAGGATCTATGAGTAATCCCAGAAAGTTCCAACACATTGACAGTAGAAGTGGACTCAGGCATTTCCCATCTGACTGATCCCTTATCATCAACATACGAAGGAGAAACTGTCAAGGAACAAGAGAACTCAGACTCTAATGAAACACTGATAATTGAGAAGATCAGAGCAGGAGATTAAGCATCCTGAAAGACTCATAGACTTGCTAACCTGCTTGGTGAAGAGGTATTTTAGGAGAGTGAGTGATAAAGAAGCACTGAAAAGTGATATTTTGATAACCCCTCGTCTCTAGGTAGTTGACACATTGGGTTTATGGAAATGTAGTACACGGGCTGACAATTTAATGCATGAGTTATTAGATAGCTGTTAAGATATATGTACATAAGAGTTCATTTGTTTTTCTTCAAGAGGGAAGATATAGAGATATGTTTCTAGAAAATTATAATTTAGAGATGCTCTCTCATAAGGGAAAATATTATGAACATAGGAAGTTGGAGATTTGCACCGGCAATTGGGCCACATGGCTTTGTGCAGCAGGTCACCAGAAATGCTACCTAGTTTGTGTTATTAAAGTTTTATTCCTTTCTTGTTCACTTGTTTATTATTTAATGAACCCCAAGATTGTTACACTATTCAGCATGAGGAAGGGAGTTAAAATCTGGTCTTTAAATGTGTAATTAGACAACTGAATAGATAATTGCAAAAAGCACTCTGACTTAAAAAGGTTGGCAACTGAGTGGGTATTGTCTCTAGTTTATCAGGTCTGTATTACTACAGTATGGACAGCATACAAAACAGGTCATTGTTAATGTTCCTTTCCACATGTAAAATTACCCTTATCCAGCCGAGGAAGTCTTAAATGTAGACTCAGCATTTTCCTATTTTCTGATGAGGTGGCAAAACTGCTCAGTCATTAAATATAAGGTTCTAAACCTTTCTCACTGTTGCATATGAATGGCAAATGAGTTTGATACTTCAAATGTTCTGTTTTCTTCTCTTTTAATAATAGAATAATCTTTGGCTCAGCTTTATGCTCATGGAATTGACATGGCAACTCCTAAATCCTTGGTTCATTAGATAAGCATATTTTAGATCCCCTAATTTTGTCAACAAGCAATGGATGTTAGTAAATTAAAAGACTGATTTATTTTAAATACTAAATGTCTAACCAATCAAGATCTAATAGATTGGTCAAGCTAATGGCTACTGAGGCTATAGCAACAAAACAGGAAAAACTCTTAGATGGATACAGAAGTCAGGACTAAGTCAGGAAAAGGGATACACCTTTATACAAACCCCATAATATTCATTTACAAAGTCTCCACTGTGCTACCAATGATGTATTAACAATTTAATGCTAAACTTAAATATCCTATTTGGCATTTAGTGTTATACAATTTGGCTCTTCATCTTCCTATGAAAACAATTAATATAAATACAAACCTGAGACACTCTCTGAAAGCTATTAGGCGGGGTTATAAACAGTGTAAAAGATCCATTGCCTATATGCTTCCTAAACAGGGGTTGTTGATTAAGAGATGCAGTGTCCATAGCCTGCCTCTGATATTGCCCCCTCTCCCATTCACCTGTGCTACAAAGGAAACAAAATCCCATTTCCCTATACCACTTATAATGCACTTGGGCAAATGTACATTTTATCAAGGAACACCTTTCTTCCTGACCCTGGAGGATCATTCGTTTATGCTCTGAAGCATGGGGTTGATAACCAGTGAAGGATAAACATCTGTCCACACAAATGATGTATGTTTAAAGATCATAACAATCAGAGATGAGAACATTCTTCTAGAATATTAAGGAAAATATAGATTAAAAAAATTAAGACATTTATGCTACAGTTAAGAACTTGTTAAACCCACAACAATCTCTCTTCTGTTACATGTGGTGCTTTAATTAATTTATTTAACAAAACCAACCATGGCATCAGACTTTGGGCAGGGGAAAGTGACACTTGTTTGATACAGTATTGTTATGTTAATAATGTGATAAATTTACTTAATGCTTAGCACTAATCCTAGAAACTACTGAAATGAACTTGATAAAATCTGCCCTTAGAGAAATGACTTTCCACTTGTTTGAGGAACACATCTAATTGGGTTTGAAAATGGCTTCTGATCCACTAATCTATAAATGTATTTTTAGAATGAATTGATCTCAGGTTTTATATACTGATAAATCTACATCTGCTGGGCTTTTGGTAGCATTCACATTTTTAAGTGTTTTGGAGATGAATCAATGCACATTTGGACAGATCAGTCTCTCTCTTTCATCTTGATTAATCCATTAAAGTTAATGCTTCAGACCTCATTTGCAGCAGAATCTCCTTGAAAACCTGGAAAGGTAAGTTAATCATGGAAACAAGGTGATGCCACATCACAGTGTATGAAATCTCCATTCTGATAACCTGATTAGTGGATCTAATATGTTAGGGAATTATTTTTAAAACTAAAGATCTGAATTTACAATTTAAACTTTGCATTACCAACTGCCAGAAATAGATTACTTTTGTCAGCAAAGTCAGAATATAAAAGAAATTGAATTAAACAAGTGGCAAATTTTAATGCAGTGCAGAGACTGGTGAAGACCATCAATATTCAAGTAAACACTGTAAGATAAATATATATCAATTGGATATAGCAAGTACACAGACAGAGAGGAGTATTAAAGTTGAAGACTTTTACTAATAGGAAATACCCATATCAAAACAAATAAGACTGCAAATATATCAGGACCACAGTTTTGGTTGCTCTTGGAAATGTTTCTTACCGTCTCTTTTTGCACATGCCTCTGCTACTCGTGTAAACAGCTATTTAGTACTGCACTATGGTTTCTTCTATTGAATGAAAGTAAATTGTAATTAAATATAGAAGGTGTAATCATTAGTTAAAATGTAGTAAATCTGTTTGTTATCTGGGGGGCTGTCACAACATAGAAGCCATCTGTACATGTCTGACAAAGGCTGGGGCATCTTGAACAAATAGTTTTTTTTAATTTAGTGCACCAAGAAGCACATTGCATTTAGCCTGTAGAGAGCCCTCAACTGAAAATAGGCCCCACACTTTTATAAGTAGCTATTTGAATCAAATGTTTCAAGTTCCTGGGAAACACTGCCCACCCTTACAAAACCAGTGATGCACACAGCTGTGTTTACTACTCCCTGAGAGACAAGGTGAGTGAGGTAATATCTTTTATTAGACTAGCTTTTGTTAGTAAGAGAGACAAATTTCCAAGTTTATGCAGACCTCCTTTTCGGTCTTTCTGTTCTCTCTGACAGGCAATTTTTATTTCCTCACCCAGGCTTTCCAGGAGAAAACAGTGGTTTGAATAAATATGTACAAACATGCAATTTGATAACAAATGTTAATCTCAAAGGTACAACATGGAAAAGGCAGATTCTTCCAATTCCACAAATGAATTACCGGTACTTTAGAAAGCGTATGCAATGTTTTTTTTACCCATTGTTGGCACATAACACTTGAAGAAATCTCAAGAAGCTCTCATTATAGAGACACGCAAATGTACACAACGTATCTGTGATTTTTATGAGAATGTGGTATCTTTATCTCTGAATAGAGGTGAAATATGAATTTACATTGTGTCCGTATGCAAATATGAACTGACTAACTGACGTACTAACAAAGGGAACAAGTTATTGCATCTAGGGAACATTCAGAAGATGGAGAAATTTAACAATTTTTAACATTAAAAACATCTAGGGCAAAATCCTGTTCCTACTGAAGTGAATAGCAAGGGTCCCATTGACTTCAACATATCCAGGATTTCATTTCTAGCCTCCGAAAAGTTAGGGATTGATCCTGCTCCCATTTAAACTGAGGGAAACACTCCCATTTACTTCACTGGAGCAGGATTACTTCCTGTGATGGTATGGGATAGTAGGTGAAACTTAACTCAGTAGTAGTTCCAGAGTTAGGGACATGTTATTAGTCTGTTTTTAGGTCCCGCCTTTCCTGCTCCCTCTTCCCAAAAAAGAAACATTCAACAAAAAACAAAAACTGATAGGACAGTTCTGGGTCTATGATTAATTTTGCTAGAAAATTTGAAGAGAACTAGACATGTAATTTTTGAATATGACATAAAAATAAATTAAGCTGGGAAACAGTTTCAAAAACGTTTAAAACTTTTTTTTGTCACTTTGTAGCAAAAAAGAAAAGAAAGAAAGCGGGAGAGAAATAAACAAGCTCATCAGAATCTCCTGGCTGAGACAAGGACTAAAATTAAGTTGATTAGAGACTGATTGTAAAGTAATGAAATCTAATTTAGGCATGTCTCCTGGTGGACACTGTGTTGCTGGTAAACCAAGGGTCAGCTCTTGCCAAGGCTATAAGCATTAGCTAAGAACTGAAACAAAGAGCTGGAGACCAGACTAGTTCACTTATGTGTTAGTGATAGGTATTAGTCTTATAAGAATACATTTAGTGTTCAGACTCAGAACGTTTGTAAGTTGCTGCATGTATTAATCTTATTTCTAATGTCTGTGTTTCATGCTGTAAGGAAATATGTATATTTTGCTTTATCACTTTAAAAATGTTTGCTCTAAACTCATAAACTCAGATGGGAAGATGTTTCCCCCACCTGTCGAGAAGAACTGTCAAACTCAGATAGGCCATCAATGAACTTCCTAATCGAAAGGACTGGTGAATGTCCCTAGCACACCTTCTAAATGATATGTGCAAGCAAGCTTGTCCTATGGACTTGGAGACTTAATGAAGGAAATAAAGCAGAGGGAAATTTGTCATCTCTTTACTGTTTGAACCCTCACAGGGCCAGCAACACGAAACTGAAGCCAGAAATCCACATGGGTTACCCTTGGGTCTGCCCTAAAAAGACATTTTGAATTGACAGATCTCTACAACTCTGTCATCCTTAGGACTGAGACTGCAGCTCATCTGGGTCTATATACTTGCTTGCTTTAATCTGTAAATAACTTGCTTATTTAGTAAACCTTTAAACACTTTAGTACAGCACTGGCTGCAGGTGTTTTCTTTGGTGTAAGATCTAGGGTACAACTGATATGGGGTAAGTGATTGGTCTCTTGAGATTGGAAGCAACCTGAATATTTTGTTGTTTTGGTGTAAGTGATTATTTATCACTAAGCTCAGTTATTCTAGGTGGCAACATAGACTGTCTGTGACTGCAATTTAAGACAGATACAGTGATCCAGGAGTTCACATTTGCCACTGACTTGGTGAAATCTTATTATAGAACATACCACCAGTTTGAGATATCTGCCCTGTTCTCAGCAGGTTCACATGGTCATGAGCCGCTCCAGACAGCATAACAGAGACCTAAACGTTCTTGTTTTGGGGAAAAAATAAATAAAAATTAAGTCTCTAGACCTCTTCCAGTAGTGCTAGAGCTCAGGCAGTAGCTCAACTGTTACAGCAAATTATCAATGAGAACAAGAGATCTTTTGCCATCAAAAGGTTCATGAAAAGGTTCTCTCCTCCTGCAGGCTTCAGGGGTACATTTGCTCCCCTGCAAGCTCTCTGCTCTCACCCAGGGTATGTCTTCACTGCAGTTAATTCAGGTGAGAAACAGTAGGGTCTCGGCTCCCAGGTTAGCCTACCTCAGTTGTGAGAGGCCAAACTGCAAAGCCCTATTTGAATGTGTACACTGAACTGCATCCATGCTGGTGCTGCACTTGGTCATGTGAGGAGCTAGTTTTTCTTGGGTCATACCCTGCAGTTCTTTGTGCTGCAGTTGATCCACCCTATAATTTTTTCCCAGTGAATTGTAGGAGAACCTGTCTGTCCTGGGTTGGGGAATCATGGGAAGGCATTGGAGGACTATCAAAACTGGAATGAGTTAGCCACTGCAAAGTGGCAGGTTATCAGCCCAAGTATAAGTCGCACTCCGACTTGAGCCAATACCCCTGCAGAGGCCAACTAGCTTGGGTGTAAAGTACTATTATAATCAGGCAAGAGTCTTGTGTGTGGGGACAGGAGCTGGGTTAAGGGCAACACTGAAGTAAGAACCCAAGTTAAATCTGCAGTGAAAAACAGCTCCTTAAAGCAAATGGGGAGAGACAGATGAGAAGACTAAGGGAAGAAGTTTCCTTCTTCTAGACCTACTGAGATCTCTAGGAGGGAAGTAACCCCCAGAGACTCTTTGGAATTTCTCAACTACAAAGCCTTAGGAGGCTAAATTGAATTCACCTCCCACAACTCTTTATCTTATCTTCCCCATGCTTATCTGGAGCTATTCCTAAGCCCACATAAGGTACTTGGTACTTTTGGGGCCACAGCGTCCTCTATGTACCTTGACAGATTTACTGGAAACAACCACTTCCACACCTACCTTAGGCTCACACAAAAGAATGAAGAATATACAATAAGTAACCGCCTCCACAAAAGACTGGTTTATTAAGTGACTTGCCCAGAATCACACAGGAACTTTATGGCAGAGGCAGGGAAAGAAGCCAGTTACTCAGAGCAGCATTTAATTGCCTTAACCATTAAACCATCCTTTCTCTTCCTGTAATCCCCTGCTTCCTTCACTACCTGACTTCCAACCTTTGCAACAAATGAATCAGAAGAACTAGGAAGATAATCTAGTTCAAATAGCCTCCTTTACTACACAACCCTAATTCAGTCACACAGCATGGTCCACCCGGTGCACTAAATGACGTAGGGGCCCTGTGGAAAAAAAGTAGTGATCGTGACATTAAAGGCTCTGACAAATTAACATTAATATCAGCATTTTCTAATTCTCAGTGCTTGACTTGTAACCTTAATTATGTTCTTGTAGCTCAGTTTTTGGTAACTTTCTTTGTTTTTAAAAAAGCAAACTTGAAAAAAACCACAGAAATTCCATCATATCGACTAACACCCACATGGTTCATCAGCAGGGTTATTTCCACCACACAGACCTCTGGCACCTGAGCTAATGAAATAAGTGATCGCACTAACAGTAGATTTCACAGCTATTTGCTGATTGCTGACAGCAGAGGAAGGGTGGGAGTTAGGAATCGTGGGTTTCATTCCAGGCTGTGGATGTGAATATGCTCTATTAGGCACCAACTCTTCTGTGCATTCCCCCCAAGTAGGATTCCTTTCTTCTCCATTCCCTCCAGATTGTCTTTATCCTAGTCCCGTCTTTTCCTCATCATTGGCTCCTTGTCCCAGTCATTGGCTCTTCACCGAGCCAGTCTCAGTCTTCACACCTTCGTCTTCTCTTCCTAGTCCTAGTCTCCTTTCCCATAAATCCTAAACTCAGAACTCTGGACTCCTGCTTCTAGTCTCCTTACCCAACCAGACCCAGACCCGGTTATTCCTCTCCTGACTCCTTATTTGATCTCTCTCCACCATCCTGAGCTTCAGTTCCCTGATTTGCCCACATAGCCCATTCCCACTGGCCCCGCAGTCCCAATCTCAGGCTCATCATCCAATCTCAGTATCCCCACCAACTCCAGTTATTAGTTCCACGCACTTTGCCCAAAGATAACCCCTTGTGTATTGGGGTCCCTTTGTACACCATCCAACATACTGTCTCAGCAACCTTATTACTCAAAGCAAAGCAAAAGTGATGTGGCAGGATTTACATATGAACTAAGACAAATTATCATAGAAAGGAGAAGAAAGAGAGGGGATTTGATAGAAGTATTTAAGATTATGAAAACTAGTTAAAACTGATCAATCCTTACATTTGAGCTTTTTTATTTTTATAGTACAGTATCTACTAATATGGTACAAAACCAAGGACAGTTAATAGCATATACATTCAGAACAAGTGAAAAGGCATTCTTCATCAAAGGGTGAAGGCAAATTGTAAAATTTAATACCATAGGAGCTTGGACTAAAATATATGAGATGAAATTTTATAAAGTCTGGAAAAGTTTATGAAAAATGGAAACTTTTATACCTACATATGTAAGGTAAGATTTAACTGAATTTCAAGCTAGAGACCATAGGATGATCACTGTAGAGGTACAGAAAGAGTTCACACCACTGCTCACATATATAACATTATTTGCCACCTTTTTGAGCACCAGGTATTCTGGCACTACCAGAGGTAGGAAAGTGGTCTAGAGGAGCAATGATCTGATCAGATAAGAGAAATACATATGTTCTTGTGCTCACTTTTTTTTTTCATGAAAATGGAGAATTGAGTGTCAAGATTAAATATTTCACAGATAAAACCATCAAATTAATGGAACAGTGCAATTCACTTCGAGGACCATCAAGTTAAAGTCCCTCAATAAATGTGATAAATCTTCACTGATCATTCCAACTACTAGATTCAACATCTGGATCCCTAAGCCAGCTAAAAGAATTTCATTGTGGCACAGGTGAACGCAACTGCATGAAACACATGTGAAAAATTGCCGAGTCTATTATCCGCAAGATCCATAAAGAAAATGGGTACTACAAATATTGCTGAAATTATATTATAAAACCATTAAAAGTTTCCAAAAATGTATTTCTTTTTTTCCCACTGTATGGCCATGAGATGTATCTTGCATGAGTATCTTGCCATGAGATGTATCTCGTGTTCAGTTTTAATTGTCGCTTTACAGTCCGCACTCCCATGCATAAACCAAAATTGCCCCATAAAAAGGACAGCATTACATAATCACATACATTTGATAAACAAATTATAAGGTAAAAATACTAGCAGACTAAGGGGCAGGATATTGCACTAAATATGTTTGAGAAATGCATTAATATAGGGCAAATGTCAATATTTCGGCAAGTCCAGCTATTTTATGTCAAAATACACCCCTCTTTGAAGATCTGGCAGTTCAACCAAAAACTACAGAAAGCTCAAATTGGGACATGAGATGTGGCTGAATGGGCATTTGTGCTGGAATATAGCATTACTGACCTATTCAAAGGTGCCTTCTTGTGCTCCTGAATTTCAGCTTTCATTAATAATAATCAAGTTTCTAATCCTTATGGTGTGAACCAAGTGTAATTGATGCAACAAATGCCTGAGGGCTTGTCTACACTGAGACATCCAGGAAAATCAATCCAAATTAACTAAATATATGAATTTAAAGTGGATTAGTTAAACCTCATTAAAACTGTGTGAACACCTTCATCTAGAGTTAAAGTGGATGGTCTTAGGCCAAGTCTATACTATAGACCTGTACTGGTATAATTACGTGGCTCCAGGCACCCCTGAGTGACACTTATACCAACCTAGTGCTGTCTACAAATGGAACAGGAGGGGCAGCGATTATGTCAACGAGAGAGATTTTCCTGTTAACATAACCTCTTGGACAGGTGGATTTATTATGATGACAGGTAAAGCTCTGCCATCCACATAACACTGTCTGCATCGGGGGAAGAAGCTCTCCTGTGAGTATAGACGCATTTTCACTTAATCGCTACAGTGGTACAGCTGTGCTGATGCAGCATTTTAAGTGCAGACCTGCCCTTAGTTCATTTTAGTTTAATTCATTTCCAGAGTGAAAAAACTAAACTTCAATAAGGCTGTTATAATTCTGAATAACAATGTCCACACAGGAATTTAATGTGGTTTAACAAATTCACTCCAAATTCACATCTTTAGTTAATTCAGATTAATTTTTCTGCATGTCCCCACAGAGACAAGCCCTGAGTCTGCAGAGAACATGAAACAATAGTTCTGACACCTGTGAACATCCCCATTCAACTTAGGCCAGGTCTACACTCAAATGTTAAAGTCAACCCAGCTATGTCGTTCCAGAATGTGAAAAATCCACACCCCCTGAGCAACACAGTTAAGCCGACCTAACCCCTAGTTTAGACAGTTTGAGGTCAACTGAACAATTATTCTGTCGACCTAGCTACCAGCTCTCAGAGACGTGCATTAACTACACTGACGGGAGAATCCCTCTCATTGTTATACTGAGTGTCTATACTGAAACGCACCCATGGCATAGCTGTAGCATTTCACGTGTAGACAAGCCATGAGGCATTAACTCCGGCATTCTATGATGACAATATTGACATTTAAGTAACTTCTCTGCTGGTCAGAGCACAGAAGACAGGAGAGGTACAATCATAGATCTTCACAGTTTATTATAAGTGACAGATGATTTTGGCACTCAAAGCAAATGGTATGTGGGAAAGTACTGTGAAACTCTGTACTCCAGGAGGAATTCATGTGCAGAATTCATGTCCCCTTCAGATTTATTTGCTTCCCTGCCAAAAAATGATTTTCTGTCAGGAAAGCAAAGGGAAGCTGCAGAAGCAATCATGCACCACTCCCTAGTAGGTGGTGGGGAGAGGTAAATCACCACAGGGCTGGGGACACCCCTGCAAGTGGTTCCTTCCCTGACCCACGACCAGATGCTAGTCCCACCTGGGCTGGAGGCAAGCAAGAACGGGACTTCCCCTGCAAGGAGTGTCTGGGGCTGTGTCGGACACACTACCAGAAACCTCCCTCAGCTGCAGGAACTCAGCATTCTCCCTGCTTCCTGCTCCCATCACTCCTCAGCTGTGGGGGGAGGGGTCACTGTACAGCTCCTCCATCCATCCAGGCCCTGTGCATCTGGAGCTCTTTGGGGCATGTGCTGTCTTTTTCCTATGTACTTGCACAGTGCTTAGCACAAGGTTCAAGACCAGGGGTCACAGGCACCAGCACAATACCTAGAGTGTATAAAGATACAGGGTGATGGAGAATTTAAGGACTTGTAGTGAATTTCATATTAAATTGCTGCTATCATACACATTGTGTAGTTGGCAAGTCAAGTGAACATATGGCTCAAAAATATGCATTAGAAAGATCAGTTAAAGAACCATCTTAAAAACCATTAAATGAAAAATCAGCAGCTGAGCTCCAGCAAAATCTTAAGACTATAGTTAAAGCAAAGAGGTAAAGAAAAGGGTTTTGAGGAGAGGAGAGATACAAGATGTAGGCCATATTGAAGAAACGCAATGCAAAAATAAACTGTCCCACAGCCCAAGTTATTTTGAAAACATTCTATTAGGTCCCTCACAAAGCACTGGCTCTTCTGAATTCTCAGGCAGAAATATACCAGTCTTACAAATAACATTTCTAGGAACCTATGCATGTTTTTGAATCACAACCTGAAGGAAATTAATAAATGGGCCTTTTCATGTGCCTACAGGACTGAATGAGAATAACTATGACTGAAAAACTTCAGAGGTACTTGTTCACATATCTGAAGTGGTTTGATACAAAACAGTAGTAAACTCAGCTCTGTGTACCTCATTGGTGTTTTAGGTTTATTTACTGCAGTTGCATTATAAACAAAGACAGTTCATAATTTTCTTTTAAGGAGAACATTAAAAAAAATACAAATTCTGACTTTTGAATAGCTTATGTTTTAAAGGGAAATAACCAGGGTATTCACAATGATTCTGGAAATACATTTTCTCTTTTTCAAATACATTCTTCAAAGCTTAAAAACTAAATTATTTCTCCCCTCCCTCTGGCCCTTTCCATCATACATACAGATTTGTTACATTCGAGTTGTACTTTATCTATTTAAGAACAGAGAACAAGGATGCATTTGTTTTGAAATAATAATACAAAAGGAATAAAGAAAAGAAAACAAGATGGGTCAAATCTGGTGCATGTCAGTATCTCTTTAAATAGAAACTTTCCCCCCCCCCCCCACAGCTGTGGATATCTCTGTTTTGAAAGCTTATTTGTCTCAAAGATCAGAAAGAAAATAAAGGATTTAAGCAAGGGACCCTGAATGGCAAAACATTTTACCAATATAAGCTGGAACAAATTGTGTTTTTGCTAGTAAATATTCAATTGGTGCTCTGGCTCAAGAGTCATTTTATAAACATTTTCTGTTAAAATGTTGTCATCTGCTATATAGATTTCTATGCTGGGATGTGCCAATACATATGGATAGTAATAAGCCAGTAGTACACATTTGCTTAATGGATCCAACATCAGCTTTTGTGACCCACAGAATATCTGTCTGTCATCCTTCCCCTCTCATCCCTTTTGTGTTATCTCTTCCCGCTGGTCTTGTATTATTTTAGGACCCAATCCTATTAGCATGAGCAAAGTTGAACATGTCTTTGCAGATTAGAGATCTTAGGCCCTGATCTACTAGTCTAGGAGCACAGACCTACAACAACATGAAATGGCTTATTTATTAAATGCCTTTAAATTATGAACCAAAAACATGTAGACATTGCCATACAGGCAAGGATTTTGGTTCTGATTTTCAGAGGTGCTGAGCACCCATGACTACAACTGAAGTCAATGAGAGCTGAAGAGGCTCAACATACAAGGTGCCAATTAGGGGACATATCTGACAAAGACCCAAAGTAAGTTAATCATGGAGGAAACTTAAAATGAGAGGGACCCATTCCTTTAGTGTAAACAGCTCTTTCTCTGTTTAATGATTCTCTTATTTGTGATTAACACAATTTTCAGGAATAAAAGTGAAGGGACATTAACATTGGGACCAAAATGAGTGACTTCTTGCAACACAAGGGACATTCTAGAGTTGTTGTGCACAGTATCACTGAAAATCAGGTCTTTTGCCATTACCTGTTTTGTAACAGTCATGCATGCCTATTGTGGTATATATAAGCAATAACTAACTGAAGTGAAAAATTGTGAAGAAAAAACAACAGGCTGCAATGCAGAACAGCTCATTTAGAAGTGAAATACTGTACTTCATGTGATACATTTTCTGCTTCCTCTTATTAGATCTATTGTATGCCAGTAGAACTGAGTCTCTGTTGGTCTCTTAGCAGAGAGATTTATATAACAGGACTCACCAAAGGAATGTTTTCTGTTTTTTCCCCCATCTTACAGGAAAAAAAAATATTCACAATGAATTAAAGTTATTGCAGGGACCATTGTTTCGTTCTCTGATTGTACAGTATATTGCATAACAGGGCCCTCATCCATGACTTGGTCTCCTGGGGGCTACCACAAAACAAATAACAAATAAAACAAAAATAATATTTAGGACTTGAATCTTGCTAAAAATAATAGCCAACGTTTTCAACTAGGGACTCTGGGTATCCAATATAAGTCATCGTAAAGGGTCCTAAGTTTCAGAGTGTGGGCATTTCAGGCTCGGGTGACCAATGCTTCTGGTTTGGCACCTGAAGTTGTGGGTAACTTTGGAAAATGCTGGGCAATCTTTTATGGGCCACGTTGTGTCTATCAAATTATCGTGCTGGGAAATGAAGAGTTGAGTGAACATGGCCACATTGTGACACTTACTGCGTGACTACGACACACTGCTCAGCTAGCTATATGTAGATCAGAGACTATGGCCTTGTCCCTTCCCACCCTCTTTGCAGAGTGTGGTCCAAAGGGACAAAGTCAAGGATAGTGCCGACATCTTGAAGGAGCACAAAAGAAGGGGAGCGCCACTCACATTCTTCTTCCTCCCTGCACAAGAGCAATCTGCCCATGCTCAATCTGCCGTAGTTTATATATCAGGAAAATATATATAACAGAGTTTATACAGTGTATCTATAGCTCAATATTTTATGAACAACAGCACTTCGCACTCTGTCCTTTCTCTGGGCACACACACAGCATGTACCTATCTGACACGTCTCAGGTTGTTTAGCAGGTGTTGCAAGTCATCCACAGTATGGTTGACCTCTCTAGAGTCTTTGTTCATAGCAACCAGCCATCTGCTTTTTGGACTCACCCATCTCCCTGTTTTTTTAAGGCTACCTCTAAAGGGAATGGTGGCGGTATGGTTTGTCACTATGTATCACACCGCCTCATTTTGTTTCCTTTAATGTTGACAAAAGTGGATTCTTTTAATTGTAAGTCACCTTGTGTCTTAAAATCCGCTTACTCTAGAAGACCTCTTAAAGTGGTCTGATATTTTGGGATTATGTAAATATATCAGTTTTGCAATTACAGATATTCATTTGGCAAATAAAAAAAACTCTCCCTAAGTGATAGAACAGTAATAGCCTCCAGCCATTTCACCCTGTGCTGTGATCCTGTCAGATCTCACAAAGCTCAGCAGAGTGAGACCTGATCTGTAGTAGCAGTTAGGTTATAACTATTTATCAAGCATCCAAAAGCGTGACAGACATCTAAGGCAGTCCCTGCCACCATGAGTTTATACTCTTTCACAGCAGAAAGGGCCAAGGAAAGAAAGAATAAACCATGTTATGGGAAAATATCTAAAATAACATTTTAATAAGATTCTGACCAAACTTGGGAAGTGGAATATTTATGTATAAACATATTTTTCCTGAAAAGCCTGGAAGGCACAGAAGTATGTATGAACAATGTTGATGTATATGAAGGTTTGTTGGTTTTAACAAAGTCTCTATAGAGAGTACCTACATTCTGTTATGACAAGGAAGCATTTAAAGCTCACTTGTGCTACACCACTAGCAGATTACTAGTATCCTTGAGCTCTAGTGATGTACACATTTTCCCTGAATACAACATGTTTCCCTTTAAAGCGTTGATCTGTGATGACGGTAAGCTGATTTTCAGTGGCACGCACACTGACCGCATCCTGGCCACCAGTCCCAGGAGCTCTGCATTTTAATTTAATTTTAAATGAAGCTTCTTAAACATTTTAAAAACCTTACTCACTTTACATACAACAGTAGTTTCATTATATATTATCGACTTATAGAAAGAGACCTTCTAAAAACGTTAAAATGCATTACTGGCACATGAACCCTTAAATTAGAGCGAATAAATAAAGACTGGACACGCCACTTCTGAAAGGTAGCCCACCCCTACTCCACACAGTGTCAGCATTTATCTCAGAATTCTCTTTAATGTGGGTTCTTCATATCCCTATAAGGTCTTTGAGTGAAGACTAAGTTTTCCACTCACCACATCCTTACTTGGCATTTTCTTTTTGTTTACCTACGAAGTTAAGAGTGAACAGATAACTTAAGTGGGTCTTTATTCGAGCTGAAGGATAGGTAACAATGAAGTTTAGAGGTCTTGGCTTTAATACCGATCTCTTTCAATCTGCAAAGAAAAGTATTTCTTCTCCCCAATTCAATTATTTTTTTAAATGTTTTAAGTTGGTATTGTTAGCCCAGCAGACCTATCAAGGATCAAAATACTTTAATCTTCTTGTATAGCCACCTTCATCATAATACCTGATTACTTTACAGCAATGCCATAAAAGAAGAAACAAAATGAAAAAGACTGACTTTTTTCCCCACAGAATCAGATTTTAGCTTTCAGGAAGGGAAAAAAGCCATTGAAAACCATCCTCTATTCTGTGTTATATTATTGCAGAGGAAGAGGAAGGTATTGTTTCTCACAAAATAACTCAAAATTGGTGGCAATTAACTAAAGGTAAGTCACTGGATTTAGTAAATAAATGACTGAGAGAGGAAAAAAAGGTCTGTAGTGATGATAAAAAACAAAACCCACTCACAATCTGAATAATACCAGACTCTCATATGGGATTGTATTTAACATATTCAAACCACTGTGTATAGATTAAGGCATAGTACTGTTTGGGGCCAGTGTGCAGATAATTTGTATAAACTGCTATTCCCCTTTACACAGAGCAGATTCATCATGTATGTGTGGGTGAGGTGGGTGGGGGTCACTTCATCCTGCCCCATCTGGAGTGAAATGCTACCCATGGTGAGCATCTTGGTAGAACATTGTGCAGGGGCTACAACTATCGGCAGCCCTTATGCTGGCCATTCAGAAGAAGAAAAGGTTCCCTTTTCCTTCTCAGACAGTACACTACTGTAAAGGGCAGTCATAATACACACTGAAGGCTAGCTTCTGCTGTCCTTACTCACAGTGAGTAATATCTCACTCTGTGACATGTCTATTCAAAAAGTAAGGCACAGCTCATCATACACGAGAGTGTAAGAATTTGGCCATATCTACATAATTAAACCTCTATGTGGTAGGTGAGTAAATACTGTCCCTGTATAAAATATCTGCATATGTAATTTTTTTATTACTATTGCTTTAAAGACAAGAGGGCTCAATCAGAGAGACTGCTCAAGGCCACACACTGAGAGTCGGATCCAAATTCCATTGAAGTCAGTTGTGTCTTTTCATTGATGTTCAAAGCCAGTAAACTAGTAGCAAAACCAGATTAAAACTCATGATTATTCATCTATTTGTTTTGGGAGCAAACAAACAGCAAAAAAACCAACCAAACAAAAAATAATCACACATGCTAAACTAGCATTAAATGTGTTGTTATTAATATGCAAATGAGTAACTATAGAAGAGCCAATAGATAAAAACACTAGAAACATTTAGATATATTGATATCAACAGCTATTCCAGCAAAATACTGAAAAGATTTTATTACATATTGATCACTGGATACAGTCCATTGTTATGATGTACAATTTAAGAGGATTTATGCTTCCACAGATGACAGGATGAAGTCTCGTCTCAGAAAATAGAGCCCAGTGAATAATTACTTGAATTAAATTAATAAAGATCTCTGAATATTTTGGGGCTACATTAGGCCTTTTCAGTATAGCTCTGAGTTAGGACTGATAGGCTGACATTTCTCCCTTGCCCTTCGCGGAGTCCCAAAAAGTACTATGTGTCTCAATAAGTTCCTGGATTATACTGAAGGGAAGTCATTTTGTTATACACCTTTATATTGCCAGCCACCCCTCCCCAGTCCAATGCATTTGGGGCCTGAGCCATTACAACTCTCTGCCTACTTCCTCCTTGGTGTGTATGTGGGAGGAATAATCTTGGTTTCAGCCCTGGAGACATCATTCATGGTACCCTTAAGTAGATCACAGAAGAGGTGGAGGTATGAAGGGACAAGTCCTTACTTTCAGCTAAGCACCTGCACAATCTGCCCCTAGACACTTTACGACAGTAAGAAACAATCTCAGATCTACATTTTACTAACACGGGCATGTACTGTGATTCACTATGTTACCCACTTTGCCTCAGCAAGAGACAGACTTGCTGGTGATACACTGGCTGTCTGCTCCCTATCAACCCAAGTTCATTAGCCATCCAAACAATATCCTCACGCCTCTGCCAGTCTCTACTTTCCCTTGAAGGTTAATCTTAGCACCCCAATTTCCAAGCTTCTCCACAGCATCCCCTATAGGGTACAGCCCCTGTCACTGGACACTCACAAGAACTGCCACATTCGCTATTCCCAAGGGAACAGCATACGCACAGCATACCTTGGGTTCTATATAACACCACAGTAGGGAGATGTATTGATAGTTAAACAATCATACACTTATTATCAAAGATAAAGATGTAAGAGATACCGAGAAAGAATAATGGAAACAGAAATAGTTACATGCAAAACAAAAGGTATAACATGCTCCTTAAGAGTTCACACTTAAGAGTTCTCACTTCTTTGCAGCATTTCTAATCAGGGCAGTTTGGGATCCCATTTTCATAAGTATAATTGCTGATTTCCTCAAGTACAGGGTAAAACAGAGGTCCTTTTGCATCCCTTTTATACTCCAAAGTTTATTGTCTTTGCACCCCACAGACAGGAAAGGTTTAGTCTCCAGGTGTCTTCCCAGGTTGATCTGAAATGCACTTGTTGCTTCTATAATGTTTGGCTCACAATGTGTAATTGTAAAACAGAAAACAAACAAAAAGTCCGGATCCCACAATCAGATCAGTGTGACTGGATCCCTGTACAGCATCCTGTTTAAGTCTTAATGATTTTGGTGCAAGTGTCTCTCTATGCAGATGGGATTGCATGGTTGGGGAGGGAGAACAGGAGGCAGGGAGAAAAAAAAGTAAACCTCTTAATGATGAGAAAAAACAGAAATCAGAGACGAAGATGCTTTATAATCAGTTTCCAGCATATTCTGTCCACTAGACCATGCTTCTCTTGTTGGAAAAGTCAAATCTTCAGTATCAATTAGTATTAGGAGTAAAACTGAGATCCTCCAGGCTGTAATACATTAGTATTATATGTGCATGACTGCATGCTAATGGATGGAATATCAAACCTGTTCCAATGTGTGTCAGACAGGTTGTTTCTAGTGTTTGAGACACAAAGAGTCTCACAACCCGTGAAGTACTACAATTGGAAATTCTTCATTAACTCAAGTGTAAGCTGTTACAGAAAAATTCTATTGATAGAAATAAGGATTAAACCAACAGGGCTCAATAGGAATCTAATATGGTTCTATAGAAATCATTAAAAAAAAACTATGGTGTTTAGTTTAGGAAAGAATATCATTTCTACAGTTTTTAACCCTCATACAGAATTCTATAATAGGGATAACTCTGCTTAGCTACAAAGTGACAGTGCTTCCCAAGCACAGTTTTGCTAAGCAGGTGAAAATAATACAGGAACTCCTTGCTTAATGTTGCAGTTATGTTCCTGAAAAATGCGACCTTAAGCGAAATGATATTAAGCGAATCCAATTTCTCCATAAGAATGAATCTAAATGGGGAGGGTTAGGTTCCAGGGAATTTTGTTTTCACCAGACCAAAAAAACCAACTATATATACACACACACTGTATATATTTTAAATAAACAATTTAACACTATACACAGCAATGATGATTGTGAAGCTTGGTTGAGATGGAGGAGTAAGAGGGTGGGATATTTCCCAGGGAACACCTTACATCAAATGATGAACTAACTTATGGCTGAGCCCTCAAGGGTTAACACATTGTTCTTAATGTAGCCTCACACTCTATAAGGCAGCACAAATGGAGGGAGTGGAGACAACATGGCAGACAGAGACACACACTGTATGCGAGAGAGAGACGTGCATTGTCTTTATGGTGAATCAGGAAGTTGAGACAGCAGCTGCTGCCCAAAGCTTTCTCTGTCTCTCTCAGTCTGTGACCCCAACCTGCTATATATGGAGAAGTGGTAAGTGGGGTGCAGGAGCAGGGGGAAGGGAGACACCCTGACTAGTGTCTCCCTTCCCTCCTTCTTGGGAGCAGCTCCAAGGCAGAGGGCAGGAACAGCACATGGGAGTGGGGGGGGAGGCACAGCTGAACTGCTGGCAATTGACAGCCTGCTGGACGGCTGCTGCACAGGGAACTTAGGGGAGTAGGGAGCTGATAGGAGGGCTTGTTGTTTCCAAGCCCCCCACCAGATAGCTCCAATGGGCTGCTCTTCCTGCAAGCATTGCAGAAAGTAGGTGGCTGCCAAATGACTTTATAAGGGAGCATTGCACAACTTTAAATGAGCATGTTCCCTAACTGATCAGCAACTTAACATCGAAACAATGTTAACCAGGGTGACTTTAAGTGAGGAGTTCCTGTACATGCATGGGGTTGGCCATCATATGGGGACATTAAGTGAGAATGGAAGATGTGCTATACTAGTTTAATTGAGTTAGTGGTGCTGGATAAATAGTATCAACAAATACATAAATCAAGGAATGTCACCATTTTAATCTAATTTATTTTATCTCTGCTATATGTGTCTAGTTCCAGAAGTTTGTTAAATATCCCACCTTACTTTTAGTTAACACAATCTAATGAAACAATGTAAATGGTTCTTTCCATTGACACTTAAGAAACACCACTCCAGCATGCTTAATGGAAACATGATCCTGAAAATCCTCGCTCACACAAGTAGCAAGAAGTTCCAAATTCTGTCGTTATAAGTAAAGGTTTGCAGATTTGGACCCTATATTACATGCCCATTACTCCTCAGATTCTCATTTCACAATGCTTATGGGACTAGGGTTAGGCCACGGGGAACCTGACTAATAATAAATATTCTTCTTAGACTATGAAAAATAAGTGTGTTTTTCCTAGCATTATTCCCACACTATGGCAGGGTCCGCTTAGACTGGACACAACCAGTGATATGACTGGGGTATACTCCAACCGATGCGTCGTTCCATCTGTCGTTGGAGGCATTTTATACCTACTGCTAGGTGTTAAGCCTACAGCACCTGGTATTCCCAGGAGGTCTCCCATCCAAGTACTAGCCAGGCCCAACCCTGCTTAGCTTCTGAGATCAGATGGGATCAGGCATGTTCACAGTGGTTTAGCCATATATAGACTATGAAAAATAAGTGATTCCTTAAAAATATTGAAATTGCTCTGAGCCTATGGATTTCTTGACAAATGTTATTATACATAAAATTATTTATCTGGAAGTCTTATATTTCTGTATTTTCTTTATTCCTTTGCATCTCTTCTAAACTGTGGACTTTATGGTGATGAGTTGATCAAGACCTATTATAGGCTATAATCTATTCTCAGTATTCACAGTTTAAGAGCAAAGGATAAAGAAAGAAAAAAGGGTAAGAATAGCAGAAGATATTAATAAAAGATCAATTTTTAAAGCAGTCTAGGAATACTATTGGTTTTTTTTAACCGTACCTGTTTTTAATGGTTTCTTTTGTCACAGCTAATGGATGAACTGTATCTCAGACTTTGCCTGAGTGTTTTAAAATAGACTTCACCCCTACAGGAGTTGCCCATCTTTGTAGTACTAGTGCTATAAATGAGAAATGATCATTTACCATGCAGAAGAGAAGATACCCAATGAACTATCCACCTTTACATTTTATGAAGGGTAAAGAAATCCGAATACTGGAAACTGCAACTCCATATTTATCTGTATTCTACCTCTGTATATGGGGAAGGGTGATCTCTCAGTATACTTAATATCATTACTCTACAGGTGTCCTGAATGCACCTATAAAATAAATCAGCCTGTCTGCTGGCTGGGACCTAGCCTCTCCTGCCAAAAGTCTGCCAGTTTAGCTGAATAATTCATGAGGCTTTATGATGTGGGCTATTGTCCACAAGAGACAAGCAGACTCATTTTTCTTACATCCAGAAATTAGACTCAAAATGTGAGCCAACAGACGAAAAATAAATGGTTTTACTCCACAATCCAAATGAGCATTTCATCCAGCTGGTAACGAAAGATGTTGGTATTCATGAGGAGCTGAGTCTGAAAGTAAGACAGCTCAGATGGAGCTGGTGAGAGTCAATATGTGTGTAATTGAGGAGGGTTTTTTATTTCAATCTTTTCAGGAAGAGGAAGTAAAGTTAAAGGTGAGAGGAGGAGGAAGATCAAGGAATTTTGTAACCAACTTGGAATGAACAAATCCTATTTTAATTCACATTATGGTATGTGTCTACTGTGTTTGCATTAAACTTTACTAAACTTGTTGGACGCTTTAATAGGACTGAAATGATTATGAAGATTAGTTATGGGCCAAAAGACTGTGGCAATGACCTATCTTGGCTGACAATTAGATCTGATTCTTAGTGAATTATTGCTCTATGCGCATACACAATCTTCTTTTTTTGTTGTTGTTGTATTACAACAATTAGTGCCTGTACCAGAGCAGCGACTCACCCTGCGGTGCCTCCTGCTGGTCCAACCGGGAATTAGCTCTTCCAGCGTCCAGAGCGCCCTCTGCAGGCTAATGTCCCGCTTGCTGCTGGCCCCGTGTCCCTCCCGGACCCCGGTGCCCTCTTACCAAGGGCGCTGCACCCCTGCAGTACTCCCCAAGTCTCAGGGTCTCCCCTCCCTGGGGAACCCTCACCCCTTATCCCGACTTTGCCTCAGTCTAGGCAACTGCCAGTCACCACTTGCCCCCATTCTCTGGGGAAGACTGCAGTATGATTGCCATTCATCACAGGCAAGGGAGGTTTGGCCTGCTGCCTCTACCTCTGTAGCCATGGGCTGCCCCCCTGCAACCCTTTTGTTGGGCCCTCCACTAGGCCCTGCAGCCTGAGGGTTTCCAGGCTAGAGCTTCCCCAGCTCCTCTTGCCTTGCCCCAGCCCTGCTTCACTTTAGGTACCTTGTCAAGCTCCCAGCAGCCAGGCCTGTCTGCCTCCACAGACAGAGGAGACTGTTTCTATTCTGCACCAAACTGAGCCCTTTTATCAGGGCCAGCAGGGCCCTGATTGATCCAGCCACAGCTGTGGCTGCTCTGCCCTCAGCTGTCTTCTGCTGGGCTGCCTTTAATTAGCTACAGCCCTTTGAAGGGCTGTTTTAAGCCCCTTTTTACCTGGAGTTGGGCAGCTGCCCCACTACAGTGCCCCCACACCATTGGAGTCTTTTGTACATGGTTACATTTGGCAATGAGTGTATGCGGTAAGGTGGAATATTGCAATTCAGGGATCGGCAACCTTGGCACATGGCCCCCCAAGGTAAGCACCCTTGGTGGGCCCGGACTGTTTGTTTACCTACCCATCCGCAGGTTCGGCCAATTGCGGCTCCTACTGGCCAGTATCGCGCCACTTCCTGCAGCCCGCATTGGACCGGAGCAGCGAACCGCGGCCAGAGGGAGCCACGATTGGCTGAACCTGCGGATGCGGCAGGTAAACAAACTGGCTGGGCCCGCCAACGGTGCTTACCCAGGGGGGGCACGTGCCAAGGTTGCCAATCCCTGTGGTAGGCTGTGACTCTGAAGACACATTGCATGCTCTGCCACAGACTTCTTGGATGACCTTGGACAAGCCACATTTGGTCCAGATCCACAAAAGTATTTAGGCTCTGAACTTCTTCCATTGATTTCAGTGGTCACTGGATCAGATCCAAATATAGGATTTTGCTGATGAAACAGAAGCATGCAGAGTTCTTGCAGGACAACCACTGTGTCCATTTTGAAACTTTGTCCTTACAACTTTTTCCTTTTTAAAAGGCAAAATAAAATGATAATAAATAATAAAAATACTATTTATTAGTTAAAAGGCTTTCAAGTTAAAATATCCATTCTATATATTCCTTTCATGTTCTCAGATCCAAGTTTCAAATGATTAAAAAGCAAGATATGATTAGTTAATTAGATATACAGCAATCAAGGATTAAACATCTGTCTCCACATTTCCTCCTCAAGAATATTTTATGCTACATAAAAAGGTATTAAGAAGAGCATACTTTAGATCACTGTACTGAGTGTTCAATCTATTTTTTGTTTTCTCTGGCTCTATAATAAACTGGTGTTTGACAGCACACCTTTTATCACTGTTTGACTTTACACCTGTCAGAGTTAATGTCATCTACCATAACATGGTGCAATATTAAAGAGAAAATAATGACAAATACTTTAATCATGGGTGATATACTACACTGTCTGGGATCAACCATGTGCCTTCTGGGGAAGAGTGAGCTTTCCCACAACCATTCTGATAGCTCTATCAAGAGCACTGTCAACATTAGTGGTTCACAAGTGACAAGTATTAAACAGCTCCCTTTTTGGTAGGTGCACAATATCAGATTTTCTTGAGAAAACCTCATTGAACACATAAACATTTATTGTTATCCTGTGATTGCAGCTTAAGAGATTTATCTTGCCCCTAAAATGAGACTGGCTGAGCCTTTTGCTCAGTTACAAGATCCAAGTGAACACTCCTCTCACCAACCTAGAAGAACGTGTATCCTTTTTTCCCTCCCTTTGACAGTGAACAGTGGTGCCAGAAATTCTGATTTGAAGACACACACACACAAAATATTCCTTATTGCCAGAGCTACTATATTTTCTTCTCTCTTTTCTCACTGATCATCTTTCCATTCTCATACTTACCATCTCTTTTTTTCTTCTGTTCACAACCACCTTGACAGTTACTCCCATTCGCTATTCATGTTCCACAGGGTTTCTCGCCCTTTCCCTTCTGTCTCCTGCTTCCCTTTCATACTTTTCTTTCCAGTTTCCCCTTCCCTTACCTACCTTCTTTGTCCCTGACTTCTTCACTGCTGCCTTTTTTCCTCTCCTCATCCTGTCCCCTCCAGTTTCAAAACACTGCCAGAGGGACAGTTTAGAAACAGCCCAAGGATGCCCATAGAATATCTTACAAATTTTGGACACATCAGTAGACCTCTGTATTCTTTTAATAAATGCCATTACGTGGGATAGTGTCCAGTCAATCTCCATGATAAAAATGTTTCACCATGGTGTCCTAGGAATGATCCTGATTGGACAACTTTGATAGATTAACAGCACCAACAGCAGCTAAAATCACCGTCTCTTCCTCTTCCTCTCATTCCTAGCCTTACATCTTTCAAAGAATACTCAGCCTCAATGTAAATTTCTGAGCTTTTCAGGGAGTCCTGCTTCTAAACAGTCAGTGTCATATTTCAGCCCCAGCAAATCAGTCGAGCCTATCAATGATTCAAATACACATTTTCACAATGAATCTTAATCAGGCTTCCCAGCAACAGAAGTGGGTAATGTAACTGGATTTAATCCACTACTGAATACCTGTTCAAATCATGAAATTCTACTCAGTTGAGAAACTTAATAATGCAACTGTGCTAAGAGATGATTTTCAAATTGTTATGGAGGTAAGAGATTCAAGATGAATCACTTAAAATAAAAGCTGGGCTCTCTGCAACTTTTCTGTAATTATCTCATTAAGAAAAAAAATGGCATTATGATAAGGGCAGCTGTTCCATGGAGAACATGTAAGACAGCATGCCGGAGAACACCCATTAAAGAACCCCATTGGCAGGGTTTAAAGAGGCTGAGGAGCCAATTCCTTCCCTGCAGATTTTTCCTCAGAAGTGACAGGTATAATCTTGGAGAGGATATAGTTGTTGGATGGACTGTTGTGCCCTTTCTTTCTTCCTTTGTCACTTCTCTGTCTCATGATCATGTCTGTTCTCCACAAAGTGAATGCAGTGGTGTCACACCATACACCAAGTCACAGCTCACTTTGACTTTACTGTAGCCAGCTATACAGATGTGGAGGGAATGAAAATTGTAATAATCTGACCTGATTTCCACACAAATATACTGATTGAAAATTACTTGTGCCACTTCTACTACATGGGACATTACAGCACATAGTTCAGATTCTAATAACAGAAAATCTAACTTTAGCTATATGTTGTATCTGATTAAGAGTTAGAATGGTCATATTATGGAACAATTCAAATGGGTTTTTTTTCAATCAGATGGTTCAGATTTTAGGCATCTGCATTAAATTAAATAGACTCAGGATAAGTATCAGGTCCAGTGAAAGTGCTGCTTTCTGACACAATGCATAGTAATCTCTTCCTCAGTGAAAAGCTAGGAAATGTTAACATTCATGCCTTGTAGCCAGTGTCATCAGTGTTGTGGTAAAAATAATAGCATTTCTGCAGACTTCAAAAAGAAATTGGTTAAATAGGATTTTGTACTCTCTCTTTTTTTCTTCACAATTCAACTCCATTTATGTGGCACCTCTGGCAAAGGTTAGATGAGACGTAGATTTGATTAAATGGCTCCAGATGCTTTGTTGATTTTGTTTGTGTTACAGCCCTTGACAATAAAGAAGCAGGGTACATTCAATATCACATTCAAGCACTATAAGAGGTTACATATGTGTTAATCTGGTCAATGCTAAGGGGGCAATAGCATGTTGTGCAGAAGGACTTCCTTATGCTGGCTTTATAGCAAATTCCTTCCTCCCTCTCTGAACTCCCCAGAGTCCTTTTTTAAATAACCCGAGTGACATTTCTGAAAATCACTGCAGTTTCAGAGTGACACTTCACTCTGACCGATGATTCCACCGACTAAGTAAATTCTTCCCAAATCATTAATAAAATCCAGCCCTGTTAACAAATGTATTAAATATTAAGAAGCCATTTTTATTTATCCCTGACTGACTGGCTAGCTGTGACAATTTAAAGTTCACTGTGCTTACAGCCACCTGCTCTCACAAGCACAGTAAATGTAGATGCTTTAAATGGACTTTAGAAAACTAAAGACAACATGGCTGGACATGAAACAGATATTTTCCATGGGGTGTAAAAAGGAGTAGTGCAGGCAGAAAATGTAGTAGAGATCTGTTGAGAACAGGTGCTGTATATATTGCCACTGCATTTTCAAAATTAGTCAGGTCTTCATGTCTTTCTTTTACAATGGCACTGACAATTGATATACGCCTATTCATAATTTTTATTTCCTCACTCTTCTTGGTTTGTTATAACACCTTAGAGGATTTCAAATGAAATGTATGACATTTACCAAGTGTTTTATTTTACCATTCCTTCCTTCTCATGCTTCAGAAGCAAAAATGTCTGGTTTTGTCGAGTTCTTTACTGTGTACCAGTATCATGTTATCAATACCAATAATGCTACAAGGATGTGAATGGGACAGGAAACCTGTCTCAATCCCAACAGAATCCTGATAAAATATACAGTTGTAATCAACTAAAGACAGACAGGAACTATAATGGCCATCATCTACAGTAGCATGTTGCAGTAAGTGGTGATCATTTCTAATACTTATATGTTGCTTTATGGATTTCTGTCCTTAAATTCAATATATTATCAATTCATAGAAACGTAGGGCTGGACAAGAACCAAAGTAGTCATCAAATTCAGCCCCTGTGCTGTGTAAGGACAAAGTAAAACTAGACCATCCCTGACAGGTGTTTGTGCAACTTCTTTTCCAACTGTTCCAATGATGGGGACTCCACGACCTCTCTTAAAAGCCTATTCTAGAACTTAACGACCCTTGTAGTTAGAAAGTTTTCCCTCATATCTAACCTAAACTTCCCTTGTTGCAGATTCACACCATTGCACCCTTGTCCTACCTTCAGTGGACATGGAGAACTACTGATAATCATCCTCTTCATAACGGTCCTTCAAATATTGGAAGAATGATATCAGGTCATCCCTTTGTCTGATTTTCTCGAGACTAAAGGGCTTGTCCTCACTACGGTGGGGAGGGATCGATGTTTTGGCGGTCGATTTATTGCATCTCATCAAGGCGTGATAAATCGATCACCAGCAGCACCCCCGTCAATTCTGGAACTCCAGCTGATCAAGAGGTGCAAGCTGGAGTCGATGGGGGGAGCGTGCTGCCGACCGCCGCTGCTGTGAGAACGGCAGGTAAGTCGGCTGTAGATACACCGACTTCAGTTGCATATCTACAGCCGATCCCCTTCTCCCCTCCCCCCCCCCCCGCGAAGACCAGCCCTAAACATGCCCAGGTGTTTTTTTTTAACCTTTCCTCATAGGTAAACCTTTAATCACTTTTCTTGTTCTCCTCTAGACTTCTTCCAATTTGTCCACATCCTTCCTAAATTGTGGTGCCCAGAACTGGACACAGTACTCTGGCTGGGGACTCACCAGTGCCACGTGGAGCAGGATAATTACCTCCTGTGTCTTACATACAATACTCCTGTTAATACATCAGGATGTGATTGCACAGTTTTTATTCCCATGTTTTGGTAGAAGTACAATCTCCTGCTTTGCACAGCTGTATCACAATGAAATAATGTTAATTTTGTTACTTCCTCATGTCCTACACTACATTGCCAAACCCTAAAACAAATTAAAATAAAACATTTTAAGAATATAATGCAACTGATGCATATATCCCATTCTAATTAGCATGAATAGGCGCTGAGCACACATATCCAAGGGGGAAATAAAATGTATGCGTAATAGTTGTGCTTCATGCAAATAACAAAGAAAGTAAAAAAAGGCTTTAAAAACAGTGGAAAAGAAAAGAAATAAGAAAACAATGTTAAGTAGTAGGGTTTTTTTCCTGTTTCAAATAAAACAACACAGGTACCAGTATAACCTCATCCATCAAAAACTCCTGCTCATTTTGACTGCTGAACATTGATAACTCATTGATAAATGGCTATAATCTCCCAAGTAGTGAACTGCGGTAATAAGATCTGTATTATCAGCAAATCACAACTTCAGCTGATCATTCTATGCCTTGATTTATGGCAATATGATAATATTCTAGCAACTGATAGCTATGCAGATCATTCCATTTTTTTCAAAGGACACACCATTTATCCAACTTTAACAACATTACAGTGACCTCTTCTATCGGGAAAGCTCTATGAACTGAAAAACAGAAACTGAACAAAAAAATGCTGAGAGACTTCTAATGTTTATTTTATGGGTGACATCTCTGCATTTTTAAAAATATTTTTAATATTTTTTCTTTGTTGTGGTGTTGTGCTTTTTTTTTTTTAACGTTCATAAGAGGAAGAGAAGTAGCCCTGCCAACACAATCAACAACCAGCAAAGTTGAACAACACAGCAATGGGCCAAATCACTCCATCCTGCAGCAAAAAGTATGAAAAGGAATTAGGTAGCCAGTATGAAAAGGAATTAGGTAGTTCTTCCCACACAATGATTTGGTATCCCACAGAGGATCACGGGACAGGAAAGGACAACATCAAGGCTCTCTCCTCCCAATGCTCTGCTTGAAAAGGAAAGATGTGTGCACAAAGGGTCCCCTCGGTGTGTAGATCTGATCATATAAAGGGCCTACTCCTGTTTTCAGAGTCAATGGCAAACTCCCATTGACTTGAGTGGGAGTAAGATCTGGCCTGTTATCACAGCCTATCACATAGTTAGAGATACTGTTCAGTAACTTCAGCATCAATGACTGTTTTATGGAGGCAGGACAAGATTCCAAGGTCACCATGATCAACCATGGAATTAGCCATAAGGTTGGTCACATGCTTTATCTAATGTTTGGGTTAGAACTGGAAGTAGCATAAGTGAAAAAAAATTTCTCATTCCACAAACTAGTCATTACCTCTAGAGATATAAGACTGAACTGAAGTTCCGCTTATCTTGTTGGGGCAAGAGACATGTTTTATTTTCCCTCAGATGTTAATGGAAGACTAGCACTTCCAGATGGAACTGAGAAACAATAATGTTCTGAAAGATCACTCCATCAGTTGGTTGGTAGCACTTCAAAATGATTGTTTCTACTCAGCTGTTCATTATCATTATTATTTATTTATATTATTGCAGCACGTAGGAACCCTAGCCCAGGAGTCCAGTGTGTTAGGTATAGTACAAAGAAAGTGTCCATTAAAAATTCTCTGTCCCTGCTTTGTCCTCAAAGTTCATCATGGTTTACAGATTCACTGCGAGAACAGTAGTGGAAAGAGAGAGATGAAGTGATAGCAAAAGTCTACGGATGACTCTGACTAGTTTTTCAAATCTCAAGACATGGTTGTGTGGGGGGGGAGGGGGCAAAAAAAATGTTTTGGGTTTTTTTCCCTCTGACACAAGCACCCAAACAAATCTCAAACACTGAATTGTTTTTAGTAGTGAATAACCTGTTTAATGCAAGCTTTTTCTCTTCAGTGTCCCATTGTGAGACAATTTTCTGGTCTTGAGGAAGCTACTGGATTTTTATTTGTAAATTGAAAATGTCTTTAAAAATCTCTTCTTTTTTTGGGGGGGGGAAGATTTTAATAGATGAAGTGGAGGTTGGTTTTTTATTTCTTTTTCTCTTCTTAAATAAAAAATACAACAATAATATTGATAGCGACAACCTTCCAGATGGTAGGTGGGATGAACAATAAAGAAATGGAAGGAGCAGCTGTTGCACCAGATTATTGCCCTGATGGTTACATTTTGACGCAGATTAGACATCTGGTGCATATATTTGTCCCAGGTCTGGAGTGTGGAAGGCAAAGACTTGTGGATCTGGGAGAAATCACAGAATTGTTGTCACCAATCCTGAAAATTGCAAAGTAGAATTGTACTTCAGTATGTTTTCTTAAAAGACAGAAGCATGAAGGTAGTGACATAAATCTGGGAGTACAGGCCTCAGTCAAATAGACTGAAATCCAATTAGTTATCCAGCTATATAGTCAGAAGGGGATTGAATGATGTAATAGCTTCAATTTAGGAATACAGGCCTGAAGCACAAACAGGAGACACTGTGGTGGCACGGATTCTTACAGGGAGGTTTTCTTAGAAAACAGGACATTGTTGTGTAAAAGAGACAGGCCTTGACATATTTAACTACTACCTAATAATCAGAGGAGTAAATAACCAGTCAAAGGTGCAAATAATGGATCTCTTGCTCCCTTGTGGCCATACCTCCAAACACACACTGTACAATTAAAGTAACACAGTGCTTCTCAATTATTTTCTGTCATGCCCCCCCTAGGAAGAAGAAAACATTTCGCGCCCCCCCGCGACTGTAAATAGTATAATTTGTCTATAAAATTGTTATAAGTACACCTCTTGTTATAAGTACAAGTATAAAATATAAGTAATAAGTAATAGTATAAAGTAATAAATAGTATAATAGTATAGTATAAAGTAATAAATAGTATAAAGTATAGTATAAAGTATAGTATATAGTAATAAATATAGTAAATAGTATAAAGTATAATATAAAGTAATAGTATAAAGTAATAAATAGTATAAAGTTATAAGTAAAAGTATAAAATTGTTATAAGTACACCTCTGCTGGGGCGAGTCACCGCGCTGCCCTGCGACCCCCGCCCCTCCTGTCAGGGCGCAGCGGGCGGCAGCAACGGGCCGGCTCCCGCTCCCACCGGCCGCGCCAAGGCCAGCTCCGGCCCGCGGCTCCACTCCCCTGCCCGGCCCGCCTACCTGGGCCCGCACTTACCGCGCGGCTCCCACGATGGCGGCGGCACCGAGCGCGGCCTGAACCCACTGAGCCGCCTTCCCTCGCGCTCCCCGCCCCGCCCGGACACGCCCAGCACCCCGCGGCACGCTGGGAAACAGAGTCCTGCCACCCGCAATGAACGGGCCCGGCGGGGAGCGCAGGGACTACCATTCCCGGCGTGCCACGCGCCGCGGCCGCCCGAGCCCCCCTTTACGGAGCCTCGCGCCCCCCCTGGGGGGGCGCGCCCCACTATTTGAGAAGCACTGAAGTAACAGAACACATGCAACATACTATATCATGAACCCTGATTGACACTGTCAATCAATCAATGTGGGTGCTCAGCATATCTAAAAGTAAGACATTGACATTCAATCGATGTCTTATTTTTAGATATGCTGAGCACCCAGATACCCAGTTGAAGTTATTGGGTGCAGCAGGTGCTCAGAGCCTCTGAAAATTAGGCTTCAGTTTTCGATACATTTTTTTGGCAAAATGTTTCTTACTACATTTCTCTTGCTTTTATGATAACATTTCCTTTCCTGCCTTCAGTGACTCATTCTTTTCTTTCCTAAAATAGATCATGGCACCTCTTTTCCTGCATTGTTTACAATGTATGTTTCTCTCCAACCTGTGTTCTCTCTACATTTCTTTCCCTACATTGTATTCTCTGCCACCTCCCCTATGCTTCCTCTCTCCTGTCTTCTCTCAGTTATCCTCCAAAATCTGCATCTCTCAAAACCATCTCTCTTACATGTTCTCTTCAATCTCAACCTTTTTTTCTGCCACACTCACTAACACAAATTCAGCCAACTAATCACCAGCTCGCAAACAGCACGCTGTACCTGGAGCTGCCTCAGGGGGCCCATCTTTCAGCTTCACAACATAATTTTGGTAATGATTTAAGACATCCATATGCTCTAATATCACATGTAAAATTAAGATCAACATATCCAAATGCACAACTACTTTGCTTTGTTAATATGTATAGACAATTTAACGTTATCTACTGACAAATGAACTCCCTTAGATATATTTTACATACCGTATTTTTCGCCATATAAGACACTCCGGCATATAAGACGCACCTAATTTTAAAGGAGGAAAATCTAGAAAAAAAAGATTCTGAACCAAATACTGTAGTAAAATATTTTATATCAACTGTATAAAGTTAACAGCAGTTTAAGAACAATTTTATGTCAACCATGTAACATATTAAGAACTATCTTTACTCTCATTAACAGTCAGTAAAGTCAGTAAACAGTGAAAGTAACAAAAATAAGGCTGTAATGTTATTATTCGAACCCCAAGAATTCCTCTTGCACTGGGGGGCACAAAGGGTTGGGGGGGCAGAGCGCAAGGAAGTCACAGAGTGGGGCGAAGGGGGATGACACAGAGAATCGGATGAGGGGGAAGGGAGAGTCCGGGTGGAGTGGAGGGGGTTGGCAGAGAGGATCGGTGAGGGGAACAGGAGAGCCTGGGGGGTGGGAAGAGGATTGGGGTGGGAAGGAGAGTCGGGGGGGGGGGGGAAGAGCACCCCAAGAGGGGTGCAGAGGGTCTGGTGGGAGGAGGAAAGAGTCCCAGGGGAAGGCACAGATGCACAGAGGATTGGGTATGGGGGAGGGGACAGTGCCCTAGGGGAGTCACAGAGGATCAAGTTGGGAGGACGGGGGGGGGGGGAGGCACAGAGGGTCAAGTGGAGGGGGAAGCCCCAAGAAGGGGCACAGAGGGTTGGGTGGAGGGGAGGACACAGAGGGTCTGTTGGGGAGGAGCGACAGAGTCCTGGGGGGAACACAGAGGCTGTGGTGAGTGGGGGGGGGGAATCCCATGGGAGGACACAGAGTATTGGGGGAGGGGAGAGCACCCCGGGGGGGGGCAGAGGATGGGGGAACTACAGACTGTGGAGTGAAGAAGGGGAAGCCCCGGGCGGCACTCGAGTGACGGGCTCTGGTGAGCGTGGGCTGGGGAACTGAGGGGGTTGGGTCTGGTGACGGGGGAGCTCAGGTTCTGAAGAAGGAAAACGAGGAGTAGGGGCTCTGGAGCAGAGGGAGGGAGCCGGAGGGCGGGACCTGGCGAGGTGAAGCCCGGGGGAGGGAGATTTGCTGAGTGGGAGAGGAGGGGGGAGGACTGGGTGGGGGACCAGAGATCCGGTGAGGGGGGACGGGGGGAGCGGTGCTGACGGGGGGGGGCACACAGCGGGGTCTGGTGACAGGAAAGCGAGGGGAGCCGGTGAAAGGCAGCGCGGGGGAAGCGAGGGGAGCCGGTGAAAGGCAGCGCGGGGGAAGCGAGGGGAGCCGGTGAAAGGCAGCGCGGGGGAGCCGCAGCCCCAGGGACATTTGGTGACGAGGGGCGCCGGGGCGGCCGGGTGAGGGGGGACAGGGGGAGCGGTGCTGACGGGGGGGCACACAGCGGGGTCTGGTGACAGGGAAGCGAGGGGAGCCGGTGAAAGGCAGTGCGGGGGAAGCGAGGGGAGCCGGTGAAAGGCAGCGCGGGGGAAGCGAGGGGAGCCGGTGAAAGGCAGCTCGGGGGAAGCGAGGGGAGCCGGTGAAAGGCAGCGCGGGGGAAGCAAGGGGAGCCGGTGAAAGGCAGCGCGGGGGAGCCGCGGGCCAAGGGACATTGGGTGACGAGGGGAGCCGGGGCGGCCGGGTGAGAGGGGCGCCGCGGGGGCAGTTACCGGACTCACGAGGCTCAAAAAATTGGCGGAGCCGCGTGGGTTGCTGCGCCGCGCCCCGGCCGGGCTGCGGGCGCCTCACGTACAGCCGGGACTAGCCAGGCGCTCCACTCCGTGTCCCTGGTGTCATTCGCCTCGCCCCCCCCCCCCCCGCGCAAAGGGCAAAGGCAAAAGTGTGTATATTCGCCGTATAAGATGCACCAACTTTCCCCTCCCCGTTTTGGGGAAGAAAAAGTGCGTCTTATACGGCGAAAAATACGGTACCTACCTCTCTAAACTCTTCCTAAGAGCAACTTGAACATCACTGAAACAAAGTAACAGCATATGATGATTGACATGCCAATGATTCTTCTCCTGAAGGAGTTTGTTCTTGGGCATACAAATGTGAAATAAATCAAATTAGCACGCTAAGGAAATTAATACTAATATAAATAGACTGCTGAATAGTCCCAGAGAGCTAATTCCCAGCAAGGATAACTTTAATTCTGTCTTTATTTATGAAAATGAATTATATCAAATCTCCATTTGATAAAAATGCCCACACCCCTAGGCAAAAGACAGAGACATTATATATGTTGCAACTCCAACTATATCAAGTATTGTTGCCGATAGTTACGTAAAGGTGGCAAGACTACAATATAATGAGAACAATTTATAATTTAATTTGATTAAATGTATACTTGACATAATATTTAACCCCATATTTTCCTCATATTTCATTTAAGATTCTCATCTTGTTCTTTGCTAATCAGCAGTTGTGACTGATGTTCATAGCAAATTAACAGTTCTGAAATCACCTTTCAAAGTTTCAAAGAATTTGTACCAATCCACCTTATTGTACCACTAATTCAGTAAAACAAGCCCTTAGGAAAAAAATAAAATGAAAAATATGAGGGCCATAACAGTTCTAGTAGCAATGGGATATGGCGACATCTATAATGACTACACAAAGGCATTTCTTTCTCTTGCTCTTAGAATCACAATACTATGTTTTTAAAATATAGTTGGAGAAGCAAGATAATTAATAGTAAAAAATGAAAATGCCTTAGGATCTAAGGAAATTAAGGTTTTGTAAAGAACTCCAACAACTAGACATCTTTTGTTGCAGAATATGTTTCAATGTTCCATTAATCCAAAAGCCTCATTTCTTTAGTCACACACAGTCTCTGGAGTGTTGTTTTAAACCCCTCCACAAAAAAACCCCCACATTAATTCCTTTTTATTCCCATCAGCTTGCCTGAGATATGACAGTGTGCCACATTAGAGAGCTTAGGTCTGAAATCATTCAGGCTAGGAGCACAAATGTACAGAGTCTATAATTTACACAGGCTTCCAAGAATGAGAGGTGCTATATACCTTTGCCACTGGCTGAAAATCCTACATTATCAGCCTACTCTAGTATGATTTAAAACAAGAAATACTCCCTGCTTGAAAATACCACAACTATGATGATTCCACTTTTTGAGGAATGATCAGATACCCAATTCTTGGATAATGGGTCTGAATCCTGATAGCCAGGCTGGTCACAATCTCACATTAATTTGCTATCACATGTACTAACATGACGCCTCACACACAGCCTAATATGTTTTCCTGGACCACCTGCAAGTCTCTTAAGGCTTACAACCATTTAAAGCCTTACTGAAGAGATCCTCACTCGAAAAGCAAACAGGTAAAACAGCAATCAGAATACGTAACTGTTAATTCTATAACTTGGTATTGTCTTATAATTACTGGCTACTCTTCCGTTCCCCCAAATAGGAACAGGATGCCAGAACTGGGAAAAATAGGGAGAGCACAAGGCCTGATGCTAGAGTTGAAGATGAGATCCTGACAAAAATTCAAGCAAATCTACCCCCTTTTCATCAAAGGGAACTGATATTACATCTGGATATAGCACTGGCAAGACCATAACTAGAATACTTTGTCCAGCTTGGGGGTTCAAACATCAAAAACAAAGTTGAAAAATGATAAAGGCTTGAGAAAAGAATTACAGAAATGAATTGTGGTGTGGAAAGACTGCCTTACAATTAGAGGTTTATAGAATTAGACTTTTCTTATCAAAGAGAAGGTTAAGAAGTACAATGAAACAGAAACTGGAATTTCTGCCCTTTAGTTTTATCCTAAAGCCAAAAATGGAAATATATTGGGTTTTTTCCCATGACATGGAAAGTTCCAAATAATAATAAATACATTTGGAAATGGTAAAACTTTTTGTTTCAGCATTCTTGATTGAAATGAGACATGTCATGTTTCCAAATCAAAATACTTCATTATGGATTGCTGAACTGACCCAAATGCTTCATTTCAAGTCAGTTCAACATCAAATCACATTGACCTATGGTGCTGCAGTGCCTTACAGCAGCTGTGGTTTGAGGATCTCTTAACCCCATTTTCCTCTATGGTTTGAGCTCTCTACAACTCCCATGATGCACCTGCAGCCATATGGCTCTCATGTTGATCGGCACTGTTCAAGGAAGACAAATCCTCGGAGAGAATGGGGCCATCAGCACTGTTCCCTCTAAGCTGTGCACATGTGCTTGTGCACACCGATTCTAAACCATGTGCACACAGCGAAAAACTGTGCACACAAATTTGCACAAAATTTTCACAGAAGAAATTTTTTGCACACAAAAATTGTGTCAAAAACTGTCAAAAATTAGAGGGAACATTGGCCATCAGGAATCCGAACTACAACTCCCATGAAACAATGCACCGTCATAGGAAAATACAGTTTGATGTTGAAGGATCTAAGAGCATAAAAGACCTGATCAGGTTATTAGCAAATTGCAGGCTTCCAGTCTCACTAAAATAAACACTTCAAAGGGAATGGGAAACCAAGGGGAGCAAAGACAGAACAAAGAACTACAGCATACCAAGCCTCAGTCTGACTTACTTGGGGCACAACTAGAAGCACCCACCACCATCAATCCAAAAATAGCTCAGATTAAGAGAGTAGTGTTTTCATATGCAAACATGTCTTTGCTAAAAAAAAGGGGGGGGGGCATTTTTTCAGAGTGTCCACAAGCAAGATTGGTTGAAAGTGTATTTTCTAAAATAGTTATTATTTTAACCCCCACAAAAAAACAGGGATATAGCGACACTACTTCTTTGGGAGGAGGGCAGGAATCCTCTTGATTTTTTTATTTTTATTTTTACTAGCTCTACCTACAACCTTGCCTTCCCATCCCTCCTCCCCAAGTAAAATCTTTTGTGGGTGGGAAGGGGTGAAGGGACTCCAGGAACCTATTTTGGATCATTTGCCACATCCCCATCCTACTGAAATGAATAACCATGGAACGGAAAGCAGGAGATTCATTCACAGAACCTCCCTTATCAGCGCTATTATTATTTATATAGCATGCTGAGTTCTTTACTATAAAGAGAGGAAAAAGTCTTTTGCCCTGAGAAGTGTACCAGTTATAAAAATTCCAGGCATATAAAAATAAAGGGAGGATGTGAAAGGAACCCATCAACAGCAGTTCCATCCTAATGAAAAGATTAAATAGGAAAAGCGGGTAAAAAAGAGATTAGTATCTCATCAAATACTGTATGTAGTCACAAAGTGGAATATATATATATATATATATATATATATATATATATATATATATATATATATATATATACACTAGCAAAAATACCCGGCGTTGCTCGGGTCCGTCGGAGGGGGAGGGGGAAGAGAGCTGAGTGAGTGCGGGGTCCGTTGGACGGGGGAGAGAGCTGAGCAAGTGCGGGGGCCGTTGGAGGGGGGGGAGAGAGCTGAGTGAGTGGGGGGGACACTGGAGGGGGGAGAGAGCTGAGTGAGTGAGGGGCTGTTGGAGGGGGAAGGGGGGAGAGAGCTGAGCGAGTGCGGGGGCCATTGGAGGGGGGTGAGATTTTAAAAATTTTTGATTCTTACCTGAGGAGGGAGAGAGCTGAGCGAGTGAGGGGGGCATTGGAGGGGGGAGGGGGAGAGAGCTGAGCGAGTGGGGGGGGCTGTTGGAGTGGGGGGGAAGGAGGAGAGAGCTGAGCGAGTGCAGGGTCCGTTGGAGGGGGTGGGAGGGGGGAGAGAGCTGAGCGAGTGCGGGGGCCATTGGAGCGGGGGAGGGGGCAGAGAGCTGAGCGAGTGCGGGGTCCGTTGGAGGGGGGTATTAATACATCATAACTATGTCACAGAGAACAGCAGGTGTTAACCTACTGCCCAGCTGATGTGAATGGGGTTTAAATAATTTCACCCCTAGGGGGCGTCAGAGGTGAGATTTGAAATTTTTTCGATTCTTACCCTGCTTAGGACCCTAAAGCCTATAACTGTACCAAATTTCAAGTCTCTAGCTCAAACGGTGTGGAAGGAGTAAGGGAACGTACATACACACACGCATGCATGCACGCATACACCATTTGACTTTTATATACATACTAGCGAAAATACCCGGCGTTGCTCGGGTCCGTCGGAGGTGGGGAGGGGGCAGAGAGCTGAGCGAGTGCGGGGTCCGTTGGAGGGGGGAGGGGGCAGAGAGCAAACCTGACACCCCCACCTCACCCCCCCGACCAAACCCGCCACCCCCACCTCACTTACCCCTCGACCAACCCCGACTCACATTTTCACCCCCCCACCCAAACCCAACACCCACACCTCACCCCCTGTAGACCAAACCTGACACACCCACATCACTTCCCCCCCCAACCAAACCCAACACCCCTACCTACCACCACAAACAAACCCGACAGCCACACCTCACTTACCCCTCGACCAACCCGGACCCCCCTCCTCGCCCCCCCAAACAAACCCAACACCCCCACCTTACCCCCCACCAATCCCAACACCCCCTGACCAACCCCAACACCCACACCTCACCCCTCACTCACCCCGACACCTTCCCACCCCCCCAGAACAAACCCAACACCCCCGGCTCACTTACCCCCCAACCAAACCCAACTCGGGTCCGTCGGAGGTGGGAAGGGGGCAGAGAGCTGAGCAAGTGCGGGGTCCATTGGAGGGGGGATGGGGCAGAGAGCTGAGTGAGTTCGGCGTCCATTGGAGGGGGTATTATGACATCATAACTATGTCACAGAGAACAGCAGCTGCCCAGCTGAAGTGATTAGCCTTTAAATAATTTCACCCCTGGGGGGCGTCAGAGGTGAGATTTGAAAAATTTTCGACTCTTACCCTGATTAGGACCCTAAGACCTGTAACTGTACCAAATTTCAAGTCTCTAGCTCAAACGGTGTGGAAGGAGTAAGTGCACGTACATACACACATACATACACGCATACACACATACATACACGCATACACCATTTGACATTTATATATATAGATATATCTATATCTATATCTATATCTATATATATAAACATGTATTTGTAGTGCATTAAATATGTTTTTCAAATGTAAACTCTGAATCACTAGTCAAATAGCTATAGGAGATTCAGAATTACCCTTGGCCATCCTCGTAAAATACAATGATACCGTAAAAAGAAAGTCATGAAAGCATTTTGTAATTGGTGTAGAAAATGGTCATAAAAATTCTAGGCCTGTGGCAGTAGTACCAGTCAATCCCTGAATCTCTGGAGTCAAACTAAGCTAGCATAAGATCAGGAAGCTTATAAATTAGTTTAGGAGAAGCAGTTAGTCCAACTAATGACCAGAGAGCGACATGCTAGGTACCAGAGAATGTTAATTCAATACGAAAAAAATATATTGGCATAAGAAGAAATAAAGGCTATACTCAGAGAAAGGCACAATACTAATAGGCAGTGTTAGATTTCCACAGTTTCACCTTGATGGTTAACAGTCTCATACCAGTCACAAACTCAGAATACTGTATGAATGAACTGGGTGCAAAATGAATGGTAATTTCTATCTCCGGGTGAACCAATGTTGGTTCCTTTTATTTTAACTGGTAAGGCTAATTACTGAACTGCTTTTACTCTCCTGGAACTTTATACTATCAATATTGCAATTATTCAGTTCATCTGTATTCCATTTAAATTCACCTTATTAACCACCCACTGATTCTATTTAACCAGGACAGATGTGCTCATCTTTTTTGTTCCTTGTCTCCACCCTTTCCCCAGTCTCCACAATCCCCCTTTCTCTCCTTTTCTCACACCACCTTAATACTCAGACCCCTCCCAAAAAAGTTAGCAAAAAGAACAGAAGACCAGAAGAAAAGGAAGGAAAGAAAGCACACTGGGAGCATCTAACAGCATTTAATTACAATTCAAAACTAACCTAATCTTACACTTGTATCCTTTGTCTTCCATTTCTTTACCCATAACCTCTGTTTCTTACGTATCTCACCCATTTTACCCATCTAAACTAAGACTCTAAACCCTGCAATACAGTGTCTAGGTCTCATTGGTTTGTAAAACACCTAGCACACATTGGATGTTGTGAAATTAAAAATAAAATAAAATAATCAATAATAAACCAAACTACTAGTACAACATGCAATTCTTAGACTACATGTAAACAGGACTGGAAGCCTGCAGATGACCAGTACTTTTATTGCAATGTTAAAAGTAGCCAGTGTTCTAATCCAAAGAGCTGTGTGTTTCTGATTAAAGACACGGGAGTATATTTTAAGGTCTGAAAGTATTATTAGTTTGTTGCATTAACAGGATGCAAAAGCTCCAATTTCCTATCAGTCCTCTATTTGCAATTAGACTTGCACTTGCACCAATCAAGGCTACCACATAATGGCAACCACATATTCTGCACCTGAAATAGAAATCAATATTGCACTGCAAGACTGAAGCCAATGATAAAAGACTCTGGTAGATAAAAAGCCCTTATCAAACATAAAACATAAAGAATTGGATTCAACAGCTACTGAATATCTCATAGGAAATAGGAAAGGTCTTTGAAGATAGTTATAGCTTATTTTCCTTGACATGTGTATAGCTACTGTTAATGGAACTCTTATAAGCTACTAGTTATCTGTACTTATTCAGTGAGTCTGTCTCTGTAGTATAATGAAATTCTGGCATGACTGTTGAAAGTCCTACTAATGGAGGCATTGTGGCCACAGACGGTTATCAAACTATAGGTTGCTGAATATTAGGGCCCATTTTCCAGCTGTTATCATACAGTATTTAGACTCAACAAATCTGGGCCATACAAAAAAAGATTTAGAAAGTCTGATCTAGCATTCCACATAAGTCTCTGTACAGAACAAAGAGTGTACAGGGAAAAAAAGCATCTCAATTTCTGTTGCAAATTAGATTCTACTCTAGCTTCACAGCCAGTTAAGAAAATGATTTGTGAAATAACTGTAATTTCAAAAAGTAATTTAAGATTCTTTTTTTAAACATGTTATGGCAATTTCCTATGAGGAGAGTATGAACAAAGAAATGGCTTTACTGCACTGCTGAAAATGTGTGCCATAGCAATATAAATTGTATTCATGTATATTCACACATACATATATGTATATACATACACACACACAAATATTAAGATACAGACAACTTCAGTATATTCATAAACAATATGGACATCCCATATTCATGCCAATTAAAATCATTACACTACACTGTTGTGTATCTGTATAGATACACTTATATAATTGTTTATAGTAGGTATTTACCAACTTATTATAATTAAGTTTGCTTATAACTTTTTAGCACATTTATCTTTTGGACTGAAATTATGTCCTTTGCGCTCTGACTTTATTTGAAATGAAAATCTGACAGTACAAAGCAATAGATTGGCCTGGGAAGTTGGACAGGAATAGCTCCTTAAACTATTTTGAACTGATTTTTTAAATTGATTAGATTTCATATTAACAACATCCCTTTAACATCATGTTCATGTATGTTTTTGGGGAGGGTTGCATTTAATATTTATAACTACTAGAAAATCTTGTATGTGAACTTGTGTGTGCAAGAGTCAGAAGCTAAATCTTCGGCTCTTACACTTTCAACTGTGTTCGTTTTTAAATTAGCTATTCAATCCTAAAATTAGTTGGAGAATGGGGTAAATGAACTGGCTATTATGAACAAATAACAGATATGAAACTGATGCCAACATATGAAAATACTGATCATTTAAAAAAGCTTCCCAATTCCAGTTTCAAATAAATAGCTACAATTGATGATTTCTATTAAGTGGAAAACATTAACTATTTAAAAAACTTATTGACTGCAAAACTTGAACACTAGAAATATAACTGTACTGTGCCATTTTTAAAACTATGTATATGTGTTCAGATCCCTCCTCAAAATGTACTTCTTCCATAAAGCCAGTCAATGCTACTTCATTGATTGCATCTCTTTGTGTACTGGAGAACAAAAATATTTACACTGTCTATGGTGCTCTTTCTGGCCAGCAAAGGGCCTGTTCCGCAAACACAGAGTAGTAGTCTTTGGCATCCGCACAGGAAATAAGCACCAACATTGTAAAAATAATATGCTACGTGATGCTGAAACCCTAGGAGGCTTGGAGCTTGTTTTGAGTAAAAAGGCAAAAGTTCAGATACTTATCCACAACATTCATATGGAATGAGGCCTCCACCAACCCATACAAGTGCACAGTGCCACATGCAGTTTTGCATACAGAATCTAGGGGAAATTTTAGAAAAAACTGGCATTAAAAGCACAATAGCATTTTTCCTAATAGTATTGTTAGGCCCATCATTCTAATCCAAATATCTTCCATCTACACACTTGAAAGGATTTGAAAACCTGACCTATGAGGAAATGTTAAAAAAACAGACAGGGTGTGTTTAGTTTTGAGAAATAAAGACTGAGGGATGTCATAACATCATCAAATATGCTAAAGGCTATTATAAAGGGGAAAAAGATCAATTTTCCCTATGACCACAGAAGATAGGAAAAGTAGTAATCTTCTTAAACTGCATCAACTTAAACTGTAGATTAAGGTTAGATACTAGTTTATTTAGTATCTATTTATTTAGTATTTATTTAGTTCATTGTAGAACCTGCATGTCCGTGGGCGCGCCCCCTGATCGTCCGTTTGCCTCCTTGGCTTTCTGGAACGATTGCCGCAGCTCCTTAATTTTCACGCGGCACTGTGTGGTGTCCCTGTTGTGGCCCCTTTCTAGCATGGCCTTGGAGACTCTTCCATAGGTGTTGGCATTCCGTTTGTTGTTTCGTATTTCCAACATCACAGATTCCTCTCCCCAGATAGCGATGAGATCCAGCACCTCACGAGTGGACCATGCTGGAGCTCTTCTCCTCTGGCTGGTCTCCCGGGTAGATGAGCTCTGCATGGAGTCTTGTGATGCTGAGCTCTGCATGGCGGCTAGTGCTGCTGATAGCTCTGAATGGCGACTGAGCAGTTCAGGTGAGCTGGCCACGCTGACTAAACAGGAAATGGCATTCAAATGTTCCCGGGTCTTATCTACCTGGCCAGAGCAGCGAGTTCAGAGTGCAGTGCAGAGCGGTCACAGTGGAGCAGTGAGGCAGTCCAGAGCGGTCAGAATGGAGCATTGTGGGACAGCCTCTGGAGGCTATTAATGTCGGGTTCCGTCTTCACTAGCCCACGGTCGAACTTGGAATGTCGAGATTAGCCTTATGTCTCTCGTCAGGCTGGAGTTCCAAGATCGATCTTGAGGGCCCTTTACATCGACGTTAAGGGCATGTATGTGAAGACAGGTACACGTTTAATTCAACCTAATGTCGTTAACATCGAATTAAAGTGGTAGTGAAGACAGGGCCTAGGAAAAACTTTCTAACTATAAGGATAGTTAACTCTTGAATAAACTTCCATTTGTGAAGGTTGTGGAACCCCCATTATTGGAGGTTTTCATAAACATGTTAGACAAAACACCTGCTATGGATGGTCATGGTTTATGTGGTCCTGCCTTACCTCAGAAGGCTAGATGACCTCTCAAGGCCCTTTTCAGCTCTTTAGTTCTAGGATTCAGTGAAAAGTACATACAAAACATTATTATTACTATTACTGTTATTGCAAGTAAAATTCTCATCAAATTCAGATTTCCACCGATTTAGATGGGGTGAAAAATTGTATTACTTTTGCATTATCTTTGAGCAAGATAAACTAAGGAAATGTTATAATTTCTATTTCATCTTGACTCCATTTAGAACTGTGAAAGCCTGAGGCTGAGACTTACTGGCCTCTAGTTACTGAAGTTTCTTATTAGATTTTGCATTGTGTCACTACAGTGCAGTGAAAAATCATAATGCATATAAGGATCTATGCAGACCTCTACAAAATATTTCACATGCAAATGATGCCAGTGACCCCCCGCCCCCATTGCAACTAAATTAAAGTGACTGCAATGAAGGACTCCCATAAAAATGAAAAAAAAATCCATCTTTCATAGGTGGGATAAACACTGGATAAAATATGAGGGATGAATACTCTGATAGGAGGAGTATTTATTTGCATTCCCATTCAAACATTTACTAATAATGTGAGGGAGGACCTACAAATTTAATTTAAAGTGCAACTGGTGTTATAGTTTGCTCCTGACAAAGAGAATAGGATAACATGATGTTCAACTGACATATTTTAAAATAGGGAGCAGGGATTAAGATACTGTATGGGAGTCAAGGCATTGCCCCACTTTCCCCAGGACATATTTATTTAGGGATTTACAGGATTTTTGCTATACACCAGCTCTTAAACAGTGTCTTGGAGGAACCCCTTCAGTGTGCCAAACTCCCATGGGGTCCCACAATGCCTCAGAGTCTGAGTCTCTGGGCTCCAGAACTCCTGTTTCACACTGTGAGATACAACCAGCATTTCCAGTTGGAGAGATTCCATTTTGACCTCTTCAGTGATTCATGCACTTCCGCAAGCGTTTGCGGTGACACTAGGCAGCCTTTCCAAAACAGACTAGGGTTTATTAGTCAATTGGAACATTGCATTAGGGAGTACTTAGATTAGCACAGAGAAGCAAAGGTTAAGACATTATTCAAACTGACCAACCCATGGTTACCTGGAGTGACAGTTCTGTGAAATCATCTTGGTTTCCTCTCAGTCTCTGTGCTTGTGTCTCCCAGTCCCAGGTGAGCCCCTTTGTCTTTCAAAGGCCTACTCTTAACCTAGGACTGGTCTTCACTACAGGGGAGGATCGACTGCAAATACGCAACTTCAGGTACATGAATCACGTAGCTGAAGTTTGCGTATTTGCAGCCGACATCCGGAGTTGACGGGGGTGCCGCAGGCGATCGTTTTCTCGCGTCTTCACAAGACGCGAGAAATCGATCACCAAAAGATCGATCGCTACCCGCTGATCTGGCGGGTAGTGAAGACCAGCCCCATGTCTCCTCCTGATCTTGCTGAGTTCCTGTGTTCTACCTGCTGGAGTTTTCTCTGGACATGTGTTATCTGTTCAGTGATTGGGGATCCCATTGTTTTTTTCCAGATCCTCCATTGATATGGGTCAGATTCAGCCAGACCTTTAATGACCTATTCATATCACCTCGGACAGTTACATGACATAAACACCTTACGTTTTCTACTCTGCCCCAAGAGCAACTTTTTAACCCTTTTGCACTAACTGGGCATCAATCCCTAATGAGAGAAGACATTTCCATGCATACCATTCATGAAGATATTACAGAAAATACTCACTTTGTCACCCCGTTACTCGGTTTCAATCCTGGTGCAATCCAAAGGCAAAATACATGTTCATGAAAACCATTTGTAAGAACCACACTCTCTGGCAGGGGTGATTTCATAGTACACAGGAGGAAAGTATGCTCCAGCTGTAGGAAAATACCATAATCTTCCATTCAGTATGGTGGTAGAATTGTTAAATGTCTCCTCCAGGACAGCACCATAATAAGACACTGGTCAGTCTTTTAAAAAAAACAACGCCATTTAACTCAGGTAACTCAGTGATTGTAGCTCAGTAGCTGCAATATTGTAATAATTCCCAACAACAACTACAGGAATATTTAAGGAATAGTACAAAAAGTGAGGTAATCCTGTTTATGTAAAACAAGACTGGTGGGATATGAGGGTGGATCGTGATATTCAGCTAGCAATCACTGCTTTATACTTTGCAAAACTAAAAATTCTGCGAAGGGCAAAGTTTCAACTATGCTTGCTGAAGAATGTGGTTTTCACTTGAAAGACACTATGTGGTTTGTAGTACAGCCCATCTTTTTTTAAAATCTTGTACTCTGCATTGCGTATCCCTGAGTAGTAAACTTAAAACCTAATGTTTTTTTTAAAGGGGAAAAAAGATTATACTTGTCATGATTAGTCCACGTCTCCACCATCACAGCAGGATGGAACTTTATCTAGGGAAACATGCATTTCAAAGGGTGACTTGACTATCCAAGTGAGGGGCAACAGCACTCCACGGTCTCTCTCTTTCACTTAAGAAGACAAAGGAACCAGCCTTTTGAATTTGGGAGGGAATCTGACTGGAAAATTTGGTCAGCAAGGTTGCTGTGAACATGTGACAAGGATTTTACTTCAAACCATGTATAGTTTGTTACATTTTAGTTACTAGAAAGTGCTTTATCTTTCTTATGTTATAATCATTTCTAATTTTAATACCTTATATTTGTATTCAAAGTCTCTCTCTTGGTAGTTAAATAAAGTTGTCTTATTTTTAACATAAACATAAATCCAGTGATTCAGCCCGATTGGACTAACCTTGTTATCTCCAACCTGGTTCTTGCCTACTTATTTATACCTGCTCCTGGACACTTCCACTGCTTGCATCCGACGAAGTGGGTATTAGCCCATGAAAGCTTATGCTTCAATACTTTAGTTAGTCTTTAAGGTGCCACAGGACTCTTTGTCACTTCTATAAATCCAGTGTTGCATTTAAACTGAACTGTTTGGGTAACGCCAGTTAAATTAGCAAACTGTTGCATATTGATCTTTTACAGGGGCAATGGACTGCTAATATCTGCTCGGGGTGTGATTCTCAGGGTGTGATCTGTACGCTGTCTGGATGTTTGTGAGCAGCCCAGGTCAGGAGCTACAACAACAATATATTCTGAAGCACCCAAGGTTGCAGGGCAAGTGGTGACACAACCCCACGCTGCTCTGGACTGCACTCCAGAATGTGACAATAACACAGGCAACGAAGTCCTTTGCTAATCATGCAACTCAAACTGAATGAGCCAGAGAATTACTAAGAGCTCTTGCCATGATGTTTATTTATGGATGAACGCAACTATGTTAATGCAACACTGAGATGCCATCCCAATCTCTAGGGACAGAGAACATCTTATCTACTCTGAGTCAGCTTAAGCTTTTTGAGGATTCTCCTTCAAAAAGGACATCTTTTCTGAGTCAGGCATGTGCAGAGAACCATGACAGGAGAAAACGAAGATGTACAGCAATAACTTTGCTTCCACTGTGGATGCTGAATGTAGTGCATTACTAATGCTGTCGGTAATTTGTTTAGCTCTCAATTTTAGAGTTTATTTAGGTTTATTCTGACACACCATCCATCATCACATACTAGACATAAAAGAAGTTAAAAATAAAGCTCTAGTAATGTAGTAATGTATCTAATGCTATTTCTAACCATGGTTCTTTGCCCCCGTCATTTCACTTCCACATACTGAAGCAATTTTCTTTTCATTCTTAGTCAGTCTACTTGGTAAGGATGAAAAATAATGTAACTGGGTCTTTCTAACTAGCTTCATCACTCCCAAAAGAGTCACCAGTCAACTTTTTGGTGATTGTTATTACTGTAACCCAACTAAGATTAGCAAGTCATAGAAATCAAAGGTAGACAAACTGTGAAGTCATAGCATATCCCTCTGCTAACGCAGGATTTTGTTTCCCAGAATAGATTGTCTAACCTTTATCCATTTCACTTTTAAATGTCCTCAGCGATAAGGTTTCTAGTCATTTCCTTGGAAAACTAGTCCACAGTGCAATGCCACATAGCCTCTGCTCATAGCACCTTGTGCTGAAATTCCTATCAGAACTCATAGCCAAGACAGAATTAGATTCCATGGGTGACTGCTAAGGACTATCCAGAAAATAAAGGAAGTGAAGCTGGTGGCACTATGTAAATAGTGAACTAATGTCCACACTGAGGCACTGAGCTTCTCAAGGGATCATATTTCAAATGAGATGTAAAAGCAAGGTACTAACATTTGAGGTAACTAAAGTTCCTAACTATATCGGTAGCAGTGTTAACCCTAGGTCCCTGGCTAACCACCAAATCAGATAACCAAATTCTGCTTTCCTAAATATTTCCCTGCAATATCAATTTGAAAACTTTCCTATCATAATAGGATGAACTTTTTTCCAGGTTTGAGGCCAAAGGACACTGCATGCCAATGAGAAATGACTATAATCACAGGGGTATTAACAGGCCACTTCATCTTGAATAATCCCTTAGAATATGTGTTAACTACTTATTCTAAACAATCTATTCCACCTTGTACATAGTTGTAATGCTCTGAGTACCTTTCCCAGACCTGAAGAAGAGCTCTCCTATAAGCTAGAAAGTTTCTCTCTTTCACCAACAGAAGTTGGTCCAGAAAAGACTTGACACAGCTACCACAGGGTAAACAGTGAGAGATGAAGTACCATAATTCCTAGCCACAGGAATCCATCTGTACAGCCTATTAGGATCCTTCAGGATGAAAGGTATTCTCTAAAAGAAAGCTTTCTAGCATTCAATAAATATCATTGTCCCTATTTTTTCCTGATAGTTTGCCAAAGTGATTAGTGATTTTGAGTGTCTCTTTTTGTGGGTGCCCAACCAGATACACTTTAAGCAGCTCTGATTTTCAGAAAGTGCTGAGGATCTAGTCTGAAATTCTGTCTCCATTTAAGGTTGAATATCCCAAATTCCAGGCACTTAAAGCACTAGTTACTTTGGAAACTTTTGGCCTGCCTCTTTATACACGGTTCCATTATCTGCATTTAGGTAACTTTATCATAAAACAATTCCTCTCTCTTCTTTGTGTTTATGCATTCACACACTTTCAGAAAAACTATAGCCCTTACTTCTTGCCCCTGAGAAAGAGTTTCCCGGGGTAGCTACAGTTCTGTTTACAAAACTGTCTGTTCTCCTCTTTGCACATTTTCCCTTTCTTTCATTTCTGCATTTATTCCTGTTGTGTATCTAAAATCAAGAATGGTATTTTCGCTTCACTAGACTGCACATAAATTGATGTTGCTATGGGTGCTACAGCTACTGACTTTGTGCTGTTTACTTCTCCACTAGATTTTTGCCTATAATGCTGACTTCTAGTTTGCTCACATTCCAACTCTAGCCCACCTTTTTTACTTCATAACCAAACAGAATAAATACATTATTGTTTCCCATTACTCTACTCGAGGCTACGTTTTATAAGAACTTACCAACCTTTACTTAGGTCAAGCTGTTTGGCTAAGATATTATTGCTAAAATACAATTAAAATTCCAAATAATTTCCCTAATAGTCCATTCAGGCAACAAAACAGCAGCATAGTAAAAAAAAAATCTGCTTTTCATGTACTTCTAAATGAACTGTGATTCACAAAGCAGAAACTGTCACAATGTGCCAGGATCAGACATTTGTGCATAGTAATGGAGACTTGGTGAGTCACAGTAACCGACTCACCTCAGATTTCAGTTATCAGGGAGATCTACAATTCAGATTATACCGGCTAAAGGCATGTGCAAGAAAATTGCTCTGAATATAGCTCTGATGTAAAGTTGACTCTGAAGGCAAAAGATCTTCCACAGAAATTGTGTTTTAGGTGGGGTAGAGTTGAGAGGGAGGTTTGGGGTAAGGCTGGGCCTTGGATGGACATTTTTCACACAGCTGTGAAAGCAACTTTAGTGAGTACGAAAACTTCCTTAAAAAAAAACATAACTTGTTTCCATGTAGAACTGAATAGAAGCAGCTAATGTTCTAAGTTGCAGTGTGGGGTAGGGATGGACATTTTAACATCATGAACATCCAAAGTAGTAGTAAATGTCACATACATTCGCCTCACCAAAAGCCAGACAAGCTAGAGAGCCAAAAAAAGTGTGCACACACAATGGCCAAAACATTAATACTTCCTTTAATTCCTCAAAAGACATCCCCTCCCCTGCACACAGTATGCTTTTCCTCTCCTAGCGTAGGAATCAGGGCACAAGAAGTGATCGGTCACATTGTGCATGCAGTTGGCGAGTTCTTGTAGTGTTTAAAAGGCTTGATGAAGAAATGGGAAATTAAAATGGCATGATCTATGACAGCCTAAACACTTGCAAATATTCAAATCACTCTTTATTCAACAATATATATATATATTCCCACATGGCCTTAGTACCAGGTAATTTAAAAGTTAACAGTCCGATCCTGCAAGGTGCTGAGCACAGTCTAAGAGGTGCTGAAACCTTCAACTCTCATTTACTACACTCGGAGCTGAAGGTGCTCATCATCCCTGGAATGAGATTTTAAACATTTCGTGAAATTGCATCTTTGAAAAGCAATAGAAATACTGAACCCTTGATCAAACTAACGAATCTCTCTCAGCTCCATAACTGAAATGTTGGTCTTGAACATATTTCATGATATCTGGAATCTTGTCATACTGAAAATAAAAAGTATCATGACATCCAAGTAAAATTTTCTGCTGAATTAGAAAAAAACCCCACTAATCACAGGTTGCCAAACTGCATTAGCATCCACATAGCAGACCTTTTATTAGAATGTACTCTTCCAGTATGGGGAGTGAATGATATCAATGTCTACTGAATTCTGGGAGGTGCCAATCTGGCCAACGTGATCCACGTGTATTTTGATGAAAGGAAGAAAAACATACTGGTATTCTCCTTCTGCCCTCAAAGAACATGCAGATCATTAGAGCAGAGCTAGTTTTCCAATTCAGCCATCAGTTTCATATAATTGTTTTCAGAACTCCTTGCCAACCTAGCAAAAAGGATAAAAAGGCAAGCAAGCTTCAAGAACTTATTCCAGTTTATTTAAGTGTCTAACTAACCTCCAGGATAGGCAGTTGCAGATAGCACTGCAATATAATTAGTTTTTCCTGTCTAGAACCAAATAGCCCTCGTCACCTCCTAAACCTAGATGCCCTGCATGACCAAACAGAGCACTGTTTTTGTTTCAGCAACCCAACACCTGTCTACTCATTTTTATTCAATCTCCTATTAGGATCAAATCTATCCAATGCTGACTTATTGCTTCGCTTGCATCGGATTTACTTATAATACATGCAACTAAACTTATTCCATGGACTGCATTTACAATGATAAGAAACTTCATACCTTTAATGGTACTGCAACAATACGAATATATGCAATTTAAACATGAAAGACTCATATTACATTTCTAGAAATTGTAATATTTGCAATATTTTTGGTTGTGCAAACTGGGATATCTTAAGAAGCCTGCAGTCCCTTAGGTATTGAATAGAGTTCTGTTTCAGGTGGGTAAGTTAGGAGTCAATTAGTAATCAATTTTGACCCCAACATCTCCCTATCGGTTTTCAGGGCTAATGAGGAGAGAAGAGCAGGAAATTATTAAATGAGTCTAATACAGCCTCTTCAGAGATCCTGAGTTTCTGTGTTAAACAAAATCAATCACTGCCAACTGAAAAGCATGTTAAATATCATATATGAACTTTGTGTCACATAAAGATGCAGTAGAGAATAATGCAATTAGAAATAATTATTGCAAAAAAGGTACTAGACTTTAATTATCCTAACATATTATGTCAAGGAGCTCTTTAAAAAGTAGGAGGAAAAAGATCTAATAGGAATGGAGGGAAAAAAGAGAGGAAAGCAAGTATTGAAATACCAAATATTAGTGTTTTCTTTTCAGTGGTTTCAAAGTAGTCAAAATAACAATACACAGTAGTACAGGGGTTCCCAAACTTGGTTCATGGTTTGTTCAGGGTAAGCCCCTGGTGCTTTGTTTACCTAAACGTCCGCAGGTACAGCTACTCACAGCTCCCAGTGGCCACAGTTCACCATTCCTGGCCAATGGGAGCTACGGGGAGCGGTGGCTCGGCATGATTCTTTCCGCAGCTCCCATTCGTTGGGAATGGCGAACCGCGGCCACTGGGAGCTGCGAGTGGCTGTACCTGTGGATGCTCAGGTAAACAAAGTGTCTCACTGCCTGCCAGGAGCTTACTCTGAACAAGCCACAAACCAAGTCTGGGAAGTCCTGCAGTAGTATCATGCAGAAGATAATTCCTTTAAACAAGATTTCAAGGCTGGAATCATATTTTGGTACTGCAGTGTAACATATTGAAATAGAAAGTTCATATTGTAGATGTAAACACATCCATAATCTGAACTTAAATTAATGACCTAACGATGCCCACAGATATCCATCTTCTAAATGGAAATTAAAACCAGGGATATTTTGATTTCTTTTAGCTGCATTCAACAGCAAGAGGGCAGTCCATCTCTTACTGCAACTGTCCTCTTTGAAACAGGATTAGATCATCACCAATTTTTAATGCCCCGCAGCAGGGTGCACATAAACTGTTAGTTTGTGTCAGGTTAGTGCGGGGTAGATTCACAACCCAGCTTGTGCAATCTTTTGTGTACACAAACCTTTAGATTCACAGGATTAGATTGTATTGGGCCAGGGCACAGAATTTCAGTGCTAGGAGTCTGTGGAGCGCTGAGCCAAGAAGAATGCCTCCTGACACTCTGGTGAGCTCAGCAAGTGATTTCTATATAATCTTTTATGAAGATCTAAAACCTCATACTTTGGAGCTTAAACCAGTCTCCTGCTATTGAGGTTAGAAGGTGACATCCCACATCTGCTCACAGTGGAGCTTCTTGTACCTTCTTCTGAGACATGTGGTACTGGCCAACGTGGGAGACAAAATACTGGACTAGGTAGTACACAGGTCTCACCCATTATGATAATTCCCAGGTTCATATCAGAAAATCCTTATGTCCCTTTTTGAAACTAGTATTTTAGGACACGATTGTGAGCAGCAAAAATATACCCCAAGTATTTCTACTATTTTGCCCACTTAGAGCACAGTTCATTGCTGCACAGTATGAATGTCACCTGAGCAGAACATCTGCATTTAAACGATGAATAGCAAGTTCCTGATTAATACACCTGTCCTGACCATACATGTTGACTGGAGCACCAAAAGAAGAGAGGAAAACATTAATGTAAATCAATGAGAGAGTGATCATAGCATCTCGTATGACTCACTGATAATCTGTTAAACATCAGGGCACTTCAAATTTAATCTCCAGATAAAAGTGGATAAAAGTGATACTGCACTTGTGGAAGAATTCTAATACAATCATGTGTGTGTGTATGTTGAGTAGGTTTCTCTCTCTCAAGTGAGCACCCGCAAACATACACAGCATTATTTGAGTAAGGCTATACTGGTCGAGACTGCTTTTTTGAACAAGAACTAAATTCATTGCAATATTGTACATATATATCCAGTCAACCTCTTTCCTCTAATCAATCTCCTATTCCTCCAATTTAAAATGATGCTGAAGAATGGGTCATACACAGACAAGTTACTCTGGTGACAATCCAAATGGCTATATTGAATTGCCATATATTGTTAAAGCAATGTTAATAAACACTTCATTACAGAATTTGATCTAAAAAGAGGGTCTATAGATCTCCAGAATGCCAAAAACAGAAAATTATGAGGCAAATACTAAGCTATACCACCACTACTCCTACAATATAGGTATGAAATTACACCATAGCCATTAAATACAGTTACACCATTCTTTCTTTCAGCAGAGAAGAAATATGGATCAACTCAAGCTAGAAAGCAGAGAGAACACTAAGGTCCCTTTCAAGCTACATTAGTACGGGGCCATATTTAGAGAAGAATGATTGGAAATGAGTACATCAGAGTTCCTCATGCTAGCCAAATATCTAAAAGTAAACCTTTGTTCTTTATACTTTACTGAGACATGGTGCAGAGTTGTGCCTGCTTCTAGTTTTCTAGGATCTGAAGCACACACTTTCATTTCTTAGGAAACAACACTAGTTAATATAGCAGTAGAAATCACAACTGACTTTGGTAATCAATTCAGAACTTGTAGAGATTGCTCTTGGTACAAGACGTATAAGAGCCCTTACATTTCCTACTCTCCTTGCCAAATAACTGATATCAGAATTCAGTCCTTCAGAAAATATATAGCATAACAAAATATACCCTAGAATCATATTCAACACAAAACAATGAGTAAATGGTAATTTGATACCACTACCAGAATGTGCTCTGCATGCATTTTGCTAAATTTGATACAGAAATCTGTCAGTGGACTTCTGGACACTGCCTTGTGCAAAGTCCTAATCTGAGCATGTTGGGCTGATCCTTGGCTCCGGCAGTGGTTGCTTAAGTCAAATCAATAAAAATCAGTGTTCAGAAACTTACACAAGTCAATAAGCCCTCAGCCCACAGGGTTTCCATCTACAGCTCCCTCCCTCGTACTTCAGGAGGTTCTAAGTCTTTTAGAGGCAGTCTGGCAGGGAGTTGTTGGCACTGAAGTTCCAAGCTATTTCACTCCATCTCTTCCTATCTCTCTTTACACTTGTGCCGGCTTTCATTCCCTATAGCAGCTGGGGGGGGGGGGTCTGTCCATAACTGACACTTCTCACAGTTGGTGGGGAGGAGGGGGAAAGCTGGTTTTGCTGTCTGCAGGCATAAAGGGTCATTAGCCCCTTCCTGTTGTGTTTGTAGACACCACCACAAAGCCAAAGGGTGCTCCTGTATCAGAGGTCCTCATACTACTAACTAGTATTTTCCTAACTGCTGCTTTTGCTTAGTCTTCATCTTCAGTGCTTTTGTGCTAATTATTAAAGATCTGGGGTACAATTCAGCCATTCATACTCACAAAACATAGAGGAACCTTTACTCCACCAGCAGTCTCAGTAAAACCACAGAGGGACTACTCACAGAATATAAAATGGGTGAATTGGGACATTAATTCAGAGCAGATTATCTAAATGATATTCATATTTTAAAAAATCTTACCATTAGAGTATCTTCATTCTGGAATAGGAGACTGTGATGGGGCTTACTTCCATCACCTATTAGACAGGGGTTAAGAGCCAATTAGTGTAGCTGTGATTGATTGATTACTGATCAGAGGGGAAGGAGCTAGATTAGGATCATTAGGCACCAGGGCCTTTTAGGGAACCTGAGAGAACTCAGTAGAAGAGAGACAGAATAGAAGGTAGGACTCTCCTGTGGACAGAAACTCACAGAGAGCAAGCTAGGCTCCTGTAGGAAGGGAGCCCTGAAATAGGATTAGTGAAAACACTTCAGTGGAGTCCAAGATGTGAGGAGAATATTTAGATCAGGATATAGTCTGTGGGTTCTCTGGGCTGGAGCACCCACAGAAAAAAAATAGTTTGGCCCTGCCCAAACAGATTTTTGGTGGCAGGTTGGTGGAGCCTGGGAGAGGCAAGAACAAGTTCAGGGCCCCAGGAGAGAGGGCAAAGTGGGGGCAGAAAGAGGCAGAGTGAGGGTGGGGCCTCAGGGGAAGTGGTGGAGGAGTGGTGGGGCACTCGCAGGGAAAAATAAAAGTCAGCACCTTTGGTTCAGCAGAGGAAGCAAAAGCTGAGAGGACCTAGGGAGAACCCAGAGACCTGAGAACCAAGAGGAGGCTGTGTAAAGCATAGCTGCAGTTCAGCAACACACACGGACTTAGAGGTAGGAAGGGACCCAGGGAAACAGTAGCATATCTGAAGAAGCAGACTGAGATGCTTAATAGAGGGTTCCTGGGTCAGAATACAAAGATGAGGGAAGATATGAGTTCCCCCACCAGCCCCTGAGGAAGAGGCATCCAAGCCCAACAGAAGGAATCTTGAGCCTAAGGTGGGGTTGAAGAGTGACCTGAAAGGACAGGCTGAGGAACAGCCCAAAGGGTGGGGATTGAGAAGGGAGGCTTTTTTTGTGATGGGATGTTTATGAACTTTCTCTCTGATCTCCTTGTTACCCCAAAAGGGGACCGAACCACATATGACAAATCCAAGCCATGGAAGATCTGGTGAGAGGCAGATGGCCTGGAGGAGGTACTGAAGACAAGGACATTTTGTAGTATCATACCCTGACATAAAGAGGTGCAATGGATGGTGAATACATTACACTTCACAGGCAAAGAGTCAAGCAGATGACTGAAGATCAGAAATGAAGACCAAACTTTCCAGTAACAAGTGTCAAAAAGATATTTTGTGTGTCCCTATTGAGAAAGCTGGGTTTGTTTTTAATTTTGGCATTGAGGACTATGTGACTAAGAGTGAACAGAAATCTCTAATGGACAAAAAACCCCACCAATATCGATAACTGCAGATGTTTTCTCTCTGTAAGAAAAAAAATATCCTACCATATGTTTGGTTGTCACATTCCTAAAACGATGGTACTTTGTTAAAAACCTGAAGGATGAACAGCTCCTTGTGAAGATTACTTCTCTGAACTGGCCAGCAGAGAGTGTTCAATAGCAACTTCCCAAACACTTTTCCTAGCAACTAAATATGCTAGCATCTTTAGAATATTCTACATCTACTTCCTCGGGCAGCAAAAATTGTTTGTGTTCTTGAGACTGAGCCATCTCTCCAACCCACAGAGTCATTTATTTTTGGTATTAGTTGTCAGCATTAAATATATTCATAAGCAGGAGACTATAGACAGGAGACAATCATATTTTCTACTTTAAGGGGAAACTGTACTTATGTTGAAACCAGATGGACACTGTCTGTCATAGTGCTGGGGAAGTCTTCTCTCTGTTTTCATGAGACCATGTCTGAATGAGCATTGTAGAAACTATATTCTCTTTCTTTTATTTAGAATTTGTTACCTCCTTCTAGCAGGTTATAGGTCTACTTGAACCCTGATTCCAATGTCCCTAACTACATGCTGGAAACAAAATAAATGAATCTTAAAAGTGTTTGCAAGTGCAGCACTTAATAAAGGGCATACAGTTTCCAGTTTATACCTTTCAGCGTAATCTATACTAACTGAATCCATTAGATTTACCTAGGAACAGCATTCCAAGAGGAGCTGTGGAGGCAAAAATACCTAACTGGCTTCAAGGCTGAGCTTGATAAGTTTATGGATGGGATGGTATGATGAGACTGCCTACAATGGCATGCAGCCAATATGCAGCTACTGGGAGCAAATACAGTCGGACCCCACAATACCACAACGATCAGGATTCAAAAATACCCGATCGTGGTAAACGCAGGGTTGCAGTATTGCGGGGTCGCGGGACATCAAAGTGCCGCACGCCACCGCCATCGGGAGCCCCGTGTGCCCTGCGTTATAAGTAGATTCGCGCTATAGTGGGGCGCGGTATTGCGGGGTTCCACTATATCACCAATGGCCAGTTACGGGACACTAAATGGGGATGGCTCCGAGTTACTACAGAGAACTCATTTCCAGATGTCTGACTGGTGGGTCTTGCCCGTTATGTCTGGGTCTGACTTATTGCCATATTTGGGCTCGGTCAGACTGGCCAAGACTCTGGGGGTTTTCACCTGCCCCTGCCATATGGGATAAGGGTCACTTGCAGGTTAACATTAGTGTAAATGATAGATTCTCTATAACGTGAAGTCTTAAAACCATTATTTGAGGAATTCAGTAACTCAGCCAGAGGTTATAGGTTTATTACAGGAGTAAGTGGGTGAGGTTTTGTGGCATGTAACATACAGGAGGTCAGAGTAGGTGATGAAGATGGTCCCTTGTTGCCTTAAAGTCTATGAAATAACAGGAATTGTAAGACAAAGTGCAAACCGCAGAGTAATCCATAGTCACAGTAGTCTGCTTGTAGCTTTTGCTTTTAGCTGATGATTTCATCACTTATTTCAAATGTGAGGGATTGCAAAATGTACACACAGTCTTTGGCTGTCTGAAAATTTCCAACCTCCTACAGTAATCAGGTGGAGAGATTATTGTGCTACTCCGTATGTCTCACCAGAGCCACTGATAATATAGAATGACAGAAAAGAGAGTATGGAGCCAGGGCCATCAATCCTGTGAAAGGAAGTGCTGCATGCTATTATGAAAATGAAGACTGGGAAATCACTGGGGGTAGATAACATACCTGCAGAATTGTTAAAATGGATTGGCAATCGTAATATTAAAATTATGTGGAAAAATTGTAGTGATATATGGATGACTCAAAATTAGCTAGAGGACTGGACGAAGGAAATTTTTCTGCCTTTCTCAAAAAAGGCAGACATGAAAGCTGTAGTAACTATCATACCATCACCCTAGTATTGTATGTGAGCAAAGTTCTTCTCTGCATAATTCAGAATAGCATGAAACAAAGGATAGAAGCAGAACTACCATCATAGCAATCTGTTTTCAAGGCACATGTGACCAAATGGCAAATATTAGTCACATCACTGGAAAAATGCAGAGTACAATCACCCACTGATCACATGCTTCACTGACTACTCAAAAGCATTTGATACTGACTGACATGACCATCTTTGGAGGATATTGGCAGATATGGGGATTCCAAAGCATTCCAAATTGGCAGATATGCAGAGTCCAAAGCATGAACTCTTGGCAAGTCTCTTCCACCTACATCAGCCATGGTGCGAACAGTAGCAGCTGACAGTCAGTGGTTTTCCACTGGGCAGTCTCTGAGACAAGAGTGTATTTTATTGCAAGCCTCTAACTCAAAATGTATAATGAAACAAAGCTTAGAAGGTTTTCAAAAAGTAGAACAAGCTTGGATTGCCATTGCTGGAAACCTAATTGATGTCACAAATGCTGATGATATAACACTATTTGAAACAACTATGATGCAAATGTTGGAATCTGTAAAAACCAGTTAGTGAGGAACATGGACTATTCCTGAATGTGATGAAAACAAAAAGCACATATGTTGACTCAGCTAACAAAAATAGGATGTAAGCAGAAATCATAATTAACAGACAAGCTAGAGAGGCAGCAGATTAATTTAATTATCTGTGATCACATATAGCCAATCAATGAAGCTGTGTCAAAAAATCGGAAAAGACAAGGGATAGCTTGCTAAGGTATTGCCTCCCTTAAGGAAGTGTGGGAAAACCATTCTATCTCAAAAGGGGCAACTGGTGAAAAGCCTAATTTTTTTTCCATACAGATTTATGGATGTGAATAAAGTTAATGCTTCTGACAAGAAGAAAATTGAAGCTTTTGTAATGTGCTGCTGGCAAAGACTCTTGCATATCTCATGGACAGAAAAAAAAAGATGAATGCCTATGTTAGAAAAAAATATTGGAGAGAAGCAGACCCTGATGTCAAAAATCAATAGAAGCAAACATATATACTTTGGGCACTTTAGGCATAGGAAATAACCTTCAGAAAGTTATCATGGAAAGAATGGTGGAGGGTCATCATAGTAGGGAATGATCAGTGAGGAGATGAATGAATGGTGCTGCAAATCAGTGGAAGGTCAGATGCTGAGTGCTTGAAGACAGGATGGATCATGAAGGCTTCTGAAAATTCTGCTGATATAATTGTTCTGCAGACATGAATAAATAGATTTATTTACAATAATCTACTCTAGTTGTATAAAGATGATTACCAAGGATGTTGGCAGCAAAACGAGGTGTCATACTAACTCCTCCCACCCATTCCACAGATATAGAGACATTTTTCTTTTTGTCAAATGAAAACGAGATGGGACCTCCACCAGTCTGAAAGTTGAGCCCAGTTAACATGTGACCTCCTTAATTCTCTAGCAAAATTTGTGAGTGCATCTGATTTGTAGATGCAAAACCCATACTTGCCCTCACAAAACCTACCTTCTTACTATCACACTGGGTAATTGCACATCATTTGCTATCAAACGGGCTTGCATAATTTACATAAATAGATATGATGGCCCACTAAAAATTCATCCCTTAGGTACCCAATGAAACCATGCAGTATGTTACTGAAAACAGGGAGGAAGAAAATTATTGTAGATGGAGTCCCACAATCGATGACAGAGATAGCCGAGAAAATGAACTGATCTACAGAGTACCAACAATAGTGAAAGCAAACTAAAGAAACAGAACGTATATGACGTTCTATGCTTAGCTCTGTGGGTAGGCACTGAAATCCCCATTGAGCGGTCTTTGACAGTCAATGGGTGAGATCAAATTCTGATGTAATGGCATGAAAGATTTTTATTTAAGCACTCAAGTTGATATGTGAGTCATTTTTCAAAGGCAATCTTCATTGTATCCATATAGAAGCATCTTTCTTTTGTTGTTGTTAACAGAGTCTAGATCAAAATATGTCATTTTACGTCAACTATTTTTAATATATACTTCACATCATATTTTATTTCTTCTAATTGCAATACAAATGTTTTCTAATAAGGTTACCTCAGCAAGCTTACAATGAAGATTGCACCACTGCTAATGTTCTACTTAGCTGTAACAGCAGTTCATTTGCTTCACAAAATGATTTCAAAGTGAAATATTTTCATACCTCCCTCTACATCAGCATTTTTTCAGGTTGCAGGCTCTACTCAGCCACTGCAGCTGCAGTGAATCATTTTATAATGATCATTTTAATGAAGGAAGAAATACTATGCAAGTAAGATATATACATATTTTCTTATCCAATCACAAATGCTTTTTTCAAGAACACTAACTTTCATGGAGGAGTGTCACTTTAGCCTCAGTGGTATTAAATCTTTGAGTCTAGATTACAGTAAGAGCATTTTTGGTTTCACAAAGAACTTAAAACAACAACAAAAATCCCATTCTAGAGAGCTCATGGGTTTCAGCATCATTCATATTAAAATACAGACTATATTAGTCCAATGCTATTAACATCTCACTTGCATTACCAAACTAAATCAGAAATGAGGATGCTAAAGAAGAAAAATACCACTGATTCATTGTCCTTTGGGGAACATATGCTATTAATGAGTAATTCTTGATTTTGAGGAATTCAATCATATCATCACAAAACTAACCAATTAGTAGGTTAGCTTACACATATAATAATGCCAGATACACATAACTTTTTTTATCTGAATAAACAATTAAACGTGATGACTTTTGTGCTCGGTAGATACTGATTGAATGGATTTTTGCCTCTTACCATCCACGCAGGCTGGCCTTGCTCTTGTTGTACCGGCAATCTGTCCTTTTTTACATGCACAGCGAGCTGTTTGTCGGGCTATAGTCCTTCGGGGCTGACTGCTATCTCTGTCCAAAGTAACAATCTCACATGTACCTGCAGCCAGTTGACCTGGAAAAAGAACCAGCAACAGGTACCAGAGTCACTGAATGCACTACAGGCAATCTATTACAGCTGAATAGAGTCATGGCCCAATGTCACGGCAGACACGCCACAACAAATGGGAATCCAGCTGATGGATATAATAAAACTGAGATGCCATACAATTTTTTTTTTTGGTGGTGGACATGTGAAAACCTTGCAAACTGGTTCTGTCAGAAGATGGTTATTGTTCTATAAAAGCAGGAAAGCTAGGGTCAGGCAGATTACTTTTATGTTAGTTGGCGTAAAGGAACAATCAATTTTTGCAGCAATTAAATTAAATGTGGCACTGTCTGTACATGTGTTGAAAACAAATGTTTGAAAATACCAAAGACAAATTTCAGAAAATATTGCAAACAGCGCCCTTTCTATTAAAGTAAATCTTAATTACAGGATTTTTTCTTTGAAAATCTAGTTTTATCACAAAGCATTTCAAAGTTGAGCATATTTTTCAATCCCATAATTTAGCTTCCATGCCATCACAATAAACTACAAAAACACTTACATGTATATTTCCTATTTGATATTAGACTATGATCCTTTTATACACTAATCATGCCCTCAACTTGCAAACCACATCAAGATGACACTATTTAAGGGCCAAGCATACATATGTATAAGTTTCCCTGATCTATGTTATTTTCTCCTGAAATACTACGAAAACCCTTCCAGTTTGATGCTGGATTTCATACATGCTCTAGAAAGTAACAGAATTTTTTTTGGTGGAAGTTATGCCAAAAGTGAATTTTGAAAATTTGAGATGTCACATTCCTTTTGAAGATGTTGACAACATGGCACTCATAAAGGCAAATGTTAACTTTTGTTAGCAAGACAGATACATTATAGATAATACAGTGGTTAATAAGGTTGAAAAACAGACTATCACTTTTCACCGGGCAGGTGTATTATTTATCTCTTCTAGATTTTATATTACAATGCAAGATAACACTTTTATTTGGTCTTGTACTTGCATTCAATCAATTACAACCATTTATATGAACATGTGCAAAAATGTGCCTGAAATTCATAAGCTAACTACATCTAGTTCTCAGAATACTTAAAATGGAATAAATGCCAATCTGGAGACAATAAACCAGGCTGTGCAATTTCAACAATATTTCTAGTAAATGGTTTCAGGTCTATTGAAAACTTTAATGTTTCTTGTCAGGTGGGTCTTATGATGTAAGGTGCACATTTGAGCAAGCAGGTAAAGACTGTGATATCTGATCTTTTGCTACCAGAGTTCCATAAACACTCTTATTTCACAAAAAGCTACCTACAAACAAAGATAAATTCAAATGAAGTAAACTCTAAATGATTAAAATAAGATTTTTTTCTAGATGTAATACAATTTTCACCTAGTAGATTATTGCCCTTCATTTTTCTTGGCTTATGTTTCATGGCCCCTCCCCCTGGAAAACGTGAATAAGATTTCTGAGACTGTCAGAGGAGCAAAATATTGATGGGTCTCATCCAGCCACTGGGGTTGATTCACCAATGAGTTGCTCTAATTTTATGTTGGTGAAACTCCATGATATCAGTGACTTATACCAGGGTAAAACTAGAATAATACAATGATGAATCAGGAACATAGCATTCTACAGACTACTATACATATTCACAGATCTATATTAATCTATATAAAGGTTTTTGAAAGCACCCACCACCATATTATCAAGTGCCTCCTAGTTAAATTAGATTTGCACAGTGAGATTTTTAGAGAATTTCATGAACCTTCTTCTCTTCTGCATTCCCTGGTTAAGATCTTAAGCAGGAGCAATTTCTTTTTAATTATTTTATTTGTTTGCTTTGTCTGCCTTGGAAAATTATTCCAAAGTTGACACCCCTTAAATTGAAGGGGAAAGAAAGACATAAAAACAGCAAAACAGAGGTTTCTCCACATCTCTTATAGATCTTTTCCTGCGCTTTGGGAGCTGCATTGTCCCAAAGGAATGTAAATACATTAATGAGTCATGTGTAGAGATGCAGTCATTGATGTGGCTACAACTTAACCCTTGATGAATTTAAATATCATGACTGAGACCTTGGAGTGGTAACAGAAATAGAATGGAAACCAATGGAGGGATAGAAGCACAGAGGTGATGAGCTCACAGTGACTCTTCCCACTCAGGCGGTGGGCTGCTGTATTCTGGACAAGCTGGAGTTTCTCCATGCTTGCTACCGTCAGTCCAAAATGCAGTTAGTACAGTAATCCAGCCTGGGGGATGACTGTATGAATCACTGTGGCAAAAACCTCATGTGGAAGGAAAGGGACAAGTTTCCTAGTAAGATGCAGATGGTTACCCGGTTTTCTAGACTAAGCACAGAGTATGATAAATGGGGATAGTTGCCTTCAATAAGACAGCTCATTCATTGAATCAGTTCTCCCTTTGGATCCATTTCTGAGCTAGAAATGCACAGGTATCACAATCCAAAACTGATAAAACTCTAAAAAAATGGAAGCACTTCTGTAACCACAGAAATCAAAAATACCCATAACTTTCTTTAGTCAATGGGAATTCTGGGCACTCAACACCTTTTATTTAAAAAAAGAAAAAAATAATGTTTATTGTTCAATTCTACAAATGTTCCATGTGTGAGAATCCTATCAAGGTCAATGACAGTTCTGTGAATACATGCATACAAGCTGCATAGGGGGGAGGAAAAATGAGTCTCCAGGTGAATCGATCAAATTCTAAAATGTGTCTTAAAATAGAGTCTATATTCTTGAAAAAATAAAATTAAATGCCAGTTTGCTAATGAAACAAAGATTTCCTTTCAGGTTATTTTTAGGCATACTGGTTTGCAATTTCTGCAAGACAGACGTATTCCAAAGAACCTTTAAGATGCATATCATATGAGAGAGACCACCTTTTGTAAGATGTTTGATGTCCTTCATACCACATCCCAAAGATGCAGTACAGTAATTGCTCATGAAGGAGGGTCTGCATGACGATCTATTTAATTTTAGTTCTGTAGGAAATAACAGTTGTTCTCTGCCACAGAATAAAATAATCCATTTAAAAGAAAGTCTGCTGTGATTATAACAAATGTGATATAGTTACGAATTTCTCTCTTGCATACACTGAAAAACAGAAGACTTCATTTTTCCCTAACACAGAAATTCAGATGGAGACAAGACCTTCTCCATTTTATAATATGATACAAACAGAACCTGATCTAAAGGGATGGTTTTACTAAGGGTTTTAGCTTCCATATTCATCCAGGAACTTTATTTCTAAATTACACATGCAGGCTTATATTGTAGTTTCACTGAATAATTTTCCATGCACCACCAATTTGATGCCTAGCAACACAAGCTCTTTTTAGTTCAAAATGCATACAGGTAGATGTTATTAAAAATCTCAGCTAGTTTCAGGCTCTGTTTGTGATTGAACACGATGCCAGCAGTTGTTTCAAATCAGATCATCGTAATAAATTCTTCAGTTTGTTATTGAAATACTGAAGTGTTCTTGACAGGCCAGATCCTGAGTGATGCTGAGCACCCGCTAAAATAAGTCAGAGTTCTAAGTGGTTTATCATTTCTCAGGATTTGCAACAGATATTAACCTGAAAGTGTCCAATGAGTCTATACATATTTTGTTTAGAAGAAAAGTGACTATGTTTAGGAAAAGCTTGAAAATATTAATTCCATATTTCCTTCTTCCAAGGAAATATTCCAGAACAATATGTCTTTCCTTGACAATCACCTGAACAGTATGATTACATTTAAAATGTTTATTTAGCCCTTTACACCTTTATTTTAAAATACAGTGGAAAACAATAGCACTAGGCAATTGGAGGGAATTAATTTAACCTAACGAAACAAATTATATTCTCAAACTTACAACAGTGTAATTTCAGTTTAATTCCAAATTTGCATTGGTGCAATTGAGAAGTCAGTGAAACAACTTTATAAGTACTGTCACAGAGCAGAATTTGTTTCATACTCTATAACTGAATATAGAAAAAAAAGACATTTACCGAAACAGCATGGTTTCAAGATAGCTCTCAACTGAGAGTACTATTTCAAACCTAATTTACGCTACAAATGCATTCCAATTTCTCAAGAAACATATACATTAAAATGAACTAAAACCCTTTTCCATCACTAAAATATCTGATACTGAAAATATTTGTCTCAATGATATTCATTCTGTAACTGAGGAGCATTTAGAATCCAAATCTTTTATTAAAACATATACATGCTGTGGTTGTTTAGGTAAAGCAGTGCAAACTGGGATCCTTCAGGCATACTACTCTAGGACAGCAACTCTCTTTAAATGTCCTTAACTGTTTCCTACTGGGTATGACTGTGCTGATGATCAAAGAACCCAAGGCTTAATCTGTCACTGTTACTGAAAGAAAGAGGTATTACTTTGGATAATTCCTTCATTACAGATTTATCCTGCAGAGATGCCATAAGATAAAAAGCATTGGACTCTTGTGACACAGTTTTGGGGAATTTGTGGACTCTTGCAGGATCTTCTGTAGGATCTCTGTTGAGTTACATATACAGGGACAAATTCTGCTCTCATTTACGTCAGTGTAAAACTGCAGTAACTCCAACTTCAACAACATTATTCTGGATTTACACTAGTGTAAAATATAATTTGGCCCATATTTTGCAGTGCCTACATTTAGAAGTTTTTCAGCTAAAAGCCTTCTATGAATCATAAGTAAATACTATGAATTAACAAGTGAAAAATCAGATGAAGCTCTGCTCTTTTTAAGAGTCTGGTTGAAATATTTTCAGAGTAATGCAGCCATGAAACAGTACAGTATTCCCTAAAGTAACCACTAATCTTCTTGTCATTTTCAAACTATTACTTCTTAACCATTTCACACATATAAGCAGAAACACTGAATACCATATGATGTTTACCATTTTAAATTTTCTTCCTGTTCAGTACATCATTTCCAAAAACGATTCACAATGGTGAACAAATTCAGGACATAGCAGTGTTAATTCTCAGATGCCTGCATAGTCACATGTCCAAATTAACACGTTGGCAGTACATTATATTCTCCAGGAAGGGAATAGTAACAGTTTGGAGTACTGTGTTGAGGAAGAAACTTGTTCACTACCATGGCAGAGGACAGAGACATAATAACTACCCATGTGATAAAGCACCCGAGTACACAAGATAAGTGTTTCTGGTTGGTGGTATGTTGAAATGAGTTAGATTCATCCCAGTTATGCTGTCACAGGATCCATGCAGGTTTTCTCCCTCATGAGCCTGCACCCTGTGCTTAGGATGGTGTAATAAAGAGTCCTCCATGCCTTGATTTTCTGGTTCACCCACATGTCTTTATTCATAGTGTTCATGCAGTTCTCAGATCCCCCAACAGCTAGTGCCCCCCCCCCCAGACTCCCCCCAGGGTCTCCTGGTCTTTGAGGCTTCCTTCCTTGGTAAGGAGCCACTGATATTGCCCTCCTTTCTCCTCTCAGGCTAACCTCCTCACTGAGCTTTGCTCAGTTCTTTAATAGCCCTCTAGTGCCTCAGCCCATCCTTCAGCACTTAGCTCAGCATGTTCCTCTGAGGCAGCCCTCCTTAGGACTTGCAGTTGGGCTCCCTGCTGAATACTTGCCTCTTTAGCCCTGGCCTCCTGGCCAGAAAGCAGGCTACAGCCAGCATTTTGGCAGGGCCTTAAAGAGGTTTACAACTGCCCTGCCACAGATGAAAATCCAAATGTAGAGCAATTATTTATGTTTGTCTCCCACACCATTATTTATGTTTGTCTCCTGATGAGTGGACAAGGACAGGCCAAGTATTGGCAACATCCTTGCACTCCCCATTACTATCAGACAAATTATAGCTGCTGTCTTTTGAGTCAACTTAGGGGGCAAAGAGCTTCTCTCTGCACCCACAGAAGGCGAGATATGATCTGTCCTACCTGCTCTCACCTAAATCTTATGACTATTAATGGAATACACCCTTAGTCTGCAGAATAATGTACAGTTTCTTTAAAGTTTTCTCAGTGATGATTCCTCAAGTAACTTTTCTTTTTTTTAAGTTCCCTTAATTCTGCTTAGACAGTGAGTCTAAAACACCACTCTAAATGTGGAAGTCATGTAACCAATGTTGCCAGCAATAAACACAAATGATAAGGAACACCTGGGTTCTTTTCTTTACAGAAGTCATCCATGCAAACACTATGGATTCCAAAACTCATCTGCACAAAGCTACTATGAAAAAGAATCTAGAGAGGGGAAGCACACAATGTTGATGCTAGATTTCAGTTAATCTGTTCCCAAGACCTCTATCAGTAACAAAAAGAAAACAAATGCAGGCTTTAATACATGTATGCTGAGATATTAATTGAGGATTTGGCCAACTGTATGTTATCCTTCTAAAAACTACGAGAAACAGCATTAACCATATCCCATTCACCTATCTTTTTTACTCTGTACATATTAAAACAAACCCATCTTGTTTACAAAACAATAACCACAAGAGAAGAACAAAAAGTTCTTTCATAAGGATGAGGCTATTTTCTGAGGAAAGGTGGACAGCAAGAAGAGTTAGTTTTCCTAAAAATTGTTCACTAAGGGCTGGTCCCCACTACGGCTTAACGTCGACTTTAGCGACGTTAAGTCGATATAAACATGTACCTGTCCTCACATGCATGCCATTTGAGTCGATCTAAAGGGACCTCAAAATCGACTTCTGTATTCCTCCCTAACGAGAGGAGTAGCGCTGAAATCGAACTCTCTGGGTCGATTGTGAACTAGTGAGGATGCATGTGACAACTAGCCTCCGACCTTCCACAATGCCCGTTTGCTCCCCAGGGGACCAGCCACCACTCCGAGCAGCTCTGCGGCCCCCCGTGCCCGCCTGAGCAGCTCCGCGCCGGCTCCCCCCCCGTCCGCCCGAGCAGCTAGTTCCGCGCCGGCTCCCCCCTGCCCGCCCGAGCAGCTAGCTCCGCGCCGGCTCCCCCCCCCGCCCAAGCAGCTAGTTCCGCGCCGGCTCCCCCCTGCCCGCCCGAGCAGCTCCGCGGCCCCCCGTGCCCGCCCGAGCAGCTCTGCGCCCCCCCCGTGCCCGCCTGAGCAGCTCCGCGGACCCCCCGTGCCCGCCCGAGCAGCTCCTCGCCGGCTCCCCCCCACCCGCCCAAGCAGCTAGCTCCGCGCCGGCTCCCCCCCGCCCACCTGAGCAGCTCCGCGGCCCCCCCGTGCCCGCCCAAACAGCTTCGCGGACCCCCCGTGCCCGCCCGAGCAGCTCCACGGCCCCCCGTGCCCGCCCGAGCAGCTCTGCAGTCCCCCCGTGCCCGCCCGAGCAGCTCCGCGGACCCCCCGTGCCCACTCGAGCATCTCCACGGCCCCCCATGCCCACCCGAGCAGCTCCGCAGACCCCCCCATGCCCGCACGAGCAGCTCCACGCCGGCTCCCTCCCGCCCACCCGAGCAACTCCGCGGACCCCCCGTGCCCGCCCAAGCAGCTCCGCGCTGCCCCCCCCCCCATGCCCGGCTGCCCCGAAATGGTGCCTGCTGGGGACTCCCGGAACGGTGGGATATCTACCCACAGTGCAACACTCCCTAGTCGACGCTTGCCACAGTTGTGGGGACAGACACTGCCGACTTGCTGTGCTTAGTGGGGACGCACAAAATCGACTCTATACAGTCTGCTTTAAAAAATCGACTTAAGGGAAATCGACCTACTGCTGTAGTGAAGACATACCCTAACACTCGTTGAACCCAGCAGCAGAATGTTGTGAAGGAATAAGTCTGTTGTCTTCAGTGATGTCACTGCAGGGAATATAAAACTGGTTTGAGGGAACATGCACATAAAGTCAACTATCCAAAACATATTATAAAACAGCAGAAGTGAAAGTAGATTTTAACCAGTCAGATCCATCCTCCTTTTCAATCTGAAAAGTGACTGCCATTCCAATACTGCAAACAAACTATACGGACACACAACACTGACTCAAAAAGGTCATGTGAAGGCCCTTTGTGCTAAATAAACATTGCAATGTTCTTGATTCTACAACCGTAATGAATTTAAACTGTTCAATCCAGTGGTGATCACATGGGAAAGGAAAAATGCAATAGGGCAGAATTTTTTATTTCATTAAATTTTGTCTTTCTTCGCATGTAAAGGGCTGAAACAATAATAACACTAGATTTCTGATTATCATCAGTGAGGTAGAAAGTTATATCCTACCCAGCAAGAGCTGTGTAATCACTCAGTGTCCATAGCATTGCTCTAGAAAATGGGGAAATCAGAAGGATAAACTGTGCAGTGGAAAACAATGCTGCCTAATACTGTTCTGTCTTGGTAAGTAATTGTGGGCTAACTAATAACTAAGAATGCAACAAAAATTCAAATGACCTGATTTTTTTTGTAGCTGTTGCAGTAGCAAGAATGTAATCTTACTAAATTATCCACAGTGCTACCCCTAACAGATCTAATAAGTAATGTCTTCAAATCAACACATTTATTATGAGGTATAACTAAGGCACTGCTTCTCCTATTTTTCCCTATTTCTCTCCAAAAACTGGGATTCACTGGGTATCAAGATAGTGAATTCTAGAAGGAGAAGCCAGAGAAAATGGCTTCACTCTGTGTGCCATTATTTCCTGCCTGCCCATCTCTGCCTAAATTAATCCTAGTGGCTTCAATACTTTGTGCTCTGAACCACTCTCTCTGAGGGACAGGTTCTGGATGTAGCAGCTGATGAGGAAACCCCTAAAAGCACAGCCCCACCAGGGTGCATGTCTACACTGCAGCTGGGAGGTTTGACTTCCAGCTTGGGTAGATGTACACACACTAGCTCTGCTCAAGCGAGGGCATTATGGGTATGTCTATACTGAAATTAAAAACCCATGTCTGATTAGTGCCAGCTGACTAAGACTTATGGGCTCAGGTTAAGGGTCTGTTTAATTGCAAAGTAAATGTTTGGGCTCTGGTGGCAGCCTGGACCACTAGGACCCTGCGAGGGGGGAAGGTCCAGAACATCTTCACTGCAATTAAACAGACTCTTAGCCTGAGCCCCACAAGCCAAAGTCAGCTGGCGTGGGTCAGTCACAGGTGTCTAATTGCAGCATAGGCATACCCAAAAAGGAGACACCTGGCCCCCATGGCACGGATTATGGCTGAAGCTAGCTGCCCGAGTATAACCCTGTCCGAGATCCTAGGAACATATTCAGGTGGCTAACTTAAGCCAGTAAGTACAATATTTATATTCCAGTTGATTCATTTGATAATTATATGGTAAAAATGAGAAAGTCAGCAATTTTTCAGTAACGGTGTGCTGTGACAGTTTTGTATTTTTATGTCTGATTTTATAAGCAAGTCATTTTTAAGTGAAGTGAAAAGCTGGGGTCTGAGAGCTAAATCTGACTCTTGAGAGGGGTACAGTAGTCTGAAAAGGTGGAGAGCCACTGACCTAAGACACTGCCCAGGCCACAGTGACCACTGTGCTATTTGTAGTGCACTAACTTTGAGCAGAGTTAGCGTGTGTACTCCTACCCAAGCTAGCAATTACACCACCCACTTGCAGTGTAAATATACCCTTAATAGTACCCTGGCAGCTGGTGAGAACCAGAGGCACTATGGAGGAAAGATGCCTTTAAACAGATGGCATGGCCTTCAGCAGATGCTGGCCCTCCTGCCATTTCTGAAAAGAAACAATATACATTGAACCATGTACAGGAAACTCAATTAGTAGAGAGCTAAAGTTTCCTGTTCATAAACAATCAGTGTCACATTGTCTCAGAGGTGAAAAATTCATTTAAAATGTAATAACTTTAAAAGGGACCCCTTTTCACCAAGCCGTGGAACCCCAGATATTTTGGCATTAACTTGGCGGGACTTTAACTGACTGTTCAAGTGTTGAGTGTTTGAGTGACAGAGTAACATCTTCCCTTTCAAAGGACTGTGTGCACATGAGGAGATGCTTTACACACAAGAGTCACACAGAGGTGTAAACATTCTGACTACATAACTCAGCTATTTTGCTGGCATTCAGAGACTGTTGCTGTCTGGGTCAGCTTTGCCGCTGCTTTGGTCATTTTTATCCTTTCTGTTCAAAGCAAAAATGTGAAATAGATGCACAGTGAAAATCAAAACAGAGCTGGATCTTTGTTGCCTCATTTCTATTCTACCATTCAGAGGGCAAGATCCCCAGCTGTACCAGAGCTGTTCTCAGCGTCATTCAGAAGGTGATGGGCAAAGGTGGTTTTAAGCTACCTTTGTTCTCCTCCTATGCTCAAAGTCATCCTGGCACAGTTTAGTCATTAAAAAAACTTAGAGGCCTCTAGATTGCTCTAAGTTGCACTGGCTTGTAAGATCCTCAACAGAGTTTGATGGAATGTACTGCACGCCAGTCATGCCTCCTTCCACACAGGCACAATGTGTTAGAAGCAGTGGCATACAGCCAACGTATCTGACACCATGCCAGCCACAGAGGGAAACCATTAGCACAGTGGTCTAGCCCCTTAGCATCAAAAAGGGGCTCCAGTGGAGGGCCAGTGTCTAGTCCCAGAAATCCTTTTTTGAGCACTCAGGAGATAGGATAATACAGCTTGGTGCACAAGGATTTGCGGTAAAAATCTGTGCTCAGTGTCAGTCTGTCTCATTTTTCAGTCTGCAAACCAAAGCATCTCTCTTCTGTTCAAAGAGCCCAATCTTTACATACTCACAACTCCCATTGACTCTGTGTAACGTTCACTAAATAAGAATGTGTTTCTGCATCAAGAGAACGACTATATACACTCACCCAGAATTAGAATTAGTCTCAAGTTACAGAAAAAATAAAAGCCTTTTCAGTCTACAGTAGAAGAGATAAATGGCACAAATCCTTACAACTGTAACATAGAAGCAAACAAAAGAAGTCTCATCCATAGGTATGAAAGAAGCAAGACTTCAAGTTATCCATTTATGTTAGTGAAAATAATGATAAGAAGTCATTAAATTCATGACATTGTGTTTAAAAGTCTAAATTAACATTTCAATTTTTTTACCTATTCCCTGTCCAATGAGGGCCATCTTTAAATGTACTAATCATTTTTGGTATCCAATTAAAACTTAAACTGTGCTATCAGTTTCCTCACAAACACACAGGGTTGGCCAACTTGGGGCTCCAGAGGCACACGCGGCTCTTAAATTAATATGCAGCTCCTTGTATAGGCACCGACTCTGGGGCTGGAGCTACAGGTGCCAACTTTCCAATGTGCTGGCGGGGTGCTCACTGCTCAATCCCTGCCTCTGCCAGAGGCCCTGTCCCCACTCCACCCCTTCCCGTCTCCTTCACTGAGCCTGCCGTGCCCGCACTCCTCCCAAGCCTCCTGCAACCATGAAACAGCTGATTAGGAGATGTGGGGAGGGAGAGGGAGATGCTGATCATGCTAGGAGCAGGCTGGTGGAGCTAATTGGGTCCTGCTGATGTAATACTGTGGCTCTTTGTCAATGTACGTTGGTAAATTCTGGCTCCTTCTCAGGCTTAAGTTAGCCACCCCTGATCTAATACAGAATACTGTGTAGTAGCAAAGGAACTAAAATGAAGACTCATTCTTTGCTCAGCTACTTGAAGAAATATGCTTACTAGTACTCATGAATTACCATTGAGAAAGATGCTACCCAGAACATGAAGTAGTATCATGTCTTGTAAAGAGACTATAGATTAATAATAATAATAATATGGGTTGTACTGTATGACCCTAAAACCGAAGATACTTCAAAACAAATTTCTCCTATAGAACATTTAGAAATAAGCAACTTGTGAAGTCCCCTTCTAGTTACCTTTATACTAGTAACAAAAAATGAATCAGTCACTATATTCTTTGCAAACCCCATATAAACTGGATGACGTCAATTTAAGCCTGATACTATGAATCCCTTAATGAAAAATACCACTATGTAAGCCCTAATCTATCCTCAGAGAACTCCTATTGACTTAAATGGGAGCCCTACAAACAGAAGATCCACAGGACTGTCTCTCCTATTTTCACCTATCCTATAGAACTTTCAGATTTAATGATAGAATATTGTCTGTGATCAAAATTTCAGTATCCTGGGTAAGTGTTTCTGATTACTGGTACTTTGCTACAAAGCATTCCCATTCACACTCTGAATCAAGATAAACACATGTATATAGGCCAGCTTTGCCAGCACAGACCCTGGCGGAGAGTCACCAAGGAGGAATATCTGCCCAGGCTGGAAGTTGTGGTAATGGACACTTTGGATAGGGGCTCATTAGGAGCAAGTACAGCCCCAAAAGTAAATGGTGGAAGGCCAGAGTACCTAGGATTTACCAATTCATCATTTTCTACCAACAGTCTGGAATCAGAGAGGTAGCCGTGTTAGTCTGGAATGTTACCTCTACCAACAGTCTGGTTATTAAGTTCTTAACTGAAAGCTATTACCCCACTGGAAACCCTGGGAGGATGATGACTCTATTACTACCTGCTCTTCTTTAGGATAAATCTCTGCTGGAGTGCAGGGGAACAGATGAATCTGGTTTGAGTGGTTCTCGACCTAGCTCTCGAGAGTTTCAATGCAAGACATGTGCACACGAGAGTACAAAAGACACAGACAGAGAACTGGAGTGCCCAGAGGCAAATGGGAAGGCAACAAAGACAGCAAGAAAGAGATGTCTGAGTTACTAGATGCATAACCCACCAAACCATGGATATCACACACTCTACGTATGTATATCAGATATACATGGCCACATTTACCAAAAGTTGACCTGCCTTTCTTATTAAAATAACTTAATTCTACCTTTAGCCATAAAATAGACTGAATGAATAGTGAGGATAAGCTGATATTGGAGATGAAAAGCTGGAAATAAATGTTGCAGTAAAACATGCTTTTTTTCTGCAAAAGGCCATACAATCTTTCATCTAACTGCTCTGAATTCAAAATGTATAAGATTTAAACAAAAATATTTCGTACTTAAATATAATCTTTACTTATAATATACAGCAACATTTACATTATCACTTATTATGACACTGAGATAAATCTAATCATTCAAGAGCTTGGGTTGAGTATCTCTGGACAAAATAGGTGGACACAAGTATATACTAACTAAAAGACAGCTAAGACATAAACTAAATGATTAATCACCACTGTAAATGGCTCTCATGCATCATTCCATTTCTCCATGTTATGTGTATGTGTATATTTTTGTCTAATTCGGGAGGGTGGGGAAGAAGGGAAAGAAACAGAGATTTTGAAATCTCATTTAATCATAAAGCTGGAAAAATAATATTCAATGAAAGCAGTGTATTTTATAGAAAGAAGAAAGGAAGATAATTATTAAACAGGCAGAAATGTATTACATGAGAATCGTGATCTATTGTAAATATACAGGACTGAAAGTCAAAAGGCTTGCATTCCTGACTCTACTATGCAGTTGCTGTAGTAATTAGCAGGACTACTTTCATGAGTGAAGAGAGCAGGATTTGGCACAGCATAGTCCAGATTCAGGAAACACTTAAGTACATTAGTAACTTTAAGAATATCCCCTTAATTGGACTACTTCTGGGTTTAAGTGTTTGCAGATATTAAATAAACATTGTAACAGTCTGACAGGATCCATTGTCGTGATCTGCTAAAAAATGAGTCAGGAAGATAAGTTTCTCCCCCTACACTTTTGATGCTGTTCAATATGAATATTATAAATAATATTTCTAAGAAAAAATCATTTCAGTTTCAATTTTTTCAATTACTTCTACTTTCTCAAAATCTTGCATGAATGTTTAACTTCTTTCATATTCAGTTTTAAATATTGCTGGCAGCCCTTGCTAACCTGAGAAGATATTACTCATGTGAATTGTCCTACTGAAATTAATGGACTGCTGATGAATAAAGGTTGCAGAACTCAGCCCTCTATAATATCAATAACAACAGAAAATAACTGGTGGCCCAGTAATTAGCTTTCAGAGTTTGATTTGTTGCTGATTTTAACAGAATTACACCACCGTAAAACTGGAATGACACAGAGGCAAATAAGATTCTAAGACTTTAAAAGTACTTATCAAATGTAGTCTGGTCTTCCATTCTGCTGAAACAAATGGATTAAACAAATCTAGCCCTTCACTAGTCTTTAGTGAAGATAGCTCCAGCTATTTTGAAGATCAGGTGTACTATCTGTTGTATAATATGCAGTGTCCAATACTACTCCCATTCATAGGCGTGTGCTTTTCATTAGGGTGTGCACCCAAGGAGCTCCATCCTAATTCCACCCCCATCCACTCCCTCCCACTTCCCACTCTGACTGCCCCACTCAAAATCTCCAACCCCCCGCTCCTTGTCCCCTTACTGCCCCCTCCTGAGACCCCCCACCCTAACTGCCCCCCTAGGAGCCTACCCTCTCTACCTGTCCCCTGACAGCTCCGACCCCTCTCCACACCCCTTCTCCCTGACAGCCCCCCCCAGAACTCCCGACCCATTCAACCCCCCCGACCTTGTCCCCTGACTGCCCCTACCAGAGACCCCTCACCCCTAACCCCCCCAGGACTCCACCCCATACCTAACTCCCCTGCTCCCTGACTGCCCCCTCCAGAGACGACCCTGCCCCTAACCACCACCCCAGAACTCCACCCCCTATCCAACCCACCTTGCTCCCTGTCCCGACTGCCCGACCCCTATCCACCCCTCCGCCTCCTGATAGACCCCTGGGACTCCCACGCTCTATCCAATGCCCCCATTCCCCGTCCCCTGACCACCACCCCAGAACCTCTGCCCCATCCACCCCCACCCATCCCCTGACTGCCCCCATAACTCCTTACCTCTTATCCAACCCCAACCCCCAACCCCCCCCCCCCCCCCCCCCCCGCAGCTAGAGTAAGTTAGAACATCAGTCAGACTGCTGTATGCCAGAGGACTAGTTCAGAGCAAAGGTGGCCAGTGACTGGGGAGCACAACGGTGATTTAAATCCAGCTTTGGGCACATCCCTCCATGCTGCACTGCGCTATCTGCTCTCTGACTGCATCCAAGGATTGGGGATTGTGTATTTTTTCCCTCTACAAACAACATATTAAGGATCCATTTCCACAACCATTACTACAGTAAGATCTGCAAATGTAAATATTAGCATCATATGTAAAGGTTACAGTATCAGGCTCCAAATTTCATAAACATTCACTTTTCAAATTGGAATTTAGCCTTCGTATATAGACGTACCTCTTCAATATTGCTAATGTTGTAATTTTTAAGCATTGGAGTTTCGTTCTCCATCTCTTTCTTTGCAATCTCAGATAGGCAGCTCCTGTTTACTACTACTCCTGATTTCATATATTAATACAAGTTTGACATAACATAACTGCTTTGCTGATGTTGGATAAGCTTATTCCATCTCCATTCCATTTAATACTTGAATTCCTATGTCTTTAATCAAACAAGACTGATCGTTATCAGAACTACACTAGGAAAGCAAACGCATACACATAAGCCAACATATAATTTCCCAAGAATTAATTAACAGTAAAGTGTGTGTGTGTGTGTGTGTGTGTTATTTTTGAGTCTGTAAAATCCTGTAACTGAATGTAAAACAGGTGTGTGTATTTTACACACACACACAGTTGTGTTAAGGGTTTTTTTACACACTCAAAAATTGAAGAGATAGCCTAAAATTGTTTGATAACATAAGTGAAGTTTCCATTGGTACCTAATTAGAACATGCATGGCAAATAGTTGACAAAAGAAGAAGAAAAAAGGAGGTCAAATCCAGAAACAAAGTAATTTATATATTATATTAAATATAAAATATACACAAGAGAGATGTGTATAAAATGAATACCGTTGGCCTGATCCTCTATAATCTCATACTTTATGTAGTCCTATAAATGGTATAAAATAGGTATAAAATGCTACCAAATCAGAAATTTTCTACTCATATCAGTGGTAATATTTTACATTCACTTGACACGGATGTAAATGACTACACAAACACAATGCAATGGAGACTCAGGCCCATATGCTGCAAGACAGTTGGTCCCTTGTCTTCAGTAGTGTGTGTTATATGGTTTCCCAGTTGCATTTAAATCTGACTATCCACTCTAGCAATTATCCTTTGAATCAATTTAATCTAAAAGCTAAAAGAAAAGGTCAAGAATGGGCTGGCTCATGAGCCAGCTGGGTAAACCTTTGCACTGTTGCATGAGAGCTAGACATTTGGAATTAGCATCTTTTCCCCTCTTGTTTTACATTGGACTATGGATTGTTTATTGTGTTTTTACATACACAGACACCCGAATTAGCAGAACTACAGCTTCTTTGGTGCGTACTTGCCTTCTCACTCAGTGGGGAATTAGTGACAGTAGCTACTGTGAGATTATTAAACAGAGGACACAATGGCTCAGATTAAGAAGAGAGGTGGGATTTCCAAGCAACCAATCACTTCTATAGTATAGAATCAGAGAGGTAGCCGTGTTAGTCGGGAATAGCAGAGGTAACAAAGAGTCCTGCGGCACCTTAAAGACTAACTATAAAGTTCTGAAGCATAAGCTTTCGTGGGCTAATACCCACTTCGTCGGATGCAAGCAGTGGAAGTGTGTCACTTCCACTGCTTGCATCCGACGAAGTGGGTATTAGCCCACGAAAGCTTATGCTTCAAAACTTTATAGTTAGTCTTTAAGGTGCCACAGGACTCTTTGTTACCTCTTCTATAGTATATTCACTGTCCTGAGCTGTGAGTAGCCCTTGGCATTTGCAAACATTATCACCCTTCTCAAAGTCAGTGCTGAAGAAGAACCCACACTTTGGTTTAGACTTCAAAACAAACAGGTAAACAACCCCCCACACAGCAAAAATCATATTATTGAATAGATTTACTTATCTTTTTTTTCACCAATGATGGAGTTGTATTCAGTGACAGTGTAAACATTTTACTTCCCACAATACAAGAACCACAATAAAAGAGTGTAATTAGCACTGGAAAGACATTCTCAAGAAAGTACTTCGATTTCGAAAGATTGGTGGAGTGATTGTCGCCCCTGCTGTGCTTGGATTCTATCTTGATGTGCATAAAGGGTGAATGAAGAGTGCATTACTATGGAACCCACTCTGCCTTGTGTTTGTGTGCTCATTGCTTTTGCCATCTTGTGGTGATCAAAAATAGAAACCTATATAGCAGTTTATAATTCACAGTAGAATTATGCTGCTACATTTTTTAATGAATTCCTCAGTGCATATACTGAAAATCTACAGCTTGAATCGTACTGGTATTTTGTCATTTATTTTTAAAATGTAAATATATTTATTTTTAAGATTGAGCCCAATGAAAAGCACAAACATATTTAAGCATTTTAAATATGCATGAATGTAAACTGTCTTAATATTCCATAAATATATTTCTAACATTTTATATAAACCAAAAAATGCTATAAGAACTTTTCAAGGAGGTGGAATGTTGCTTCTACTCTCAGGACAAAGAAAGGCAACCTCTAGTCCCCTAGTCCGCTGAAGGGCAGTTTACTGTATGATAAAAACCATGAAGTTTGGACTTTATAAACAAGATAATTATTTATGAAACAGCACTGTTTTGGGGGTTTAGTTTGTTGTTCATTATTTTAAATTATCAAGGAAAGCAATGAGTATAAACTATATCTCCTTCCTCCGGCTAACTTCTATAAGAAGTAACCTATTTTGAGTTAGCAGTCCCAAGAGAGATAAGACTCGGCCTTCTGTTGCTAAGCAAGACTTTGCCATTTATTTCAAGCTTTAGCCGAGTACAAGCAATAATCACTACTGCCTGAAATATATTGGAATGAAAGTACATGGGACCATTCATGACACTTCATCAGCATGCAGGAGGCAAACAGAGTGACTGCAGTGATTGAATACAGGCTCAGACTACTGGCTTTAATCTCCATCTCATTCATTCAGCCTTTACTTTTGGCACAGCTGTATGATAAACACTGACATTCTTTCTTGCCCACCCTCCCTTGGAATCCCATGATTGTGTTCATGTTTGTTACGTATTTAAGGGTGGCAGTGGTGACAGGGGACACATGGGGGGGGGTGGGGGAGGAAATCTATAAAAACAGTGCAAAATTATTTAGGAAAAATGACATGGTTTTATTAATAATAATTCAAAGGCATCTTTATATGAATAAAGTAAAAAACAAGTCTTTGCAGATACCTTCAAACAGAGAAGATAAATTTACAGCTAATGCTATGCTTTGTTTTATATTCCCATCTGTGCAGTACTCCAAATATATGGTGCAATCATAGTCAGCAAATGTATATGTTTATTATACATAAACCCTGACTGTTCTGCAAAATTGTATAGCAAGGATGTATTCTCCCCCCCCCCTTTTTTGATTTATACGTCATTTATTTAGTGTTTCAACACTGCGTATTAAATTTTATTTATTTTAAAAGAAAATCACATTAGCCTGTTGGCCATAGCAGAACCACTGTGTACTTCTACTAGGCAGACCCATATTTACTCCTCTGTGTGTTGTCACTTTCAGGCTGGCAGGGGCTAGGAATACGGAGAAGTACTGGGCCTCCCTGACTGCTTAAACACTCTTAACACAAAATGAGAGTAACTCCATACAAGCCAACAGAGTTACAAAATCAATAAGAAGAAGCCTTTGCAAGTGTTAGTGGAATGCAGAGAGTAGTGCCTGTGTCACAGCTGTCACTTTTGTGCCAAAAAATATAAAGTTCTACTCCATCCCCTCACTCCCTTATCTTAAAAATATATACTTTTTGTCAGTCCTGGCTTGCTGCTCCCAGGGGGTAACACTCCAGGTTTCCAACCCCAGAGTGCATGGAGACAGTGCAAGCCATCCAATATCAGAGGTCTCAGCCCACTGCCTGCCCAAGGCATCCCTGAAATGCATTAAAGATTATTTTTGGAACATCTTACAGAGGCCAGTGGTGGATTCTCCATCTCTGAAGATGTTTAAATCAAGATTGGATGTTTTCCTAAAAGATATGCTCTAATTCAAACATATTAATTCAGGGAGGTTCTATGAACTGTGTAAGGTGGGAAAGTCAGATGAGATGATCACAATGGCTGTTCTGGGTTTATCATCTATGAATCGATGACAGCAGCCAATCTGAAGCTGATCGATGTAATGCGTAGAACTGCGTATAATATTCCCAGCCCTGATAGTTGCCCATATGTATAGGAAAACTGTCTGATTTAGCACAGGAGCCCATCATTCAGTTATAAATAACAGCCACCTCTGAAGACTGGCTGGTTTTTAAAGGAGCCAGACTTCCTAGCAGCGTTAAGATGCCATCACTCTTCCATGATTTTTTACTAAGTGGCCATGACTCATCTGCAATTTTACCGAAAGGCACAGCAACAAAAACACTGCCCTACTCAAATGGCATTCAACATTGTCTCTTTCAGACAAGTAAGGAGCATCATAATAGACTGAACAGAGATCTGATCTTCGCAACATGGAGCACAGAGGGTGGGAGATGTAAACAAGTGGAAATAATGGTGAGACCATCTCTCTAATAGATCAATAGATTACAGAGGATGGATGGATGGAAGAAAATGGTTAAGAAAAACTACTCAACTGAACCAAGGATAGTAACAGCTTAATGAAAGGAAATTAAAATGTCATTAAAGAACAAAATGAACCATACACGATCTATTCTCCTTATTTGACACACATGTAGATTACAGTAACCTCCATTGAGCTACCTAAGCACCTTAAACATTCTCTGATCTGTTACAAAAGTCAAAAAACTTTAAAGCGGAAAGACAAGAAAATTATTCCTTTTGAGGTTTTGGGGCCTGGGAGAGCAGCAAATCCTCCAGCACCACCCACTTCCAATCACAGTCACATAATATGGGCTACTAAGGAACCATGATACTCGCAACGTGATCTGAACCAAAAACAGTATGAGGTCTGCATCTGAGAAAGGAGATCAAAATCTCCTGGTCAGTAACAGAACAAAAAAGGTATGACAGGCCATGACTACTGTCTGCATCTTCTGTACCATAATGCATATGCACTGGACTATCAACTAAAGATATAGGCACTGTTATTCTTCTACATGAATCCCCCAGCCTATAATCAGTTCTGTCTTCTTTGGAAACAACTCAGACAGTTTACTAGTGGAAGCTGGTCACCAGCATTGAATTTTGTGGCCACAACATCCCAACCATATATATATATATATTTTTTTTTTGTTCATTGCACATATCCATGACAACACCACAAAAACACTGCAGATTCCACAGCCCACTCCAGCACGGTCATATTTCTGGAGGCCTAGATTACAGAGATTTCTCATTTCTATGTGGCTAAATTCAAAGAAAGCTTTTAAAAGGGGAATTTCTCACTAGCTTCTAAGTGCACTGGCAAAAGAGCTGCAGCAGTACAATACACCACATGACCAGATATACTTACCTGTGAGAGTTGTGATGCTTTGTCTATAAAGCATCCATGTCCTACAGTACAATTACATGTTTATATGATTTAATTAATTTATTTATTGTTGGAAATAATTTTGGATTTATTTCACCTGGTGTTCAACTAACAAACCATAGGAAAGGGAGGCTGAAAAGTGACTATAGGTAACAGAACCAGCTGACTGCAAATATAACAAATATTACAAGGAATAGCACCAGTGCTTTGTGACCTACTTTAAAAAAAATAGTCCTTTTTTGATCCCAATACCTCCAGCAGAGATTTTTTTTTCTTAAGTCCTCATTAAATGTACTGGGATACTCTGGAACTCATCAAGAGTAACCTTAGTTCTAATACTTGCTTAAAGAGAAATCCACTTTGGGAGAGTTTAATGGGAATTTGAAGAAATGGCCTTGGAGGTGTATATTGAATAAAAATTTAATTGCCTCTAACATTTGTGTTGTGCTTTATAAGGCAGCATGGAACAAATTATGTGCAGCATTTTGTATCAGCCACTTCCAGTCTGATGTATCAGAAGAGTTAATGAAAATAATTGCTTGAATGGCTTGTTATTCATCTGTAGTATTTCATTCCAGTGGTTTCCTTGTCTCTAGAAGTAATATGTCCAGATAACAAAATAGTAAGTCAAATAAGTGTGTTTAAACTTAAAGTTCTAAGTTATCAACCTTCAGTGGCACTAATGTTCACACTTGTCACAGGCATTTATTCTGGTTTTGGTTGGAATGGTTTCCTAATGATCCACTGACAAAGCCAACTAAATCGGATTTTTTAAAAAAATGTATTAGGTGAGCTTTGCTGTATTTTATTTACTAGTGTCTTCTCACTGTATTCCAGTGTGACTTAAAAGGCCTTTACAAATAAAACTAAAAGTGTCTGGAGTGTATTCTAGTAACTTTTCTAAAATCAGACATAGGGCCCTATTCTCCACTGCCTTGTACCTTGTGCTATTTACATCCATACGGTGTGGGTGACGAGTGCTACCAAACTGCACTTTGCACAGGTGTAAATGACTACAGAAGATACAAGATACAGTGGGGAATCAGCTTCTTGGAATTTAATTCTTTCTATATATATACATACACCCACAACAATGTCTATTCCTTAGAGCTCAACCTAGATCTCAGGGAAGAAGATATATGTTGCAAATTCACTTGCTACGTATGCAACCAATTATTTTTACAAGATGGTCAGCAACATGAAAGTGTGTGTCAATGATAAGCTGATAAGCTGGCAAGGGGTTACTCAGAGGGACAGAAAGACATTGATGCTGTGAGAGCAGGTGCAGTCTACCCAATTCGGAGATAGAGTTAGCTGGGCTGAGAAGAATTTACAAAGGTTTAGGTAATATCCATGCATGCTCTTTTGCTCTATGTTCTTTGCCCCCTTTGCTCTACATTCCTTGTATATTTGAGGAATGAATAAATAATGTTGTGTGTGTAAAAAGCTGTTTCTAAGTTATTTTAATCAGGCCGTGTCACAGGTTCTGGGCTTTAAAGGGCTTACAGCTGCCACATACATTTGGACCTGTCGTGTTAACCCACACATCTCTGCAGCCCAGAGATCCAGACTGATAGTTGGACTATCTGGTTCCACCCAAAGCCCAGAGATCCAGACTGATAGTTGGACTATCTGGTTCCACCCAAAGTGAGGTAAAGGGAACCAGACCCATCACCTAAGAAGCACACAGGAGAGGGACTAAAACGGGTCTAAGGCACAATTCCCTGGTAACCATGACATACATAAAACATGTAATGCCTCTGATAACATGCTATTATACACTGTTGGCCATATTTGTGATAGATTTTGTTCCTACTAAATACTGTGAAGGATCACTGAACTATTACCTAGATAATACAGTGAGACTCACTTTTGAGCACAAACACAAATGTGCTACAGAATGATCATCTTTCTAACACTAAATATCATCAATATGCAGTACTCCTACCCAAGAAAATGACAAAGCACCATAGGTTGGCTGGCCCTTTAAAGGTAGTGCCAGATTAGATACCCACCTCCCTGCCAAACTGGCCCTGATCAGCTAGTGATTTCTTATAAAATGGCTGAGAAAACTCAATTTGAGAGTAAACGCAGAGAGCAGATTGGTTTCTGTGGAAGGTCCTGAGTGAGGGTCTGCTGGAGACTGAGGGTATATCTATACTGCAAAGAAAAATCACTGGCACTGAGTCTCAGAGTCTGGGTCAACTGGCTTGGGTTTGGGGGATAAAATAGGTGTTCCCACTTGGGTTAGAGCCCCAGCACTGAAACCTGGTGACCAGGGAGGGTCTCAGATCTTGGACTAGCGGGAAAAGGTACATTGTTATTTTTAACCCTGCAGCCCGAACTGACTGACCTGGGCTCTGAGACTCAGTGCAATAGGTTTTTCTTTGCAGTATAGACATACACTATGAGAAGGAAAGGAACCTGGGATTAAGGATATCCGAAAGTCAGAGATTGATAGATAACCCAGAAGGGACTGAGAACTGGATCCAAGGCAGACTGAAGAGAACTCTAAGTGGGAGTCCACAACCAATAAAAACTACTTTTTATTGGTTGTGGACTTTTGGTTGGATTCATTATTGTGAAAGGGGATTGAAATTGGAGTGACTCAGATGGAGGGTGGCACCCTGCATTCCCCTGGGAGACAGAAAACCAAGGGGTAGGGCTTACTGAGGTGCGGAATGCCTGATGCACCTCACTCACCCAGCAGAGGGTGCTACAGGACAGGCACGCCTCATGTCAGAGCCCCAATATACTTTGAGACCAAGAAAGAAAAACCTTGAATTTTAGAAAAATGCATAAACAAAGCCAGGGGTAAAAGCTCAGCTATTTGCTTAATACTGACAATGTGTTCTTGAAGTGCAGCTCAGTAAAGCTCTTGCAAAGCCAGATCCAAAAGATAAGAAAGTGAACAGTCTCTGTAGAAAATTTGCTGTTCTTATGCTGAGAACTGTGACCTTTTTGGTTTAATCACTTTTACTTCCCAACACATCTTAGAAATATTTTGCAGTGGCCCTTAGGGTCAAGTTGCTGCTGTATAGTTCAAATACAGAAAACAGACCTACTGGGGAGAGGCATTGCTCAGTGGCTTGAGCATTGGCCTACTAAACCCAGGGTTGTAAATTCAATCCTTGAGGGGGCCATTCAGGAATATGAGGCAAAAATCTGTTGGATGATTTAATTGGGGATTGGTCTTGCTTTGAGCAAGGGGTTGGGCTAAATAATCTCCTGAAATCCCCTCCAATCCCTATATTTTAAATGTAATTAGCTTTTATTCTTCTGAGTCTTAGCCAAGCTCACAAAAACAGATGTTGGCATTCAGGTCACTGTGATGGGGTGTAAAAACCTTCACTAAGCCTGACGGGGTTAAATGACAATACTGGGCCCCAGTAGACCTGTCCCTCCACACATGGAGGGCATACTTCAACCGGAGAGGAAGCTTAAAATGGAGCCACTCAGCTAGGTTGAACAGACAGCAAGTGTGAAAAATCATGTCAGGGGTGAGGGGTAACAGGAGTCTATATAAGAAAAAGAGCCAAAAATCAGGACTGTCCCTATAAAATCAGGACACCTGGTCACCCTACACTCAGTTCAGTCAGAGGGAGGAAGACAAACCTACCCTGAGGGTTTTCTTGGACATGGATACTGAAGAAGCCTCCCTGTGTGGAGTAGGACTGAATGCTGAGCCCATTTGGGGCTTAAGATTTTGTTACTTTACATTGGACTTGGAGACTATATAGAGAGAGATGGTAGAAAGTGACACGGGGAGAGTAACTCAGAGGGCACCCCAGGGTTCCAGAGACTGTTGAATCTCATAGGGTCCTGAGTCAGAACCCATGGAGTGGGAGGGTCCAGACTCCTCTACCAGCTGCCTCTTCTTTGGGCAAGGCATAAACCACATTCCCCTCTTTCTCTTCCTCTGATAAGAAGAGAGCCAGGGCATTGCAACCCTTAGGCTCAGCAGGGAAGCTAAGCCTGTCCTTCAGTGAGAAATTGGACAGAAAGGCATTCCTGCTGAGTGGTGATACTGGGTGAACTTCCCACTAGACTATCTAGTCCTCTCAGAGCTCTATTCCAGTTATATTTGAGACATAATGTAAACTAAATTAATCTAATACCAACTCTGTCTCTTTTTATTGCACCTCAGCATTAGGCTTTAATTCACAGGTCTCAGAAGGAACCTAGATCTCTCTCATTACTTTATTAAACAAAATCTCAAAATGGATTATTAAACACATTTTATTAAACAAATCTGCAAAATTTATTAAACACATTTATTAAATGAATCTGCAAAACAGAATACGTGGATTTTGCAACGGGATCTAAAGATACTTCCAAAACTCTGGGGCAGACACTCATGTAGTGTAAATCAGCATAGTTCCACTGAAATCAAAGGAGCTACCGTGATTTACAACACCTGAGAAGATGGCCCTGTGACACTTTGTATCTGGGGGGAATACTCTGCACCCCCATATTCAAGCCTTATAATATGTTTGTGTGGTATCCATTGCAAAGTTTGTCATGTTTGGTGTCTTTGGAAGGCTCATGATGTTCTGAGCATTGTTACAATAATGTTATAGATTGTAATTTCATGTATATAGTTATGAGGATGAAAATGTGTCCTCACGGCTTAAAATAAGCGCAGGCAAAACTCTCCAAAAGTAGAGGGACAGTCCACACCTCATCATGGCATGTATGGGACAAACCCAACCCAGCCTCACAGAACGAAGGATACTGGCCTAGGCAACAATAAAGGATCTGTTGGACTCTAGAGTGACCCCTTTCCCGTGGCCAGTTTGGGACTGTGATGAGGTAATACTCACCTGACTCTGAAGGGGGGAGGAGGGAAAATCCAAGAGGGAAGATAGGACATGATAAAAGGGAGAGACAATAGCCATGCTTGCTCTCTCTTTCACCTCCATCCACAAACACCACCACAAAGTGACTGAAGCACTGATAAAAGGGGAGAGCCTGGCTGAAGGGCAACCAGCCAGCCTGTGGTGAGAAACATCTAAATTTGTAAGGGCACTGAAAGTGTTAAGATCAGTTTAGAATGTGTTTTGCTTTTATTTAATTTGACTAAATCTGACTTGTTGCACTTTGACTTATAATCACTTAAAATCTATCTTTTGTAGTTAACAAATTTGCTTATTCTACCTGAAGCAGTGCATTTGGTTTGTGATGTATAACTGCACATTGAAAAACAGAGGTTGCTAGGATTGTATCTGGGACTAGAGATATTGACTAGTGTCATTTGGTTGCACAATACAAGTATTTTATATGCTAGAGGCTATGCATGAACAGCCCCGGAGTGGGGCTTCTCACAGCGGAGCAGGGAAAGGCTGACTCCCAGAGTCGAAGAATGGGATCACCTAGTAGATCATTGGTCCAGATAACACCAAAGGAATGTCACAGGCCATTTGATTGTAGTAACTTGCAGTCCACTGCCAAAAAAAATGTAGGTTCTAAAGCAACAAGCCTACAGGTTTGGCCTATATATGCTGGGGCACCTTCTTCCCCAATATATTAAAAGCAAAATTCAAAACATTTACAGTGTCAATTACTTTTTGACTAGCAATAACCAAACCTCAACACACCAACTAATTCCACTGTAAATAAGAATCTCTTCCCAACTCTAATCCCTGGATAATGGCTATTGTGTTATACTGTCATAATTTTCTAATAATAAATTTAATTCTTGAAATGAATAAATCAAAGTAGCATCTTATTTTATTTTTTTCTTCTACTCCTCCGCTTACTTTTCTCTGTTGTGCTCAGTATTCTCATTTCTGCTGATGTTTTCCTTAAAGACTCTAGAGCATTTATTATGAGATTTGGTTCTCTAATTTGCCTTGACCATGTTTGTTATTTTCTTATTTTACATCACTTCAATGCATCCCTTAGGATGCTGCTTAATTTTTTTTTTTACTTTTTAGTCCCTCTCATTCACTTATTTGAACATTTGCAAATGAAGGAAAATATCTCCTCTTAAAGAGTGTGATTTGTATCACTTCATTAAATTTTAAATATTCCTCTGGGCTTTCACTGTTCTTCTGTGTTACCCAGGCCAAAAAAAAAGAAAGTGGAAAGGAAACATTTTGACTACCAATTTACTATTGATGTGTTAACCATGATGAATAAATGTCTCCTAGTAGCTATGCTGTTCTACATTCAGTCTTGCTTTGAGAATAAAGATGATCTGCATTTTTTCTGCCTGACTGAATAATTTCCAAGGTAGGATTTTGCTGCCCACTAGTGAGTCAATGTTAAGTTAAAGAATTCATGGACATAATCAAATGCTAATTAACGCAAGTGTCATGGTTACCAGGTTAGCTGCGCCTTACACCCATTTTTGTCTCTCTCAAGTGTGAACCCCTTTATGGTCAGGGTTCACTACCTTCCCACACAGTCCTACCACTCTGAGACTGGACCTCTGAGGTACAGCTCCTCCAATTATGTTAATCCAACAAGCTCAGTTGGGTTTGTCACCCCTGAACCCTTTATTTTAGGGAAACTGAGACAACAGCTGAATAAAGTGACTCAAAAACGGTTTCTTCAAAACAAAGCTGTATTTGTTTTCCAAACGGAACAGCATCTAGGGAAATGGACTAAAACCATGGATTTCCATTTCCTTAGCTAAGCGTACCATCTTTATCCATAGCACCGTAGGTCCAGTTTATTCCCATTTCTGGATAAGGAGAACGGTTTGCTTTGGTTCGTGTTCTCTCTGTAAACTTGCTGGCAATCTATTTCCCCTCTTCCTGCCTATGCTACCATCTTTAAGCTTTCAATTCAAGGTTTTGGTCAGGGAAGACTACCCCTCACCAGACTAGGTGAAGCCACATAGGGTGCATTCTGTCAACTAACAGTTTCTCCTTTAGTTCGTTAAGGACTCTTGATATATTCCTCATCTTTGCCATTAGTTCATTTCATTTAATCTTCCCCCAGAACAGCCTCCTTTGATTTAAACTCTATGCATTCAGACAGGATAATAACACACAGGTAAATTTAGATACATATGATATTTATAATAAAATATAAAATGCATAACTTCTTCATTCTCCATAACAAGCAATATGTGTCTGCATCTGAAGATTTTTCAACATTGGTTTGTTGCTGAACACCAAATCCAAATCACCAGGAAAAATGAGTCTATTTAAGCCTGTAAGAGCTCTCTGAACTCACCTGGGAACTCTGTCACTAACTCATTCAAGCTAAAAAAGGCAATACTAAAAAGTGAATCAGTCTTCTCCATATGAAATGTTGTCAACTCCATACTTCTGATACAATAATCCCATCAGCCGAGCATAAAACTGTAAGATTATGACTGTTTCACAATTATTATTATTTATCTAGAATCAGAGTTGAGAATTTGTCAGCATTCCCATTATAGATGTTTAATGATCAATAGCATGTAATGTATCCATGAGAAAATATCTATAAACTGAAAGTCTGTGTGGAAGGCTTTCACTTAAAAAAATAATTATTTCCCCCCCCCCCTCCCAACTGGATTTTAAATGGTTTCATTTATATTGCTAAAACAAAAGTTTGGAGGTTTTGAATGCTGTATGAACATTCCTGCAAAATGAGAAGTTACTGCAATTTTACAGTAAACTGGAGATAAAACATTCTATTTTATATTTCCTACTAGAGCTCCATGCACTGTACCTTCCCAACCGAGGCCTTTCTAAATGTGTGTAGCAGGGATAGAGGAGAGTAATGAGAAGGAAGAATCTTGTCCCTTCCCTTGTCTTTGAATAATCTATTCTGAAAGGAATCTATTGCTTTAGACACACCATATCATCATGGATTATTAGTGTCATTAATCTGTGTATGCAGGACCCTGCATTTGCATCGATTCAACCAAATATAATGCCCAGAAATTGTCTCAATGACAAGCTGATTCAGGGTCTTTAACAAAATACAGCAGCACCCTCCAGCAAAGACAGAAGCCTTAAATCTGCATTGCACCATTCCTGGACTACAAGCAGGAGTAGAGCAACAAAAGGTGATTTACACCCCAATTCTGGACTGTCAGGGACCTACCCAGCCTACAGAGTAACTTGCAACAACTCCACGGATGTTCTAAACTGTACTGCTTCATAACAGTCCTCTATGGGTCATTATGAGAGCAACTAATAGTTGGAACACTGCATGCTGCTCCAGCCCCCTTCTGTGTCCTCCACTCTCACCTGAGCTTCAGCATACCCTTTATGCTGATGACAACATACAGTATACAATGGCCACAGGACTCCTTCTACAATGAGATATTGGGTGGCTATCCATGTCACTTTTCTGTCTCTATTACTGGAGAAGAGGAAAGCAGAATTGGGATGAAAGGGTGAGAATCAGACCTGACATCACCCCAGCACCTACCTATGTCCATCCAGCAGCTAATCCAGGACATCTGTTCTCAGAGACATACACAGAAGTAACCTCTGCTTGAATGACCATGGGACCTTCATCCAGCCACATCACAGTAGCAGTCAGGCAGGAACAACAAGACAAGGTGGTAAGATTCTTCACTGACTCCGCTTGGGATAATTAGAATGAACTCTCAATTCCACTAGTTTGTTGATCTCCCTCTTCGGGTGAGCAGATGTCCCGGTTTTATAGGGACAGTCCCGATTTTGGGGTCTTTTTTCTTATATAGGCTCCTATCACCCCCCACTCCCTGTTCCAATTTTTCACATTTGCTGTCTGGTCACTCTAGTGCCACTGGATATTGGTTCTAACCTGCCACCAGTCTTCCACCCTAACCTCACTGTTTCTCAGCCTCACTTTTACTAAGCATCTTGCTCTTCTCCTCTTCCTCTCCATCTGTTTCTCCCCTTCCTTCTTCTGTATCCCCCTTCAGTCTAGGCTGAACCACAAGCAGGATCACACAGCGTACTCATATAAATATAATACTACCTTAGTATTCACAGTCATGTTAGCTTATTCATGCTAATGGGTAATCAATTAAATAAAATTACAACACTACCAAAATCTATTCTAGACAGATCCTTCAACTATACATTTGAGAAAATTACCCTCTTTTTAAATTGTCTATAATGCAGCAGTCACACTTCCGATGCTAAATAAATAGCAGCCATCCAAACTAATAAAAAGTATTGGTGATCCACTGAATAAGGACACTCAGAATTCATTAGCTCGATAAATAATCATCTTTTCAGAATCATTGTGCTTCAACTCCATTCAAAATATGTGAATGAACTGCCCCACTTTATAAAGTGCTCTATGCTTTATGTCCGCAGATGTCGGTGTAATAGTCCCCATATTAAACACCTTTAGAATTCAGAGTTTCTGCCCTACTCTGATCACCATTGATTGTGATTGCATGTCACAGGAATAATACTAAAAATGGCATTGAAACTGATTTTCTAATATACATTTTGAATAATATGGTCTGTTTAAAATCTGCCATGAAGGACATTTTAGCATTTATTTTGTACTATATTTAAGCAATCATGACTAGTTGAAAATGCAGGACATTTTCTGGTAGTTAATGATCACTTTAAAGAGTTGAGAGACCCTTTATACCAAAACCTTTCATTAAGCTGTAAGTCATTTTTTTTGCTATTAATAATGATGGAAAATAACTGCTCTAAGGGAAACATAGTGTAATTGCTGGTTTTCCTTTGACTGCTGAGGTCCACATGAAGAGTGATATGTTCTTTTTCTCTATAACGTGACTTGAAAAAAATATCTATTTGTCATATCTATTTATTGGCCTTCGTCAAGGTTTTGGAGGGCTGGGGTCATCTTGTAATTTTTACATATATTTGTATATACATTGCCTACTGCAACGGACAATGTGCCCTATTGGAATACAAATAAATAATAACAGGATTTGGGGGAAATGCAATAAGTATACAACCCATTTTCAAACATCAATGAACCTCTAAGAAAGAATGTGGTATAGTTCAATGAGAGAATTAGTGAAACCAACACTGAGGAAATTTAAAGCTAGAAAATACATTGTAGAAAGTCAAGAATCAGAGAGGTAGCCGTATTAGTCTGGAATAGCAGAGGTAACAAAGAGTCCTGTGGCACCTTAAAGACTAACTATAAAATTTTGAAGCATAAGCTTTCGTGGGCTAATACCCACTTTGTCGGATGCAAGCAGTGCATTGTAGAAAGTGCACTTTTTCATATTTAATTTCTACAGGGAAAAATCTGGGCTCAGTTACACAAGTGTAAATCCCAAAAAGGGGACTCAGAATTGGAAATTCACATCTTCAGTTAGATCTTACGTACACTGGTTAATGTAATACAGACCACTTACGAAAGTTAATGTCTGAAGTAAATAACATCATAGGCATTTTTACTATCTCTTGCCTCTTTGGAGATAGTGGATATCCCCAAGATGTGAGGCATTCTTTCACATTTACACCAGTGTAACAGAGCAGAATATGGGTCCAAGATAGTACTAAAATATTCTTATGGCAAAACTGATGCAATTTAGTAACTATTTTAGCTATGAATTTTAAAAAAAAGCTATATATAGTTCCCTGCTCTCTCTCTCGTTGGTCAGTTAGCTATGAATAGGTTCTCTTTGAATTACTAATATCTTTTGGCAGGTCATTTTCTAACAAAGGGTTGAAACTCCACAAATTAAACTGGCAGAGCTTTCCTGAAAATCTTCTGGAGGGGAGTAGGAGGCAGCAGAGTTTGCTCCCATTCCATAGAAGAACCAGGAAGGGGTTCGGATAACTAAACCTGCACATAATAGGACATCTTCCCTACCTATAGAGGAAAAACTATCAAACACACTAATAACATGCATCAGGTAGTGAATAGTTCAAACAGTCACTTCAATAACTGAACTGCATTACATTAACCAGTGTACTTACAAAAAGCTAACCGGAGTTTTTAATTTGAAATGTTGTCCTTTTCTTCCCCCATTTCTGTATGACTGATCATTTCTAACAAATAGATCGGAGGAGTTGGTACTCATAACTAAAGCAGGCATTTCTTTCCAGCATTATTAACATAATATAGGAGCATAAAGTCTAGAAACTCTCTGTGGTGGTGATCTGTCTCTCTGTGATACTACAGATAGTGAGAGTGACCTCAACAGGCCCCGTCAATGAAGTATTATATCCTTAAAACAACCTACCTCTTTGAGTGTATAATCACAGCAAATGTTGTGATTCCATCTCTCATCACTGAGATGAGCAGTATCACCAAAAGGCAAGGGTAAAATCACTAAAACTGACAGATAGGATAGCTTCTGCACACTTGCTTCAGCCCTTGGCGTACGGCTAAGTATCTTCATTTCAGCACTTCTTTCAAGAGGTTGTATGTGTCTGTGCATGTAATTATGGTGTAAAGCTTATAACACCAAGACCAGATAGAATTAATAACCTTTACTAATTTTACAGTACAGATAGCAATGTAAACATCATTCAGCTTCAAAATTTATGTTTGATGGTGTCCTGCAAACCCATCCATTAATTCAAGGAGTGAGTTTATTAATATTTTTGAACAACTTGGAAAGTACAGGTATGTAACTGCTAAGGCTTAAAAGCCAGCAGACTAGAATGCAATTCACTTTGCATGACTTCTATGTTTCTCTTCAACACAATGTGATAATACTTCATCCTCAAAACATGTCAAAATTGTATTTGAAATGCTGCATGAGTTTTAGGTGGCTGAACTCCTGAAATAACCCCTAATGTGAATTGAAGCAATTGTTATTAAAAGCTCTTGCTATGAAACTTCAAATCAATTCAGAATTTTTCAGTTATACACTGTCAACTGGGCATCTCTAAGAACCTGATGCTGTAGCTACTCCATGTGTGGCACTCCCATTAAAGTCAACAGGGGTTGCAAGCATAAAGCATTTACTAAGGCTTGGTTGACACTACGAACCATAGCATATATCAGTATAATGACATCGCTCTGGGGTGTGGGAAATCCGCACCCCTGAGCAATATAGTTATAACGACCTAACTTGCAGTGTAGACCCAGGTAGGTCGATGGGATGACGTCTCCTGTAAACATAGCTGACACCTATCGGGGAGGTGGAGTACCTATGGCAACAGGAGAAGCTCTCCTGTCAGCATAAACAGTGTCTTCACTAGTGCTACACTGGCTCAGTAGCTGTAAACAAGTCCTCAGTCTCACCCTTATGACTAGAAACAAAGCTACTCAATTTTAATTCTCCCCATGTCAGTATCAATTCAACATCACCTCCCATTCACTCAGATTTTCTCATAACTATTAGGTATTCTTCCTCAGTGAGTTCATCATTAGATTTAGATACTTAATATACAGTTATTTGATTTTTCCCAAATATTTTTATATAATGATCACCCCTTAAGTGCAATTATATTCAGAAAAAGGACTATACAAATGGTATTATAAGGTTTTCATTCTCATTGTATCACTATGATTTCTGTATCAAGTGTTTTTGTGCTAAAAGTAGTGCCCAGAGTGTGCTTAGTTTGCCAGTAAAAGATGTTTTCCTAATTACCAGCTCTGCCAACTCAGCCTGGACTCTAAAATGAAAGGCATCTTACCCATCATCATCAGTAATTAATGTTCTGAAGGCCGTTGGTGGTATCAGTTCAACTAGACAGCATCTAATTATTATACACCAGCTCCATCTTGTAATAGACCTACACCATTATTAGAATTTCCTTTGTTTCTAATATACTTTTAAAACTTATTATAATTACTTCACCACTGAACCAGGATGGGCTTTTCCAAGGCCTGATTCTGCAGTCACTTACATGGATGCTGATCAACATACGAGTTAGATCAATGGAATTACATTGGTGTAAAACCTGTATATGTGCTTTCAGATTCAGGCCCCTAGTTCACAGTGGACATGCACAAAAGCTTAAAACCAGTCAACAGCATAGTCACTTCTGGTCAGATTTTCAAAGATAGTTAGGATCCTAAATCTGGGTCTGCCTGCTAACACAAATCATCTCATTAGTACAGTCACTCCATACTAATAACATCATAGCTATCCTTCCAAATTATTTTGTTTACTGTAACCCTTCTAACTCAGAGAGAATCGGCAGCAACAAGGGCTAGGTTCAATATCCAGGGGTTCCTCCCAGTAACCTGGGAAAACTTAACACCATATCTGGGAATCTGTAAGAGGCAATACTTTTGCACTCACAAGCACTAATTCTGTGTATAACAAAAGAGAATGTTCAGTAATGGGGAAAGAGAACCCAGCATTAATTTGGGAAAACACCACAACCAAATTCAAAAGCATGTGACCATAAGCAAAGCCAACCTCACATTTCTTTGAGCAGTGTCTGTTGCCTCAGTTTCCCATCCAGCTGTGGGAAAGTCTGGTGACTGAATGTCCCCTTAGCACATTGCTCCCTGTTCCCTCTGCCGCATCCCACTCACAGTTGGCAGTCCTTGGTTAGCGAAGACTCAGAGTTCAGAAGGGTGTCATGGGGTTCACCTCCCACTCTTGGGAGAGGTGCATTGAGCAAAGCCTCTGCTGCTACTGCCTCTAACTCGCTCACAGTTATCACTGTTTCTCTGCATGTTATGTTTTGAGGTTCCACCTTTTAATCCAGCTCTTAGTGATTTTAACAAGGAGTGGGGACACTCACCACCAGTGCACTTTCTGTGTTGTCTTTCACTTACACTGTCCTCACACAAAGTCAAAGTCTGAGCCCTTAGACCTGCTCAGCAGGGATGTCAGCTCCAGGAATCACCATCCAGAAACAAAGACTCTCACTTGAGTCTAATCAACTCTGTCTTTAAACACTGGAGAAGGGCAGGTCAAATGTTGTCTAAGGGTATGTCTTCACTACCCGCTGAATCGGCGGGTAGCCATCGATCTTCTGGCGATCGATTTCTTGTGTCTTATGAAGATGCGAGAAATCGACCGCGCGCGGCACCCCCCGTCGACTGCAGAACTCCAGGTTGCTGGGAGGTGCAAGCTGGAGTCGACGGGGGAGCGCACCGCCGATCGCTGCCGCCATGAGGACGAGCGGTAAGTCGGCTGCAGATACGCAAACTTCAGCTACGTGATTCACGTAGCTGAAGTTGCGTTTCTGCAGTCGATCCCCCCCCCGCCCCCGTAGTGGAGACCAGCCCTAAGACTCTTCAAGCAGAGTCTGTACCACCAGGTAAAACACCTGTCCCCCACCCACTCTCATTTTCACTAAGATTTGGAATCCCCACCCCCTGCTTAGCAAGTGAGGTTCAGTTTAGGGTGTCCCTCTCAATCAGGTTATGCTAAGCACAGCTTTGTTTCCATTTACTTGTACAATAAAGATAACAATATTTCATTACCCCTGCATTCAAATTCTGAGTGATTTGTAATCCAAAACCAGCCAAAATTAATCATTTTGGCAAAGCAGCTCCATCATGCTGCACATCAAGGCAGAGTAGGCACGTCTATGCAAACACAGTCTGCTCCTGAAATCTTTTCCCCAGTGTGTCTCTAGACGTCAGAGAAGAGCTCATTCAGACCTGCTTATGTTAGCATTACTGACGCAGTTGAGCAAGTCTTTCTCACTGTGTGTCTCACCCAAAAAGCAGTGCTGAGCACCTGGATCAGACCCAATATTGTTGAAATCTCCATTCTGTTGTACTTTAAGATTTGAAATCAGTATGTGTTTTTTTAAAAATATATATTTTATAAATAAGCAATGAAAAACAACATGTAGGTGCATACACCTTTAAGGTAAAAACCAGTCCTTAACCATTCACACAGAGTTTAAAACAACACATTTATAGGGGGTGAGAAACATTGTAGATTTACTCTAGGCTACTCATACTTGAATCACACACCCACGCAAAGGAGTACAACTGAATAAGGACCATTCCATTACACTGCCCACACAGGTCTTGGATCCCAGCACATATGAGTATTGAAGCTTTTTCTTCTCCAAGTGATGCATCAGGCCAGCAATTGGTAGAAAGGCCAAGCAGAAGTGGAGCAAAATTTCACTTAGGACTCCAGACCCATTAGCCTTAGTAGGGATGAAATTATTCTAGGACTAGAATTAAACTCAAAGGCAATCAATGTAAAACTAATAAAAGTATCTCTTTAAAATACACATTGCATATATGACAGATGGAATTCATTGCCACAAAAATTGAGGCTCAAAACTTAACCAGATACAAGGAGAGGATTAAACAATGCTGTCAGTGGTATGATTTGGTATGACATTTTGCATATTGTATGAATCATCGGTATCTCTGAAAAGCTATATGATCACAATAGTTGCATGTGTGAAGGCAGTGCCAGTGGTAGCCCACTGGGGGCCCTAAGTGGTAATATTGTGGGGGTTTCCGCCACACAATACATATTAATAATTAATAGTGGGGACCAGAGTGGCTTGGGGTGCTAAGCAATTGCTTGGTCTGCTTATGCCTAGCGCCGGTTCAGTCTGAAGGTAAAGCCATGCATGTGAGTTCTGTCTGAATAAGCTGTTTGCAAAGTTACTAAACAGACATGCTTCCTCAGGCTAGGAGTGGTATGTATATGCATTTCATCATATATACTCTACCATACTATCTTTGAAACCAAATTTTGTAATTGATTTAGACTCTCTCTCAACTAGATTAATTGAGACACAAGATCTGAGGAGAACCTGCAAGTTCAAACTAAGCTGGGGCAGAATATGAAATAAAAGAAACAGGTAAAAAAAATAGGTGAATAATGGGCTCTCAAGTCTAGCAGAAGAAGGTGTAAAATGATGCAATGGCTTGAAGGTGAAGCTATACAAATTCAGACTGGAAATAAGCTCTACATTTTTAATGGTGAGAGTAATTAATGGTGCGAGATTCTCCATCACTGACAACTTTTAAATCAAGTTGGGATGTTATTCTAAAAGCCATGATCTAGGAATTATGCTGGGGAAGTTCTATGGCCTCTGTTATACAAGAGATTGGATTGGATCAGGGGTCTCAACTTTTTTCTTTCTGACCCCCACCCCTTGACACACTAGAACAATTCCAGGGCCCAATTGGGGCATGGGGGTGCATCAGGCCTCTGGGCTTCGGCTGCCAGGTCGGGGAAGGAAGGGATCAGGGCTTTAGCCCTACAGGGCACTGAGCAGGGAGGAGCCCTCCATAGGCATCATCTGATTTCTGTTTTGGGGGAGGGGCAGCTCTGTATGGCAGGGCCTGGGGAGAGAGCAAAATCTCTACTCCCTGACTCACCTCAGCAGGCCACTCGGCCGGTCTACGTTTGGGGAGGAGGGTGCAACCAAAAATTATAACTCAAAGGGCGGGTGAGGTGGGAGGTTCAGCTCAAAAAGTTTGAAAACCACTCAGGGTGCAGGAACAAGGGTAGCTAGGAGCTGTGTGCAGCAAGATGGTAATAGCTCAGGATGCAGGGAGAGGGATAGCTAGGGGCTATGTTCTGAGGTAGGACCCCCCTGTGGTCACTGCTCCCCAAGGGCTCTTACCAGCTGCACAAGCAGTAAAGGGGGCTGGTAGCTCAGGAGCACCCACTGCCCTGGGGTCCCAAGCACCAGCAGTGCACAGGAGAGTGCCATGGCCATGACACCAACCAGAGCTGCAACCATTGCACACTGCCCAGCTATAGATTCTGGCCTATGACCCGGTGAGGGGGTGGGAAGTGGATCTGCTCCCGGGATGACCCCTTGGCTGAGAACTGCTGGACTAGACGATTGTAATGGCGCCTTTTGGCTTTGGAATCTATGAGTAAGCAGCATCAGAGCTCCAAGACCCCACATGCAAGCAAGGGGTGTAAGATATTCATCCATACAAACACAGAGTAATAAGACTGAAGACCAAGGGAAAGAACACGCTTAAACAACAGGTATTAGGCTTTTTCTCTTCCATCTAGCTAGACATTCCGTCAAATGTTTGGTATAAGCAGGTGCAATACCAATGACCTCAACAGAATTAGAACAGAAAAGCAGACCTCTGCTTTTGCCAGATCTATATATGATCCTTTTAATTTAATTTTAAGGCTTCATGCCAGTAAAACTGTGAAGTCTGTCTATTTAAATCTGTGCATGCACCTTGAAGTATTCCATATTGAAACCTTGTTTATATTGAAAAAGTGGAATTATTGCACCTATGCTGTAAAATACGTACTAGCTATGAGTGTTTCTATTGAATTAAAATTTGATATTGAAAAGAACAAGAGTAAACAGCCAAAGGGGGAAAACAAATATGTGGTGATTTGTTTATTATTTCTGACATTATATTTTCTCAGAGTGTCTGCAATCAAAGATTAATTTGTTTTCTTTGTAAACCCCATTGTTTGGAAGAACTGAATTAAAAATATGAACAAATATTCTCACACAAAGACAGTATCTGGATAAACTAAACACCTCTGTTTGCAAACTGAAGGGAGAGTTCCACATAGTCCCTGGTAATTTTTATAATCACAAAAAGTTTCAGGATGATAGTATTTTTGAAAGATTTAGTTATTCTATAAAATGCACTTGCTGCCCTACAATAAAATATATAATTTTAAACAAGAAAAGAAAGAAACAAAAAGAAATAGAATGTTAAACTTATTTTAATGCTCATGATTATAATGCCAGCCACATGTTAATCTGATTGCTTCATCTAGATTTGATACGTTGTACAGAGCAGTTGTGCTCATTTTCATAGGGAAAGAGAGTAGAAAATAAATCATACGATAATTAATTCACAGATCATAGATTCCAAGCACAGAAGGAACCATTATGATAATCTAATCTGATCTCCTATATAACACAGGCCATAGAACTTCCCCAAAATAATTCCTAGAGCATAGCTTTTAGAAAAATATCTAATCTTTATTTAAAAGTTCTCACCATGATCCAATAAATTAAAGCTGGATGCTATGGCTAATTACTCTCACTATTAAAAATGTATGCCTCCTTTCCAGTCTGAGTTTGTCTAGCTTCATCCGTCAGCTGTTGGGTTGTGTTATACCTTTCTCTCTTAAACTGAAGGGCCCATGATTAAATATATTTTCCCCCATGTCGGTATTTATAAGCCTGTAATCAAGTCACTTGGCCTTCTTTTTGTTAAGCTAAATAGATTGGGCTCTTTGAGTCTATCGCTATAAGGCAAGTTTTCTAATTCTTTAATAATTTTTGTGGCTCTTCTCATGGCTCTTCCATCTCTAGCATTCTTCTTGAATTGTGGGCACCATAACTGGACAATGTATTCCAGCAGTGGTCACACCAGTGCCAAATATAGGGAAAAAAATTAACCTCTCTGTTCCTACTTCAGATTCCTGTTTATGCATCCCAGGATCATATTAGCACTTCTAGCCACATCATTGTACTGGAAGCTCATATTCAGCTGATTATCCACCATGATCCCCCCCTTTTTTTTTTCAGTCACTGCTTCCCAGAATAGCATCCCCCATCCTCTAAGTATGACATACATCTAGATAAAAAGAATGTAGGCATTTACAAGTTGCTGTATTAAAATGCACATTGTTTGCTTGGCCCAGATCACCCTGAATAAGTAATCTCTCCTCTTTATTATTTACCACTCTCCCAGTTAAAGTTGGATCCAGTAATAATTACTTCGAACATTCACTGAGGTCTTTGACACATACTACCTATGACAAGAAAAAAGGCTGCTTCTTCTATAAACTCTGACTTGCGGAACCACAGAGTGCAAAGAACAGGTATAAGGAACATGGGTGAAGAAACAGTTACTCACCTTTCGTAACGGTTGTTCATCGAGATGTGTTGCTCATGTCCATTCCAACAAGTGTGTGCGCACCGCGCATGCACGGTCCCGGAAGCTTTTTCCCTAGCGGTACCCGTAGGGTCGGCAGGGGAGACCTCTAGAGTGGCACCCTTATAGCAACGTATATATGCCCCAGCCGACCCACCCCCCCGCTCAGTTCCTTCTTGCCGGTACGGTAGCTACGACCGGACCAGGAGGAAGCCGCGTCGGATTCCGAGGAATAATCCGACGCGGACCACGGCAGTGCGGACCCCTCCAGTGCCGTGATGTGCCTCTGGAACATTGTCGGCTTCCCTGGATGTTTCTCAACTGGCAGCGGTACAGGCTGTGCCGTGATGGTCGGTACCGGGAGGACGGGTGCCGAGGGAGCTCGTACCGTCACTGCCGACACGGACGCCGCCGAGGGTGCGGATGTTAATGGCACCGGAGCGTGTGTCGGGATGATAGGCGCTGCAGGTCTGGACACCAGTGCCGGAGCAACAAACGGTACCGGAGCCACAACCAGTGCCGGAGTTGCATCCCTTGTCATGGCAATCAGGTCTTGAGCTGCCTCAAATGTGTCCGGGATCGAAGGCATATCCAGCTCTTCGAGAGTCCCATGCGGGGATGACGCGGCACCAAGGGGGGTGTGGTCACGGGACTCGGTGGACGCTCTCGGCACTTTACGGGACTCGCTTATACGACCCGAAGTCTGCCGTGCCGATGAGGGCTCACCCTGGGCTCTGCGGGCCGGGGAGCGACCTCTCGGTCTTTTTGATGGCACCAGTGATTGCGAGGGGTGCCTCCGGGAGCCCCTGGCATGGTGCGGAGATCGGTGCCAGTGCTTCTTTTGGTCTAACTTCGGTGCCGCCGGGCCTCTCACTGATGCCGGGGCACTGCGCACCATGGTGGAAGGAGGATCTTGCTGGGGTTGCAGCGCCAACTCCATCAGGATAAGTTTCAAGCGGGAGTCCCTCTCCTTCTTGGTTTAAACCCTTTACAGATAGTGCACCACTCTGCCTGATGACCCTCTCCCAAGAACGTTAAACACTTGGAGTGCGGGTCACTGTTTGGCATAGGTTTACCACAGTCCTCACAATTCTTAAACCCCGGCGCCCGAGGCATACCCCGGTGCCGGAAAAGAAAGAAACTACATACAACTATACTATTAGAAGAAACTATTGAACTATAACTATATAACTATAACTAGAATTAACAACTATAATAACTACTATAATAACTATGAACACGATACCGCTAAGTAACTACTAGCACAAGATTCGCTGTTCCAGCAACCGTCATGAACGGAAAGAAGGAACTGAGTGGGGGGTGGGTCGGCAGGGGCATATATACGTTGCTATAAGGGAGCCACTCTAGGGGTCTCCCCTGCCAACCCTACGGGTACCGCTAGGGAAAAAGCTTCCGGGACCATGCATGCGTGGTGCGCACACACTTGTTGGAATGCACATGAGCAATCACTCGAAGAAGAAATTAATTTTCCAATGTCAAAAAAGTGTTTTCCTTGGACAAAAGTGTCTACAATTTTAGGCAAGTAGGAGTGTTTTTTATTTGTTGGTTTAACTGGTCATGTGGACTGTCGGTGTAGCTAGAAGATGGTTAAAAGAGTGACACTGCATGAATACACTCAGTGATGTCTGTTGTATCATATACATTCATTGGTAATGATGGCAATAGCAGATAAATACGCACAAAAAGACACATGCTTCATAAAGGGCTTCTATGTATAATTGTGTAATGTTTTGTCATGATATGTTGGTTATTTGCTTGCTTGTGTGGTTATATCCTAAAGGTAGCTGCTCTGTACCTGTTAAATAATTCACATCAGAAGAATTTTCAAGCAATGAATTAACTTGATTGAGGAGTTGCACAGCTTCTCAAAAATCTGCACCACAACAAACAAATAGCATTTTCCGAATAGCTGTCTATATACTTATTTAAACAGAACTTGTAAGACCATTTGTCTTGTGAATCCCAGCAATATGAAGCCCTCTCTTATAAAGGAGGTTTTATCACATTTACTATTAACATACATAAAGTTGGCTGATTAGCCTACATTTCAGAAACTGCTATTTAACTTGCAACTACACTATTAAAAGACAAAATTAAAAAAATGTGTTATTTAAATACAGTAAAACCTCAATTTAACGGACTTCAGATGCAACGGACAAAATTTCTGAGCAAGTCTGATGCATCCCAAATCCATTTCTCGCGGGCTGGCTGCCAGCTCCCGGCTGCTGCCCGGGTCACGGCAGCGGGCGGGCTGGCTGCCGGCTCCCGCCCGGGTCACAGCAACGGGCGGGCTGGCTGCTGGCTCCCAGCTCCCGCCCGGGTCACAGCAACAGGCGGGCTGGCTGCCGGCTGCCACCCGGGTCCAAGCAGCGGGCGGGCTGGCTGCCGGCTCCCGCCCAGGTCCCTGCAGCCGGGACCCGGGCGGGCTGGCTGACGGGTCCCGGCTGCCACCCGGGTCCCGGCAGCGGGACCTGTGGTGGTCGGGCTGCTGCTCTGACAGCTCGGGTTTTTTTTATTATTAAATAACTGACTTTTTCATTTAACGGACACCCCCTCGCCCGAATTAGTCCGTTAAATGGAGGTTTCACTGTATGTCTATATAATATATACCTACACACAAGTATAACGCATGCATGTATTTCTTCTTTCATAAGTTCTGTTTAGAAGAGTTCTTCCACAAAGAAGATTTTAATGGTATGAAACAAGATTAATTCTTAGGTTCCTTTTATTAGCTTGGAATGTCCCAAGCTCTTATTTTTCTGTGTGTGCATTTTATACTATGCTGGGAGTGATCCTGGACACCTTCAAATCAACAACAATCTTGTACAAGCAACTGCAGTCTTTAAACAGATTTTCTAGGTTGACAGATTGAATATTTTTCCATAGGCTGTTTTATTCTTTCCAAAATAAATCTTTCAGTGTTCTTTAATAATATATATAAAAAATGAATGATTAAGCAAACAAACAAACAAACAAACAAATAAATATTAAAAGGAACAAAACCATCAATGCAAGGCTCAGGAGTAACCCTGAAACTCAGTAACAACAAAGAAGTGTGTATGAGGGAGGTTGCAGGGTTGAGGGGGCAAGCAGGAGTATATGGGAGACAGACAGACAAACCTAACAAAATAACATGGCAAAGAGATTTCTGATCTGATTTTCTTCAGTGTGACTAAATGTTCGGTACTTTTGAAAATAAAGTCATTCAGATTCAGACATTTAGGGTTGTTATAAGTATGGAGGGTGCCTTGCCTGGGTTGGGCTATGTTATCTAATACAGTGTGCCTTCCCTGGGTGGGGGCTATGTTGTCTGAGACAAAGGACGTGGGAGTTTCTCTGCCATGAGGGAGGGAGGAGCCTCCAGCCCAGGAAGAAGGGAGGAGCAAAACAGTTAGTTCCATCTTGGCTGGTCTCCAGGGAGGAGGCACGGGCCAGGAGAGTTCCATCTTGGTTGTCCATGAGGCAGGAAGCTTGCCAGGCAACATGGGCAAGGGTCCAGGAGTGTGGCTCTAGCTATGGAGATAACTCTCTTTTCGTCTTACAATTCTGATTAGCTGATGTGAGTACAGCCATTTGATTCTTCTATTAAGCCGTGCCTTTGGGGTGTTCTTTCCTTTTCAGAAGAAAGTGGGAAACCCCAAATGTAAATTGTCTGTATCTCTGCTTTAACCTTTTTCTTTATTAAATTTTCTAGTTATAAAACCGTCTGGTTTATTTTCCTTAAGGTTTTTTTCTCTTCACTAAGAAGAGAAGAGGTAGGGGGAGGTGCATAGCCCTCAGGTATCTAACTATAGCATCCAGGGAGGAAGACAGAGTCAGGGTTCAGGGAAGTCTGCCTTCAGCCGGGGAGGGTGAAGGGAAGCAGTTTCCAGGTGTCTGCCTCTCAGGTACAGAGAGACAGAGGGTGAAGGAAAGCAGCCTTCAGGTATCTAAGTTTGAAACCCAGGGAGGGGGACAAAGTTGGGGTGGGGAAGATCGGGGGCCCCTCCAAGGTTTTGGAAGTATACTCGACTGGTGGCAGCGACTGGTGACCCCAAGAACCCCAACTGGCAAGGTGGGGGTGTAGGGGGAAAAGAACTTGTTGGTCTGGCATAGAAGAGGCCCAGCCTTTGTACTCAGGAGCATAAAGGCTGGGGGTAAACCCCCTCTTACAAGGGTACATATACACTTGTAGCTATGAGTGTGATTCCCAACTTCTACCAACTTCTACCTATCTGAGCGTACATGCTAAAAATAGTATGGGCAGTGATGAGTGGTGGCATCGGCTAGCTCCCCAGAGTATGTACCCATGCTACTAATTTCAGTGTTGTAGCTCAGTGAGAGCTACCATGAATATGTCTATGTGACCTGAGAATCACACCCCTAGCTACAAGTGTAGATGTAGCTTTAGAGGACTGTTACTACAACATAGGTGCTATGCAAACATTTGATCCTAACCCTATGAACAGCTCCTATATCTTACTGCATAGCCACATCACACCAGTTTTCTTTGGGGAGGATGGCGGTCATTTGTTTGGTTTTCTTTGTGGAGGGACTGGGTGATTTTTTTTGCTCACGAGCGAAAGAGCAATCTTTTCCAACATTAGTTTTAGATAGTTGAGTTGGGGGTGAGAGGAGTAAGTGAAGAACCAAGAAGCCTACATCTTCTTCCTTGCTGTAGGAAAAAGACCAATAGGAAGAAGACTCACTCCTTACGAGATTATAAGCAGAACAGAGACCTAGGGCAGGGCAAGGTGCAGGCAGAAGAGACACCAGGCCTGCAATCCCCCCCCCCCCCCCCTATTCACTATACAAATGCTTTCCATAAGGGAACCATGAACTCTACACAAAGGACTTAATTGTGCTTTAGACATGGCTTAATTGTTTCAGAATAAAGTCATTTTTATTCCAGAAGAGAATGTTCACACCGAGATCTATTACAGAAAAGCTATAGTACAGTGGTTCTCAAACTTTTGTAAAGGGGATCTCTTTCACATAGCAACCCTCTGTGTGCGACCCCCCCCCCCCTTATATATTAAAAACCCTTTTGTACGTATTTAACACCATTGTAAATGCTGGAGGCAAAGCAGGGTTTGGGGTGGAGGCTGACAGCTCATGACCCCCTATGTAATAACCTTGTGACTCCCTGAGGGGTCCTGACCCCCAGTTTGAGAACCCCTGCCATGTAGAATATTTATTCCAGAATAGTTATGACTGTCAACTTCTCTCCAACTTGTGGATGGAAGGCCTTGTAAGAGTTGAGAAAAAGTATGCTGAGTAACATTCAAGGCATGTAGTAAGATCTTTTCTCCTCAGTGACCCTTAGTCACCCTAAGTATAACTTTGCATCCAGAAGGATATGCACGGGAACTAGGGGCATGGAGAGTGCTGTAGCACTCCTGGGCTCCTGGCGGCTGGCCCGTCACCCCCAGGCTCTCGGTGGCCAGCCCAGCACCCAGGGCTTTGCTCCCAGCTTCAGTTCTAACAGGGCAGAGCGGAGGGGGGTGAACAGGGGCAAGGGGACTGGCTTTCAGCATCCCCACTATGTTCCAGTGCCACTGTCCAGAAGTAGGCCATAAGCCAGTAATTATAGGTAACCAGGAGAGGCACAAAGATGAATAATAAAAAAAACACAGTTATTTAAAATATTTAAAAGGGGCAAACAGTTTAAAAAAAAAAACTACCAATGCATTTGTGCAGCACTTGTACAAAAGGCTTATTTGTAAGTTATAACGCAAAGCACTAAAAATAAATAAATAAATGTGAGCATAGCTGGCTTTATACCTGGTGGCTATAATTTATTTAGAGTATCTGAAGAATTTTATTCAAAGCCTTTTGATGGTGCTATTAAGGAGGCATGGTTGCTCAATGTGAGGTCATGGATTAAAATTTAGGAACAAATGGCCCATCCCTTGCATGTAAAATAGTTAGCAGCCGAGTGCTCTAGTAGTGGACCAAATATTGTTAAATATATTTCCTAGAATATGGAGCAAAATGTGAAGTGGCAAAATGCACTGACAAAATAACCATATAGTGAGTCAAGATACTGGAAGACTGCGAGGTGAAACTTCAAAAATACCAAACACAACTAGGTAATTGGGCAATATGATGAAGATGAAATTCAACACAGACTAATGCAAGATAACGTATGATGGCAAGAAAAATTCAAACTACGGTACGTGTACACACTGATGGCTTCTCAATCAATTATAATCACTTAGGAAAAAAGATGTCAGAAACGAGATGGAGGTGTCATTGTGGACAGTTCAATGAATGAAGATATCCACTCAGTTGAGAGCAGTATCAACTGCATAATTAATAAAGTTGTACAAATAATATTTAGATGCCATAAAATAAATCAGTGGTATGGCCTTATCTTGAATACTCTTTTTTAAATCACCTCATCTAAAAATAATATAGGCAATTCTGGTATAATAAAAAGGTATAGGGAAGGATAATAGTGAATAGAGGCCACACAGGCATTCCAAGCAAAGTGAAAAGGCTACCCTGTCCTTTTAAGGCAGTTCTGTGAGGGCTTTGGAGGGAACCACCTATGCAGCAGATACCTGAAGCTGGTATGGGACACTGGAATATCACAGGCCAGGACAGCCCCTGCTACATGCCTTTACACAGTGCTACAAACACTTCTCCTGACCTGTTGGCGCCTGCTTCACTCGCTAGGGTGGAAGTGGAGAAGCCATGTCAAAGAGTCAGAGCCAGGGTCAGAATCCAGTAACAAGAGCTGAGGGTTAGAGCCTAGGACACAAAGCAAAGTTGAAGAAGCAAATTCTGTTGTAGCAGCCAGCTCAGGACCCACCTAGTTGCATTTGCTATCCCCTCCAGGCTTAGGCAGTGCACCTGCACCAATCAAGGGCTCTGTGAGCACTGCCAATCAGGCCCTCTGTGGGCAGCACATCCTGTGGTGCTTGGCCCCACAAGGCTCACAGCCTGCAGAGCTGTTGGGTGGCAGCGTGGCTGCAGCAGCCCCTGAGGGATCAGCACATCCAGGTTCTAGCCCCATAGACCCTTATAGTCCTGACCACCCCTTCTGTGGATCTGAGAGGTGACAGATGTGAGAAGTCTTTGTACTCAGGAACAACTGAGATTATACTAGTCCATGCATGGATGAGGTGGAGAAGGGAATGAAAAAAGAATTTATGCACTCTATCCCCTCAATCTGCACAGGGCTCAGCACAAAAGGGCTGACATCAGTGAAACTCCTTTGACTTCGCTGCAGATGTTCTGTTCTGGTGTGAATCCCAAGTAACAAGGGATTGAGGCCTTTTCTGTCCCTAAAACTGATACATTTGAAAATGAACACTAAGAGAGAGATTTCAAACATCAAATTGTATAGTGAAGGAAAAGCTGGAGCTCCTATTTACCATTTTCCATAGAGAGATGGTCAAGAAAGCATAAAATTTAAAAGCATCACGTTTAAAAAATAACCCTAAAGATTTGTTTCTCAGGTATTTCTGCCATTGATTGACTGTTGATACGCAGAATAGGGGTAAAATTAAGAACAACACAGTGTGATCTGTTCAAAAGAAAAGTGTAATTCTCGAGCAAAGAGTTGATTCACGACAGATAAGCCATAGTTGCATAAATTGCACTAGTACAAGCTTTGAAACAAAGGAAACTCCTAACAACATGAGAGTTCTAGGACTGAATCTACACTAGCAAGCTTGGGAATTTTTTGTGGAATTTTGTAATTCTCCACTGATAAAGATGCATTGAAGATAGCAACTGTGGTCAACTCTCCTGGGTTAGGTAGTTGATGATACAATGCCTCCATCCTGTCTACACTAAACCATCAAGGTTTCACAGTTACTACCAGTGGTGTTGTTGCGCCAGGGCTCAATTATACATCTGTCTTTCAATTAGTAAGGTCTCGGGTTCTTGGTGTTTATGTAACACTATGGTGGTTACACACACAGAAGTTCTCTCAGACAGCTAAACCCTTACTCAATGTCAAAAGGGAAGCCCCTCTGCAGAGCAGGTAAAAAGGAGGACCAGGAGAAAAAGCCAACCACACACCATAGCCAATCACCTATTCAGAACAGTGACAAAAATGCCCATTCCTTAGTAAAAGGCTTGCTAAGAAACCACTGATTTTAAATCATTAATGTGTTTTATTTATGTAATAATAAGTAATATTTAATATTGTACATTTTATGTTTATTATTTTTCCTCTTCTTCCTCCATTCTCTACCCATCATGGTCTTTAGTCAATATCCATTACATTATCCATTTAGAGAGTATACATGTTGGGACAAATATCTTGTTACCCTCTGTAAAAAGTGTTGTTTATGTTCATGGCATAACACAAATAATAATGCAGCAGTCCTGCCGTACAAAACAATCATGGGAAAAATACATACAGTAAAGTATGAAGATGTTCCTTAAATACATTAATGTCAAAGAGACAGGAGTCTGAGCAGTCAAAGTATCAACACAAAGGAACCAAGAGGATTCTAGGTTTAATGCCACTGACTCACTGTGTGTCCTGGGGAAAATCACCTGGCCTTTTTCAGCAAAGAAACCCAGCTGTAAAACTGAGTAAAAAGCAGAATCCCACAGAAAACCTGATGTAGCATTTGAGCCAAAGCTAGCTGGGTGAATGAACTGGGCAGTTTTATATGGAACTTTTTTTTTTTTTGGTATATTTGTTGTTTCTATTATTTTTTTTTTCCTGATGTGGACTATTTACATCAGATTGCAGGCACCCTCAGAGCAGATAATTTTCAGGGGATTATTCCCAGTACAAATTCTGAGAAATCTAAATTTAAAAGAAGCAACACTTCTTTTCTGAAGCTTTGCAACATAGCTCAAAGAATAAAAAATCATTGCTGTTGACAGTTTGCTATGTCTCCAAGAATAAATTTGCTGACCAAGTTTTAATACATAGACTCCATCAAGAATGTACGGTATTGAAGTATTTGCTTCTAAAACACTACAGTGAAATTAACTTGTTCTTTCTGTATGTAACACAGGAATGTTACAGACCTTTGTGAAACAAAGGTCTCAATAGTTCTGTATAATGAGAACTTAAGAGGCAATAACATCAAATACTTTAAGAGAATATGACTGCTCTGATACTTTACTATATTATGTAGACAAGACTGTGTAATAAAAGTACATAAGGGAGATTATGGGTGGAAATTGGCCATAATAAACACAAGACTATTATGCTGTTTCCCATTTGTTGCAACAGATTTTTTATGTGCAATTATGTAATTATGATTTTCAGAGAAAACCAAGCTCTTCTATGCTTTGTTGCAGAGAGGTTTAATTCTTATATAATCCAAATGCCACTAAGTATAGATTTGTTACCTCTGCCTGATTTAATATATTCCACAGTTATGATCTATGAAATATGATGTGGTGAGCAGCTTACATAAAGTCACATTTAAGGAAAACAGTATCCTACTTTATTAAAAATCGAAAACTAAGACAGGATACTTTCAGAAAGTGGCTAAAATGTTAGTATGCCATCCAGTTGTGTTTGCAATATTTAAATGAAACTAAATAAAAATATTATAAGATTACTCCCCATGATTCTGTATCATGGTTTTCCAATTATGCCAACATGACTAATTTATTTATTTACAAGCAATTATATCTTAAAAATATATGTCATTACTCAGTTAAATGGAAACTGATGTTTGAGCCCAAATTTCTGAAGGTGGAAAGTTAGCATTGCTGTGCTTTTGGGTTTTTTTTTTCCAGTATGTGTTACAGGAAAAGAAGTGAGTTGACAATTTGCTCTCTTACCTCATAAGCTCTCACAGTCTTAAAATTTATTACCTCAATGATTTGGAGAAGCGTAATCTGTAAAGACCTCACATGATAGTATAATTTTGCTTGCTAATGTGCCAGTATTTTATTGAAGGATATTAAAGGAAATATGAACACTTTTATTGTTCTCCTCGAGGCAGCAAATGCTGCACCGAAGAGGTTCGTTATTAAGTATTTTACCACTGTCCATCTGGCTTACAGTCAATTATGTTTAGTTAATGTGCCTATTAATGAAGATCCTGACATACAGTAGAAATCACAAACTGCCCACTCCAACGTCAGTCTTTAGCTTTTGATTGGTACTTTGTTGGCATAATATAATAAACACTTTGTAATTATGTTGCAGTTTATTACTATTCAAACAGAGTTCAATAAAAGCAACTTGCAACATCTATTTTACCCAAGCTAAATGATAATTCTATTCTGGTGATGAGCATTCACAAGGGTGATATTTCTTTCAGATAAAAAATGTGTAAACTAAAAACATTAAAAAATGTTAATGACCAGTAATAAGAAAAGTATCCAATTTGTAATAGTGATATTCAAGCAGTTGTCACAAACATGCAGCCTCCAATAGAAACACCCCTGCACGCTGCGGCATATACACATACAAAATACTATGTTCTGGAAAGGAAATGATGTTGAACAACAGCCCTCAAACACAAAGGGGCTGGAAAATTATACTCCTCCAGCAGTTTCCTCTGTGTTGTACTATACATGGAAGACATGCAGTCAAAGCTCCATGACTTTGGACAGTATATGGAACTATGAGAGGGGACAGAACCAGGGAACAGATGTTTAGCACCATACATGCTCCACTCAGCAGTAAGGCCCCATTGATGAATCGTACCTCCTGGTCACAGGTCAGGGAAAATTAACCAACAGCCATTGTTGAACAGCTATGACACTAGGGATAAGGTGGAGACCAGTCTGTTGACAAAGCTACCTGTTCCACCCTGAGGAAACATGCTGCTATGCTCAAAATCAGGGGTCTCAAACATGCGGCCCGGGGGCCACATGCGGCCCGCAAAGCCCTTCCCTGCGGCCCGCCAAGCTTCCTGGCGCCCCCCCCCCCGGTCCCCCCATAGCAGTTTGCAGGATGGAGGGGCCAGAAGTGGAGGCTTCTCTGCTGCCTGGCTGGACCGCGCGTGCTTCTAGCTCTGGACTTCCTATATTGCTCTTGCTTTGTTTGCCAAACAGCTGTTGGTGGTGCCTAGCGCTTTCCAGGAGGGAATGGGGAGCTGCGTGCTCAGAGGAGGAGGTGGGGCAGGGGTGGGACCTCTTGGAAGGGGTGGAGTGGGGGCAGAGCCGGGGCAGCGAGGGCAGGGTGTGTGTCAGTGGTGCGGGCCTCGGGCCAGTGCACTAGTCCTCATGGAAGGGGTGGAGTGGGGGCAGAGCCGGGGCAGCGAGGGTATGTGTGTGTGTTAGTGGTTCGGCCCTCGGGCCAGTGCACTAGTCCTCATGCGGCCCTCATGGTCATTTGAGTTTGAGACCCCTGCTCAAAATGCTTGACTTGCCTTTCACTTGAACTGGTTTTAGACCAGTTGAATATCATTGCAGTTAATGGAGTTACTTCTGATTCTTTTCACTTGAACTCGTGTTAATCAGTCCCATGGAATTCAAAACTTGCTGAGATCTGGGCAGAAACTATAAGTTCCGAGCAGATGATAGTACAACATTTTGATTTATCAACAGAAACCTACTATTTTTGTTTTTGTTTAGTACAGATTACGCAATTATACAGTTGTCCATATTATCATGAAAATTATGTACTATTTTTCCCCCAGACTCTTTATTACCATATTTCTATTGTAACTACAAGAGACTTCATTTTATACAGGAAAAATCTTCATCTTCAGAAAAAATATTCTAATTTTAGTATACTAAAGAGATACTGTCAAGGTTGCCAGGTTACCCATTTTTTTAACTATCTGCTCAAACCTGTTTTATATATATATTCTTTCAAAATGAAGCTTGCAACGCAGATGGAATTCAAACTTCTCTGGTGAATGACCAGAAAAGAACAAAAGCTTGGTGTGGGTTCCTTGCAATCCTGACTGCACATATACAAATTCCTCTACTCTGTCTGTCTGATAAATTGTTCTAAGTAGACAGGATATAAAAATACATAAGAATCCTGAGTTCTGGAGTACGCAGAAAACCAGATACTTGTATAGTCTGCATTGTTTTCTCTGAAGAACAGAACAGAGTGGCAGCAAAACTTGCACACATCTCTACATATCTATTCCTAGTTTTAAGGTCACTCAGGCTGCAAAAAGTCAATGGTTAATTAACGAGGCAGCTAAAAATATATTAATTAAATGGGGAAAATTAATGTAAATATATCAGTAAAATTGAACTGTTAAATTTTTTAAAAAACAGAACATTTAAAATACTCCAACAATCTGATAATGTTGCTTATCACTCTATATTTTACAGTGCTGGAGCCCTAAGCATAGCTGAAAGTATCAACCAAAGTAAGGCTGTAAACTAAAGTTTCCCTTGTCAGAATAGTAACATTTGGTATCAGCTAACCAAGTAACACATTTCTGTCCTGACAGGTTGGCACAGGAACATTCAGAGTTCTCAAGTAACTACATAAGTATTCCTAAGAGGGTGGTATAGCAACACATAGATTCCTTGTAAAGATAAGGGTGGGATGACAGGATAATGGATTGGGATGTTTTCTTTGAAATACAAGACACAAGGGTGGTAACAGACATATGGAATGTAATACGTAATTTGTTTGTATCAATCTATAAAAGGACAGTGGAAGGAGGAGCATCTTTGTAATGATCTAGGGAACAACACTAGGTCAAGTGAGACACTGAAATGAAAAAAAAATGAGCTGCTCTATTTTGTTTCTTAAGCATAGCACTGAAAACATTGCTTTGCCACCAACTGAACTGAACCGAAATACAATTAACAAATTGGTAAGAAATGGGGTGGTAACAATAAACCTTAATATTAAGATACAAAAGTTAACAAATAAGTATATAAGAAAGAAATCAGGTAACTGTTTTGCAGTGGTACTCAAACTTTTGTATTGGTGACCCTGTTCACACAGCAAGTCTCTGAGTGCAACCCCCCTTATAAGTTAAAAACGCAATTTTTATACTTAACACTGTTATAAATGCTGGTGAGATGAAGTGGGTTTGGGTTGGAGGCTGACAGCTTATGACCCCTAAATAATAACCTTGTGACCCCCTGAGAGGTCATGACCCCCCCAGTTTGAGAATCCCTGGTTTATAGTTTAAAAGTTTGGTAATTTAAGTCTATGTACAATGTTGGAACAAGGACAGTGACATGGCAGTTTCAAGCAGTTTGGCCCACAGCTAGTGTGTTGGTAGATGTGGAGTGAGGTCACGTAAAGGTCACTCTAGAACTGAAGGGAGGCATGAGTCAGGTATAATTAGTTCAAAACTAGGTGAGAATCCCCAGACCATAAAAGTAAACACCCCATCCTGCTAAAATTTGTTGTGCAACAGCTTTGATTGACAGCCAGATTTAGCAGTTGTGATTGGTCTCTAAATATGGACCAATTAGAGAGGGAATAAAGGTGACCGGAGGACTGGGAAACAAGCCAATCAGAACAGGCCAAAAAATTATAATAGACAGCAAGCAGGCAAAAGTCAGTTGAGTTAGGAGCAGAAAAAGAAGGCAGATGAAGGAAGCAGCAGAAGCAACTCCAGAGTAGCAGCAACAGCAGTGGACTGCTGAGACAAGAGCAGAGGGAAAGAAGACTACAGATATTCCCCCCAGAACAGACTAGATCTGTTCGCCCTGGGACGATACAGATACAGCTTTCACTCAAAGGATTGACACCCAGGGAGTACTATCCAAAACAAAGTATTTTTCTTTATTTAATGTAACCAATATTTCCTAATACAATTAATCTAAACCTAAATTAAAAACATAAACATAAACCCCTTAGAACAGGCATACAACCTAAAGCACCCAATCCTGTAATGCCATACAGTTAGAATGGATTAGGTGATTATGCTATGCACATGGTGATCAATCATATGGGGGACACTGACAGCAATCAAACTCTAAACTTTATATATAGTAATATAGACACACACATCACAGACATCCAACTTTATTATTCCAAGCATACACATTTGTTAACCCTTTTCTATTCTATATCCTGTACTATAGTACTATAGACCTGGTAGGAAGTGACCCAGGGAAGGTGGAAGAGTGGTATCTCCCACCAGGGCTAACTCAGAGTGTTTCGGTGGGACCTCCCCGCTGAGTCAGTGGCAAGGCTATGTCACTGTTAGGGCCCTGGGTTGGGGCCCGGTGGAGTCAGGTGGTCCCAGGCCCCCCTAACTAGGCTGCCACACCCCTAGGTGGGCGACCCACCTTTATATATGTTGGCTGCTGAGCCGCTTTGCCCTGCAACCCAGGGCGACTATATAGACTTCGGCTGTTGAGCCACTTTACCCTGTGATCCCAGGGCTGTTCCATGGACTCTGGCCACAAGGCCGTATTACCCTGCGGTGCCAGGGTGATTCTGTGGACTCTGGCCACTGGGCTGGGCTGCCCTGAAGTAAGGGCGAGCCTACAGATTCTGGCCATTAGGCTGCGTTGCCCAATACATAGGGGCATAAACCCCAACAGGGGTGAATTGACAAATGCTACTTCTTTTCTTTATCAGTTTTACATTGCAAAAATTTGTAATAAAAATAATAATATAAAGTAAGGAGTGTATACTATGTATTCTGCATTGTAATATAAATCAATATATTTGAAAATGTAGAAAAAAATCCAGAATATTTAATAAATTTCAGTTGTCATTCTACTGTTTACCAGTGTGACAAAAACTGAAATTAATCATGATTTATTTTTTTAATTCTGTTTATTTTTACTTAATCACATGCATTAACTGAGATTAATCAACAGCCCTAATTAAAATACTATGACTATATTGGTAAAAACAAAAGATTATAAAATATCAAATAATTTATGCTATAAAAATACTATGTTATAATGTTTTATATATCAATACACAGGCTGTGAAAAGAGCCTTTTAGTTATCTAAATAGGTATTGATTATTAAAAAATTCAGTCTACAATACCATGCTTAAAAGAAGTCTATTTTTATATAGCAAGATAGCATAAGAAAAGCTCTACCTCCGCTAGTATAGAGTAAAAATGCAACCTTTATGAAAATGCTGAGATGTGTGATAATGGCAAATAAGGGAGTCAGTGGAGATTTTTCACAGACTACCTACAAATATTTTTGCAAAGCCTTCAATTATTTGATAAGAACATTAAACACTTTTTCCTTTGTGTCTATGATATATTCAAAATGCTATTTGGTATGTAAGTGAAGCATCCATTATTATGTAGACTATTTTCCCCTCTTAGTACAGTTCTAGAGGTTTTTAAAATACATTATTTTAAAGCAACTTATTTCCCAAAGAAACAATAGTATGGATCATTTATCTTCATTTGAACAAAAGGAATTTGACTTCATAATGGAATCCACAACTTTAGGCTTGCACACTTGTTGAAATAAAATTTACAGCAGCACCCACTGTTTTAAAAAAAGTTATTTTAAAATCCCAACCATACATGCACATCAGTTACTTTGGTCAAGGCTTTCATATAACCAGAATACAACCAATGGTCTCTGCATGGCTTTTCCTCGGGGCAATCTTCTTTCCTTCTTCAGAGGGGGAAAAAAAATCCACAACTAACTCCACAGCAACCCCAAGGGTTTTTTGTTTTTGTTATTTTGTTTTTCATTTTTGTTTCCCATCTTTTTCAAGCTTCTAAATCTTCATTTCACTCACTCGCTATTTTATTGGCACAATCGTTAGACCAGCCTATCAAGGATTTAGACAGTCTCTTGCATCAGTGATGAATGTTCCTGGTATTCCATATGTTTTGTAACATTTTGTGCTCCCATGTACTACATTTAATTAGTGCAATATGCTTCAATGTTTCTCTTGCTCACAAAAAGTCAAGAAACAACAAAACAAAATGGTGACTTTATCACTTTTGCCAGCATACATTTTTCTCCATGACTGACAGTTAGGTCTCCTGTTTTTCAAATCTATGTCCGAACTACTTTCAAAATTCATTCCATTAATAGACCATATAGCACTATGTATTGAGCTATACTATGTGAATACTCACACCCAGAATTCAAATATGTGAATGGAGTCACAGAAAACTGTGGAAAACTCTTTACCCACTCACCCACAGTTAATGCATGTGATCAACATAAAACAAATTAACTAGATTAAAAATAAGTAATTATTAATCACAGTTTTAATCGTGCTGCTAATAATATAATATCAATTCAATTTTATTATAAATATTTTGGATGTTTTTCTACATTTTCAAATATATTTCAACTACAACACAGAATATAAAGTATACAGTACTCATTTTAAATTATTTTTCATTACAAATATTTATACTATGAAAAGATAAACAAAAGTAATAGTATTTTTCAATTCACTTCATACAACTCCACTCAGTCCTACTTCTTCAATTACTTGGTAAGACAAGTTTGTTTACATTTACGGGAGATAATTCTGCCCTCTTCTCATTTACAATGTCACCTGAAAGTGAGCACAGGCATTCCCAAGGCACTCATGTAGCCGGCATTGCAAGGTATTTACCTGCCAGATATGTTAAACATTTTTATGCCTCTTCATGCTTCAACTTAGAGGCTCTAAAGTTCTGTTTTGTTTTGGTTTTGAGTACAGTTATGTAAAAAAAATCTACATTTGTAAGTTGCACTTTCACAATACAGATATTACACTACAGTACTTGTAATCAAAAACAATAATATAAATTGAGCACTGTACACTTAGTATTCCATGTTGTATTTTAAATCAATATTAGAAAATATAGGAAAAAATCCAAAAATATTTATAATACATTTACATCGGAGGTATATTTTGGATACTGTCATTAAATTTAATTTAATCAGCTGATCATGGAATGTATTTCAATCTAATTCAATCATTCCCATTTCTGTTGAAAGATTGTTTTACTAATTCCATATATATACACACACATTTTCAACCTTACAGATTCCTCCTGTATTTATACACATTTGCTTCCACATCACTGACTGCAGATCTTTCATTACAAATGAATGTTATAGGTTCTCCTAAGATATGTCCAATACTCATATAAATCACAAGACTTTGGAAAAAAGAAAAGCACTGCTTCCTTTCTGGCATATTTGCTTGAATTCCCATGATCCACAGAAGTCAGGTGATTGGAAATGTTCTGATAGAACAGTTTTCCATTGGAAAATGCTGAATCAACAGAAATGAAGTCTTCATGGGAATGTGCGGATTCTGTCAAACCTTTTGATAGAAAACAGGCTGGTTTCCTGCCAGCTTGCCTGGCTCTGCAGTTCCCCAGGTCTCCAAGCTTCCAAAGCAGCCAGGCTCTGCAGTTCCCCAGGTCTCCAAGCTCCTCCAGCAGCTCTCCAGCTGGGTTACCACAGAACTAGACAACTAGAACTTCCAGATTCCCTAGGTGGCCAACTGCCTGGGCAGACAACTCCCCAGCTCCGATTGCTACATGGAAAGCTGGGACACCTACTAGCTGGATCCCCAAGCTACTCAGGGAGCTGGGAACTCTGCTCCTTAGACCCTCAATTCCCCTGTAGCCTACCTAGTCAGCTTCCTGGACAGCTCCTGGGCTTCCCAGCTCCCAGACTCACTATCTTCTCAGGCTCCAAGATAATCAGGAAGCCAGGCAAACAGCAGCCAGCAAGCAGAAAAATTCCATTTCAGTTCTTCCAAAACAGATTTTTTTTCAGGAAATCCCCTCCTAAGAAAATATTTTTTCTCACAGTTCAGGACAATCAAACTAACAAACAAAAAAAAGGCAAAGATTTTCGCCAGAAGGGATTTACATTTTCCGGCCAGCTCTAATTCTAACTTCCTGCATAAAACAGAACAGAAAATTTCCCCCTGGAATTCCTGCAGTGGAGTGAATTATTCTTCCCTAATATGTAAGTGAACCCTGTTCAGACCAAGCAGTTTTATTAACATTTGTACATACAGTCGAACATCTGAGTTAGAATCACCAGAGTTACCAACTAACCGGTCAATCACACCACTTCTTTGGAACTAGAAGTAGGCAATCAGGCAGGAGCAGAGACCAAAAAAGGAAAAAAAAATACAGTGTAATACTACTAAAAAAACCAAAGAAATAAAGAGAAACTGTTCTGTGCTTTTTTTCATTTAAACTAAGATGGTTAAAGCAGCATTTTTCTTTGGCATAGTGAAATTCAAAGCTGTATTAAGTCAATGTTCAGTTGTAAACTTTTGAAAGAACAACCATAATGTTTTGTTCAGAGCTACAAACATTTCAGAGTTATAAATATTTTCCACTGTTCAACGATCTCCAGGTGTTCTACTGTACAAGGGAAAAATATGTAGACATTAAACAAAAAATGTAGCACTTTTTCCTGTGTGCCACATTTCCTTATGAGGTTGGAGCCTGATCCAGAGCCTACTGAACTCAGTAGAAAGAATCCCATTAACTTCAGCAGTCTTTGGATCAGATCTTACTTAATGCAATCCTCTTCTAAACGTATCAGGCCACTCACTATAATTGTTTACATTAGTCCTTTATTAATAGCAAGAATCTCATCATGAGGAAGGCAAAATTTCTAAAGTAAAACAATAATCATCTTTATCATATCATTTGTCATATAAATGTAAGCTTCCTCTTCCACACAAATAAAAGACTTTGCATTGAATATAAAACTGTGGTGATTGTCTAAAGCAATTTGTCAATACAGATTATTAAACAGATAATATTTTGGCAAACCTAAGCAGCAATATAACTTGCATCTGGATGTCCTCCAGCACTCAGTTGTCTCTAACTTTGTTCTTTACAGGGACTGCTCCAGGAGTAAGGTACTACTCAATATGAATAAATATGGAAGAAAAGGGCCTATACATTCAGACATGACAAGTGTTGTAAACATCTCTAAAAGCAAAATAATTAATACAAGAATGATCTAGACAAGTAATTGTCAAATTGAGAGTCAGGATCCCAAAGTGGGTTGGGGTACCAGGGCTGGTATTAGACTTGCTTGGATCTTGGGCTGAAGCCAAACCTGAGGTCCACCACAAAGGGCCGAAGCTTCGGTGGGGTGGGGTTTGGACAGGCTCAGGCTTTGGTCCCCCCTCCTGGGGACCTGTAGTAAATTTGTTGTCAAAAGGAGGTGGTGGTGCAATGAAGTTTGAGAACCCCTAATTTAGATCATTCTTGTGCAGGGAGTGATGTAATGAGATAGATAACTGGAAAAATTCAAGTTCATACATCTAGAGATAAAACAGTCTGGAACACAGATTTACAAGTGACTCCCTTCCACTCAACAGCAATATAGGGGAAAAAAGACATGTGGTAATAGCAGATCATGCATTCAAAACAAATATTCTATGTAATATGATGACAAAGCCGAGATGATTATTAGTATCATTACTAAAGGCAGCACATCAGACACCTTAGAAATGATAGTCTATCTGTGGTCTAAGTGTAGGTGTAATCATATCATCCTATCAAGAATACTTCAATCAATCAGGACACCCCATCTCAAAAAAAAAAAAAAAAAAAAGAAAGATGGTGAGAAATTAGGGGCAATTTGGAGAACAGCAACTAAAATAATGAAGCAGTTAAAGGGGTTGATTTCTGTAAAAAGCTCAGAAGCATTAACTACCTAGCAGATGTGATGTGCCCTAGTAGAGAAGACACTGGACTGGGACTCAGCAGACCTGTGTTCTGTTCTTGGCTCTGCAATTGACCTGTGTGTAACTTTAAGAATCATTTCACCTCTCTATGCCCATTTCCTCTCCCACTTTTTGCCTGTATTGTCTATTTAAACATGTGTGTACAGTGTCTAGCATGATGCGGTCTCTATATGATACTGTAATGTAAGTAACAAATAGTAATATTAGATAGGTAGATAGATGTTGGTTAAATGATTAGCTAACATGGATATGATCACCACCAGCGGTATATGTAATTGAAGGTGAATATTCCAACATATGGGGAGGAATTATGATGCTGCCCCGGTTACCATAAACGTAATCTTTCCACCAATCTCTCTTTGCCTTATGAAAATACTTTCCTGGGACACTCCTGACCACATTGTCTCAGTTTAAAAATATGATCCACCTAAGATTCTATGTACAGATTAATAACTGCTGCCCCACCACCTATTTTAGGAATCAACTGCCACAGCATTCAACCAACAAGGAATAGTGGCAGTGTAATTTCAAAAGAGTCTCCAAGTCACCAATCCCTCAAAATCCATGTTTTAATTAGAAACATTCATTCTATCTAGTCACCTACATATTATAAATTTTTATGATCAGTGACTGCTGTCCCCCTCACTACCCCAAAAAACACAGAACACAAGGAGAGAGTTTCTTTTTTCTCTCAATATCTAGAGCAGTTGCTCTCAACCTTTCCCAGAATACTATACCATTTTGGGCACTTGATTTGTCTTGTGCACCCTCAAATTTTGCCTTACTTAAAAACTACATTCTTACAAAATCAGACATAAAAAGTGTCACAGCACACTATCATTGAAAAATAGCTGACGTTCTCATTTTTACTATACAATTATAAAATAAATCAAATGGACTATAAATGTTGTACTTACATTTCAGTGTTTAGTATATAGGGCAGTATAAACAAATCATTGTATGAACTTTTAGTTTATACTGACTTTGCTAGTGCTTTTTATGTAGCCTGTTGTAAAACTAGGCAAATATCTACATAAGTTGCTGTTCCCCCTGGAAGACCTCTGAGTACCCCCAGAGTATGTGTACCCACTTAGCTAGAGAACCCCCTAGATTATTTCTGCAAATATGTTTTTTGGAATGCATTGCTTATCTAATAAATTATATAGGAACAGATATTTTGCTAATTATCACAAACCGATGGCTTGGCAAATACTAATAGACTGCATGCAAAGCTTTGCAGTATGGCAATTATGATAATGTTCCATGATTTATTTCTTTTATGACTTTCTTTTTTTAATTGGGAAGACATGAAATGTGATCCTGTGAAGATCTGAAACTGATATCTCGACCTAATTACCAAATGTGCTAAGTAGGCACTAGGCAATCTCCTGTCCAAAGTCTATCTGCATTTTATGCTCCTATTAATAACAGCTAAAATATGTCTCAATACCCAGGAATGCACAAGGAATGAGGTTCTGAGCAGTATGTGAGGAGGCATTATGTCTGGAATAATGGCACTTGGGTGCAAGGAGAATATCCTGATTTAGAACACGTGGTAGGCCTTCCAAAAGGTATAACCAGCACTCACTGGTTTGTATGCGAGGGTACCATTACTCACGGAGCACTTCAGGCTGGGCTGACCATTCTTCTGTCCACAGTACTCCCCAGAACTCTGTTGTCAGAACTTTGGCTGCTATCTGACCAGTGGACCTGAAGAGTGGAGGTGCAAAGCCCCATCTACCATACTTGAGCCCACCAATGCAGGTGCAGTGACAAATTAAATGCCCATATATAAAATTAATGTTAAAGCACATTGTTAGCATACAGCCTAAGGAACAAACATCTGCAAAAATAAGATATGAAATGTCACTTTTAACCAACAGAAACATGGATCACCTTACTGCAGCAGAAATTTGCTCTATGAATTCTTAATTAAAATACAGTGGATTGTAATAGTACCTTTCCTTCACAATGGCCTCAATTATGGGGGTGTTTGCACCTACATACACTTTCTGGTACCTTTGAGTACAACCTCACAGGTGTTAGGCCTTATGCCCTGACCTCACTTAGGATGGAATTTCCAATTCTCCCATTCCTGGGGCTTGTCTTCGTTTTAGAGTTAACTCAGGCTCTTACTCAGGTGTTGCACCTAACCTGGCTCCCCTCTACACACCAAATCCTTAAGCCGAATATGGTGGTGCTTTACACTAAAGCCAGCCTGCTCGTCCTGGGCTGTTGGTGAAAGTGTGAATGCTACTTACACTTGGGTTGTAAGTCGCCCACGACAGGACACGGGCTAAACTATTCAAGAGTTCTCCAATGCCTTCCCACAATTCCTAGCTATGTGCCCAGGACAGACAGGTACCCATACAATTCACTGGGAAAGAATCATGAGACAGCGCATATTACTGTAGTGCTAAGGATCATGCTATATGATTCTAGAAGTCCTAAAACTTCACAGAACTATGTGCAGCATCACATAGACACAGTTGAGAGGCCACACTTAAGTGAGACTCTGCAGGGCAGCCGCTCACACATTACATAGGCTATAGATGCTCAAACCCCATGCCAATCACCAAGTTAACTCTCCACTGAAGACATAGCCTTAGACTGAGACAGGAGTACAGCACCACTGAGTCTGTGTCAACCTCTTATTACCATCTAGATCTAGATCTTACTGGGCTTCTGTGTTTCTTTCCCTTTGAGAGCTCAGGACTAGTGATCTACAGTGACAATCTTCTTAAAGCAAGTGTGTTTATTTAGCAAATGGAACAAAGCAAAAGCAAAACTGATATTAAAACAAGCAGCACAGATGCATACCTGTGGATGAAGAGGGTGAAACTGTTTTCTCCCCCTAACATTCCAACCCAAACCATCAGGAATCCTACAAAACCAAACCAAACCCTTACTTTTGGAAACAGATAAATGTTCATTTCTGAGCATCCACGCATTCATCACAAAAACAGAGCACTTCTGTGTGATATAATTCACTTAGTGGAACTTCTCATAAAAAAGGTGAAGTGGTTTTTAGTGGTTTAAAACCAATATGTTCCTCCCATCTAGCTAGCACCTCCATCCCAATTAGTAATGTGAAGACCAGGAAAGTGACACCCCCATGACAATTGTTTGCCATTCCCATATTAAACTCCCACATTATGAACAGAAGAGCTACACAACAGGCTGTTGCAGTTTGTTCAAACCTGTAAATCTAGGATCAGTTTTATATTTGCCATTTTAAAAATAATAATCAATAAATAGAAGTTCCTTCATACAACTGTTAAACCTGGCATATTATTTTAGAAGATGAAAAAGACTAAACAGATTTATTTACTTACACCACTGTGATAACTACTACAGATTATGTCTTCTAATACCCACTAATATTTGATTTAAAGATTTCCTGTCTATGTCTTAAGGATGAGACTCAAAGGAAATTTGAAAGTCAATTGATCTTATGTTCCTAAGTCACTTAGTCATCTTTAAAAAAAAAGAACAGTTACTTACCTCGTAACGTTGGTTCTTCGAGATGTGTTGCTCATGTCCATTCCATATGTGTGTGCGCACCGCGCATGCACGGTTCCGGAAACTTTTTCCCTAGCGATACCCGTATGGTCGGCAGGGGCGACCCCTGGAGTGGCGCCGATATGGCAATGTATATATGCCCCTGCCGACCCTTCCCCCGCTCAGTTCCTTCTTGCCGGTACTCCGACAGAGGGGAGGCGGGAGGGTTTCGGAATGGACATGAGCAACACATCTCGAAGAACCAACGTTACGAGGTAAGTAACTGTTCTTTCTTCTTCGAGTGATTGCTCATGTCCATTCCATATGTGACTTGCGAGCAGTTATCTGGGAGGAGGGTGAGGAGTACCTTGAGTCCCTACCTCTAGAACCGCCTGTCCCACGGCGGCATCCTCCATGGACTGCTGCACGATGGCATAATGCGACGCGAAGGTGTGTATAGAAGACCACGTCGCCGCTCTACAGATGTCCAGGATTGGAATGTGAGCCAGGAATGCCGTGGATGCAGCCTGCGCCCTGGTCGAATGCGCCGTCAGTGCTGGAGGAGTGGCATTCGAGAGGTTATAAGACAGTTTAATACATGATGTAATCCAGGTCGAAAGACGCTGGGTAGAAACCGGTAAACCTTTCATCCTTTCTGCCACTGAAATAAAAAGTTGTGGAGATTTACGAAAAGGCTTGGTTCTGTCAATATAAAAGGCCAAAGCCCTCTTCACATCCAAAGAGTGAAGCATTCTTTCCCTATTGGTAGCATGGGGCTTGGGGAAGAATACCGGTAAAAAGACATCCTGGTTCATATGGAATGGTGAGATTACCTTGGGGAGAAAGGCCGGGTGAGGACGCAACTGAACCTTATCCCTATGGAAGACCGTGTAGGGGGGCTCGGAAGTGAGAGCCCTAAGTTCGGAAACTCTACGGGCAGAAGTAATTGCCACTAAAAAGACAGTCTTCCATGAAAGATAGGATAGTGGGCATGTGCCCATGGGCTCAAATGGGGGTCTCATCAATGCCCTCAGTACGAGATTGAGGTCCCACGGGGAGACGGGTTGGCGGACTTGAGGATACAACCTCTCTAAACCCTTCAAAAATCTGAGAACCAAGGGGTTGCTAAATATTGTAGCGCCCCCAACCCCTAAGTGGAAAGCTGATATAGCAGCCAGGTGTACCCTAATAGTAGAGAGCGCTAACCCCTGCTGCTTCAACTCAAGTAGGTAATCCAAGATACTGGGGATTGTAGAGGTCATAGGCTCCCTGCCCTTCCCTCGGGACCACAAGGAGAAACGCTTCCATTTGGCAGTATACGTCAGCCTAGTGGAAGGTTTCCTGCTACCAAGTAGAACATCCCTAACTGAATCGGAGCACTGCATTTCCTCGGGATTCATCCACGGATATTCCACGCCGTGAGGTGCAGCGACCGCAGGTTGGGGTGCAACAACCTGCCGTGGTCCTGGGAAATCAGCGTTGGGGACAGGGGCAGCGTTAAGGGTCTCGTCACACACATTGACCTCAGCACCGTGTACCAGTGCTGCCGAGGCCACGCCGGGGCTATTACTATGAGAGACGCCCTGTCCTGCTGGGCTTTGATCAACACCTTGTGTATGAGGGGAAAGGGGGGAAACGCATAGAGTAGGCCCCCTGACCATTTTACCTGAAAGGCATCCCCCTCTGACCCCGGACTGAGGTTGAGAAGGGAGCAAAACCTCTGACACTTCCTGTTGGCCTTCGTGGCGAACAGGTCTATGAGGGGAAACCCCCACCTTAGGAAAATCGAGTGGGCAATATCCGGTCTGAGTGACCACTCGTGGCCTCTGAATGAACGGCTCAGAGTGTCGGCCAGCACGTTTTGAGTACCTGGGAGATATGTGGCCGTGAGGGAGATCCCTCGAGGGATGCAGAAATCCCATAGGGCGAGGGCTTCCCTGCACAGGCGAGAAGAGCGAGCACCACCCTGTTTGTTTATATAGAACATCGTGGCCGTATTGTCTGTTAGGACTGACACATACTTGCCTTGTAAGAGTGGCTGGAACGTCTGGCATGCTAGACGAACCGCTCTGAGCTCCCTGACGTTGATGTGAAGGGAGAGCTCTTCTTGTGACCACAGGCCCTGGGTCCGGATTTCCCCGAGATGCGCCCCCCACCCGAGAGAGGAGGCGTCCGTCACCAGAGTCATAGACGGTTGGGGCTTGCGAAAGGGGACCCCGATATTCAAAGACTGAGGCTGGAGCCACCAGTGGAGGGAGTGTCTGACCTGCACTGGGAGAGTCACTATGAGGTCTAGCGGGTCTCTGCGTTGGTTGTAGACACCCGCGAACCACGATTGTAGAGGTCGAAGGCGGAGTCTCGCGTACGGCACCACGTAAGTACACGCCGCCATATGTCCCATGAGAACCATACAGTTCCTGGCGGTGGTAGTCGGGAACTGCAGGAGTGGACGAATAATGTCCGCAATAGATTTTGCTCGGGACGGAGGTAAGAAAGCCCTTGCTTGACGGGAATCTAGAACGACTCCTATGAACTCGATTCTCTGTGTAGGGATGAGGGTCGACTTTGGAACGTTCAGGATGAGTCCCAATCGTAGAAAGGTTGCCCTGATGAAACATATGTGCCTTTTTAGCAGGCCCCTTGAACTTGCCTTTATGAGCCAGTCGTCCAGGTAGGGGTAGACGTGAATGCCCTTCCTCCTGAGGAAGGCTGCCACGACAGCCATGCACTTTGTGAATACCCTTGGGGCGGTCGAAAGCCCGAAGGGGAGTACTGTAAACTGGTAATGTTGCTGTCCGAGTACGAAACGTAGGAATCTTCTGTGACTCGGAATGATAGAAATATGGAAGTATGCATCTTTCAGGTCGAGGGCCGCGAACCAGTCTCTGTGGGCCATAGCCGGGATTATAGATGCCAATGACAGCATGCGAAACTTCAACTTTTTTATGTAAGAGTTGAGGCCTCGTAGGTCCAGGATGGGACGGAGGCCTCCTTTGGCCTTCGGAATTAGGAAATAACGGGAATAGTAGCCCTTGCCCCGAAATTCTTGAGGAACCTCCTCTATAGCACCCAAAGATAAGAGGGAATGTACCTCCTGATCTAGGAGTTGCTCGTGAGATGGGTCCCTGAAGAGGGACGGAGAGGGAGGATGGGTGGGAGGGAGGGTGTGGAACTGGATGGAGTATCCCACTTCGACGAGGCTGAGTACCCATCTGTCCGAGGTGATACGTCCCCACGCCTGGTAGAAGCGGGATAAGCGGTTCGTAAAGGTCAGAGAAACTGGTCCGTGGTCCTCGTGCGCACCTTCAAAAGTTCGGTCTGGGCTGGTGCGTACCCGAATTCTGGGACTGCCGGGAGCCAGGTCTTGGGCGGCCGCGGCTAGCTCCCCTTCCACCCCTCCTAGGCTGTTCCCTCCTCGCTTGGGGGGGTTGGTAAGGCCTAGATGGAGGAGGAGGCGGTGGTCTAAAGGGCCTCCTTTGAGTCTGCGGTGTATGTAGGCCCAAGGATCGTAGCATTGCCCTTGAGTCCTTCATGGACTGGAGTTTCTTATCCGTGTCAGGGTGGAATAAGTCCTGCTTATCAAATGGCAGGTCCTGGATAGTGGACTGCACCGGGGGAGGGATTCCCGAAACCTGAAGCCATGCCCCCCTGCGCATCACCAGTCCAGTTGCCAGCTGTCTAGACGCTGAGTCAGCTGCATCCAGCGCCGCCTGCAAGGCCGCCCGAGAGACTAGCCTGCCCTCATCTGTAATAGCCTTGAACTCTCGGGTTGATTCCTTAGGGATCTGATCCTGGAATTTACTCATGGCCGACCAGGAGTTATAGGAGTATCTGCTTAGAGCTGCTTGCTGGTTAGCAACTCTAAGCTGGAGTGCTGCAGAGGAGTAAACCTTCCTGCCCAATAGGTCCATTTTCTTAGCGTCATGAGACCTAGGAGTGGGCCCTGTTTGGCCTTGACGCTCTCAGTGGTTCACCGCATCAGCTACTAATGAGCCTGGTGGAGGGTGGGTGAAGAGGAAGTCGAACCCAGCTCGCGGGGCAAAGTACCGCCTGTCCACTCCCCTAGCCGTGGGTGGAATCGAAGACGGGGTCTGCCAGAGATTCTCCATGGTTGTCTGAATCTTCTTAAGAAATGGTAGGGCCACCCTAGACGGGGAGTCAGATGTGAGGATGTCTACCGTAGGGTCATCCTCCTCCTGAAACTCCTCAACCTTCAAATTAAGGTTTTGGGCCACCCGGCGAAGGAGGTCCTGGTGGCCTCGAATATCCATAGGTGACAGAGATGTCGATGACCCCGCAACAGCTTCATCAGGGGAGGAGGAGGAGGATGCCAACTGATGGTCCCCTACTTGCTGCAGGCCCTCAACATCCTGATGAGGTTCTACCTGCAGGTTGCCTTGGGTGACCATAGACTCCGGTGCCGAGGACCCTGGTGCCGAGGGACCCGGTGCCGTCTGCTGTATCTCTGCCTCCAGCTGGGGTCTAGTGATTGTTGCCGATATGGGGCCCCGCGGCACCGAGGGGAGTGACGTAGTCGTGGAAGCCGGCCCTTGCGCCTGGTGAAATGCGAAGGGGGTCCAGAAGGGCCAATGCCCCGGGCCTTGAGCCTCTTCCCTCCATTCGGTAGGGCGGCGATGCCGGGATGAGTGTCGGTGCCGGGAGCGATGCGACCGGGAGGAGTGCCGACTGTGCCTCGAGTACGATCTAGAGGACCTCGAGTCGGATTCAGACGAGTAGTCTGACTGGGACCACGGAGGGGCGGTGCCGTCCGGTGCCACGATCGGGTAGGGCGTGGGATGGAGGTCACGGTGCCGCCGTGCCGGCAGGGTCGGGCCCGGGATCGACGGTGCCGCTAGGAGGGTGCCGGTTCCGGGTACCTCCTGAGATGTCGACGGTACCGTTTCCACCGGCACCGGGGTTGGCATCAACGGAATAATTGGTGCCACATTCCTAGGGAGCGGTGCCGGGGCCAGGAACTGCGGAACTGGATCTCTGGTCAAGTCCAGGAGATCGGTTGCCGCATCGAAAGCCTCCGGGGTTGACGGCATGTCCAACCCGGGCTGATCTCTCTCCCGAGAGACTGGTGCACTCGCCATGGCTCGTTGCGCCGGCGGTGCAGGCTCAGCAGGGGGCTGTTGAACATGCCCCGGAGCCGTGCGCACCGCAGGAGGGCCGCCGGAGGACTTACGGGCCGGGGACCGTCCTCTTGACTTCTTAGACGGTACCGGCGACTGTGACCGGTGCCGTCTGGACCCATCATGGTGCCGCGGTGAACGGTGCTTGGAGGCCTTCTTGGCCTTCGGTGCCGCGGCGCCGCGGATTGACGCCGGTGCGCTAGAGGAGGTGGAAGGCTCAGATGGCTGCAGAGCTGACTCCATTAAGATCAATTTAAGGCGATGGTCTCTCTCCTTTTTTGTGCGGGGTTTGAAGCCCTTGCAAATTGAGCAGCGCTCGGTTTGATGACCCTCTCCCAAGCACTTCAGACAATGGGAGTGGGGATCACTTACCGGCATAGGCTTACCGCACTTATCACAGTTTTTAAAACCTGACGCCCCAGGCATAACCTGGTGTCAGGCGAAACCAGCTAATATCTAACACTAAACAAACACTAGACTAACACTAAACTAACACTAAGCTAACAACTATAAGAACGAGTATCAACGGGAGTAGCACAGAAGCTGTTCCAGCAACCGCCACGGACGGAAAGAAGGAACTGAGCGGGGGAAGGGTCGGCAGGGGCATATATACATTGCCATATCGGCGCCACTCCAGGGGTCGCCCCTGCCGACCATACGGGTATCGCTAGGGAAAAAGTTTCCGGAACCGTGCATGCGCGGTGCGCACACACATATGGAATGGACATGAGCAATCACTCGAAGAAGAAAGCTATTTTTTACTGCAGATGTTTCATCCCCTAAACACTGGACATTTAATTAGGGGAGTTAAGGCGTGACAGAAGATGCACCAGGCATTTTAAATGTTCATTAGTGGCATGTGCTTAAACTAGTAGGTCAAGACTAGAATATGTAGTTATCAAAAATTATTGAATTTACGCATCACAATATGGAGTTCATAGGATATATTTAACATTGAGTATAGCTACGACTGACACACTGGATGTGTAGCGCATAATTAAAAATGTTTAGACAGCTGTAAAAGTACATAAAAGTAAAATGCTTTACAAATAAAGATGTCACTGCATCACAGACAAGACAAACAAATAGAAAGAAAACTAATAAAGAATTTATGAAATAATACAAAAAACACATTGTGTTCACTTTCTGAACATATTTAGATTTTCAAATATTAAATGGCACACACTGTCCGAAAGAAATAGCATCCAATTTCATAAGCAAGCCATAACAATCGAATTATAAAACTAGCCTCCCCTACCACTCTTCTATAGTTGCCTTTAGGTACAATTACACTATTACCAACTCATTTGCTTTTGCAAACTCTATTGCAAAATTTTGGCCAAACCAATTCCAATGTGTTAAATGCTGAGCTGGTTAACATAAGTACGGGCCCTTTCAAAACAGAAAAAAAACAAACTTAATTCTGCTTCCTGTCATCCATTATTCTACTTCCTCTTTTCCATCATTCTGAGGCAACAAACTGTGACATAGCCCCCTGCACAAACATAGGTATGGAGTAGAAAACTGGATCTTTTAAATGCTAGAACAACGTAATTTGCAGGATTACATTCCATCACCCACATTTCATCCTCTCCTTACAGTTCTGGACTCAATAATACAACTTTTCCATAGGCAATTAGCCATTTTAGTTAAGTAGTGCAAAGGTTCCACAGCATCTGAATAATTTTTTTTTCAATGTTTTCCTTGTACAAATTCAGTTCTTAGAGTAAGACAGACTGTCCCATTAGACTGTGACAGTAGTAAAATCAGCCTCTCATCTGTCAAATTCTCTGAAACCTCCTTTAATTCTTTTTGCAAGCTTGGTGTCTCTCACTAAAGTCCCATTTGGAATATGTTCCAATCAAAGTTTCCTTGTACTCTGTGTGAATTTCAACCTGCTTATGGTAGTCAGATGCAAGTGTAAAGGGTCCATCTCTGATTTAATTCCACTGAGTGTCCTGGAGGAGCTGGTCTCCAATTTCAAGTTATCAACTACCAAGCTAATGGTTCTTTGAGAAAAAAAACTGAACTCAGTTTTAGGATTGAATTCAATGTTTCATTTTGTATTGTGAGCAAAAAAAGGTGACGGCCAGTGCTCAAGTTTAAGAATTATGAGTGTAGTCTCATCCACCCCATTCATTCAGTCAACCCCTTCATTCACTGATTTCCTCTCCCTCCATCCTCTATAATTCCTCATTCATTCTATACCCCATATTCATTATCATCGCCTCTCCGTCACTCAGTCTCCTCTACCTTGTACCTTCCATTCACCCCTCTTTCTCTCTCCATCCCCAAAGTTATAATATTCACTTTCACTGTGAGAGGGTAGGAGGGAGAAGTATGTTGATTGAGACAAAATCACTGATGATCATCAAACACTAGTCACCATGCACAGTATTGATCAGCAAATTTCACATTTACTAACATTGGAATGATAAACAATCATCTATTGAATGAAAATCTTCCCAGTAGACATAATAAGAAACCTGATGCCCAAAACGACTTTTTAAAACAGTAAAATTTTCATTCAGAACCATATGGTTAGGGGGGACCACAAGGCTAAGATGCAGGATTTAAAAGAAATTAAAGTTCAAAGTTTCTAAACACTAAACACTTTCAAATTTGTACATGTGAGTACATAAAAGTGACAGATGTTAAAAAAAAAATAACAAACACCCATCCTGGAAGACAACTGGCTAAGCCAGAAAAAAAACCCTAAAAATATAGCCACTGAGTTAGGTAGGATTTTGTTCCTTTCCTGGAAAGTCAAACAAACAAAAAACAATAATTTTCCTAACCCAGAGGCAGGATCAGTATGAGAAAGGGATCCAAAAGAGAAGGGAGAGAGAGAGTACAGCACAGATGAGAAAAAGGATACTGTTCCATGCATGTGGGCATGATATGAACAAAATAGAGTGGGAAAGGAGAAGAACTGTAAGAGGCTTTGGAAGAGGAGAGGAAGCAGGAGGGAGAGCAGATGTATAGATGGGGCAATAAAAGAAGACAGATACAATCACAAATGCTTTGTTCCCAGGGAAGGTGTGATATTTACAGTGTACTATAACTAAATCCTCCAGAAAATCCTAGCTTAAAATAAAGCATAGCCACCTTCTATCCAAATCTCTCAAACACTTTACAAATATGAATTCATTTGGCTTCACTAAACCTCTGTAAGGTGGGTATTATTTTCACCATTTTACAGATGGGTTAACAGAGGCACAGAAGGAGTGTGGCTTGTTCACACTCCCACAGGATGTGCGTGGAGGAACTAGGAATGATTAAACTAGTCAGATTCCCAGTCCTGTACTTCATCTGCAGTATCACCCATCCTCCCCACTTCTTCATCAAACGTTCCTTAATGTACAGCACTACTAACAGCAGTGCACATATTGCAGGAAAAATATTTCCTACAATTTCTCACAACATATATCACAATGAAAATTCTAACTGTGTAATTAGAAATGCAAACAGAATGATGCAAACCATCTCTTTTGGGATAAAAGCCATGCTGAGAAAATGCATTCAGAGATACAAAACTAGAGCTTACATTCACAGCAAAGCACCATTTCACTCAGTCAGCAGCAGAATGAATTGTTTAAGAGCAGATCATCTATGGCACTGTTTCTCAACCTTTTAAAGCTGACAACACAATTTGGACTTAAAAAAAAAATGACGCCCTGACTTGAAAAAAAATATGGCCCTCCCCCAACCTTTGGCTTCTGTCCCGGGCAGCAGGACTCGGGCTTCAGCCCCAAGGGGTGGGGCTCAAGCCAAACCCTAAGCCCAGCCGTCCAGCACTGAAACATGTAAATTAGCTTTGCGGAGCCTCTTGTGGCGTGAGGCCCCAGGCAACTGTCCTGCATCTTGGCCCCTAATGCCGGCTCTGCTTGTGACCCCCGTAAATCCATTCCAAACTCCTGCCACCAGATTAAGAAACACTTGATCTATCCTTATCCGTGGCAGTCATCTTCAAACACTTTCTCCAGCTAGCTCCAACTTGATTTCCTTGCCAATTTACAGTACAGAAAGTCCTGAGTTCATAAACTCAGCACTTCAAAGTTGATTGGAAATCATGCTTTCCGTAATCATCGAAAGAACACTTGTAAAAAGTATTCAAATGCAATTCATCCGTGTATTAACAACTATAGAATAGAAGCTGGTTCATGTTTTTGTATTGATTTTCAAAATAAAGAAAGCGCTGAACTTCATTGTACATTAGGTGACTGTAAAACAGTTGAATATTGCAAACCTTCAATACAGAGAAATATATCAGTTGCAGAGCCAAAAAAAAAAGAATTCTCTGTGAAATGGAGATCCTTTGTTTGATGGATTGCCTATTTGGAATGCTTGTTCACAGCACAGCATTCACTATTAGAGCCTAGGGGATTAGCCTTTGGTCTGGGAATTAGATACACTGGTTCTGCTCCTGACTTTTGCCTCTGAGAAGTGGTTTAATTCTCCATGGCTTCTCACCATCTGTAGTAATGATTCAAACCCCACACTGGGCAACACAAGGTCAATGAGCTAATGTGAGCTCTAGTGGTCCTACCTTGCCACACCTCGGAGACTTGACAGATCTGCAGGGAGATGCTCTCAGTGGAGAATCCCAGTACAGTTATAGCAGAGGGAAGACTGAAGGTAATTGCTGCTTGGATGGCTGATACCTAGTGGACCGCCATGAAGGGAGGATGGAGGACAGAGGGACCTGATCCAATTCCAGATTCGTATCTATCTTCTGAGGGGACTATTTTGTAACATTAGCTAGTGAGGCTAGTTGGAGGTTACAGCTTAACAGAAATCACTCAGATGGAAGCGAGCTTTACCACACCTATGGGACAATTCATTTGTTTCTCTTTTTGCATTTGGCAACCGTGGAAGGAGTGGACTGTCTGGGGCTCAGCCAGAGTGCTGAGTCTCTATGACCAGACTGGTGCAGAGGAACATCTGGACATTGCAGAGCAGCAACCCATGCCCTAGAGGGTGTCCTGCTGAAGAAATCCAGTGCCAGTAGTCATTTATTCCTGTGTAGTTTAACGTTGTTCCAGTGCCACTGTACAGAGTCCAGGAGTCAGCAGCAGTTGGGAGTCCGGTTGCCACTACTGTTCGTCTATGTCTACAGGACACCACTGTGTCACTGCAGCCATGCTGCTAAAAGGCATGCAGTAGTCACTGTTTGTCCACAGGAGAGAACTCTCCTGCCAACACAAAACACCGACCCACAACAAGCAGCTTAGCATTGTCAGCAGGAGAATGCTCCTGGTGACAAAGTACTGTTCACACCAATGCTTGTCATCCACAAAACTTTTGTCTTTCAGGGTGTGTGTGTTTTTAACGTCTCTCAATGACAAAAGTTTTATTTGTCGTCTTTTGTTACTGTAGCCAAAGGCTTAGAGTTCCCTAGAGGGAGAATGCCACTTCCATATCCTGCAGGCAGGACAGGATTAAGAAAAGACACTCCCATGGACTCACATGATGGGAACAGTCTCCGCTTTCATTTTAAGTGTATTCTAGTCTTTATTGTTGCAAAGGAAAATGTTAACTTAGTGGAACGGATGAAGCACTGTCAGCCCAAGACTACAGACAGCCTGAAGCAGCTGTTCCAAGAAACGAGAATTATTCCTCTTAATCCTAAAACCAGGGAGGGGGAACAGCAGGATCATCCCTTCATAGAACACTTGTGAAGGAAGGAGGAGGAAGAAGCTTACTGCTGTTTTCTAATATGGTACAACTAGGTGTGACGTTATTGACATAAACTGGGACTGTACAGATCATTGTTGCAACCAAGGTCCTGTACTGGCACCAAATCTTATATAAAGGGTGTCATATAATGTATCTAAGACCAGGTTCTGGTTTGCTCGTTATGATTATGCTATCTGTATGCATGTACCATTTTTGTATTTAAAGTTATGAATATTGGCTCTATGCTGTCTGTATCTCAAATTTATGCTATGCTTCCGGGTGACATACCAGACAAGTTGGTGTCAGCTCTGCCTAGCCAGCTTGATGGCCCATTAAGGACCATCAGCTATGCAACTGACCCATTAAGAGAAGGCAGATACACCTTGTGACTCAGCAAGGTATGCAGGGACTTGCCCGTGTGACTCCAAATTCTATATTGCTGTAATTTTCCACAGTAAGAACAAAGAGGTTTTCTTACACCTGGAAAAGACTATAAAAGGCTGATGCCTCCTCTACATCTTGTCTTCAATCCTGCTTCATACCTCTGGAGGGACTTTGCTAAAAAAGGAAGCTCTCCACAAAGGACTGAATGACCCATCCCAGATGTGGATGTAACCCAGAGACTTGATTTGAACCTGCAGTTTATTCTATCAAGCCTGAACCAAGAACTTTGCCATTACTGTATGTAATTGATTCCATTTAACCAATTCTAGCTCTCATCTATATCTTTTTCCTTTTAGATTTTAGATTCTAAAGGACTGGCAAAAGCGTGATTTGTGGCTAAGATCTGATTTGTATATTGACCTGGGCCTTGGTCCTTTGGGATCGGGAAAACATTTTTCTTTTACTGGGGTGTCAGTTTTCATAACCAGCCATCCCCATAATGAGTGGCTGTTGGTGGTGATACTGGGAAACTGGAGTGTCTAAGGGAATTGCTTGTGTGACTTGTGGCAGTGGGGTAAAACCAAAGTCCTCTCTGTTTGGCTGGTTTGGTTTACCTTAGAGGTGGAAAAACCCCAACCTTGGGTGTAACTGCCCTGCTTGAAGCAATTTGTCATGAATTAGCACTCTCAGTTGGGTCCCACCAAAACCAGCACCGTTACACTAGGTTGATGTCAACAGAGTTTCCCCACTTCTGGCAGACTCTTCTCTCCCTCAGACAACACCGAGCTTGGTCTGAGGACAGGGAGTAGTGGTCCAGGCAGGTATGGCTTGTTTGGGTGGCCCCTGTCACTCAGTTAACAGCTAGGACCATGTTGAACCCCAGCTAAGGTTACCACTTGCCTGGTATTTGATTGGTCTGGCTCGTATTTTTTATGAATTTGCCGGTTGCCAGAAAAATAATTTAATATGCCATTTTTACACGGATCTAAAGATTTGCATTATTATCATAATATACTGGGATATCTACTGTTAAAAGTTTGTGTCCAGCTAAAGATGCTACAGTGTTTCCACTTCCACAGTTTAAGTGATAACAGATAAAATTGTTGAAAATATACCAGCTGTCTGCCTACAACACGTAAGTGTACCACGCAGGTGTGAGAGAGAGGGTTTGAGTCACGTGACCCAGAGTGAGGGGGGGCTTGCAGAGTTGCCTTGTGGATAGAGGTTGGGGTTGCAGTGGGCTTGCCCTGTGAAGGGGGTGTCAGATTTTCTGTATTTAAAAGCTGATAACCCTAACCAATATTCCCTCTATTTTTTCCCGTCCATGTGTGGAATGCATTTTGTTATCTGCGCCAATTCTGAGGTAATGTGCACATGTATGCCACCAGTAGAAACAAAAATTAAGACATGCAGAAACCAATCAAAAAACTAAAACAACAGCACTTTGAAAGAATAAAATTACAGAGACTATATATGCACTGAATGACATAACAAAAAGTAGCAACAACAATACAAGTATGTGTTGGGAGATGAGTGTGAAAGAGAGTGCGTGTTTGCGTGTCAGAGAGAGAGTGTGAGTGTGTGCTGAGGAAGTGTATGAGAGACCATGCACTGTGTTCAGACACAGTAGCATCCACCATTAGCTCTGTCTCCTCCCCGAGCCCTGTCCTCCCTTCTCCTTATTGCTCTGTGGAGATGGGATGCCTGGGTGGGGAAAGGGGAAGACCCTGACATCAGCACTGCCTTCCCCCTCACTCTGCATAGCAAACAGGAGGGGGCCGGGAGCAGCTGGCCATGGACTCCAAGCAGAGACCAGGAGCAGAATGGCAGCAGAGCAGTGGGGGTGGAAAGCACCTGAACACAAGTCACTATCGCTGAGTATGTGTGTGGCCCTTGATGGACTATTGGGGGGCCATGCAAGGTGCACAGCTTAGAGGGAACACTGACCCTAACTTCAGCTTGGGTGCAACTAAATCCCTGGAGAGCCTTTATCTTGCTCTGCCAGGTTGGCAGGGGAAAAACCACCCCAGCAGAGGGCTCAGCAAGTGTTCCAAAGGGCCCAATCATCACTATTTTCCACCCTAGCAGACGGCTCTGTGCAGAGATAGCTTTACAACAAGGGGTTCTTGTAGAGAGTCTATTTGCCACCACTATTCCAGCAGAGGGCTCTACTCTTCTGTTAGCAGCACCCTCCCTGACCTCCCTGCACATCTGCTGTGATGGCAGAAGGAGCCACTCCACAGAGCTCACTGCTTTGTGAAATGATGTCAAGTGTGGCCCCCTATGACAGCTTGGGTGACATGCCAGACTCCTGAAACCTCTCGTCTTCAAGCTGGTGAGGCCTTCCTGATCCTCAGTCCCATGCACTTTTCTTGGCAGAGCAGTGTGGATTACTGGTCATTCCATTTTATTCCTCTCTCATTTGTAGACCTGAGAATATTTATCTTTTTGGAAGGTCCCTGTTTGCAGAGATTCCTTCACCCTTAGAGAAATGTGAACCAGGAAATGGAAGGAGTATATTGAGAAATTAAGTCTTACATGTAAATTGCCTTAGTAAGGAAGAGCCTTCAGTAGGCATGAAAAAATTCAGAAGTTCAGGGGTTCTTACATCTGGTATTTTGGTGTGAGATATCTGATATTAAAATGAAAGCTAGTCAATAAGAAATGACTTCCCTATGAAGGGGATAGGATTCTCCAGTCAATCCTAGTATGACTGAAGGCAGCAGCTACTGTCAAGGCCAGATTTTGAACTGTGCAAATGCTATGCTCAATTTTATCACTTAATTTTATTGCTTTGCTTGTTTTCCCACTTGTCAGGGTGTCTTTCTATGCCAGCAATTTTTATCATAAACTGACTGATCAAAATGTTGAGGCAATTTCTTCATGAATTTCTCACAGTGGTCACAGCCTGACAGTTGATGCATTTTAGTGGTTGCATCCTGGAATCCAGACAACATTTTTGGTCCTTTCTCTTTCATTTATTCGGTAAGAGAGAAGCTAAGTAGCAGAAACACTGGGGGGGAAAAAGATTCAAACGGGCTCTTTTTGTCCCCATTGCTGAACCAGAAAAGGAAGAGAAACCCATGGACTCAATCCCTGAAAAGTATAAAGAGGGAAAAGGTAGAAATCTTCTGCTTTTCTGCTCTTACTACTTAATTTACTTGATATTATTATGGCTTCTAGTAAAGAGCAGAGAGCAAGACTAAGTTAAAAATCAGCACTGTTAACTCCTCTAAGAATATCAGCCCCAGCAATGCCTATGAAACACTAACTATGGTGAACATTTTTAATCTATCTGAGGATATTAACAGACAACAAAAAGATGAGGGAGACCCTGATCCAAAGTAAGAATGAGAGTCTGTGGGTCATTTCATGAAGGCTATAGCTTGTAGGCCCATTGTCTGTGTTTTGCTGGAAATGTATCTATTTTTTTTCCAATCTAAACTGGGGTGAAATAAAAAGAGGGAAAGAAAAATGTATTTCTGGTATGTGCCAGATGTCATACAAATAAAAATGAGGGCATGGTACATACAAAATGTGTATAGCTCATGGTTTGTAATTTATCACAACTTATATATGTATTAATATTAATGATAAAAAAATTACCTTCACCTTGCTGTTTTGACCATTTCTCCAGAACTTTAACCACTAATCCATCTCTTCTAGTTCTACTATTTCAGAATGGCAAGCAACTTGCAAAACATGCTTTTAAAAAGTAAACAGAGAAAAAAATTCTCCCATCCTAACTCCCTTCCTCTCCCAAGTCAAAAATTACACTAGACCAAAGTTCAAAATCAATATCCTAGAAAGGATAGAATTTAGTAAAACCAAAACAATTCGCACCCTTCTAAGAAAAGGTTTTAGCAAAAAGAGATTTACTTATTTCAGGTGTATGCTTCCTGTAGGAGGTCTTATGTGGTTTTTTTTCTAAAAAAGGAGATCAGCTTGCACAGTATAATTAATCTGATTTTTTTTTAAGAAACTGACTACAAGACATTTTTGATTAAATTATTAACTGTAAACATACTCCTGAATGGTCTTCCCTATGATCTTCCCTAGTAATGTTTCCATGGTTACTTATTTTTATAAATTGTTATGCCTTAGTACTGTAGTACTATATTTGTAAAAAAAGTTGCTCATTATTCAACAGCAGATTTTTTTTCCAATAGTAAGATCAACACAAGGTCAGATTTCTGAACAGTACAAAGTAGTTTTCCATTCTGTTATAACGTATCACGGAGTTTGTTTATTTTTAGAATTTAAATAACCCACCCCCAGCCCAGCAGCCCCATGGTCTCCTTGTCCCCTCCCCATCCCATGTTACCTGGCATGTGTGGCACCACTAAATGCACTCTCCCAAGCAGCCTCACCATGACTACCCTGTGCAATACACAGCAACTGCCTGAGGAACTGCTGTCACTGCGTGCTGCACCAGGCAATGTGGCCAGAAGAGGAGGCTGGAAGAGGAGAGGTTCTGGCCCTGCCTCTTATCTTCTGGCTCTGGCCCTGCCCCTTCATCTCCCTGTCTGCCAGCCTTCCCCCCTTCCCCCAATCCCTTTGGTGTTTGGGGGAGCGTCATGTGGATTCCAACTTTCAACCTCAACTTTTTTTGTTGCTGAATTTTTATTAAAGATAAACAACTGTTGACAGTACAATTTTCTTACACAAGTATTAGGATGGAAAATATAAAAAATAAGGCAACAGCATAGTTGAGGCAGTGCAAGTTATATTTATGATATAAGACAAAATTATCTATATAACTTCTAAGTTCCTCCCATTTGACACATTCTTCTCAAATTATTCAAATAATACAGACAGTAAGTCATTCGGTTTCTCTATATTACTTTATGCTGCTCATGTACATTTCTATAGATAGTATATTTTTTGTAACCATAGAGATGAAATACGTCTATTGGCTGTATTCACTGGAATTTTTAAAAGGCTTTTGTCTTTAATAGAAAAATACATATGACCTACATTTGAAAGCATATACAGTAACTCAAAATACTATATATGTCATTGCATGAGAATATAACCAAATATGGATCCTCACAAGAGTAGTTGAAGAGTGTAGGGCAGAAAGGCAGGAGCTAGTTAGCCTGGGACCTTGGGTCACAATAGGAAATACTGCCACATTTTTGCTTTCTTCAATGGTTCTTTCTTCCCTGTCATCTCTCTCTAAGGAAAGCACCTGCCAAGTGACTAGTGGCCTGAAAATGATGGCTCACAGAAATATAAAATGACCCTCTATGCAAGTATGCTGGAGCAGCCTATGATGTACAGAACAATCTGCAACTTTCAACACTCAGATAGAGAGATGGCGAGACTCCACCCAGTTAGCTGAGGCTTCTATCATGAAGATTGGTCACCCCAACATCTCCAACAACCTGTACGGACAGGGTGGTTGCTGTAATCACTATCTGTAAGCGATTATATGGATTTACCTTTGTCAAAGGTAACCAATATTTTAAAAGCAAAAACCCTACTTATGAGCAAAGGGGCCAACTTGTGGGTCTCATTCGAATGTACAGACTTTTCATTCTCACTCCTAACATTTCATTCAGCACGTTGCATCATTTTTTGTACCAAATAATTCTTTAAATTAATTTCAATGTTATTTTTAAAACATCTGCATACTCCTAGTTATAGCAGAAGTCAGGCAGTCCTGAGGTTAAACCAGATCCCTTTCTAAAGACAGGTCTACACTACCTGCCAGATCGGAAGTAAGTGATCAATCTTTCAAGGGTTGATTTATCACTTCTATTCTACATGTGATAAATCAATCCCTGAGCACTCTCCCGTCGTCTCCGGTACTACACTGCTGTGAGAGGCGCAGGCGGAGTTGATTGAGGAGAGGCAGCAGTCGATTCAGCGCCATGAAGACGCGATGGTAAGTCGACCTAAATACATCGACTTCAGCTACACTATTCCCATAGCTGAAGTTGTGTTATCTTAGGTCGATTCCACCCACCCCCTAGTGTAGACCAGGGTTAAGAAAATCTCATTTTAAAAAAATAAGGGAAAGAAGGGTTACTGCTTCAGTAAAAGTTACCGAGCACTGCTCAGTCATAAGCAGCAAGGTCCAGGCAGCATTTGCTTTCCTCTCCCTTCTGCGTAGAATAATGTTGAACTTACGGCATTCCATTTTGCTCCTTGCTAAAGCAGCAAAGACGGTAATGTACAGTGCATGGGTAGTACATACTTTTAAAATTTCTGTGGCTTTTATATCCAAAACCCTCAATCCAGAACTCATTGCATGCTAAGCTTCAAGTTTTAAACAAAAACTTTTTTTTGTCTGATTTTTAATAAATTTAAATATATAAACTCTAAAGACCGGTTCTATCCTCTGGAAGACTCTGATATAAATTGGAAGTGCATAACATAATCAATTAAGGCAAGTCTAGAACAATGTTGGGCAAGCTACGGCCCGCGGGCCACATCCGGCCTGTGCAACTGTTCTGCCCAGCTCCGGAGCTCCCAGCTGGGAAGATTACCTCTGGCCTCTCCTCCGCTGTCCTCCCTCCCCCGCAGCCTCAGCTTGCCATGCCACCAGTGCTCTTGGCAGCATAGCATCGTGGTTGGCTCCGGTCAGGTGGTGCGGCTCAGGGGCAGATTTACCAGTGAACACAGGGTGCCCTGGCATGGGGCCCCAGAGCTGGGCATTCGGGCAGCTTAGCACCGGTGCACCTCCCATGAGGGAGGGGGAGACTGCACTGCAGAGGCAGGGGAGAGCAGGGAGGGAGGCTCACCTTCAGCCTCAGGGGAACAGATGGGAGGCGCGAATGGTGGGAGCGCAGCAAACTTGGGGGGGGAGGATTCAGGAGGAGCACCAGGTGGCTGCGCAGTCAACCAGAGAAAAGTGGCTCTTTGAAGTGGAAACTGACACTTCTCTCTAGCTGCCCCGGCTCCTCCTGAGTCCCCCCATCCATGTTCAGAGCCCCATTCCAAAGGGGGCTTTGGGGGTGGGGGGGATGGTGGTGGGGTTTGGGGGGGGGGCAGAAGGTCCTGGGAGGGGATGGTCAGGGAACTAGGAGCGAAGTGGGGGGGGAGGTTGACTAGGCATGGGAGTCCCTTGGGGCCTCTCAGAGGGCAGGGATGTGGATAGAAGTTGGGGCAGTCAGAGTATGGGGGGGCAGTCAGAGATAGAGTCCCAAGGGGTGGTTGGGGTGGGTTTCCCAGGAGGGGACAGTCAGGGGACAAGGATCAGGAGGATTGGATGTGTTGAGGGTTCTGAAGGGTGTGGGAAGTGGGAGGGGTTGGTTGGGGATGGAAGGCAGGCTGTTTGGGGAGGCACAGCCTTCCCTACCCAGCCCTCCATACAGTTTTCCAGTGCTGATGTGGCCCTTGGGCCAAAAAGTTTGCCCACCCCTGATCTATAGAAGCCTGGAAGATTAGGGTTAGGAGAGACATCAGGAGGTCCTCTAGTCCAACCTTCTGCTCAAAGCGGGACTAACCTCAACTAAATCATCCCAGTCAGAGCTTTGTCAAGAGTTTCAAAAACCTCTAAGGAAGGAGATTCCACCACTTCCCTAGGTAACCCATTCCAGTGCTTCACCACCCTCCTAGTGAAATAGTTTTTCCTAACAGCCAACCTAGACATCTTCCACTACCGCTTGAGACCATTGCTCGTTGCTCTAGCATCTGTCATCGAGACAGCCGAGGCTGCTATGAAATCCCTCCTCACACTAAATAAGTCCCATTCCCTCAGTCTCATTTTTGTTGCCATCAGCTGGATTCTCTCCAATTTGTCCACATCCTTTCTGAAGTGGGGGCCCCAAAACTGGACGCAATATTCCAGATGAGGCCTCACCAGTGCCAAATAGAGAGCAATAATCACTTCCCTCAATCTGCTGGCAATGCTCCTACTAATGGAGCCCAATATACCATTAGCCTTATTGGCTCCAAGGGCACACTATTGACTCATATTCAGCTTCTCATCCACTGTAATTCCCAGCTCCTTTTCTTCAGAACTGCCACTTAGCCCGTCGAGCCCCAGCCTGTAGCAGTGCATAGGATTCTTCCATCGTAAGTTCAGGACTCTGCACTTGTCCTCATTGAACCTCATCAGATTTATTTTGGCCCAATCCTCCAATTTGTCTGTCACTCTGGTCCCTATCCCTACACTCCAGCATATGTACCTCTCCCCCAAGTTTAAAGTCATCCTCAAACTTGCTGATGGTGCAATCTATCCTATCATCCAGATCATGAATAAAGATATTGAACAAAAAACTGGTCCCAGGACCGACCTCTGAGGCACTCCTCTGCCAAGTAGACATCAAGCAGTTGGTCATTCTTTAAAATATTTAATCTGCCTCAGTATGTTTTTAATTTAAATAACCTAATCATTGTGAAATGAATATATTTGTTACAGATTTTTAGGAGATCAAATCTTCAAGGGACAGAGAGCTTTATGGAAATAGCATGCTCACTCCCAGAAGTGGGAGTGGAGAAAAGATTACCTTGTGCCACAACCAAGGAAGACTGACCAGCTCTCATTAGACTTTATAAGCCCCTAAGAGAACTGTTCTGACCTTCTAAAAAGTCTGAGGTCAGTTGTGTTCAATCATTTCAGAGCAGCAAAGCAGGTTGTCATATCACAGGGCTTTTGAAGATGGTGTCTGCAAAGGGGAAAAAACTGGGGATCCTACAGAATACCTTATTCTATATAGGTTCTTATCCCACCCTCATCACTGGAGTATCTGAGCACCTTCCAGCAGTGTAGTAAGTGAAGGGACTGCCATCTGTCAAGTGAGGTTCATGCTGTCTCTCATCACCTTTCCCTGCCCTCAAAAAAAGTACTTTCTTTTCATAAAACATTCCTTCCCCTCCCTCCCCGGCCCCCACTCTCCCAGCGAAACAAAGAACAGAGTGACACACAAATCCAGCAACTGAGACGTGACAGATCTGCTATTCCTCACATAGGCCCCAGTTCAAAAAGAATCCTTCTTCAGGACAACATTTCAGTATATTCTTAACTTTAAGCATGGTCTGTTCTGAATAGAGACTGACTTAAGAATGTGCTTAAGTGCTTTCCTTGAGCATGGTCATAAGAAGTACCAATAGAATTGCAGAACTTTTGGTCCTTCATATTAAACTTGATTTATTTCTGCCATATAACCAAAGAGACTCTCCTATGGTGTATATGAATCACGGAAAATTGATCTCCACAGAGGAAATAATAAATGCAATCAATCCAGACTTAAAGCCGGGTAGAACAGTTCCTCATCCTCATATTGGAAAACAGGGTAGTTAACAATAAATATGTTTATTCCAGGTGACTATTTCAACAAGTTTCACTAAGGAATTTGCTGGACAAAGATCACCTAATGAGAGGACAACATAGGATGCTATTGAGTAGCATTTGGGAATAACTGCACTTCATCTCCAGTTTAAACCCAAGAGGCAAGCAGTAAGGAGTTAGCAGCTTTTGTGCAAAGCTTTGGAGGGCTTCTCCTTGATAGGAAAAGGAGAAAAGTAAAAGTTAGTGGCAAAGTTCAACTTCCTGGGATGAGGAAAGGAATTTTACTGGCACAACTTATAACTGAACAGAGAAGGGGAAATAACTTAAAACAGTTAATAAAAGATGGATTAAGATCAACTTCAACTCCAAATTCGAGAGTCAGTGGCTTAGTGCACATTTCAAATGGTGCACGATAGGATGAGCTAGGGTGACGAGACGTCCCAATATTAGGGGCTTTGTTTCCCACCCCTGAAAAAAAGCGTTCTGATTCTTCACACTTGCTATCTGGTCACCATACTTTGAGGTGGGAAATCACACCACCTATTTCATGTAAGGTAAAAATAAGAGTAGCTCAGTTTTGTTACATACATAGTCTTGTAAGAAGAATGAGGTAGACACGAATGTTTGGGGCCTTCGGGCTTTTGTCAAAATGTTCCTGACCCTGTAAAAAAGCCTAAGGTCCAAAATACTCAAGTTGCAGTTGAGAAGATTTAGATTATATATTAGGAAAAACTTTTTCACTAGGAGGGTGGTCAAACATTGAAATGGGTTACTTAGGGAGGTGGTAGAATCACCTTCCTTAGAGGTTTTTAAAATCAGGCTTGACAAAGCCCTGGCTGGGATGGTTTAGTTGGGATTGGTCCTGCTTTAAGCAGGGGGTTGGACTAGATGACCTCCAGAGGTCACTTCCAACCCTAATATTCTAGGATTCTATGATCAGTGTTTGGGGGAGGAAGCTGTGCAGTCCCAGCTGTGCTCCACCCATAGGAATTATGATACCTACAGGAAAATGTCAAGGGCCATGACGAACAGGGGTCATGATGACCGGAACGTGGTGCAGTGTCACGATGCAAAGCGATGCATCACGGGGTGTTGGGACAGGATCCAGAATGCCCCACACCCACGCCCCCTTCCTACAAGCCACAGCACCAGAAGAGGAACAGGTGGAGTGCTGTCAGCTCCTCCTGCAAATCTGATCATTCTATTCACAGGATTTGCTCCCCACTCTTCCACCTCTCCTCATGAGAAACTGGCAGTAGCAATCAGGCTGCTCTTCCCTCTGATTCCTCCTTTCCCTCCAGTGAAAGAAAGTACGAATTCCAAGCCGTACCCATCAGGAACTTAGCTGTTAACATTTTTACCTACTATGGGAAAGCAGGGTTGTTTTTTCTTTTTCAAGCTGTTCTTGACAAAATGTCTTCATACTGCGTTATTATATATACATGGTTCCTATACGATTAATCTATCATAAGATACTAGAATAACTCCCTGTATGTCAGATGGTATTTTGTGGTAAATCTTGGGAAATGCAGACTTCATAATATTAACCACTGTACTATAATATAAATGTTGACTTTATAGTAGCAACCATTTTATGCATTTGGGGTTTTTACTGAGCCCATTTAATATAGCTTCCTCTCTAAAGAGATGAAACAATGTTACAGCAAGGACAACAGTTGCATAATACTCCTCTTTATTTGATGGAATTGCAGTCCTTATGTTTCTCCTCTTAACTGTACATCTCCCCATTGTACATAATGGGGGTTGGGGAAATAGATATTTTGAACAGCAAGTTAAAGATCATTCATTTGGAACTTTTTTGTTATTAAAATGTCAGATTATTAAAAATGAGTGTTTAAAAAGATCTAGGAATTAATGGTGAAAATTAAATTGTGATTATTTTTTTTTTCATTTCACTCACGTTAAATAATACAATTAGGCTAATAAATTTTACTTTTGTTTCTAGTCAGCTTTACATTATTACTGTCAGACTCTATCCCAATATACTGAATATTGCTGGTACATTTTTAAATCCAAAGTAACAAAAAACCTGTTCATATTTAATTAAAGAATTAGGGCAACATTCCTAAAACCTCAGTTGTACAAAAAGAATTACATTTGGGGCCTGAATCAAGGTGATCGTGTCCATTTAATGTGTGACCGATTGTCAAGATTCCATTGTTTGCAGTGCTGTTGTTACGTCAGTCCCAGGATATTAGAGAGACAAGGTGGGTGAGGTAATATCTTTTATTGGACCAACTTCTACTGGTGAAAGAGACAAGCCAACATAGAGCACTTGTGAGCCTACACAGAGCACTTCTTCAGGTCTGGGAAAGGTATTTAAAGTGCCACAGCTAAATACAAGAAGATTTGTCATTTATCATATTTCTGTGCGATTGTCTCATTACACCACAGAGTTGTTATTCAGACATTTTATACCTATTGCAATCACTACAGATTGTGATAGGCACATATAGGACCCACGGATCTTGAAAGGGGGTGATTATTGATCACTACAGCAGTGAAGATGCATCTACAGGTTTTGCATCTGTTGTTCTGGAAAGGCCTGGTACCGCTTTGAGTTGGTGCGTTCTGATCCGTTGGGAGCTTGGTTCTGCTGATGAGCTTGGAGAGGTTGGTTGATTGTTCGAAGGCCAGAAGAGGGAGTGTGGGAAGGATTTCTTCCAGGATGTGGTCCCCATAGAGCACAGGCTATAACTGGGAAGGAGGGATAGCTTAATGGTTTGAGTATTAGCCTGCTAAACCCAGGGTTGTGAGTTTAATCCTTGAGGGGGCCATTTAGAGATCTAGGGCAAAAAATCTGTCAGAGACAGTACTTGGTCCTGCTAGCACAGGCAGAGGACTGGACTCTGTGACCTTTCAAGGTCCTTCCGGTTCTATGAGATAGGTATACCTCGTGTTAGTTCCAGCATGAGGAAGTAAGTGATAATAAGAGTATGCAGTTGGAGAGATTTGTTTTCCCCCGCTCTGGCCACTCCATATGTCAGGTTCTCTTCTAGCTAATCTCTTTCACCAACAGAATTTGGTCCAATAAAATATATTTCTTCATTTACCTAGTCAAGATTCTAAACAGATTCTGATGTGGTCTGACAGAAAACAGATCCAACAGAGTCTGAAAATTAAAGGTTATATTTTCATTGGTGTTCACTAGACTATCAAAAGGATACATGACAGATTACCCCTCATATCGAGACTGCTGGGTCTTAGATTAACAGAAACAATTAATTTACAGTGGAACAAAGAACAGTCTTTCTTTCTATCTTCTTTGATAATTAAGACTATTGATATTTACCCTACCAGAGACTATTTTATCCAAAAACAGTCTTCTGACCGAGAAAACCAGTCTCAAGACCTCATGACATGTATGACATCCATGTATCACATCCATCTAATAGGAAACACATATTAAACATGGTGGATTTTTTTAAACATCAAAAAGCGCATACATACTTTGTCTAAGCCACAAGCATATACATCAAAATAAAGTCTTACTGAGACCATGAAAATCATAATTCAAGGTGGCTAGCAAATCAGAAAGAAAGCATTTCGAGTACTGAAGTCAGAAATATTACATTATCTTAATAACTACTTATGAAATGTAAACCCAATTAACTTTTTTCTATTTCAAATTCTCCTAATGTTGAAGGCACAATATGTCAGTTTTTAAACAATTCTCTAACAGTAGCAGGTTCTGTTTATTGACAGTCATTTTCTATCCACTTATTTTGAGGCAGAACAAAAAATGGAGTATAATAGTTTTTAATTATTAAAATTATGCCAATGTAACTCACAGTTATTAAAATGTTGCATCACTTTGTGCAAAGTAAATTGAAGTGACATTTTAACTCCATATGAGATACTATGTCAATACAAGTCATAACTATCATTTGTCACTAATGAAAGTATATAACTGTTCTAAATGATTGATAATTCTCCAAACATGTTTGGTTTTTTTCGAAGCGACAAAGAATTCTGTGGCACCTTAAAGATTAGCAAAAGTATTTAAGCATAAGCTTTCGTGGGCTAATATCCACTTCGTCGGATGCATGCAGTGGAAGTATCCAGAGGCATGCTTGTTTTTTTGTTGTTGGTGGTGGTGGTATTCTTTTCAGCAACTTTAAGTTTGCTATTCAATAAGGCTTCAGACATCCCATGAATAACAGTAACATATACTGGAAAACTAAATTATGTTAAAAAGAAATCACATCAAAACAGCTGTTTTCAGCAGATAAGGAACAAAATGTGTATTTTGGAGAAAGATATGTTAGAAAGGCTTTAATTTTCTGTTCCGTATTACCGAAAAGCTAAGCCATATCTCATTCAACTGAAATTAATAATGTATTTTATCAGTGTTCTACATCAGTTTATGCACAACAGGAACGATCACCTGCCTACCTATAAATTAAGGGCTTCAGTGCAAGCCTAAACATTAAATTGTCTCTCCAAAGCAGTTAGAACCAAAGCTGCTATCATTTAGAGGACACAATTTTGCTTGCCAATCCCAAATGTTCTTTAGTTAAAAGGATACAATGCTATATGGCTAGTTACAAAAGCAAATCTTTACTATCAGCTGTAAGACAGTAATGTTCTGCCAGTTAGGAAACCAGATCTTTACTCCTTACTATCAGCTAGAGGGCATAGGAATAACATTTTAGATAATGCTTTCAGGGCTAGAAACCAAATCTCCATAAGGACACAGTACTTTTCCGAAAGTTTGGAAATTGGATCTTCATTCTGAGCTAGCTGCCAGAGACTGTGTCCTCTGAGAACCCACACCTTCACTATCACCTAGAGGACAAAGCACTGCTCTGTCATCAGCAGAGCAATCTTTGCTGCCAGTGAAACAAAGTGTCTATGACACTTTCTGGACAACAGCAAAGATGTAGTTGCCGGTCTGCAATCAAGAATTTTAGTACTATTGAAGAACTCAGGTGTCATGAAAAAAGTCTCTAGCTCTCATTGAGGTGATCAAGGCTATGCCTACACTGCACGCTTCTTTTGAGGGTATGTACTTGGATAGCTCCCCCTACTCCCTTCCTCCCCCACACAGCACAGGTTTAAGCATCAGTGTAGATAGTGAGGCATGACATACACAAGTAGAGAACAGACATGTCAGAAAGGTGGAGTGTACACACAGCCACACACCCTGTACGGCTCTCCACTTGCCTAAGCCATGCCTTCCGACCTACACTGTTATTTTTAGCCATATAGCAGGGATCTCCAAACTTTTTGAGACGAGGGCCATACTAGACTTTTGAAGGGTCTTCGCGGGCCACTGCTGTGATCCCCCCTCCCCCTTTGCTCCTCTGGCGGCTGCCGCAACCCCTACCCTTGCTCCTCCAGCCGAGACACGGGGACACTCATCCCTTTGCTCCTCCGACTGCAACTTGCGCGGTGGGGCAGTGGCGGCTTCTCCACGTGCCTGCTCAGCTGGGGGGGCAGACAAATCAAGCCAGCTGGCTGGATCCAGCCCCGGGGCCGTAGTTTGGAGACCCCTGCTGTATAGCATACCACTGCCTCCCTGCTGCTGATGTAGTCTTTCCCCCCTGCAAGAAAAAGCTCTGGTACAGAGCAGGAAAAGGCTCAGTCAGTGGGGAAAAGGCTTCACTGCCAGAGCCTTTCCTGGCTGCATCAGCCTTTTTCCCTGGGCCTCCAGCTGGGGAGCTACTGGAGTCTCACTGTAGCAGGGAAGGCTTTCAGCAGTGGGAAGCTGGCAGAGCCTTTCCCCACTGGCAGAACCTCTCCCCCGCCAGGATCTTTCACTGACACATGTAGTTACAGGCTGTCATGTGAACACAGCTTGCTTTTCACTACAGCATGCAGCTACACATACCCTATCTGCTGCCAAAATTAGTGTGCAGTGCAGACATACCTTAAGTGGACTAATCCCTGGTGAGTAAAGGATCTTTGATATGAAAAACCTAGATTCAGAAAAGTGTTCCAGTGGAACTTAAGCTAAGATTCCTGAACCGGAGCACATCACATCTCCTCCGATGCAGTTTGTAAGTTGGACAATGCAAGACATCCTTTTGTTACTGATCTTCCTCATACACAGTAACAGTTTATGCATGCAAGAATAGTAAAAGCCAAAAGAATTCCTATTTTCCAACAAGATACAGTCCAATACACATCAAGCAAAAACAATGGTGTCTCTAGGGGTAACTGTGCAGGAAGGTTTGAACAGTATGTAAAACTCAAAAAAAGAAGAAGAAACCCACAAAGGGGTTAAAGGACAATACAGTACTGGGCCCAGAGAACTCCACTCTGGGTCTGCAGAGTATGCTCCACTGGAAAGGAAGCTTAAAAGGAAGCTATTCAACTCCAAAGGGGGAAGGAAGACAGACCTACTCTGAGTACACCTTAATAAGGGCACCAAAGAAGCCCCACTGTGAGGAAGAGGAGCACTACCTGTTGAGCTCAGTTGGGACTGAAGATTTACTTGTCTTTTCTTTTGTTATCATATTGCACTTGGCGACTTTGGGGAGATGGATGGTAGGAAGTGACCCATGAGACAGCTCTGGGGCATTCCAGAGTACCTGACATTATTGTTTCTCAGTGGGCCATGGGTCAAAGCCCTGTGGAATGGGATAGTTCAGGTTCCTCTAACAACTGCCCTTGTTGCAGATGGACTACAACCCTCATTTCCACCACACGTTCTCCTCCAGTAATGAGAGGGTAAGGACATGGAAAGCCAGGAGGCGTGGATAAGCCACATACAAGGGTTAAGAACTGTACTGAGGGCCTTTCCTGCTAGGAAGTGAACCAGGTGTGCTAACCACTAGGTCAACTGACCCAGCAAGGACTCTATTATAGTCCTGTTTCTCCTTGTGCCAGGCAACAAACTAGTACAGAATTCAGATATTAAAAACAAAAAGGTTGATCTAACTTATAAAAAGCTAATAAACATGAAAGGAAAAAGATTTGGTAAGGTATATTTTAATGTACACTTAAATAAGTATATGAGATCCCTGTTACATCTAGCAGAAGATGAATTTTACAAATATAGACCACAATCCTGTAACAAGATCTACAGTAAAGCCTCAGAGTTACGAACACCTCAGGAATGGAGGTTGTTCGTAACTCTGAAATGTTCATAACTCTGAACAAAATGTTATGGTTAAGGCTACGTTTTAGTCACAGGTATTTTTAGTAAAAATCTTGGAGAGGTTATGGGCAGTAAACAAAAATTCACCGCCCATGACCTTCCATGACTTGTGGTATATACCCAACTAAAACTTGGGTGCTCTAGGACAGGGAGCAGACACATGTGCTGCTAGTGCTTGGGTGTGGTGGCCTTGAACCCCCCGCTGGTACTGGGGGGAGAGGGTTAAATGACACACTCCCTACCCAGCTTTGCTCAGCTCCTGGAAGTGGACAGCGTGTCCCTGCAACCCCTAGCCCAGTAGTCCTCAACTGTGGTCCATCGCTTGTTTAGAGACTCTAACATCTACTGAGTGAAAGTTGTTTAACTTTCCTAGAAAAATTGCTAAGATGCACCCTGATTTCAATGAAGATATTAAACAGAGTGTTTTCAAGGTGCTTTGGGAACTTTCAATTTCTCTGTTTCTAATGATAGGAAGCACTAGAGCAAGTAACTGGTGGGCAAATGGCTTGCTTCAGTGTTTAGCTCCTTTCACACATGCTAGATGTTAGCCCTTAGGAGTTAATATGAAATGTGAAACTGTACACAGAAGGCCAGGTTCTCTGTGCAGCCCAACATCTGTTGAATGCAGCACAGCTGGCTGAAGGTTTGGTGCAGATTAGAACAGCATTGGAAGTGCTCGAACTTGAATAACCTGATTATGAGCCCCACCCCTCTAATACACCAGCTGGGATAGCCAGAGTGCATTGTGCTCCAGCTACTCTTCTGTTCCGACATGCCCTCTGGAGAGAGAAATACAGGTACTGACTCTGCCAGCTCTTCAACTACTTCAAGTAGCTCAACTACTGGAGCCATCCCCAGACTGCGAGGATATCCGGTCAGGAATTTGTAGGTGGTTTTCCATTCTCATTGCACAAAAGCAGTGCAAATGGAACATAAAAGGGCGGAGAATCTCCCTCTATAACTTTGGTCTTGCGGGAAGTTGACTATGATAGTTTCCCTGAGTGTGTTGGGGAATATGCTCAAGTCTCCTTTGGCAACACAAAAGTTGACCTCAAGATGGTAACTTAGGGGAGTCACTCTTTATGGCAAATTCCAGAGACAATTGCCTCTCCCAGAGAGTACTGAGAATTCTCCTGGCATCAGACATATGAAGTCATACACAGAGTGTGACAGAAAGGAGGAAATGAAGCAGCCAAAAACATTTTTTTTTAAAAATGTTCAGCTTGAAAATCATCTGAAGCTGCAAATGACTTGTTCAGTTGCTGCAGTGGCTGGACTGTGTCCAAAAGGAAAGTAAATAGCATAGATGGATGTTTACAGTAACATCAAAAGCCTTTCAGTATTTATTTGTTAAGAGTGTCTTGTTTCTTCTTATCCACCACTCCCATTATGCTATGCCCTCTTCCAGGTGGGTAGCTCTGCTTTTGGTAAGCCTGCCAACAGTTATAAGTAGTTCCATCTTTGAAACTACAGCAGATATATTCACGCATTAATCAAAGTCCTGTCTCTTTAGCGGTCTATTTATCAGATCTACCAATTATTGAACCAAAGAGAAAAAATAAAAAAGGTTCCTAGGAAGACTTCAGAAGCCAAGACATAAGGGCCCACAAACGTTTTCAGAGGTTGTAGTAATATTCTCAAAGCTTCCTGTTTGATATGTGTTCTTCAGACTGAATTCTCTTTGATGTCTAAAAAAAATGAGTTGGAGGATATTACGGCTTCTGAGGCAGAAATGTCTAGAAGAGGAGGAGGAGGGGACAGTGAAACTGACTCATCTTGAATTAGAATCGACAAACTCCTGATATTCTTCTGTACTCAAGGGATGTGAATTGAAGATTCTGCCCTAGAAGTCTTTAAAGGAAAAGAGCACAACTCTGAATGAGGGGGGTTAGACCAGGACTCTTAAAAGCACTGGGCTGCTAAGAAAAGCCACACCTACATCTGTCACTTTGATGTGTCTGGAAATGCAGGGTAAATATGGCAACTCGGTCAGCAGGTACATTCTGTGAACGACTGCAAAGAAAAGTGAAAATTGTGGTTTATTGTTCATCAGGGAAGGAAAGTTTAACAGACTGGAAAAAAAGAAGTCTTCCATTCTCCCTACCAGCAACTTAGTACTGTGAAGAAATGTCAGTATTGGCAATATCCAGGAATGATTCTAGTGTGAGTTGGCAGCCTCATTCTGCATGCAGCAGTGGGACTCTGCTGGCTATCATTGTGCTATGAAGGGAAGGAGAACAGATCTCAATATTAGTCAAAAAGACCTGGAAATTATTTGAGACCCCTAGCTGCCAATAGTCTGGCAGAAGCTGGACACAGCGGGGCGATCTGCGCTTTGCTCAGGAGCCCCACAGTCAGCTAAAGCAGACTAATGAATCAGGTTAGGAAAGGGGCAGGGCTAGCACAACCACAGGATCCTTTGATACAAAATATTTCTCAGGCACATCCTGCTTTTGGGGCACCTCTGGATCTCTGTCCAGAGTTTAAAGCTACTTCCCTGTAATGGAAGTGTTGTTTCCAGTAACTCTATCCCAAGGGTAACTCCCTCGCAGGTACAGTTGCTCAGGGTAAATCAAACAGAGTACATATATAAAGCAATGCAATTACAACTACTATTGCTAGCCTACCAGTACTTTCTTTACTGTCAATCAAAAATAAATAACACACAATAAAGATCAAAGGGAATCTGGTGGAAAGTATCCCTATCAAATACAAAATTAGCATTTTATAAAGTGAAGAGTCTAACACAAAAGTTCATCCCATAATGAATTTAATATGAGCCTGACAGACTCACTATATCTGTAAACTTATTTGTTTTTCATTTCATAAACTAATCATAAAACTGTATTTCATCTTATTCTTTTACTCTTTGCCCTAAAACAATCTCTGAGGATTATGCCCTTTGTTTGTCACCACATTCAAAAAGAAGAAACTTTAATCAGTTCTGTTGGCACTAATTTATAGCCTGTAGATTCTTGCTAATTAAGAACTCTAATCACTGTTTCAATCTTCTCCATCACACCACTGTCACCTGTGGTGATTCAAACCTGCTGATTCCCTTCAGGTTTTATAACCATATATCAGGCTGACATTTCCTGGGATAAAAGAAAACTTATGAACTATGTAAGAGCTAAAGGAGAACTTTCACAACACCTCTTTATTGCTACAAGCTTGGAAAAAGCTTCATAATTACACGCTTAGTTTGAAAACAAAAATAACAAAACAAAGCTTTGGAGAAAGTTTACAATTTACTTGGGAAAGGTTTCAACACCTCCTGCAACACAAAAATAGAAAAAAAAATCCAATAGATTTGCATGCATCTTGATATCAAGTTGTGTTTTCCTACTAGAGATACCACTGAAAGCTCATGAACTGAAGGAATCAAAACTGACTTTAGTTTTTCAAAAAATTGTCAACTGGAGATCATCTGGCATAATTTGTCCTAAAGATTTATTGCTGTGAAGGCACTTAGCTCCAACAACTTTCTTGAGCAGGAATTTCTTTAGCAAAGGAACAAATGATGGCTTATACTGTCTTTGGTCTAGTCACTCATTCCATTTTCTTTCTCTGGTGGGAACAAAGAGAATATGATTTCTTTTTTACGACTCAAGAATAACTCCTCTTAAACTGGCACTGAGAAGGTGGACAACCACAGAAACATACATAATCACTATCAGTCTGAATACTAATAAATGGAAAGAAGACTAGACATGCATAATCACAACTGGCAGAAGACTTCTGGTTACACTCTCTGGAGTTCCAGGTTCCCAGCTAAGTAAAATAAGCCTACAGTATGGTATCTTAATGGGCAGTATTATTATGGATTAGCACCTATAATTTGCAAACATGTAATTTAATCACCTTTTTCATAGCAGTAGTCAAGTTTAAACTAAAGAGTAACCTCAATTTAAATTAAGATTATAGAGGTTAGCAGAACTGGTTTTATTTTCCCCATTTACAAAGTCTACATAATTCTATACATGTGTGTGTGGGTGGAGTAGGAGTTCAAAACAAATGAGTCAATATTTTTCTTCAGGGGAAAAAAAAAAAAACCAACAGCAACCCAGCACTCATGAGCAATCATATAATCACAAGTGAATGTGCTGGAGTGTAACATTGAAACTGATTTTAAAAAAAAAAAGCTAGTAAAGACAGGTTTCTTATTGTTATTAGAATAATGCCCTGACATTGCCAGAGAATTAAAAAAAAATATATAACCTGGACAATGTTATTATGAAAAAAATTGTTGCAATTTATTCTCCATTTGTAAAATGGGAATACTTTCAGTCTACCATCCTTAGACTCTCTCATCTACTTATATTTTGAGCTTTTAGTGCAAAGACTTCCTCTTATTCTGTAATTGTATGGATCAGGGATCAACAACCTTTGGCACGCGGCTTGTCAGGGAAATCTGCTGGCAGGCCAGGACGGTTTGTTTACTTGCAGCATCTGCAGCTTTGGCCGATCGCAGCTCCCACTGGCATGGTTCTCCATTCCAGGCCAACGGGGGCTGCGGGAAGGGCGGCCAGCATATCCCTCAACCTGCATCGCTTCCTACAGCCCCGATTGGCCTGGAATGGCTGAACCTGTGGACACTTGCAGGTAAACAAACCATTCTGACCCACCAGCAGATTTCCCTGACCGGCCTCGTGACAGAGATTGCCGATCCCTGATATGGAACAATAGGGTCCTAGTATTGTCTTAGGCCTCTAGGTGACAACATCATACTAATAACAGACAAAGACAGCACAGGAACAATAAATGCAAACATCCCCTACCATAATTCATCATTGCTTCTGATACTTTGAATTAGATAGGAAAGACTTACAATCGATTTAAATTAATTGGTCACAATCAATTACTTACTCTTGCCTATCTCTTGTTTATAAATCTTCTCCTGATTAATAACCCAGATTATGTGTCTGTAGAACACAGATGGAAAGGAGGAAAGGGAGGGAGAAAGTTAAACAAATTAGTTTATTCAATAAAACAAGAGGATAGAAAGCAACAGTTACAGAAGATTATATACAGCTGCCGCATTTTTCAGTTCATTTTGTGCAGAATAAATTTAGTTTAGGAAACTATCATATTGAAAACACCAGAAACTTAAAAATCATGATTTCCAATAAGCTGCTTTATTATCTGACACAACGTGTGCACTACATAATTATTACCAAGAGAATCCTTAAAATAAATTACACACAGAAGCACACCTGTTTTTAGTTGTTCTGTTGGAGCACACTTTATAAACACAGCTTAAACAATTTACTGCTGCGCTCATGTGAACAAACTGTGCAAATATTCTGAACACAGCCAGACTTGTAATACTGTGCTGCAATATGATGTAAAAAACAGGTCCTTCCTTGCTCCTTGTTGAAATATTACCCTCTTCCATCCATTCTTAACCCTGTTTCTTCTGCTTCCTCACACTCCAAACCTTGTACCTGGGACTTCAACCCCTCTGCCTTTCCACAGTTTGCTTTCTACTTCTCATACCCCATTCATCGAGCTTTCCACTCACAAGATAAATACAATGAATAAATGGAAATCAACTGCAAATAAGCTTGCACACACTACCAGAGTAAGCACACAATCGAATTTTTGTCACCCTTGTCTTCCCATCCCCGATCCCCTATGGTCTGTCAGCTCCATTTTAGACTGTAAATTCTTGAAGGAAGCAATTATGGATGGGATTCTGTAATCAATGGAAAAGCGCCCACTGACTTCAACAGGGCAGAGATTTCACACCAGATCTTCACTATAACCTGGGAGACACCTACCACACTTTTGGATGCTGAATAAATAATAGTTTATCATCAAGTGGATAATATCTAAGACAAAGAGTATGTCACAGAGGCCATGGAAGTAACGGAATCCGTGACTTCCAGAGACATCTGTGACATTTTCCTCTTCAGCCGTGGAAGGTGGGGCTGGACCTCCCAGCTGCCACGGGTGAGCCACCTCACAGCTTCCAGCCACCACCAGCATGGGTGATGGGGAACCTGGAGACCCAGAGTGGTGCATGCTGGACCCTCCTTCCTTCCCATTCTGTCACAGTTGTTTTTAGTAAAACTCAGGGACAGGTCAGGGGCTTCCATCAATTTTTGTTTATTGCCCTTGACTTGTCTCTGACTTTTATTAAAAATAACTGTGACAAAATCTTAGCCTTAGTAATCACTCTGAAAATACTACTAGCCTGTGGTTCTCTGCCTCAGCAGAAACATTAATTAGAGCCACAAAACTGACAATGCACCTTGTTCTATGGAACAGAAGGAGAGTGCTACAAATTACGTGTATGTGCCAGCGTGGCTAAATATATATATATACACACACACACACAAACAAACAATTTAATAAATAAACAAACACAAAATCATCCAATTTTTTTTTAATTTAAATTGGATTTTTTGGATAAAGTGCTTTTTTTAAAGAAAGATATATTATAGCTCAAAGATATCTCATCATGGAATAGAGATTATAAATTCTAATTCTATAGTATAAGACAATATAATCATGTAATACTTAAGAAAAGTTTTGTAAATATATTCCACTAGTTCATGGAGTAGGAACCCAAATTTATGGAGTTACAGGAGTTTCTCTAAAGATTATTTAGGTTAATCTTTCTATCTAACCAATGGGACTCAGTTCTTAGTCTAGAGGATACCATCAGAGATGCTTAGTTTTGCAGTTCTTAAACTGTGGATTTGCGTCTCCAGAGATAATATGCTTGTTAACAGCAAAAAATGGTTTCAAATAAATAAATAATATATAAAGGTGAGAAATAACAGGCCTTATCCCTATTGTCCCTCTGCAAATATGTTTAAACAGACAAAATCCCTTACCTCTCTCTAAAAGGTGCAAAGTTTCAAAAAGTTCAATGAATTAGAAAATTGTTGGGCACAGAACAGATCTGGACAAGGAGAAGTCTGGAGATAAATGTGAGAAGGGACAGACAGGCAGCAGAAACAAAAGTGAAACTGTTTGAGCAGCATATTCCAGAAGTCTTGCGGTCTTTCTGAGTGTAGTATTCATTGATTTGAGATCTACCATACCATACCCTCATTAGAAGGGCAAACTTATAATGGTGGCAGGCCATAAAAAAAGAGACCCAGTTTGGGAATAAGAACCATTCAACAAATATATGTTTTCTGATGATGTTTTAAAGAAAGTCGCACCAGTGACTAGTGGAAGTCACTTATGCACTTGGATTCAGAGACTGTTGAAGTGATAATCTCACTTTTAACAGCAGTAGCTTCTTCTGCCAGTGTAGAAATAATTTTCTTCCTTTGAACTAATCCAAACAGAGAAATCGTTTGGGACCTGAAAAAAGCAGGAAAGCTTGTTTTTCTTTTCCGGATTATAAACAAACACGAAAATGAAGGTGAAGATGACTGAGTTAGCTGCAGAAGCCAATATTTTAAGTTTCTCATGTTGACCTGGCTGACATTTGATTTAATTTTTGATAAATGATTTTTTTAAACTATTTTAATTTAAAAATATTTCAACAAAAACAAACCTGATTTTAAAATACTTGAATGTTTAACTAAATTCAAAAATTCATATGCATGTTTTGTTAAAATATTATATTTGCTGTTGAAGGGGAAAAAATCCAGAATACATAAATGTTGTTGTTTTAATTAAATAAAACAATTGAATGTCTATCTGGTGACGTTCTCCTCCTAATAGCGCATGGGAAGAAAATCCTCCAAATATTAATGATTAGCCTGTTGAATTGGAGATCATTCACCTCACAATGGCTTCATAAGTATCTGGTTATTTCATTTATCAAAGGCAATTGAAGCAAACAATCATCCATTTTCATATATACCGTATTTTTCGTCCTATAAGACGCACTTTTTCTTCCCCAAAACGGGGGGAAAAAGTTGGTGCGTCTTATAGGGCGAATGCAAAAAAAAAAAAAAGCGCCTCGCTCTCCCGTCCCGGTTCCCCCCTCCCCGCCGCGGGCGCGCTCCCGGCAGCCCGCCCGCGGCGGGGAGGGGGGAACCGGGACGCTCCCGGCAGCCCGCCCGCGCGGCGGGGACGGGAGAGCGAGGCGCTTTTTTTTTTTTTTTTTTTTGGGTCCGGCGGGGAGGGGGGAACCCCGGCAGCCCGCCCGCGCGGCGGGGACGGGAGAGCGAGGCGCTTTTTTTTTTTTTTTTTTTTTTTTCCGGATTTTGTATTAAAAAATGAGGGGGCGTCTTATAGGACGGAGCGTAAAACGGTAGCTGTAAAACTAACCTGAAAAGTTTTCAAAATAAATCACTTTAAAAATGTATACTGTGTACCTTCTAAAAATGAAACCTAAATCTATCTCTGAGCAGTGAAGAATATGTATTAAGGTTATAACAACCAACAAGAATGCACTTCTATGTAGGAATTCATAATTAAATTTGAGTCTTCCTGACTAGTGATTTAAATCATTATTTAAATCAAATCCAACCTGGTATGTGCCCTGATACCTTGCCACACCATTGTGTAGAATGCCTTTCATACATTTGAGGATTATGAGGGCGCAACTCATGACTTAGGCAGGTTGCTTCTCTCCAAAGGTAGAGATGGAAACCAATAGGTTACCGATCTGACAACTTTCATTAGAAGTTACCTCTAAGGGGCTGGTCTACAGTACGCAATTATTTCAGAATTAGCCGAGTTAATTCAAATTAAAACTGATTCCGTCCACACGACCAAACTGGTTTTGTCGATTTAAAGGGCTCTTAAATCCGGTTTCAGCTCTTGTATCTGTACAGATTTGGCTTGTACAAGCAATTCCCAATTAGACTCCACCTTGGCAAGTGGTATAGTGCTAAAATCGACATCGCAGTTCCAGATTAGAGGTACTGTGGATGCAATTTGACTTTATTGCCCTCCCATAGCTATCCCAGAATACTCCATTGTGACCGCTCTGGACAACACTTTCAACTCTGATGCACTAGCCAGGCAGGCAGTAAAAGCCCCAGGAACTTCTGAATTTCATTTCCTGTTTGGCCACCATAGCACGCTCATCAGCACAGGTGACGATGCACAGCCCACCATTACAGGCGACCATGCAGAGTCCGCCATCACAGGAGATCACACAGTTCAGGATTCACAGACGAACTCCAACATGGTCCGAGGCAGTGGATCTCATCGCATGTTGGGGAGACAAATCTGTTATGGCAGAACTACATTCCAAAAAAAGAAATGGAAACACGTACACTAAAGTCTCCAGGGGCATGACGGAAAGAGGCTATTCCAGGGACACAGAGCACTGTCGTGTAAAAATCAAGGAGCTCAGGCAAGCCTACCAAAAAACCAGGGAGGTGAATGGCTACTCTGGGTCACAGCCCCATACATGCCGCTTCTACCGTGAGCTGCGTGCAATTATGGGGGGTGACGCCACCACTACACCACTGTCTGTAGATATCTGCAAGGGGGGAAATCACACGGAATGAGGTGAATGAGTTTTTGGAGGACAGTGCACAGGTGACAAGTGGGGAATCTGTTCTCCCCGGCAGCCAGGAGTTGCTCTTAACACTGGAGCCAATACCCTCCCCGCCACTCCCAAGGTGAGCTCCCGGACCATGATGCCTGAGAAGGCACTTCTGGTGAATGTACCTTTTTAAATACGATACAGGGTTTAAAAGCAAGAGTGTTTAATTATTCATTTGCCCTGAAGACGTGGGATGAATTCACCTCCAGTACAGCTACTGGACAAGTCTGTTAATGTGTCTGGGGATTGAGCGGCATCCTCTAAGGACATGTCCACAAAGCTCTCCTGGAAGTACTCTGCAAGCCTTTGAGGTAGGTTTCTGGGTAAGGCTGCCTTATTCCACCCTCCATATTAGGACACTTTACCTTGCCAGGCCAGTAGCAAGTAGTCGGGAATCATAGCGTCACAGAGCAGGGCAGTGAAACTCCTGGGTTTTGGGCGCATAAAAGCAACATTCATTTTTTTTCTCTCTCTGTGATCCACTAGTGCTTGCAGCACCATGGAAAAGTACCCCTTGTGGTTTATGTACTGGTCACCCCGGTGCCAAGATAGGATATGCGTTCTGCCTATCGCCCCACCGCAGTTAGAGAACCCCAGCGCATTAAAGCCATCCCCAATGGTCTGCACATTTCCCAAAGTCACTATCTTTGATAGAAGCTGATCAATGACTGTGGTGGCTACTTGCAGCACAGCAGCCCCCACAGTAGATTTGCTCAATCCAAACTGATTCCCGACTGACCAGTACCTCTCGGGCGTTGCAAGCTTCCACAGGGTTATGGCCACTCAAGTCTCAGCTGTGAGGGCTGCTCTCATTTTGTTGAGAACTTAGACCATCAAAACTAAGTACTTTTTGCAACAAGGCATAACTAACTAACTAACTAACATACCAACATGCTAACTTTTCAATTAGCTAACTGGCAATAATGCTATGTATTTGGTGGAAAGGGAGAGGGGCAGTTTTGGATTTTAATGGTACGAGTTGGTGCTAAACAAAACCTTTTTTCCCCCAAAGTTGCCCTGTTATTGCAGGCATAAGGAAATAGTTTATGTTGTCACATCTGCACTTCAGCACCTTATTATAGTGGGATTTGCAGAGCCACATTGAGACAGCTCTTGTATCTGTACAGATTTGGCTTGTACAAGCAATTCCCAATTAGACAATATAAATGAAAGCAATGGATAAATCTGTGTTTGTGATTACTGACTTATGTGTGTGTTAAGGATTTAACTAGAAACAAATGATGGAGTCACTCAACTGGTCTTGTTGATAGACACCTGGTATCTGAAGCTTATTAAAAAAATTTAAACTTCTGTAATTGAGACAGTGGAAACTGCACATGTAGCATATGAATAATGTTAAACATAATGCATAATTTACCAATAATCAGAAGATGGGTAATTTGGTCAAGTTTATATTTATTTTAGATAGGGAGGACCTATAGCTCAAAGTAAACTGATGCCCTCTCCCATAGTATTAGTGGAATAATAATTTTAAATATCAGTTGGTAACTCAATGGATTAACACATTTGTCTGTAAAGTAACCCAGGCATGGTACTATCACTATACTGATCATAATTATAGCCCATTAATTTTGTTCAACAAGTAAATGGTAACCTGATTCAATGTTTATATACTTTTGAAAGTAAACTAATAGTTCTAATTATAAGTTACCAAATTTCTGTACTACTTGGAAAACCATCACTTATTAATATGAAATTGTGTAATTATATCAACTATACATATGTCATAGGTTTTACACATATAACATTGTGGTAATTGTCATCAGATATGTTTGTTGTAAAGACCACATAAGAAAATGCTGAACATTTGTCAATTAAAAGAAATCTCACTATATTATTTTTATGACTCTTGACCCAGTTGCAATCAGCTGACTTTAAAGCTTGTTGTTTTTGGAAAAGTAAATTGATCTCATTTTTTGGTTAGTGCTAGCTAACTGGTAGCAGGGCCGGCGACAGGGGGGTACTATGGGTACAGCTGTACCGGGCCCCCCGACTTTAGGGGGGCCCCGGTACACCGCTGTTCCCATTGTGTCCCCCCTTGTCGCCGGAGCTGGAGAGCGGGGAAGGGGCGGGGAGGCGGCGCGGCTCTCCCCGGACAAGCGAGCCTGGCCCCAGCAGGAGCTGTGAGCCCGGCCGGCGGCAGTGGCGCTGTCCAGGGGGGGGAGGGGGGGAGAAAGGGCGGCTCATGCAGCTCTCGCTGCCCGGGGGAGGGGGGGGGCGGCTGGGCTGGGGGCCCCCAAACTATCAAAGTAGGGGGCCCCCAAATTTCTGTCGCCAGCCCTGACTGGTAGAGCCCTTTCCTCCCATCCAAGATATTTTTATATATATATTACTTGCAAGCATACTTTGCAAACATATTGCCTGCATTCTGCCTTAGAATAGCATTAATGTGAGCCTGCATTCTTTGCCTCACTGCTAAGACTAGAAATAAACTGCATGGAAGTCTTGGAGGGTATAGGGAGAAAATGGCTTCTTTTAAACTTACACAGATATCTAGCCAACATGCACACTCCTCCATGGCAATACTCCACTATTCCCCAAGTAGAGGTAACAAAGAGTCCTGTGGCACCTTAAAGACTAACTATAAAGTATTGAAGCATAAGCTTTCGTGGGCTAATACCCACTTCGTCGGATGCAAGCAGTGGATCCGACAAAGTGGGTATTAGCCCATGAAAGCTTATGCTTCAAAACTTTAGTTAGTCTTTAAGGTGCCACAGGACTCTTTGTTACCTCTGCTATTCCAGACTAACACGGCTACCTCTCTGATTCTATTCCCCAAGTAGCATCAGTGGCAGGGGACTTGCAGAGCATTCTCAACATGACTTACCAGAGGAAGCAGCACTGGGGTAGTTGTTTGCTGATGTGCCTTTTCCACAGCCGCTCTCATAAATTTTCTGGTATGAACAAATGCTGGTCTAAAAAAATATGCCAGTTATCTGCTAGGCAGTGGGTGTATACCGGAAACAAATGTGAGGACCTGGGCCAATACCATAGTAAGAGTCCCATCTCTACTTAGCTGCTAAGAAAGTGAAGGTATTAGAATTTCTAACTGGGTACTGTCCCTAGATCTTGCTTGGGGAGCCATATATTTATCTGCCTCCTCATGGGAGGTAAGAAATTCAACTTAAATACCCAGTCTCTCTCTATGGGATGGAGAGAGTGCTTTCTGTATCCTCTCCCTCCCCTCCAGAGTCTCTTCCCTACTAGAAGAGTCTCCAAGTTAAAAGAAGAAAAAAAAAAAAAGTCTAGGAGAGGTAGGGGGAGCAGGATTTTGTTGTGCTGCCTCTCCCAAAGATACTCCTGGCAGCTGTGATTGTGTGGTGGTAACTCAGCCAGAGATTAGGAGTCTATTTCATGCAGTGTGTGGGTGAGGTTCTGTGATCTGCAACGAGAAAAATCAGACTAAAGCAGGGGTCTCAAATACACAGGCCGCATGCAGCCCATGAAGTTATTTCCTGTGGCGCGCCATAGGCACCGACTCTGTGGGTGCTCTGGGGCTGGAGCACCCATGGGGAAAAATGAGTGGCAGCCAAGCTCTCCAAGCGGGAATGTGGCACGCTCAGGGGAGAAGATGAGGAAGAAGCGGGCCTGAGGCAGGGATTTGGGAAGGGGTTGGAATAGGGGGCAGGGAGGTGAGGCATCTTTGGGGAAGGGGTCAAAATGAGGGTGGTCCTAATGTAGCCCTCATGAGAGCTGTAGGAAGCGGTGGCCTGGCCCGCGCTGCTTCCCATTGGCCGGGAATGGCAAACCGCGGCCAGTGGGAGCTGCGAGCGGCCAAACCTATGGACACTCCGGTAAACAAGGCATCCTGCGGCCAGGCAGGGGCTTACCCTGTACAAGTCGCGGAACAATTTTGGTAGCCCCGTCTCTAACAAAAAAGAAAGATAGAAGGCAAGTAAAAACAGCAAGAACTGATTTCTGCACGCAGCCTCGCCCCGTTTACACATAGATCTTGGTCTGAGAATGAAAGGCAGTAAGTTTAAATGAGGACTATCTGGACCTATTAAAGGGAAGTATTTTTGTTATGATTATGCCAATGAGAAAGACAAGGGGGTTAAGCAGGACAGCATTTTGTTCATTATTTTAAAAAATGCAGCTTTGAAATAGTTATGTAAAGAGAGTCACAGGATAAATGTGTTTTCTCCACAGAGATCTCTCACTTTCTTACTTAGCTCCCTGGAGAGAACGTGCATCTTTCTTTGGAACTCACTTTTTTCTCTCACTGATGTGATCTTGAAAGGGCTTATGCTCCAGTGACTCATGCTTTGCTTTCTCAATATCACTGCATATAGTTCGTTATATCTCAGCTACTTTAATTATGTATCATTCCAAAATATTAATAGTAGCTTTTAAAAATAAGAAAAAAACAGTATATTTCAGAAAGTTATGAGTCGGGGGCTTTTTTGGCAATAAATATTTTACAAAAAATCACACGTGGAAGTTCTGAGATTTGTAAAAATATTAGTTAGAAACAGCATTATTTAACTCTCACAATCGTGGTTCAAATTTGAGATTTACTAGCATTGATAAATAAAATTATCAATGAAATTTCTCAGTACAGAAGCCTCTATTTCCTCACACACTATCCTAACCTTCTGGTTATTATTGTCAACTAAGAAAAGTGAATATATTATAAAGAATAATTTGCTTTAGTTAATTATTTGGGAAGAACAGCATTCTGGAATTCCATTTAAAACAGTTTTAACCCCAGTATTCAAAACCCAAAATCTTTAAGACTTTACCAATACACATTTCCAAGATTTCCATCAGGTAAATACAGTTAGATATCTAATGAAAAAGGCTTTGAAACTGAAAAATTCAACATGGTTAAAATCACGTGTTTTGGCAAAGAAGAAGAAACATCAACTCTAACATAATATATCACATGTAAGCAAGAGAACATTTTTCACATATGCACTCCAAAATTCAATAACTGTCACTATATTTCTAACATTACAATAGTTGATATGCTTGTTGTTTAAAAACATGCACATGTATACAATCCATTATATCTCCTGCTGATCTGAATAATAGACTGACATTGAAACAGAGTTATGTGAAAATCAAATACATTTATAAAAAACAGAATACCAAGTCTGTAATGTTTTACTGGACAGCTTCTGGGATCTTGAAATTTGATCCCACATACTGAAGCAATGCAGGCAAGTTATAGAAAGGATTGTGAAATATCGGCGGGGGGAATCAAATAGATGGCACTGTCAGATGGCAAAGAGGCCTGTCTAATTACAACAATTGCAGATGAGGCATCTAGTCCATCTCCCCATCACTTGAGGACTGCAACTAAACATTACAGCAATTAGATTCTGTGTTTCTTTTAAAACCGTGTAGTCTCCTTAACTACATAATTTCTACCAATTGTTTTAATGCTTCTTCCTGGAAGTTCAGCTTCCTTCAATTTACTGTCCAGGTACATATGGAGTTTAAATTGATAATTTCAAATTTCTATAAAGTAAGTTTTATACCTCGCTCAATAATATCTACTGATTGTTATGTATAAACCATGCTGTATTTTTGTCTCAGTAGAATCTAATAACTTTTCAGTAATGTATTATCAGCAGAAGAATACATATATCCCTGGATGCCTTACAAGAAAAATTATGAAAAATGAGTTTATAAAAAAAAGTTCAATGTTTTTTAAATATATGGACAAAATGATGGAAGCAAAGTTTGCCAATGTTAATTTGACCTTCTGTTTCCTTTAGGGATATTGTACTTCTTTCACAGAGATGCAAACGTAGCCACTTCGGCTGCTCACTAGGGTCATCTATTTATGTTGTGACAGGCATTGATTATACTGTTTTGATAAGCCAACTAATGAATAGCAGCATAAAATAGCATGCAGTGGAAGTCTGCCAACACTGTATCTAGGAAACAGCATCCAGATAGATCAAAAACTCTTTACAGATTAATGAAAGGTCTGAAAGATATTGGCAATGTATTAATTATACTTCAAAATTAAATTGACTAATTAAATGCAAACAAATGTAATTTGCTTCCCCAGATAATCTCATATTTTGCTTTAAAAATTATATGATTGCCTGTTCACACAGAGAGTTAGATTTAGATATAGTCTTCTGACGAAAGGTAGTAAGTCCTATATTTAGAAGCTAGCCTGGTGACCCAAAACTATTTATTATGACTCATTAGTACACTGTGTTTCAAGTAAAATGTGACTGTGGAAAAAAGGTTCTTTTTCTGAAGCCAAAATGATACCTGCATTACTAGTTATTCCCCAAATCCAAACAATAGCAAACATCCTCCACAAAATGAGCATTCATTTAAATTGGGGTTACAGAGAATATACTTACATGAAAATAGTAGCCCTAGCAACCACAAGAGTAGAACAAATCATTAACTTGAGATCATTTTAATCTAATTCCTAAAAAGTTAGATGTTACTTTCAAGTTCTGTATTTGAAAACCGAAGAGCCAATATAGAGTACTAGCATAAGTGCCCGGCGCTGCTCGGGTCAGTCGGAGGTGGGGAGGGGGCAGACAGCTGACACCCCCTGACCAACCCCAACACCCCTCACCCACCCCGACACCTTCCCACCACCCCAGACCAAACCCGACACCCCCCGGATCACTTACCCCCCCCCCCGACCAAACCCAACACCGCCACCTCACCCCCCGACCGAACCCGACACCCCCACCTCACTTACCGTCCCACCAAACCCAACTCGGATCCGTCGCGGGCGGGGAGGGGACCCAGAGCCGAGGGATTCCGGGGACCTTCGCAGGTGGGGGGGGGGGGCACAGGGCTGATGGATTCCGGGTTTCCGTTGGGAGGGGGGAGGGGCAGAGAACTGAGGGATTTCCAGGGTTCCATTGGAGGAGGGAGGGGCAGTGAGCTGAGCGAGTGCGGTGTCTGTTGGAGGGGGTATTATGATGTCATCACCACCCAGCTGCCCAGCCGATGTGATTGACCCTGAAAGACTTTCACCCCTGGGGGGCGTCAGAGGTGAGATCCGAAAATTTTTCGACCCTTATGACCATCTGGACCCCAAGACCCCTCACTGTACCAAATTTCAAGTCTCTGGCTCAAACGGTGCGGGAGGAGTTCGCACTCATACATACATACACCACTTGACTTTTATATATATAGATATCATGGACATGTTATTCAGAGAGCTTTCATGTCTTTTCCAGTTTAGACTTCACTGACTACAGAGGAAAAAAAAAATCATAGATCCTGAATGGATGCAGATACACTACACATAGTGCACTGATCAGGTTTACATCACTGCACCAACACTACGGTGCAAGTTACACATAGGCTCTGTGTTAGGAGCTAACCCACCTAATAGGGAGCTATATATTTACAAGATCTGTTGAGGGGTGGGTAGGAATAAGTTGTCTGAGTCATTGCTACTAGGCATACTTAGCACTCCACATCCAGATGTTTTTGGAATTGGGTCTGGTAGTTTTGGGTCTGCTCCAGTAGGTTTCCTGTTGCTGGGGTCGGCCTCCATCAGGGCGAAGCAATCAGGGCAGCTTCTCTACAAAAGGCCATGTGCACTGTGTGGGCTGAGAGGTTGAGCCCAGGAGCAGACAGCAGGCTGTTTTCACTAACTCTAGCATTTTGAAGCAGATCAATGATATTGTTAACTCACCAACAGGGAAGCCCTGGCAATGTTAATTAGAGAAAGGAGGAAATAATTTATTTTATTTTAAATTGTAAACTTTGAATGTTGGTTGATTTTAGCCAATTAAACTGTCTCAACTAGTATGATTCACCAACGTTTCTGTTATTTAAATGTGATGATGGAGAAAGAGTCATTTTAATATTTTCAATTTCTCTATTTATCTTCTAACATTTTTTAAAAAACAATATACTTAACTGAGTGGTTGTTAATCAGTTAGCTGACTGGCTAGCAGTGAGCAGGGCTGGCCTGGTACTTGAGGAGGGGACCTCAAATTACACCGCCATACCCCCTCACTTGGTCCAAAACTTTGAAAGGTCTCAATTCTGCTTTCTTCCTGTTCCACTCCTCTCATGTTACTGCTCTGCTACCTACTCAATTAAAGGAGAACTAACAACTTAAAATGCCTTCTTCAAATATTTTAAGTAACACTTAACTTTCAAATGCCTAAACCGCAAATGTAACGTTTCTTGTCTGCATAGTAAACACTGGCATTTTTTTCTTTTTGAATAATCAAAGTGGTGCTTTCTATGCCTTCTTGGTTACAAAGATTTGAACTGCTTCCTGAAGGTCCACATCTGGGCCAGCTTATGCTCTACTAAGGTGGTTGCAAGGCCAACCAGCCTCACCTGTGTCACTGTGGAGCGTAGAGGTGTTTTTATTAACTTCAGCTTGCAGAAGCTGAGTCTTTCACTGGCAACTGTTACAGGAAGTGTTAGAAGTATACTCAGAGCAACAAAAGCATTTGGAACAAGGGTGGTCATCTTATTTGTGCACATGGGTTCCAGAACAAGCTTTGGAGTTGATCCTGCTGAAATAAATGTATCTTGAAAGGGCTTTCAGTTCATCACCTAAATCACTCGCATCAATATTGTGCATGTCATCATGTGTCAACACTGTTTCTAGTGCCCTGCATTGCTGGTGTAGGTCTTCTTCAGGTAGAGTGAAAAGCTTTGGAATATCATACAACATCCCAAATATACTGCTATGTTCCTTGAGCTGCATGAAACATTCTTCAACTGACTGTATTGCACAATCTAGCACCTGGTTAAATAATTCAACTTTGAATTGTTGTTTAGGGTCTCTTATGGGATTATCCTGTGCCTTGTAATCAAAATGTCTTCTTTTTCCGTGACTCTTGTATTCTTGAATGGGTGGGAAATTAGCATCAGTGTGAAGTTCCTCTGCCACTTCTGTGCACTCTTCAGAACATTTTGAAATCCCTCATCTGACCAGTAAGACTGTAAGTATGACTTTGCTTTGTCCAGTTGTTCCATAGCTCCAGAATTATCAAGGTCAACACCTTGGAGTCACTTGTTTAAAACATTTATTTCAAACAGCATGTCATGCCACAACACTAAGCCACACAGAAATGTTAAGTTATGTATGTTTTTGGTGATTCTATCTCCCTCTGCCACTGTTCTCCCATGAACAGTTCCTGCCATAGCATCATCCTCCATAATGACAACTAACACATCATCTATCTTCCCAATTTGGTGTTTGATAGGCTTTATCATCTCCACTCAACTTTCCCATCACGTGACACTCAGTGGTTTCAGTATCAGAGGGGATGTTCCCAGATGTTGCTTCAAAATTTGCCATAGATGAGTTGAAGCAGGGGAAAAAAAATACACAGATACTTTGAATTACATTAAAAAATTCAACCACCTCACTAGAAGGTGAAGCCTCACTTCCCACCCAGTCCAATGAATGAGAACTGATTGGGACCAAAAAAGCTCAAAAGTTTAAATCTCCATATCTGCACTCCTCTGTTCTTTCCTCTCATGTTGGCATCATTATCGTAGTCCCGACCTCTCATCTCAGCTATCGCAATTCCCATATCTTCCAGCTTTTTAAGAAGCAAATTTGTCATACCAGGTCCTGTAGTATCATCAATGTCAATAAATTCTAGAAAATGCGCTCTGACAGTCACCATTGCAGGGACATTTTCACTAGGTTCCATTGTTGTTACAAAATGCACCATTAAAGTCATTTGTTCCATATGGCTGATGTCAGGAGTGCAGTCCAGAATAAAAGAGTAATATTTTGCTGACTTCATATCTGCAACAATCTTCTATTTGACTTCTGTTGCCAGTAACTGTATGATCTCATTTTGAATTGCTTTTCCAAGGTTGTGGTGCATGTACACTTCTTGGGTGGTGACTGTTCTTCGATGCTCCAGGAGTACAGCATCAAACTAGCCATCAGCTCCACAATTTCAAGGAAGTTTTCATTGTTTGGCACATACGGCTGATCTGAAGTGCCACACAGTGCTAGGTTTTGGGTAGGAAGCATTCTCACAATGCCAATGAGTCTTTTCAGAACATTTTTCCAGTAAAGAGACTCTGATGCAATCTTCTCTTGATGCTGATCACCTATGGTGGCCTTTAACCGTAGTCTCCTCTCAAGCTCCTTCCAACTATGGAATGCTCCCTGGTGATTTTCTGCCTTCTCATAGCATTCCAGATTTCTAGCCAGATTTTTTTCCCAGTCCATTGTTCCTGTAGAACCCAATGGAGCTGGAACATTAGACTGGAAGAGTTTGCAACAGAAACTGTATGCAGCATTCTGGGGTTTTGAATACATAAGCCATGACCTCTCCACTATGTCACCATTGGGGATTTCATGCCAGTAATGTATCGGATGGAAACTTCTATTTTCATTGTCTTTAGGGAACATGAAGTTTTTCACTTGCTGAGGTGCATGCAGTACAAGGAAGTCCCTCAGACTATTGCTCAAGTGGGTCCACAGTCCTGGATCATCTAGACCTAAGGAACTAAACTCAACAGCAGCTGTTTCTTGCACCTCCACCATAATCTTCTCTGATCTACTTTTCTTCAGGAATGTGCATGGTTACATCCATTTGAGATGGAGATATGGATGCTGCAGTAGCTGCCAGGTCACCTGCACTTTGACTAACTGGAAGAACAGTCATCTCCTCACCACTCACATCCTCACTGGGACTGGAAAGCTCATAGTCAACATTTGTGTCTATGTATCACAGGAGAGCTTATTCCTACTTAGACAGAAAAGCTTCCTTTGCTTCCTTTCTTTTTTTTCTGAATGCTGCCCTAGAGAGGAGTGTTCTTTTTTCACTTCAGAGCCACTACAGTTGTGAAAGAACACTCAATTGAAGGGGACAAATAAGCAGGTTGGTAGCAGGGCCTGAGTGAGGGAAGATATCAGCATCTTAAGGGCCTAACTGGCTCCTACTACTTCAGCTGACTCCCTGTTCTCCTCAAGTGAGTTCAGGGAAGCAGCAAGAAACAGGAAGCTCCCTGAGAAGCTGGTGTTAATCAGTCCAGGTTCCTGAGGGTGCTAGAGAGGTACATAAGAGGTTCCTCCTCCTCTCTCTCCTTGCAGCTCCTGCTGCTTTCTGTTATTCCCTCTCACCTTTTCTCCTGCCTGCCATGTCTCTTGTGCCCTCTTTCCTCCAGCACAGCACTCCACCATCTCTGTGCATCTAAAGCAGAGAAAATACATATGCACCAGCAGCAGACATAATTTTCTACCCTCTGAGTCCTAATGGCACCCCTCCACCCCCAGTTTGCACCTGAAGCGTCTGCCTCAGTTCACCTCATGGTAAGGCCAGCCCTGGAAGTGAATTCAGCAGAGGGAAGATTCTGCATGGATTCCAACTGCAAATTCACTACAGTCAAGTGGTGGAAGATGTTGCTTTTGACTCAACCTGTATAGATTTGGTAATCAAAAGACTAACTGAGATTCAGGTTAACTCAATCTAAGCTTTTGGGAACTCTGAATACCTTCTGACTGTGTTACTGTGGGGACTGAACTGTTTAATTTGTTTTCTTTACTTATGTTTATGTATAACTGAAGAGAATGTCTGTGGATTATAAATTGTCCATGTTATGTTATGAAAAATAAATTATTTATTATGTTTCTTTATTATAAGATTTTATAAAGTTGTTAATTAAATTTCATTCCTTTTGTTCTCTTTGGGACTTGAATGTAGGGAGGTTGACCCTGTGCAATCTTTGCTGTAAATCCTTAGAGACTCAATCCTGGGTCTCCAAGTGCTTTTCTATGGGAGTTGGGTTATTTTTAGGCATTAGAGAAGGGCAATGAAGTGAACCCTCACACACCCGAAAGATTACATATGCACAAACCAACAAACGCAAGGCAGCAGATACATGCATTTATTTACTTATTTAATAAAGCAGTTTGAATGCCCTCCTCTATAATCACATGAAAATGTTACCAGTTAATGCCACTATTTAAAAGCATGTGATGCCACTTGAAAAATGTGAAGAACAATCTGTTATAAAACAGTCTTTAAATTAATGATGGTGCTTTTTACTCTCAAATGCCTCAGAAATAAAAATGTGATCGACAAAACTTTCAATACCAAGCACAAACATAATCTCCTTAATTCTATCCCTTAACTTTTTCCCTATTGTATTAACCCCTACTTCACTTCTTTCCTCACTGAACATCCCTAGTTCAGACCCCTCTTGTTCATAGTTCCTTTTCTAATCCTTCTTCTCCATGTGATGGTCCTCTCTTAACAGGCTCTTTATACATTAGGAGTCTATCTGCTACTCCATCTTAACAGAAGTCTGTTTAAGCAAGGAATGTCTTGTACTTGTCTTGTACTTAAAGCACAGGGCTGGGAGTTAGGAGGCCTTAGTTCTATTCATAGCTCTGCCCACAAACCTCCCAGAGGAAACTCATTTACATATACAGTGCTTTGGTCTCTCAGCTTGAAAAATGAGGATAATAATATGCACCTACTTCACAGGAGTGGTTGGAGGATTGGTTAATCAACGTATGGAAAGAGTTTTGAGTTCTTCAAATGTGACGTACTATGGAAATGTGCCACATTGCTCTGAAATCATAATAGGACAAATATTGACAAGGCAAACACAGGCTTGTGGCCTCCTATTAAATAATTTTTTTCATCTATAGATATTTCTATGGATCTTTGGGGTACTATGTCTGAACACCTCACAGTCATTAACGAACTGCACTATCTGGCACCTGTTTTATTGCTCTTCCTACTCACATAGGAGAATCCCTAGCTCTAGCCTGCTCTAGGCCATATTTTAAAAGTAAGCATTCTTCCTAACTAAAAGTATTATTTTCCTGGCTTTTCTTCCTAGACATATGAGGTAAAAATACTAGTAATTAAAAATGTACTGCTGAAACCACTATCTTTCCACTCCCCGCTCTGTGCTGTTATCCTTTCATGGGGTCATTGGTGAAATCAGTTTGTAAGCTCCTCAAGGGCGGGACCACATGCAACAATACTGTGGGGTGCTTTAAGTACTTGTTGGGATATAAAATAACAGGATTTTAAAAACAAATATACACGTCTCAATTGTAGATAGCCAGCCCATTGCTCAGACTCAAATATATCTTAAGGCATTTGAAATAAATAGCCATGATTACAAGTTACTATGATTATAAATGCACCCATCAGAGTAAATTATTAATATACATGTTCTGCTGGTCTGGTAATAGCAATATTGTTATGACATTGCAGGTCTGTCTGATTTCTTCTCTTAAATTCCCTGAAACAGCACACTGGACTACTGTGACACTGAAAAACATGTGGAAGTGTACATAATATGAAAATTATTATTTCTTATTTCAATAGCACCTAGTGTCCCTGTCCCAACCCCATTGCACTAGGTATTGTATAAACATATAGCAAAATTATCCCTATCCCAAAGAACCTATCACCTAACAGTTTCTCTTTCTTTAGTGAACATCATATTATTTATGATGGAATTTACTCAACCCTTACAGGCATCATCAATTAAAATCAGACTTCTGTGTGAAAAAACATTTGATTACTTTAACAGAGAAAAACATCTTCTCTCCCCACCCCCCAACCCCTCAGTTTCTTTACTTTTTGCATTTGACAGCATTTTGTGTATGGTTTGTTTCACTGTCTTCCCTTGCCTTGTATGTCAGGGAGCAACTATTTATGCATATAAATTTACCGCTATGAGCAGTCCTATTGATTTCAAAACAATGACTGAAATTCATAAAGTTGGTCATATTCTGAAGTAATTAAGCCCTTAATAACTCAAATTCCTCAAACCCCCCCCCCCCCCCCATTCTCTGTCTGAGGCTTCCAAACAACATAGGACAGAAAAACAAATTCAAAATAGGGAAATATGACTAGGAATAAAAAAAAAAAATTCACCAAAAAATGGACTGGGTCAGGTGGAAATGCCTCCAACTACTTTTAACTTAAAAAAAAATCCTTCCAAGGTGACTGTGTCCTTTTAATATTCTTCTTACTAAGCAACTTCAAGGAAATGTAAATATGGAATTCAATAATTATCAGAATAAGCAATACAAAATATTTAGAAACCCAATCAGTACATATTTATTTATTTCAAAGTGCTAGTGGCCCTTGAGTGGGAAATAACGATACAGCTCAAAGACAAATGCACCAATAGGAAACCAATAGATGGAAGAAAGCCACTCCATGAAACCAAAATGTCCCTATGCCACAAAACTGCAGTCCTCACCCAATAAAAATGCACACTTGAAGCTAAATCCCCAAAACTACCACCCTCTACAAAGCAAAACAAAAAAAGATCACTTTACTGCACCACACCTCTAAGATTCTTCAGGCCTGCTTGTGAGACACATTCAAACTAGAAACCAGATGCATCTCCTCACACTGCTCTCCAGGCAGAAATTCCCCTAATGCAGGGAGGTTCCCTGGCTGGTTTAGGGGCAGGGTATGAAACCGACACCCTTCCCGCTCTTCCCAGCATAGGACATGCTGATGGGGTTGGAGCCAGAGGAAGAAGGGGATGTTACCAGATCACTCCCCATTTCAGCTATTCTGGGCTGCTCTAAATTAATGTGGGGGCTGGAGAAACTGCTATCTCCTAATATAATTTTGAGTGTCCAAAGGTGATTATTACACCCACAGCCCTATTAAGCAATCTCCTGAGATGTAGCTCACATTGGGGCTGTTATCTTCTCTATTACTCTAGCTTCAAGAATGCTTCTCAGTAGTAATAATAATGTTCCAAATATGGTTTAATAGTTAATAAAGCCCATCTTACTTCTCTCATCCCAACAAATTTTCCATTAGATAATCTGTTCTCCCCCAAAGGGCCATGTAAATACTATTTATCCTTTAGGTACCAATCCTGCAAAGACTTGAAAGCATGATTAATTACATTTACTCATATGCTCGAAGTTGTGCATGTGTGAAGCAAATCTTTAAAGATTTTTGGTTGGTTTGTTATTAAATTAAATCCTAATAAATAAGAGACCTCTGTAAATGCACACTTCTTCTTGCTTCAATTCCACCACAAGTTTAAATCCCACCATATCACGGGTACACGAAGAGAAGCTGACTCTTCCACTTCCTTTGGAAGAAATGAGGGTGAATTCTGCCCCTGCTTTCTCCATCGAGTAACACAGAGTTTAAATTAGGACAGAATTATGCCCATTAGTATTCAGAAACCACACTAACCAATTACGTCTTGCTGACTGATAATATTAATGTCTTGAAAAAGCAACAGGGTCCTGTGGCACCTTACAGACTAACAGATGTATTAGAGCATAAGATTTCGTGGGTGAATACCCACTTCATTGGATGCAAGTGGGTATTCACTTACGAAAACTTATGCTCTAATACATCTGTTAGTCTATGTGCCACAGGACTCTCTGTCACTTCTGTAGATCCAGACTAACATGGCTACCCCTCTGATATTAATGTCTTCTATATACTTTCTGACATTGAATATCCTTGCTTACAATAACTGAATGGGGAACTAAAATAAAGTTTATGTCTATCTTCCTGACAGTACAGTGATACACTTGCCCTAGTCATCATACTTTGTGCATGTGTGGCACACTGGCATGGCACTATAATACTAATTAACATTCAGTGAAATCATCATGGATTAAGGGTCTGGGCAGGCAGAGCTGTAGCTGAAAACAGGCCGTCAGTGCTGGTATCATTCTACTATTGTGATCACAGGTATCCAAGCAGTCTGGTTGTCACAATAACAATACATAGTCCTCACTAAAAAGTTCTTCTGGTCTAGGCCTCTCTGAACTCCCTTCCTTGAAGAAAAGAAAATTGAGACAGCAGGTCTAGATCATTTCCCTTGAGCCCCACATGTGGGGAGACACATACCTCCCTCCTCCATGGAGTGAAGAGGAGCTCGAGTGACTCTGTGATACTGTCCCTCCACTCTCCTCTGAGTTTTTCATGGATCCACTTTTTACTTCCACACCCTCATCCAGGTCCCTGAAAGCTACCACAGCCAGCCAGCCAGGTACAGCGCAGGAAACCTGCCAACTGGAATCAAATGGCCATGGGCTATTGATGCAGACACTGCTGTGAAATGAGGACAGATGCATGAATGGATTTTAAGTGGGAGGCCACAACTTTTATTAAACTTAAACACAGAGGAGGGGCACTACTTGCCCACCACCCATACTCTCCTATAACAGGCATTTAACTGGTCCCAGTATGGGGCCTACAGGGCTCCTACTATACAACCCATAATTTGGTGGGTTGTATATTCCTTCCTGCCCTCCAGCTTGGCAATGGGCTAGACATGCAGCATTTGTTAGGCTGGGTTCCCATTCCTAGTCCGGGGAGGGGGGGAAGGGGAGAGGAGGAAGGGACGACTGGAATGGAGTCAAAAGAGGCTCCCTATGGTCTCCACCCCAGGTTAAATCCTGGGAGCTGGGGAACGTGGGACATCAGCACCGTTCCCCCACCCAACTTGCCAATGGGTGCCAGAGATTCTGGGGGAGGAGGAAGGGAGGTGCAACCAACATTATTGATAGCAGTGCAGGAATGGAAGCAACCTCCAAAAATCTTCTGCCCCACTATATATGAGCTGGAGGGGGGCAGAGCAGGGTGGGGAAAGAGTAGCACCTTAGCTCCAGCCTTTCAATAAGCCAGATGATGAGCAGCACTAAGGTGTGTCAAACAGTATACACTGCATCAGGTATAGCATACTTCTTCCCCAGAATGGCTGTGTGATTGTGTGTCACACTATCCCTGTTGGTCTGCTCAAGGGGGAGCACAACAATATTTTCTTATGGTCTTGCACCACATAAACAGTGGTAGCTAATCATTAACAAAAGAACAATCTGGAGAAGTTGTAGTAACTTTGCATATATAGTTTCTGTATATAAAAAGTAGATGTATAAACTATGTGCATAAAGAGGTATTTAAATTTTAAAATGATAATAATGTAATTATTTTATCATATACCACGAGCAAATATTGTCCTATCCTATGCTGGAGTTTTCAGCCAATACCATTGGTGGGTAAAGAATAATTCTACTAACCTATTACTACAATGAGCTCTGAAGATAAATTACACATTGAAATTTCAGGTTTTTACCCTTGTTAAGCTTGCTAAATTCAGAAAATGCTTTCAATATGTATTATACATGCGGTGGAACATGCTTTTCGTAACAAAGAATAGGCAAGAGATTCTAACAGTAATACCGCTAATTCTAAGTGGAACAGGGACTTAAAGAAAGAAAAATAGAAGAGAACTGCACAGTAACAAATTATACAGACATTCCTATTTTCATACTTAACTATTCTTGCATAATTGTGCCACTTAATAAGACTCTGAGAAAGATACCGTGTACCACAAGTTTTAATTTATGCAACATGTAATTCAACTGTAGTTTGAGACACTCTTACTTCTTAAAGGATTAGAGGATAGTATTATTTTAATGTTGCACCACAAAGACATTAATTAAACAGCATAGAGATAAGTTCAAAGCTGGTTGAATTTCAGGCCAAGAAAGCTTTCTAGCTATCTTTCTAAATGTCTTTTGTACATAGATTTATCAAGTTTTCCAGGTTTGGTTGCTGAAACTGATAAATCATATTTACATTCAAGGATATTTAACCCAGCCTGCGTTGCAAATCATATGTGCAGCATTCAGATCGGCTGACAGCTCTCCAACCCTTGTAATGTTCTGTCTTCGCTAGCCAGATCAGATTGATTGTACCTTTAAGCTGTAAAGATCTCAATACTGCATCCAGTGTTAACCTACCTATGAAATGTATCCATTTTCCAGGAGCTGTTTTTGTATCACAGAAATACAAGCCAAAATGTTAGCTGAATTTACTACTAGCTGTCTAAGCACTGCTGCTGCACTGACGGAACAAAATAATTTTGATTTCAAGGACAAGAATTATAGCAACTCAAGAATCAGAGAGGTAGCCGTGTTAGTCTGGAATAGCAGAGGTAACAAAGTCCTGTGGCACCTTAAAGACTAACTATAAAGTTTTGAAGCATAAGCTTTCGTGGGCTAATACCCACTTCGTCGGATGCAAGCAGTGACTGCTTGCATCCGACGAAGTGGGTATTAGCCCACGAAAGCTTATGCTTCAAAACTTTATAGTTAGTCTTTAAGGTGCCACAGGACATAGCAACTCAAGTTAGCAAAAAAAATTTAAAAAAAAATAAAAAAAAAGTAGAAATCATGTTACAAGAGATTCATACTTTCGGGTTTGTAGTTCCATAATTTTACTTTTTTTCTGGAATGGACTCGAAAGAATAGAAAAGACTTGCAATTGAGAAACATCAAAGCAAACTGGTAACATCTGTCTTGCTTCACTGTTTGCAAAACACACATGGTCAAACTCATAATATAAAATAGAATACTTAACCATCAATTATTGTGAAGTGATGCAAACACTAATGTATTTCAGCTGAAGAGAGGTCAGACAAAAGCCTTCATTTTCAGAATATCCACATTCTAGGTTTGTTTGTACTATTAAAAACTCCTGTGAATTTGCAGTCAGATTATAAGCAGCTGGGGTGCACAGCCTACTGCAGGAAAATATGTACTTCCATATACATCAAGTTTATGCTTTGCACTGCTCTATAAATGTGTTAAGACTGTTCCTTTCGAAAGTATATTAACAATTTTTGAAAGAAGATAGATGTCATTTAGATAGAGCACACCTATGAGATCCCCCTGAGGGCAAATACTACCAATAAAAAGCAAACAGGAGATACCATATTTAATCTCTCTCTCTGACACAAGAGACCAGAACAGAATTTTGAGAGCAGACCATGGCATGAAGGACATACCACACAAGAGATTAAAAGTAAAGCTGAAAAATAGTTTACAACATAGGAACATACAACACAGGAACACAATTTTTCTTTCTTTGTTTATTTCAGTTCACAGCCCTAAATTCTGCAGTGAATTTTAGGATTAGGTATTCCAAGGTCTCAAACTACCACATTTACCTTGGTTTTGGATAAAATCTGAAATACTTCCCCAATGCACAGCATGCTTAAAAGTGGAGATGTGGTTTACTTAAAAAGTTCACAAACTTCTGTTAATCTTTCAGTGAATCTGGGTCAGGTTTGCAGTTCATAAGTTTCACATGACGTAACTGTACAGGCCTTCCATTTTTAAACTTGTAAATTGTTATTTTCCCAGCTACTTGAGCGATTGAGATAGCTAAGCCCTACCAAATTCACAGTCCATTTTAGTAAATTTCACTTTCATAAGATTTTTTTTTAAATCTTAAATTTCTTGGTTTCAGACATTGAATCTGAAATGCAGTGTTGTAATTGTGGGGGGATGCAAAAAGGGCTCATGGGGGAGTATTGTAGGAGGTCATGGAATTGTTTCCCGTACTTCTGTGCTGTTTCTGACTTCAGAAATGGGTCTCTGGAGAGGGCTGGCTAGGGACCCACCTCTGAAGACAGTGCCACTGCCAGCAGCAGTGCAGAAGTGAGGGTGTCATGGTATGGTATTGCCAACTTTTTTTCTGAGCTGCCAGCGAGATGGGTTTGACCCAGTCCCAGGAGTAGCCAGAAGGGAGAGACAAAGTTCTGTCCCTCCGCAGCCCAGCTGGGACTAGCTGCTAGAGCTCGGCACACAGAAGGAGTCCCCAATCACGGCACCCCCAGCCCTGAGCACTCATGCGTTAACAGGGCATCGGGCTGGCTGTGGGTGGGGTTGTGGGGGAGGGAATCACAGCGCCACTCCCCCACCCCCACCCCCCAACCATAGCACCCTGGGCAGTCAACCACATATAAAGCCAGCCTTATGGCTCCCAAAAGTGATGACTCCCCTATACTATGCTACGCTATTGCTGCTGCTGCCTTCATAGCTGCACGCCCAGTCACCAGCCATTGTTCTCTGGCCGCCCAGCTCATAAGGGTGGCAATACCACAACCCCCTTACCATAGTCAGATTTCACAGGGAACCCAGATGTCAGGGTCTGTGATACATTTTTCATGGGCATGAATTTGATAGAGTCCTAGAGATAGCCAATATGGGAAGGCTCTTTCATTGACGAAAGAGCAGTCTTTTGGAGCCACACACCTGGAAGTAGCATGTATTTGGGGGACCAAATTGAATATATTTACTTAGCTTGTTTACTTAAAAAACAAAAAGGCAAACCAGATTTTCTGAGTGAGAATATTGGGGGGAAAATAAGGGCAAGGCTCTGTTCCCATGAATTACTTTTAGTAAGTTACATTTTCTTGAATGGGTGTACTCACAAGGTAGAAGACAACTTTCAAGTACAGTGAATTTCACAACAACATTTCAGACCAAATGCTTCACAGACATTGGCACAATTTCTAACCACAAGGCCTGACTGGTCCTTGAATCCAAACTCTAGCCTAAGGCTAACCCAGCACTGAACACTGCCTCAGTAGCTCAAAGTTTACTTTTTATAAGGAAAATATGATGTTGCTGCTAATTTTGTTAATAACTGTGTACTCATAAGAGCCATGTTAAAATTTGTACTAGCTGCCTTCCTCTTATTGTACACATAAATAAACAGCTCAAGTGAGAGAAAATGAACACGTTATGCAATATGACCCTGTATAGGTTTTACAATATACTGTGAAGGAACACCTTTTAAAATATAAATGTGTGACTTTTTATTCGTTCAAACTTGAAAAACAGAAGAGGAAGAGAGGTTGACAGGAGACAACAAAATGGTTGCAAGGCTGACCGAGAGTTAGACAGACATACTTACTGCTGTGTACGTACTAACGTCTCACATTTGTATATACACATTCAGTGCTGAATTGCCAAGAGGTGTCTAAGTCTACAGGTGCATGGCTTACTGTTGAGACTGACAGGCAACAGTTATCTTTCGCTGACTGATACTTGACAGTTAAAAGATTACTTTTCATCCTCCCACCACCTGTTTGAAGTCTTCTTTAGAAAATAAAGAAATTAAATGCATGACATAGGCTGCTCAGATAAGCAGTCAAAGTAAAAGCTGATTATGAAACGTTAGCATTTTTGCCTTGCACTTAGGCATTATGGGACAGTTTTTACATTCATAGTCACAGTAGATGCATATGTATTTAAGATCCTAATATGCATTTCTATTATGGTACATTTCATGGATTTAAATACAGCAGACCCTCGCTATAGACAGTGTCACTATAGAGCAGGTTCGCTTACAGCACGGTCATTCCAATGGATCCCAAATTGAAATATTTAAATTGGGATCCATGGTAACGTGTCCCCCACGTTAGTGCAGGACCGTGGGCTACAGTGAGGATCTGGTGTAATTGAACTATAGTGATGACTTGCAGCGGTGATGAATTTGGGCTTGTACTGCAATACCTATACCAAAGATCGGCAACCTTTGGCACGCGGCCCATTAGGGTAAGCCCCCGGTGGGCTGGGCCAGTTTGTTTACCTGACGCATCCACAGGTTTGGCAGATCGTGGCTCCCACTGGTCTAGGTTCGCTGTCCCAGGCCAATGGGGCCCGCAGGAAATAGCACGGGGCAAGAGATATGTTGGACACCCTTCTGCAGCTCCCATTGGCCTGGGACAGCGAACTGCAGCCAGTGGGAACCGCAATCAGCCAAACCTGCGGACATGGCAGGTAAACAAACTGGCTCAGCTCATCAGGGGGCTTACCTTGGTAGGCCACGTGCCAAAGGCTGCTGATCCCTGACCTACACATGAGAGAAGATGTAGGGTTAAGAATTCAATCTTAATGTTGCCCAAACATGTGTTTTGCATTTTGTAAATTCACATTTCAAATGTGTAAATTCCTACAAAATTCCTAAAGCTGGAGAAGGATAAAGCTAAGAATGTTTTAGACTATGGATAGGGGAGGAAAAAAAACACATCATAAAATGTTTAGCATGGCATTCTGGATATTAAGATGCAAACAAACACACATGCAATAACACTTCATTTCTAGTAGTAGTAACTTTTCCAGCTAGAACAAAATTCAGGCAGACTACATGGATACATGTCCTGCCATCACTGTAATTCAAAAATGGACAACTTTTTGAATTACAGTTTAGGACTGGACTTGATGAGGACTAACAGATCTAATTTACTCCTGGGGAAATTCTATGCCACTGCACAATGCAGAATTTTGCAGAAATTAATGTATGCGCAGACTTTCCTTTCCGCCACAGAAATAGTCTTCAGGCTGCCAATAGGGGCTACTGGAGCTGGCAAAGACCAGCTCGCACATAGAAGACAGCACTGGGAGGAGAGAGAAGGAGCAGAGGGTTCCCAGCAGCTGCAATTCTCAGCATGCCTTTGGGGAAGGAGACGATGGTGCACAGGAAACGCCACACGAAAGCATCAGGCTGTTTCTCCTTCTGCATCCCTGGGCTCTGAGGGGTAGGGGTGCAGCTAACTGGGCTGGGGGGCAGTGCTGTGTTCTGGGGAGCAAAAGAGGCAGGGGGGCCCTGCAGCTGAGCTCTAGGGGGAGGCTGTTTGGGTGTGTTAGCTGGAGGGGGTGGGGTGCAGCTGGACTCTCGAAGGGGAGGGAGAAACAGGAACTGGGTTGTCATAGGTGTTTCTTTAACTTTCTACTCCTTTGGAGATTTGTGTGTGTCTGTCTGTATTGTTACAGGAATACTTGCTGACAGATAATTTTAAATAAATTACCAAATAACTGAAACTGGCATGGTTATGTACTGTTAAATAAATAAAATAAAATTTGAAGAATTTTAAAATATTGTGCCCAGAATTTATATTTTTTTGGTACAGATTTTCCCCAGGAGTATTAATTGAAAGATCAGAAATGATTTAAATAGAATGAATGTAACGCTCTATATTGCAATTTAGCTCTACCCATACTCCTCCTAGGTAGTATCTTTTCAGCTTGACTGCAAGATGGCATCTCTAGCAGTTCCCATTGCCATCAGCTATGACGGACCACCAAGCCCACTTTCTGAAGTATCCATGCGCTCCTTAAAAGTCTACAAATACGGATGCAGCCCAACTGCACTTAGCTTGTACAATATGCCTAGCAAGGTGAATAATCTTGAGTCACTTGACCCATAACCTGGTATGCAACTGTTCATGTGCACTTTTCCATACATGCAGCTGAAAAACCTTACATATGCAAAAACCTTGTGCATACAAAACTGTGCATATACCAAGGGAGGCTATTTCTTGAAAATGGCTCACTTATTTGATGTACAGTAAAACCTCCATTTAACGGACTAATTTGGGCGAGGGGGTGTCCGTTAAATCAAAAAGTCCGTTATTTAATAATTTTAAAAAAAAGAGCTGTCGGAGCAGCAGCCTGCCCGCCAGAGGGTCGGGGCGGCAGCTCCGCAGCCCGCCCGCTGCCTGGACCCGGGCGGCAGCCGGGAGCCGTCAGCCAGCCCACCCGCTGCCTGGACCCGGGCGGCAGCCGGGAGCCGTCAGCCAGCCCGCCCGTGGCTGGGACCCCGGCGGCAGCCGGGAGCCGTCAGCCAGCCCGCCAGAAATGGATCAGGAATGCATCAGACTTGCTCAGAAATTTTGTCCGTTGCATCCGAAGTCCGTTAAATCGAGGTCCGTTAAATCGAGGGTTTACTGTATTGTATTTTAAATGTTTTTTCCTAGCATAGGGGCCACCAAATGTAAACAGAAGCTGGATTTCAATTACATCAAAATGCATAACAACACATTAGATTTTATATTTTAATTAACAGTTTAACAACTCATGTTTATCATACAGCAAAGTGCAGTAAAAGGTTTCCTTGATACAGGTTTCCTGCTCAGACATTTTCTTGTGATGTGATCTAGGGAAGAAATAAGGGAGCTACTAAACACTGGCCAAGCCTTTAAAGAATGAATGCATAAAGTTAGGCTCTAAAATCTGTATTTAGATACCTGGCTGAGTTTCAAAAGTTCAAAATGGACCACAATGAAATCTTTTTCATGCTGTGTGCTTTAAAAATAGGCCAGCTGCCTGGAAATAGACGTGGGACCTAACTTTTGGCTCCTGCTTTTGAAAATTTTGGCCACAGAGTTCTTCTGTGGATACTGGAACCATTGCAAAGGCTGGTCAGAATAAAACAGCAGAATCTGTACAATGAACTCCACCCTCAGAAACTAAGGGAATGACTACACTTGCGCATTAAAGAAATCCCGGGAGCCCTAACTCACGACCCGCCTTGACTGGCAAGACACTTAGAGCTCCTGGACTCGGCAGGTGGAGCACTACTGGTAATCGACCTCCCAGAGCAGCATAAAGCTTGGTTGAAACACCCTGACATCAGTGTGAATGAAGTGCTGCATTACTGCACTCTGATCGGCCTGTGGAAATGTCCCATAATCCCACTCTTGTCACTGTTTTGAAATCGCTGCAGGAATGTGGATATCCCCTTTCAAAACTCCACTCCAGGACAAAGCAAACTCACTCTCTCCCCCCTCACATACACACAAAGTCCCTGTCACACTCCACACTATCCCCATTTGAAAAGCATGTTGCAGTCACTTGGATGCTGAGATAGCTACCACAATTCACTGCTTTCTGTGGCTGTTGCAAGAGCTGCTAATGTGGCCATGCCAGTGTGGACACACTACAGCGCTTTCCCCACTGTGCTCTCCGAGGGCTGGTTTAACTCAGTTAAAGAAAATAAAGAAGTTCTCTGTGATGAGAGTTGCATCCCACCCCCAGCGCCTGGCTGGTATTGGGGAAGATCCCTACTAGCCAGATGGTTACAGCACGGTGTCTGTGCCCTATTCCCCCATCGCGGTCAGAGAATGCATGGGCACACAATCCCAGATGCTGCTGGCAAGCAGATTCAGGCCCCGCCCCCCGCAAAAAGCTTGGGGAACTCCTGGGAGGATTTCTTTTAAAATACAGACACTCTTGCACCCCAAGTCCTCAGGACACAGTAATCATTAAAAAACAATAACTTGTCAAGCAGGCACTCCACTGACCAAGGGACACTCACCAGGGCTGCCTTGCATGCCTTGCCAATCCGGGATACCTTCCTGGGAAGGTTGGGAAGTTACTGGCTCCAGGATGATGAACAGCTCCTGGCTTTCGGGGAGATAGATGTCTCCACTTGCCTATTCCATAGACTCCTTGCTGTTATAGTCCTCCTCCACCTCATCTTCCTCGTCCAGCATATCCTCTGCCACGCTGACAATCACCCCGTCAGTGGAGTCCACAGACAGGGGTGGGGTAGTTGTGGCACCCCACCCCATCCCGGAATGGCTTTCAGCTCACTGTAGAAGCGTCATGTATTGGGCTGTGACCCGGAGCATCCGTTGGCTTCTTTGGTTTTTTGATAGCCTTGCCTCAAGTCCTTAATTTTAACACGGCACTGTTGTGCGTCCCTGTCGTGGCTTCTCTCCATCAGGGCCTTGGAGATTTTGGCATATGTATTGGCATCTCTTTTTTTTGGATCACAGTTCTGCCAGCACAGATTCGTCTCCCCACATGGCGATCAAATCCAGCACCTCCCTTGTGGTCCATGCTGGGGTCCTTTTTCGATTCTGGGACTGCATGCTCTCCTTTGCTGGTGGGCTCTGCAAGGTGAACTGTGCAGAAGATCTCGCCACACTGGCCAAAGAGGAAGTGAGATTCAAAAGTTCCCGGGGTTCTTCCTATCTAACTACCCAGTGCATCCGCGTTCAGAGCGCTGTCCAGAGTGGTCACAATGGAGCACTCTGGGCCAGTAATGTCGAATTGTGTCCTCACTAACGCTAGTTCAACCCGGAAACATCAATTTCAGCGCTACTCCCCTTGTCAGGCAGGAGTTTGGAAATCAATATAAAGACCCTTTTAGTTCGACCTAAATGGCATCGTAGTGAGGACGGCAAAGTGGAAGGATCAATTTAACGCAGATAAAATTCGACTTTACAGCATAGTGTAGACCAGGCCTTAGTGTAGCGGGTGAATTACATCAGCGGAAACAACATTTTAGTGTAGATGCTTACGGAGTTAGGTCAACGTAAGCTGCCTTACTTCAACCTAACTCTGTGGTGTAAGTAAATGTTAATATGACAATTCTTTGTTTACCCCAATTTAAATGAATTGTGGGGACACACTGTAAACTTCTTACTCACAGTGGGTTTGTCCACACTAGAAAAGAGGTTGGGTCATGTTCCTCACCACAATCTTTTCCCTACCATTAGATGCCTTTTTTTTCTATTCAGCTGGCCACGGTCTGCCAAAAGGATTAAAGTGTTAACCACATTCACACTAAGGAAAAGGTCACAATGATATTATTGTTAGCTAGCATACTCCCACCTAACCTCCATCTCAGTTCTAGCACAAAGAGGCCCAGGAATGAGCAATGTATCACAAAAATAGTTCTATTGGGTAGCAATTCATAGTTTGGCTTGATAATTGTTAAGCTGTTTAACAAAATAAATATAAAAATATGTTATATAGTACAGTCTTGTTAATTCTATTGAAATTTTACAATGTTCTTTTCTGTTATTCTAAAATAATTTCAGAGATCAAAAATATATCTTCTGTATTTTGATACATTCTATCAGGTTTCAATCTACTACGGGATTGCTTTCATTTAGTTAAGGAGTCCTCTTTCTCACATATACATGTGCGCCAGCATCTCCCATTACAGTTGATGGGCATTATGTGCCTAAAGACAGCAGAATAGACACCTTAGGCCACATATTAGTAAGTGATAGCATTAGAACTTATAGAACTTATAGAAATGATATATTTTCCAATTTGACTTTCATCATTTTAATGAGTGTCTAAGAGGAGAGGATTACAAGCCCCATCCTCTTGTGAAACTAAAATCATTTTTCAAACTACTTGTTAAAATAACTATACCAAATACTGATTTTTCACTAATTTTTACACCATAATTGTTAAAATATACACAACTTTAAGGGATGCAATTAATGTTGTGAACAATTATCAATCTTCATCTTGAAGATATTGCCAGTGAGTTCAGCAAAGCAACAGAAGCCAATAAAACAAAAACGACATAGTAAGACGACATGAAAAATAAAATCCAGGATTGTGTTTGGCCCTGTCTGAATGCATAAGGAAAGGGGAAAAGGCCCAATGAACTTTCTCCTTCTTGCACCTCTAGGCAAGGAACATGCACAATCCCAAGCGTTACACTTTATGACAGACACTGTTCCTATTTAAATCAATAGCAAAAATTCCCCACCAATTTCAATAGCGCTGGGGGCAAGCCCGGAGTGCAAGAGTTCCAAGGGTAGTGCTAGAAAGCCGAAAAAGGGAGGGATGAAGATGGGGAGGAAGAGAAACTATGAATATGTCATCTCCACCACCCTGGTGTACACCAGCCAAGAAAGATGACCCAACACACATGCTGCACAGCACCTTTTTAAAGATGACAGCTGCCTTGTTCTCCCAGTGGTTACTGTGACTGCCTCACAATGCTCCTGGGAGCTCTACAAACTGACTAATCTCAAGTGCCTGGTACTAGTTTCGCCCAAGCCCTTTTGAGACAGCACATATATACTGTTCTCCTAAGCAGCCAGTTGTCTGGTAACCTGCAAAATCTCAGCATTCTAAAGGGACCAGGTGGGTAAGGTAATATATTTTATTGGACCAACTTCTGTAGGTGAAAGAAACAAGGTTTTGAGCTAACAGAGCTCCTCTTCGGGTATCTCGAACATCTCTAGCACAGAAGTTCTAGCAACAAATTTTTTGGTGGCCTCAAGAGTGCAGCCTCCAACTCTTGCTTGTGGCCACAATGACACTTTTCTCTAAAATACTTGATTAACTTTAGGGAAAACAAATAAATAGCACATATACATATCCACATCTTTGTAATTTATTTATATGGGGGGTTTCAGACTCAGTAATTAAAAATATTACCCTGAAAAGTGAAATTTGTGTTTATTAATATCACTTTTCTCAGTAAGTCTCAGGACAAATTAATTTGGATGTGGGTGCGGGGAGGGAACAGAGGCAGTGGGGGACAAGGTGGGATGGATATGGGCTGGGGAAGACAGTGTGGACCTGGGACAACGGAGGGGTGGATGTGGGGCCAGGAAGGTAATGAGATCCAGGGACAATGGGGAGGAGGACATGGATGCGGAGCCAAGAGTGAGGAGGGTGGGTGGTGAGCCCCACAGCTGCACGTCTGGGGCCGGGGATTGGCACCCACTACCATATGGCCAAGAGTCCGTACCCGTGGCCAGAGACCAGAGGTGGAGGAGGAGCTGCATGGCCAGGAAGGGGTCAGTGCTCACGCTCCAAATAGGGGCTACACAGCCGGGGCAGGGAGTTTGAGCCCAGGGCCAGTGCCTACCATGACACGGCCATACCCTGGAACTGGGTGCTGAAGCCCAGGGCCACCTGGCTGGATCTGGGGGTCAGTGCCTGCCGCCATGAGGCCAAAGCCAGCAACCACTGCTACATCCTCAGGGACTGGCGCACACCTGGAGTTGGGGATTGGCTCCTGCTGCTAATTGCCAGAGCCGACACCCACTGACACCTGTCGGGGACTACAGGTTCAGCGCCTGGGGTCATCAGCCAGGACTGGTGCCCGGGGCCAGCAGCTGCCACTGGGGTTAGGAGTTAGTGCCCAGAGCCAATGGCTGCTGCCAGGGTCAGAGCCCAGGGCCAGAGATGAGGACTGGAGCCTGCTGCTGCATGTCCAGGGGGTTGGACTGAACTGAAGCCCCATGGCCAAAGGCCAGGGCTGCGTGGCCAGGGCTGCGAGTCACCACCCAAAACACTGCAGCCGGAGCTGGATGTGGCTCCAGAAGCCCCATGACTGGAACCCTTGTCCGTGCAGCCAGGCTCCCTAAATCCCAACACGGAAGCCCACCACTTAACCACCCCAGGGCTGAAACCCAAGCCCCATCCCCCCCAAACCCCAATAAAGAACTCGCCTTGCTCCTGCAGCATTGTGCCCCACCTGACTCCAGAGATGGGAGGAGCCAATGCTTTGCCCAGGCCCCATCAGTGCTCAGGAAGCTGTTGTGGCTGCAGGAAACCCCTTCCCTCCCCTCCTCTCCCCCCCCCCCCATGGCCACATCTGAGAAACTCTATAAACATGGCTACAAAAAACACTGCAAACAGCATTCCAACAGGTTCAATTCCCTCTTAGAAATGAAAATTTAATTGCACAAAAGGGGGCAAAGTCAAAGCTAAGTTTCTCTCAGATATTTTGATTCTGTCTGTTCATATGCTGAGTTCACACTGGAAACATGTAGACTTGAGATTGTACCCTACCACTACTAAAAGTCTGAGTCAAAATAGAGAACTGGTGGGTCATGTACTAATTTGAATGACAAAACCATTTTATAAAGTAGAGATAAAAGTAGCATTAATGACCTTACGTCAACTTCAATATTAAAACCCTCCCTAGCCTGCTGGTAGTTATCACTATCCTTGTTTTGCAGATGGGCAAACTGAGGCACAGAAAGGGGAAGTGACTCAGGCAAGTCACACACCAAGTAATCAGAAGAGTTGGATGAAACCTGTTGTGTAAAGCCTCCGCTAAATCCAGTAGAATGCAATTTTAAAATTTGTAAGTTTTCAGTCATTGCTAGTATGATCATTATGTTCTGTAACCTTTTGCAAACTTTATAAATTTTAGTCATTGTTAGCATAGCCTATTAAATTTTGGAACTTTTGCAAGCTTAGTAACCTTTTCAGTTACCAGGTGTATAACCCTAGAGCTTTGAGGTCAGAGAGAGGGTGAACAAGGGAGTGTATGTGGGACTGGGCCGAGAGGAACTGCAAGGAGAAAAGAGCCGGAAGCTAGGTGTGTCCGATATAATCTGCCTTGAGAAAGCAATCATGGAGTGCTGTAAAGAAAAGAACCACCTGATATACATGAAAGGAACGTGGCCTGGGAATGCTTCTCGGTGACGGACACAGAAGGAAAAACTCAGTGTATTGATAGGAGTCACCCAGTTCCAGCAAAAGGAAGAAGACATGCACACAAACTCTCTGCTTCTTATCTGCTCACTGGCCCGGATCCGTGACCGCAGTCGGACCGCAGATCTACTACGTTTTGGCGTCTCAGCTTCCTCTGCTGTCTCCAGTAACTCCATGCTTGTGTGAGTGTTGGGTGCATGAGGGTATGAATGTGATGAATGTGTTCATGCATGAATAAGCTCCATCCTTCTTACGTTTGATCCAATAGCAGCATTTCATAAAACCAATATAAGTGTAACCTTGGGTTGTTTTTAGGGAAAATAAGGTAACAGACCCAAGCCCAGTTCAGCACCCTATCCACTGGACCCTGCTGCCTCCAATGTTCTACCTTCTGAAGAAGGGCTAGAATTCAGAAAGAAACATCACAATAAATGGTTATCCATGGATACATGGCAGAAAACAGAAAAGAGAGATACAATTAAACTGAGATTCAAGTCAAGCAAGAACAAGAACACAGACTCCAGGAAGAGCATGTCATTAAAGAACCAAGAGGCCAAAAAGAGTGTTAGGAAAGACCAGCAAGACTGTATAGATAAAATGGCAACAAATACACAGACTGCTACAGTATAAAATTATATGAAGACACTGTACCATCATCATTAGAGAGGTGTCAGGTAGAAAAACAAAATATCAACCAAGCCATTCAAGACAACAAGGGCAACTTAACAAAATCCCCCCAGATATAGAGGAAGCAGAAAAATCTGAATGTTGAACTAGGATCTATTACCAGAGTACAAGTATAGAGGGCAATCAATTGGTTAAAAAGTGGAAAAGCTCCAGGTCCAGATAATCTTAACAAGCAAAAATACTACATGAGTGGGGACAGGATTTTACAGTGAAACTGCCAAAGAAAGGAGACCTCAGTGTAAAAACTGGAGGGACATTCAGTTGTTGTCTATACCAAGTAAGATAGTTACAGATATTTTTCTGGACAGAACAAAGAAAGAGGTAGTTTCAAAGTTACAACAAAGAACAGGAAAGGAGGTTCAGTCAGGAGAAATCCTGTTTGGATCACACAGTAACCCTACATATCATCATAGAACCATCATGATATTTTAATGGAAGTAGATTGGATAATGAGAAAGGCCACAGAACAACCAAGGAGAATGCAATAATTAACTTTCACACAGAAGTAAGAGGAGATTGACTATGCAGGTGACATCAACCACTCCCACAGAGACTTGCAAACCAAAGCAAATACAGTAATCTCCAGGCTTATGCACAATTAGAGTTGAAAATCAACACCAACAAAAATAAAACTATGAGTATCAGCGGACAACCACAACAACAACTTTCCTAAATCTCTCTAGGGCTATCATTGAAGACGTCTGATCTTTCACATATCTGGAACTTATAGTGCTGTCTTCCAACAGGTAGAACATAAAAAGACTGTAAAACCAGAATAGCAAAAGCCAGACAGACCTTTGCAACTCTAAAGCCCAGTGGAGAAACAGAAATCTTGTCCTCCAAACCAAACTTTGATTTTTACAATGGTGTTAAATATTCAATCTTACTATGTGGTACTGAAACTTGGAGATTTAAGGCTTTACTATCTGAATTCCAAGTTTTCATGAACAACTATCTTAAACAAATCCTCAATATCAGATGGCCAGGAAAAAACAAAACAACCACTAGTGAAGAACTCTGAAGGACAAAATAGAAACCAATATGATAGGAAATTACAGAACAAAAATAAAGATGGCTAAGACATATATGGAGGAAAGACCCAAACCACATAGCGTACACTGGAACCCCCAGAGAAAGAGGCAATAAGGACGACAAAGGATAACATGGAAACACACAACAGAAGCAGAATTGGAAGCTATCAAAATGACACCAGACGAAGCCAAGAATGCAGCTTCTTGAAAGATGGAAGCCAGTGGTGAAGCGCAGTAAAGTAATTGCTATCTTTCAAAAACTGACTTGCCTTAATATTCAGAAGAATCCATCATCATTTCATAAAATAAGTTAAAGCAGACTCTGATACAATCTATATATATTTATAGCCAAGCATGCAAAAATGCTTACAACAATTAAAATCTTTACACAATACATGAAGCCAAAAAGCCTTCACTTTATCTACCAACATCTACTTTAAAAAAAAAAACTCAGTCCATTTCCCTCCTAGACATGGAATAAAATGTTAAGCATAAACAGATTAGTAGGAAATGAAGATGCACAAGAGAAAATACCCCCACAATTATTTGAATCCAACATCATCTAGATAACAGGTGTAAACAAGATGATATTCAAGTAGCAGCCATTTCAAAACAGCTGTTCAGTATTCTTGTGGTCATACTGTATTCTGAGATCCACTACAGATATCTCTAAAACGTGTATTAAGTTAAACAACTGAAGGGCTAACAATAGGTTCTTCCTTTAGGGCAATAAGATCCTACAGCACAAATGGTGCAAAGAGAATTAGATTGTGATAATTTACTACTGTAAAAATTCTAGCACCCAAAAAAAAAAAAGGGGGGACTACACAGGGACTATATCATCAGAGTCCTGATTTATCATTGCCTACAGAAGAGCAACAGGACTCTGAAATGTGGATACAGTCTTTGATAAAGTGGAAGGCAACAAGTACAAAATATTACTCATTCACTTTTAAAAACAGTACAACTTCCTGTATTAAAAAAAAAATAGTTGCTGGTGCCCCAGGGGAGTAAGTAAAACAGTGATTAATCGACAGCCTTAATTAACACACTCACCACATTGCGCTTCATTAACCAAAAACATGGAGTTGCAAGCAACACCCCACAACAAGACCCACCAGCTCAGTTCCACAGTAAATAAAGGGCACTGTCCTAACAAGTTTCAGTTATACCAGTGTACTCTGTCTCGTTTGTCTTTAATTTTCTCTGCCCTTTAGATTGGAGAGGGCAGGGTGGCATAAGGATAGTAGCACATTTTGTCAACCATAGTGGAACACAAGGGCTGGAGTTATTGGACTATAGGGTGGGAAGGAGAGAAGGGACATTAAGATGCACCTTTTTTAAAAAAATAATAAAATAAATATAGCTAACAAGACTTGCATTTTGCAAAGGTTTACTTGTATTTTAACTATCTAAGCTCTTCAAGGAAGTGAAGTCTTTTTATTCTGCATAGCACAATGGAGTCCTAACTCTAACTGGGTGTGTAGGTACTACATTATTAATAATAACCACCAACAGATTGTGCCACCCTTACATTCACAGGGATATGAAATTTAAATATTAGGCATATGAGCCATGAATAAAGCAGAATGAATCCCAAAGATTTTAGGTTTTTAGCTCTAAAACCACCTAGCATTTTTGCAAATATTTTCTTACCTGCTATAGGTCTAAAGTGTATGGATGGCATTTTCTTGGTGTCCCCTTTTAGAATTACATTAAACATGTCAATAAGCAAGAACTTTAATTGTTTTCCAACATCATCCTTTTAATAATCAAAGTCATGATCAAATGTGTACACCAAGAATCAAATAATATTCTTCTTCCTAAATGTATGCAACTTAATATTATTAGGAGGAAATCAGTCAGTAGGTGTAAGGGATGGTAGAAACCTGTTACCAACTCCTTTTCTGATGGAGCTAGATCATGAGAAGTAGCCATTTGCTCCATCTACAGCAGAGCCAATGGAGGCTGCGGGAAGCAGAGTGGGCCCAGGAACGTGCTGACAGTTGCTTCCTGGAGCCCCCATTGGCCTGAAATGGTGAAGGAGGCCAGTTGGAGCTGCGATAGGCTGAACCTGCAGATGCTGCAGGTAAACAAACTGTCCAAGCCCACCAGCGAATTTCCCTGATGGGCTGTGTGCCAAAGGTTGCCGATCCCTGATCTACAGTGTGCTTTTTCTGTGTCTAGACACAAATACCTTTTATTTTAAATATTCTATTAACAATATTACAAGACTGTATTTCATTACTGTTTCAACAGATAATTATTTTTGGGGTAAAGAAAAGACAGACTGCCTCTACAGGTATCTTAGAATCTTGGACACTATACTTAAAATTGTATCTTGTTTCTAAGCAGGTTCTTCTATTTTCAGAAGCGACAAAGAGTCCTGTGGCACCTTAAAGACTAACTAAAGTATTGAAGCACAAATTTTCGTGGGCTAATACCCACTTTGTCAGATGCATGCAGTGCACAAGGTGCCACAGGATTCTTTGTCGCTTTTACAGATCCAGACTAACATGGCTACCTCTCTAATTCCTTCTATTTTCAGTCATACTGGGCTAACTGTCAAACATGCAAGAGATTGGGTTTCTGTTAGTTTTATTTAGCTAATTTGTCATACATGTAACTGTAGTAAATCTTAAGAGAAAAAGCTATTTTAATTGCCTTTCAAAATTTCTTTCCCACTCTAACACTAATTCAAGCTCAATTTGTTCTAAGGATGAAGTCTATTGCCTGGCTAAGAAGCTAAATATCCTCTCTTACTTACATGTCCTACTGTAATCTGGTGACATTCTGGTTCATCTGTGCATCTCTGCATGCAATGTGGTCTTTGTATACATACAAACATGACAAGAGACCACAAGCAATTATAATTCAGCATGTTAAATGTGACAAAACCCAGAAAAGCAGAAAAATGTATAGCTAAGATATGTCCTTAACTTAGGTTCATTATACATATGTAACTTAGGCAACACTTTTGGTATAGAAGGTATCTTACTCTTTGGAGACCCAGGTACCTCCCAAGCACAAAAGGGGAAGCTAAAGAGAATTTCCAAAGCAAATCCAAATTTCTTTCATATCCCTTTTCTTCAATGGTTTATAAACATGTAAATGTTAATTTTTGAAGACTAAAGGAAAAAAAACTCAGAAAAGAGCAAGATAGTTGACACAATGAACCATAACGGCTTGTTAACGGTGTATATAGTCTATAGGGTATTTTTTAATGCATATAAGTGCTTGTCATAATATATGATATATACAGATAATCTGTGTGTGTGTTACTTATCCCATTTTAATAGCACCTAAAATTACAATCTGTCATAAAAAACACATTTCAACTCTTTCCAACAAACTTTTGGGGTTAATATACATAAAGTTCTTTGGAAACTGATACATAGATCTTTTGTCTAAAATTTTTTATGATATTTACCAGTCTCACCTACTGTATAAGACTATGGGTTTATGAGCTACAATTAAAAAAAAAGCAGCTATAAAAAATCTAAAGTGTGTAGATATTTAACTGTTAAAATGCATATTTTAAATCTCTCAAAACAACAAGGCATTGTCTTCATTTTTAAGAAGTTTGCAAAAAATGTTATAAGAAAATAAAGCATTTTCGCCTAGCCCTTTAACTTAAAATGTTAAACATGGTTTGTAAAAAGGAATAAAATTAAGATATATATGTCAAACTTCTGCCCAAATAAAATTATAATGGAAGTTATAAACACAGACAAATGCAACATAATGTAAGTGCTAACAGTCTCTTAAACACAACAGCATTGATTATTAAAATTCAGTTTGTATTTGACAGAAAAACGTCTACACCAATTTAACAAATAATGGTTAGCTCTTCATATGGAAAAAGAAAGTGGTAATCACAAGAAATGCTGAAAAGAAGATTTCCTACATGCACTAATGGGTACATTTACAGTACAATTGTAATGAAACAATTATGTCCAATTCACACTACAATTTTGTATTATATCCACAAAAAACAGGAATTGGCCACTCAAATGTCTTCCTTAACTTTCCTTGTTCTATTTAGGTGCTGTAGCATATATGCAAAAATCACTTCATTCTATACAGATTTCTAAAGTATCTAAGTGCAACAGGTTAAGAATGAAGTTTCAAACTCTGAATTCCTTTGCTTTTTGTGGTTTAAGTGACACCTTATGAGTGTTGCTTCTGCACAGTTTAAGTGTCCAAAACACTGTCATGCCCTTCTGTCCTTAATATATTCACAATCCTTAATATAGGAAATATTTTCCAAATCTAGGTCTTAATTAGATCTGATATTCTTAAATTAAATAAAAACATCAAAATAAAGAAAGTACTGTGTAAACACATACCACTTTCTGCATATCACTGTAGATACCTACTACTTAGGATACATTTTCACTTAATTTATAAAAAGTATTCTCTACCTTTTCTCATAATTACCATCATAATTGTGATTTAAAATTCATTACTAAATGAAAGGGTTATTTGTTTTTGGAGGGGGGAGAGAGATTCTCCCCAATTCATTCATACAATATTCCTCAACTTGTGACATTATGCAGCTTCGCTTCTCATTGAAAAAAATCTTAAGTGATTATAAAGAGAAGATTAACCATTTAAAAATTAGACACAGGTAGTCAATACCATTCCCTTCTTTTAGTCCCCTACACTGACTGTACAATGGTTTAAATTGTAACTCCTCTTCAAACTGACTAGAATATGTTAAACTGATTTGTACAAAGATCAGACAGGCATGGGACTGCAATTATATATCACAATACCCTCTTCTTGGTTCACAGCTCTATTCATCTTTTTGAAACACTGAAAGACAGATTGGACATAGGGGAACGGATTAGCCACAGGACGACCTGTATTTCCACACAAAAGCCTAAGTGTGGAAAAATGGCACCCTGTGTCACCCATTCTTATCTCCTGAAAAAAAACCCTATTCATGAAAATGGCCATTTAAAGAGCTCTTTCCCACTCATCTCAGAACAAAATGTTCATTGTTTTTTTTTACATCATGTTGAGTGTACAACAATGTAATACTATTATTAAATTGCCTTAATTGGGTAACCTAAGGACTAAAAATGTATTTTAAACTGAAATGGGATATTTTAAGTGTCATGAGTTCAGCAAAGCACTACAACAGAAAAGTTACACTACACAGGAGGGTGCTGTATTTCAACCATCTATCAATGTGACAATGTTTATTTGCTTTTAAAAACAGTCTTAGCGGGATACTATCCATTTATTTAAATCAAATTTCTCAATCCTATATGCTATGTTTTCAAACTGAAATTATAAAAATATTTGGTACTAATATGTAATATACGGTTACCATGAATCGGTAAAAATCACTAATTCAAAGTGAGTAGCAGGAAGATAAATACAGAAAAAAAGATGACATGATTGTAAAAACTGGGCAAGTTTATTCTTGAGAAGAAAAGACTGAGGGACAACCTGATAACAGTTTTCAAATATGTTATGGGCTGTTATAAAGGGAAAGATTATCAGTTTTCCTCTATGTCAACTAACAGCAAGACAATAAAAATCAGACTTCATCTGCAGCAAAGGAGATTTAGGTAAGATATTAAGAAAAACTATAATGGTACTTAAGTTCTGGAATAGGCTTCCAAGGGATAGTGTCAAATTCCCATTATTGAAGGTTTTTAAGAACACTTTGGACAAACACCCATCAGGGATAATTTAGGTTTACTTGGTCCTGCCTCAACACCAGAGACTAGACCAGAGGACCTCTTGAGATCCTTTTCACCCCTCTATTTCTATGAACCTATGAAGCATTTTCAAGGGACTGTTATACATAAATGTTATGATCAGTTCCATCACCAATGAGACATTTACTTAATTTTACATAACTTTTTTTCATAATTCAGGTATCTTCTTACACATAATATAGAGAACTGGCGTAAGTGTCATTTGAACTGTCAGACTATTTCAAAGATATGCTATTAAGTAGTTTGATCAGGCTAGACAAACTGGCAACCCACTTGGTTGCTGTTCTGAGGAGAGATTAATTTGACAGCCCATAATAAATGAGCAAATGAAGGTACTTTAGCATTTAACTGAGGATTTTGGCTACACACCTGAGCCACAAACAATGGACCTGAACTGTCCACAGGGCTCCAATGTGCAATAAACTTAAATTCACCTGTTGCCAATAAATCAGTGTTTCAATCCTATTATTTGAATTCAGACGTTCTATTCTGTAACATCTCACAGACTTTTTATTTTAAATTAAAAACAACTGCACTATCAGAAGCAAGTCTCAGATGTTCTGAAGAAAGGCAGAAATAATTTGTATCATGTATTCCATTTATGTATTTCACTAAACATATATACTAGTATGGTAGGGAGAAGATGAACATTCTGAAGGTGGTGTTATTTGTTTTCCTCACTTTTTCCATGCTAATAAAAAGTTTTTTTTTCTCCCACCCATTTTAAAAAATGGAAGTTAATTTTCCAATAAAAAAAGAAAAGGGAATTTTAATTCCTTTAGGTACAATAAACACAACATGTAGGTGGTTTTTAAAAAAATAAAAACCCAGAACACTACCTAAATTTCTCCTTCTCCTAAACAAATAAATTCATCTCAATACGCCTACACATAAAAACAGATCAGTCCATTAGTGATGGGGGGGGGGGGAAGCTGTGCAAGACATGGCGAAACTAAATGGAGTTTTACCCAATCCTATTAAACTGTACAATGGTATCATTCAAACTACAGTGCAGAACACATATAGTGCTGAATGTGAATGTTATAAAAAAAAAGTCAAACACACTAATATTAAGATTAACCAAAATAAATGCATTCAGGTTGAGAGTTAATACGATACAAACAATCCAGACTTACACTCTTTATACAGGTCTCTTTGTGTCTATTAAAAAAAGGGATGAACATACTTTTGTCCACAGAAATACTCAGACAGGCACAGTTAATAAACTACCCTACAGGCTCAGAAGCACATCAGTTTCATATAGGCATTTCACAATAGAATGACCATAAATATTGGCAGAAAAAATAATTCAAAATGTGCTAAAATACTTGGTTGGGTGGCCACTGATCCCTTCATTTAAGAAAAAGAAAAGAAAAAGAAAATACAGTTAGTAGTTAATATTTTTGACCCAAAATGCTAAAGAATACTTTCTTTTAAACTGTTATAAAGCCCTCCTTATCAGATTATTTACAGTAATGAAGGTGTAAAAATGTAGGAGTGAAAGACAGCATAAAAATGCAAAACATGAAGGTAAATACAGTACTAACAAAATTAGCTTGAAATGAATAGTGATATATTCTTTTCCCCCCACAATAATGTCTTTAAAAGAGAGTCACCTACTTAGGCAGAAAATATATGAACCTTGCTATTATGCTAATTTGTATGAGTATTAAATTAATGAATATCTGGGAGGCAGTATATACATAACACAATTAAAGCATATGTATACCTCTAAAAAGAGAAGCTTTGGCCAACTTCTTCATATAAGTAGCTATATAAATAGTTCTTCTCCCATAATTACTCAAATCAACCAAGATGCTTTCTTGGTTTACAATTATTATTTTTTAACCAAATGTACAGTACTTCCTGGACTGACTCATGTAAATTACATGCCAGTAGAGATCTTCCAGGGGCTGCAACATTGTCACTCTGACCAATCTTGAGTGAAACTTTGTCCCAATCACACAAGACTTGATTCACATTTGGTACAGCAATCACCCTAACCTAGGCTGGCTGGTGTTCACTGTTCACTCAGGTGCTGAAATATTTAGTAACATGCACTAAAAAATACTCAGCTCAGATCCCAAAACACAATCAAGTAAATTGCAAGAATTTTGACAAGCTGCATGGTTTACAAAGCAGATCTCATTCCCCTTGTCCCTCCCCCCCCCCAAAAAAAAAATTGTATGCAGCCATAACTGCATTTGTATCACAAGTAACCAACTGAATCATTATTTCCGCAGAGAAAATGGGCTAGTTTCCTTGAAGAGGAGAACAGGGAAAGAAAAGAAAGAAACTGAACCGAAGGTTTCCTTTGCCTAGAAACATCCTGTGTCCACTTAACCAGAATGTATCATACGTTTTTTTGTTTGTTTCCTTAGGGAAACAAAACATTTTCTCTGCCGATTTGTGATGGTGATTTTCTGAACACAGCGATGGAAAAAACAGGAACCCTGAAACCATGCAAAAGGCCTCTGTCAGTTTTAGGGCAGCGAGGAGGAAAAGGAAGGAACCGAATGCCCAGAATTTGCTCTGCCTTGCCCTTTCCACAGAACTTTAGTGCCATCTATTGAAAATATATTGAATTTAAAAAGAAAAAAAATAAACCACGTATTGATTTGAAATAAAAATAAGCCATTTACTTGTGGGGTTTTTTGGTTTATTAAAACTCAAACGATGACTAGTGATCCTCGGTCTTCCTAATAGGAGAAAATCTTGTCCATGCACGAAAATCTCTCATTAAGCAATGAGACGTTAAAGCTCAGAGAATGCACACATTATGTGTGTATATATAAAAATCAAGACTGCAAACCTACATCTAGCTACCTTCTAAATAAAAATGAGCGGATTTAAAGCGCTGGAGGGGGGGGGGGATACAGTAGAGCCTGTAGATAGAACATACTGGAAAGAACAAAAAAAATTAAGGCACCTAGTAAGAGAGCTTCGCGTTGAAAGAACAAGCTATGTAGACATGCAGATATAATTACCTTCTTTAAGGAACTGTGAGTGGATGACAAATATAAGAAAACAGCAGATAGCTGCTCCTGCTAATGCCCATAAAGCTTTCAAGAGCTGCATCTCGGTTTGAAACTCAGTAAATACCCAGAAAGTCACACAATGAATTTCCACAGCGATGCATCAACGTTTCCCCTTTTGCGCCAGGCTCGGCTGCTCCCCAAGCAGTAACCACACTTCCGAGAGAGCGAGAGCGCGCTCCGGGTTTGGGGAGGAGGGGTGAGGGGATTTACAACAAAGTCTCAAGCAGCAGCAGCAGCACCATGATCTTCTTCTTCTGGAGAGCAGCACAGAGGAAGCTGGGGCTGGGATCCATGAATCAGCTTTCTGTTTCCTCGTGAGTTGAGCAGCATTGACGGTTGGGGAGGAGGGAGAGAAGGAAGCAAAGCTGGGCAGAATTGCGCAATAGCTCCCACACGGCTCCGGTGGGGGGTTGTTTTTGCTGGTGGTGGTGGTTCAGTGACGGCTCGGGCTCAGCAGTGGTGGGAAGGCGGGAGCCAGGTTTCTCTTTTGGGGGCTCCGGGAAAGCCAGTGCACCATCGCCCGGCTCGCTGCGTTACCTGTCCGGTGTCTGCTGCCACAATCTGTGGAAAAGGGGGAGCGTGGGGCTGGGAAGGGGAAATCTTTATTTATTGCAACTTCTCTAAGCGGATGATCACAAACAGAGCCCCCCACCAGGCTTGGAGAGCTCCTCCCATTCAGAACAACTCAATGTATCCTGATAGCCCGGGGAAGTGTGGGTACCAGCGGGCCACGGTGCAGCTCCTGCCGTGCGCTGCCTTGCCAACCCTTGCCTTGCCTTCGCTTGGGCTCTCCCCTCCCCTCTTCGGCCGGATCCAGCCAGCAGCGGGGCTGGGGGGGCCTCCCCCGGAAAAGCTGCGCCGAGCCGGGACTGGAGACCTAGTTCACCTGCCCGCCTCCAGATTGAGGCCGGGTTGCATAAGTCTCGGTGCGCTTTTCCTGCCGCACCCGCAAAGCGCTTTTCAGGCAGGCACCTGCCGCAAAAGAAATCGCAGCCTACAGGTTGATGTCTCCGTAGCAATCTCGCGCGCCCGCGCACACACCCCAGCAAGCCAAGTCCCCAGCGCGGGGTGCTGCCGCCGCCGAGGGGAAACGAGCCGGGGCCGAATGATCGCAGCGGGTCGTTGGCCAGGAGCAGCTCCCGGGCCGTCGCCTTGGGGAGGCTTTCTGGAGGAAGAGAGGGAGGAGGGCTGGGTGGCTGCTGGCGGGCGGCAGAGAGGCGCTGATTTGCGAGGCTCTGCCCGGTCGGCGCTGCAGGCTGGGGGTCTGGATTGGCTGCACGCTGTAGATCTTCCACTCGGTCTCGGATGAAGTTGGGCTGCAGGCACAGCCTGGGGCTCGCAGGAGAGCTTCGCTAGAGCGCTAGGCTGGACGTCTGGGTGGAGGCGAGCTCCCGGGGACCATCGGGGCCCGTCGGCTCAGGCTGGCTGGGCGCACGTAGCGGGTCTGGGTGGCTCGCTGGGTGCCTAGATGGTGTAATCCCGCAGGGTGTATCTGGGTGGCTGGACGGTCGCACGCTGACGATCCCGCTTTCTGGGTGTATTTGGTTGCTGCGGGCTGCGTGCCTGGAGTGCTGCAGGCTGCCTGCCTGCGCTGGGGCTGGGAAGCGGGCGCCTGCCTGCATGCAGGCTCCCTGGAGGTACTTCGGCCGGGGGAGATCGGCGGTCGTAGCGCCTCAACGCGCCCAGTCCCAGCCCCGCTCCGTCGCATTTAAACCCTGCTGGCTGCCCCTCGCAACTTTCCCCGATTTCGCTCCCCGGGTGGTAATGAGCATGCCCGAGAGCTGAGCCTGCGCAGCGCTGAACCCGCGCTCGCCGTCCGGATCTGCTCCCCGCCGGGCAAAAGAGGGGCACGGTCAACCGGGAAGGGGCAGGGAGGTGTCGAGAGGAGGGGGCGGGCAAGGAGCAACCCTGGGGGCAAAGGAGCCAGAACAGGGGGAGAGAAACGAAAATGGGGGCGAGGGAAAGACCAGCGGAGCAAACACCGGGGTGCCGGGGAAAGTGGGTGCAGAAGTGAGGCGGCTAAGCAAGAATGGGAGGAGGGAGCAGAAAGGAGGGAGGGGAATCTGAGTAGTAAACATGGAGGAGAAGGGTTGGCTCTGTAACGATCACACTTGTCCTTCCCTTTTCCTCCTTTCCACGCCGCTTCCTTGCCCGTGGAGATAAACCCTCCACCCCACTGAGAGCAGAGGGCAAGCCCGTCCTCAACACTTTTGGGGGTGGGGGTAAGACCCACCTCTTGGTGCTGGGCAGCCAGGGACATGAGGCCGACTCGCCCTTTCACAATCACTAGTCACCCTTTGCCCCTTGGAGAACCTGTGATTCAGTCTCATTATTTGGCACCAGTAATGAACTGTGAAAGCGCCGGCTAAAGGCAGCACTAATAGGAAGCCGCATTGTATAACACAACAGAAACCCTGCAAACATATGAGTAATATAAGTCCCCATCTCTGGTATACCTCCATGGATGAAACTGGCCCTTTAATTACCACCAGAATGCCATGCCAGTTCAATAAGAAACAGTTATTTTAGTTAGACTATTTGTCTCTACTTTTGTACAGTTTATAGTAATATATTCAGTGATTAATATTTTCCCAGGGATTTAGGGAGGATTGAGAATAAAGCACATCAAATAATTCTTAAGGTAGAATTAAACTAAGAAAATAACCCTAAAAATTAGTGGTGGTTTTATATCTTTTTGTTACATGCTTAAAATATAGCCTGTAATATGTGCTTCCATATATTTACAAGCCAGTGAAAAGAAAGATTTACTCCATCTTAAATTAGAGATAAATTAAATGTTGGTAAGAAGCTGTCTCTTGTTGTTGATCCTGCTTGGGATACAGTCTGTTCTTTAAGTTTCCTGGTTCTTCAGTGACAAAGAGTGGAGAAACATTAAAAATGTCTATTTTTTTTCCATTTTTTTACTTCATACAGTTGCTATATCCCTATAACCCATTTGCTGCCTTCATTTAAGATATTTGAAGATTGTAGTTTCACAGTAGCAACATTATTGTTAAGTTTGAGCTGGTCCATTTGTAAAACCTTTCATTCAGAACTGTACATACAAATCTGAAATATACCAAATCTGCTTTCAGTCCACAGTTTGTGAGGTTTTTTTAATATATGATGAAAATCCATGAATTCGAGTTGTAATAGTATGAAAAAAATTAAAATAACTTGTGATTTTTAGTCTTCAGATAAAAATAGCTCAGAAATAGTTTTTAAAATGTATTAAACTTGGAATGTATGAGGTCCAGAATGAGCTATATGGTTCACATATTTAAAAACAATGGGTTTGGAGAGAAAAGTTTTGAAAAATCTTGTGCAATACATTTCTTTCTTTATTGGCAAGTTTATTCAAGGACATACTCTAAGAGGGTCAAAATCTCCTCTTAGTTGTATTTTTCTAAATCCACTGAAATCAATGGGCCTAATTCATCTTGCATTTACACTGGTTTAAACTGGTTTGACTATTTAGGGCTTACTCCTCATTTAGGAGCTAATCCATAGCCCACTGTAGATTATAAAGAGACTCCCATGTACTTCAGTGAAGTTTGGTGTTCTGTATACCTTACACTATTAAGAGATTAGAATTCAAACTCAGTGTACAACACCGTGAGAGCAAAATTTGGTCCAGGGCTCACATTGTAGAAAGCTAGTCAGGCTGATAGCAACAAGGGTTCTGTTAGGAAATCTCATTTGGGTGGAAAGTGGTACCTGGCATGCTGTACTAAATATGGTTCAGCAACTTTATATATTTTCTGAATATCTTGGACCTTTCAAGCAGAGTGCGTCCTACTCAGAAATAGCCCTGACCTTACATCTTGTCAGCTGCATAGAGGTTTATAAAATTTTAAAGATAATGGTATAGCTAACTCAAATAACAATATTGCAAATTCCCAGTGTAGGCGTATATGAATAAATGACCCTTTTAGAAATTTTCCTGTGGTGGTCTATCAAAGGCAGGGAGAAAGTGGGTGGCAAGATTTGGTGCGTCACCCCAATGGAATAGGCCACAGATCCTGAGGGATATGCAAATCTATCTGTGAAGATGTCTGAAGCCTCAGATGTAGCTCTGTCCCAGTATTCCCCAGTAGCACAGATGCAACAGAGCAATGTGTTCTGGGGATATGCCCAAGATGTGGCTGCTACCAGAGACCCGATACTCTGCCTGTGTTTTCTTTTCCAATTAAACTCTACAGAATTGATGGTGAGATGATGAATCCCAATCCCCTCCCCTACAAAGATGAAGGAAGGAGATAGTGTTGCAGAAACATCTCAATTGCACTTTTGTAGAAGTGAGAGATCCCCATGCAGAAGGTACTCTCTAACCACAGAGCTGGTGGAGGTGGAAATGTTTCCCCTGGTTATTGTCAGGAAGCAATCCCAATGAGTATTTGATGTGTTTGTTTATCCAGCTGCATAGAAGATAACAGGAGAACCATATAAAAAATCCCATTTTTCTTTTCCCTTTTTTTAAGAAACAAAAAGGCTTTGTAAAAATTGTATCCAGATCAGCTCATTGTTTCTCTCTTACTGAAACATCCCATAGAATTTGGTAGTGAGCATCTCACTGTGGTATTATAAAGCAGGTGTAAGAAACTCAAGAGCAAATGTATATTTTTCTGTTTCATTCTATAGGTTCATAGACTATGAGTAAGGCTACATTTTAGTGATGGGTATTTTTAGTAAAAGTCATGGACAGGTCAGGGGCAGTAAACAAAAAAGCATGGCCCATGATCTGTCCATGACTTGTACTATGCCCCTGACTAAATCTTCGGAGTGCTGCAAGTGCTGGGTAGGGATGACCTGGGGGGCACCCTGAATGCTGGCGGTGGGGGGGAGGGTTCGCAGGCTCCCTACCCAGCTTCTCAGAAATAGTGACATTCCCCTTCCTAAGCTCCTAGCTCTGTATGCCGCCCGCTCTGCAGCTCCCATTGGCTGGGAACAGCAGACAGTGGGAGCTGTTGGGGAGATGCTTGTGGGCAGAGGCAGCACGTGGAGCTTGGAGCTGAAGGAGGGAGAGACATGTTGACACTTCCGGGGAGTCCCCCTGAGATAAGCTCTGCCCAGAGGTATCATGCCTCCCACACCCCAAAGCTCTGCCCTGCCCAAACTCCTCCTACTGCTGGGGGTGGATGGCTGGTGGCCCCCACAACTCCCTATCCCTATCCTGCCCCCATTCCAACCCCTTCCCCAAATCCCCACCCTGCCTCATTCCTGACTCCAATGCTGAGCGTGCTGCATTCCCACTCCTCTCCCCTCCATCCCAGAGCTTGTTACATCATGAAACAGCTGTTTTGTGGCAGCAAGCGCTGGGAAGAGAAGCAGGACATGGTGTGCTCAGGGGAAGAGACGGAAGAGGAGGTGAGGTGGGGAGCTTGGCTGCCAGTGGGTGCAGCGCACCAACCAATTTTTCCCTGTAGGTGCCCTAGCCCCCGAGCACCGTTGGAGTCGGCGCCTCTGATCATGTCAGTTCTTAATCGTCTCATTGTTAATTAGATACACTTGATGAGCTCAAACACTAAGGCATGTTTTCTAATCTTTAAACATTCTTCTTTGAACCTTTCCCATTGACCAGCTATACCTCAGTGTAATGTCTAGTTAATACATGTATTAAATGACTCCCATAAAGATTATTTACAGATTCTAGGTGGTACACTCTTTAGAGGAGTGAAAGAGGTAGCTGAGCTCTGGTAGAATGGGCTCTAACTACATGAAGAGGGGAAGTTCCTCTTTGTTCACATCAAAGCAGGATGCAGCTCAAAATCCCTTACAACAATTTTTGTGAGGAGATTGCCTCCCCTTTCTTCTGCTCAGAGATGGAAATGCTTGGGATTTCCTAAAGGAGGACTTTGTCTTCTGCAAGTAAAATGCCAGTGTTCTACAGGTATCCAGAGAATGTTGCTTCCTGTCTTCTCTAGTAGTGTGAAGTTGAAGACAAAAAATGGGAAGATGCATAGGTTCATTCCAATCAAAATCAGAAATATCCTAAGGTAAATGTGGAGCGCAAACTCAAGGACATTTTATATGTGCGGAACATACTGTATGTAGGGGATGCCATAAGTGACCAAGTCTGTCTAGTAGTTGATGTAATTGCTGTCAGGAAATCTACCTTTATGGAAAGATGCATGATGCTAACAGCTCAAATGGTGGATTCATAAACTCGGCTAATATCAGATTAAGGTCTGAATTCAGTGATGCAGTTGGTACTGGCAGAAAGGTTCTGTGAAGATCTTTCAAAAACCTCATAGGATGGGTGAATGATCAATTTTCTATTGGAGGATGAAAGGCATTCATCACTGCCAAATATACACACAGTGAGCCAATAGAGAAACCAGGTTTCTTTAATGTGAACAGATGCTCCAGGATGATAGGGAAATCTGTCTTCCCTGAAGGTACATGATGGTGCTAACACCAGATAGAGAACCACATCCATTTGACTATATATTTACTTACAAAGAATTTCCTGCTGTTATTGTGGGTAGACTGGATTTCCTGAGCATGACTTCTTTACATTAGTCATCCATCCAAATACCAAGCTGAGATGAAAGAGCACTGAGTTGGATGGATGGTCATTTTCTTATCCTGGTGCAGAAGATTTGGCAGCAGTTGTAAATGCCTTAGGGGGCAGGGAGGAGTCAACTGGAGGATGGAGGTGAACTAAAACAAACTTGGCCACCAAGGCACCACTAGAATTAGTGTCACTTTGTCTTGCTTCATCTTGTTGAGGACCCAGGTAAGAAGGGGATGGATGGGAATGCAAACATTAGTGGTTCCAACCACTGCACCAAGAATGTGTCCTCTTGAGCTGCACATGAGCAGAAGACTAGATACTTGTTTATTTGTGATGCCAAGACGTCCCACTGTCAGAAGATGTTTAGTACCACTGAGTTGTGAAGTTCCCAGTCATAGTCTCTGTGGAAGTGTCTGCTGAAATTGTCCAATGACATGTTTGTTATTCCCGGAAGGTGCCCCACTTAAAGCCTAATCAGACACACAAATTCAAGAGTTTGACCACTTCTATGCTAAGAGGGGTGGACTCATACTTATTTATGTTGTCACATTAGCCAACATGATCAGAACATGTAGATTGTGTATGAAAGGAAAAAATTTCTTGCAAGCTTTGTAGTCTTCTCAAATTTGAAGGAGATTGATATGTAGTCTGATTCTTGATGGGTCCAAGAGCCCTGAGCCACATGGTTGAGCCACATGGTTGTCCTTGCCCCATACCCCAGAAGAGGTATCTGTAATTATTGTAGTTGAGGAGAAACAAAGGGGAACTCCTATATATACAGGTTTTTCCACCAGGTGAGAGCTGTCAGGAAGGTCTAGGGAACTGAAACTCCTTTGCCTAGCCTAGAGAATTTCAGTTTGGGATGTAGACTGTCTTTAACCAATTCCTGAAGACTCTAAAGGTGTCCAGGCATGACCAAGATGTTGCCTGAGTGCTCTGGAAAAGTCGGATGTTGAGGTCCGTGAGTAATCTGCCCTGAGAAAGGAAAGCTATGGCTGATGGAGAATCCAGAGCTGCTCCAATAAAATCTATAATTTGGGAAGATGTGGGGGATGAAAGTGGACTTTTCTAAGTTTACCTGGAATCCTAAAGATTACAGGAGGCTCAGAAATGGGAGAATTCTCTATTCAACTTCCGAAGATGACCTCCATGTAAGCAGGCAGTCATCAAGGTAAGGAAATGTTGGGCAGCTAGGGCAACAGAACTACATTGCTACTATGGAGAATTCACCTTTGTGAAAACACTTGTGGCCATTGAGAGTACAAGTAGAAGAAAGGGAGACCGCTATATTGGTAATGTTTAGGCTCACCATAAAGCTCAGGAATTTCCTGTGCACTGGGTGAATTTCTATATGAAAGTAGGAATCTCTCAAATCAAGAGCTGCATACGAATCACCTGATTGGTGACTTCAACTGGTGTACAGGGAGTCATAGGCCTCAGGATGGGGCCGTGTAGAGAGTTCCATGAGGTGTCTTCAGAACTCATGGGATTGCTGCATTTGAAAAGGGTAGGCACAACAGATCTCTCACTTAGAAGGAAAGTAAGACTACCTGAGACAATACAAGCAGAAGTAGTGTAGATGGCTAATCAGAAAGTCCATGGGGTAGGCCACACGGGAATTGAAGTCCAGGATCTTAGGCGTAGTAAATGCCTGGACAGGGAAGAGGGGAAAGTATGTGTGTGTGTGGGGGGGGTTCTTTAGCCCCCAAAATACTGTCGACTTACTAATTAGTTTTAGCATCCAGGTTTAAAAGGGAAAAAAATGAACTATTTTTATAGCAGAAAAGTCAATGCTAGCAAAGCTATGAACACTGAGGAGATCCATCTCAGACCAGAGTGGTTAAAAGGAACTGGAAGTGTAGTTGGTCCACAGCACATTGAGGTGCACGTTGCAAATGTGGACCAACAGATGCTGCTGTTGAAGAATCATCTGGTCTCAGGTATATGGAGTCTTGCGCACACACAGGGAACACCCATCAGGATCACCACTCAGAGAAGAACTGTGGCATTTTGTATTTAAAGAGGTGTTCTTTGAAATTACGGCAGCGCCATTTTAAGATCCCCCTACTCATACCTGTAATCAAACCCTTAATTTCAGTTGTGTTGAATGTCTTTTGGGGGGACAGTAGATTTGGGGGTTTAATTCCTGGTTGTTCAATATAGCCCAAATTCATGCCTGGTGTAACTGCAAATTTGAATGCAGTTATAGGAGGGATGACTTTACCCCATATGAACTGATTCATTTGGAATCCACTGCTTCCTTGGAACTGTACCAATTAGAGCTCATAAAAGATTTTTTCTTAGGTTATCTACGACAAACCCTTTGCCAGTCTCTGATTGTTCCCAAATTAATTTTATTTAAGTTACTTCTGAGTTACTCGGTTGATGGATGGGCTAGGATGGAATAATCTCCCAAGTAACTGATGGCAGTTGGGACAGAGGTGGCATGTGGAGAGGCCACTCCTCCCCAGATTTCTGCCATGGTTTATATGCCCTGCCCTTAATCCTGCTGCATACCATCAGAACTGTTAAACTGTCCCCATACTTCCCTCACCATCAACAGTTACACATCATCTCTGAATCAGAATGTTTCTGATATTCAGTGTAACAGTTTACTTTGCTCAGCTTCATCCTGTTACTCCTATTTATCTTTTCATCATGGATATATCCTTCACATACTTCTGTATGAGCATTAGATTATCTCTTTCCACCTTTTATTGTAATCTGGCCAATTTGGCTACTATAGTATAAAAATTGAGAGAGTGTGTGTGAGAGAGAACAGATTAATTCCTCCACCCCTTAAGTAATTTTTGTTTCAGTTCTCAGAATCCCTTACAATCGCTTATAAACATTCCTGTGCTACTGAAATACGCAGAACTGTATAGGGTGATATAAATATTGGGCCAGATCTCCAGCTAATGAATATCAGGGTGGGGAGGCATGGTTTAGCATTCACATTGCATTCCCGGTTAGTACCTAGCCCCTGTGGGGAAGCTAGTGATTAACCAGCAGACCAAATTCAATGATGAATCCTAGTCACATGCCACCTGAGGCACATTGCGCGTATGCTAAGAAGATGAAGAAGAATATCAAGGTAGTTTCATTGAAGTAAAAAATACCTTAAAGAAGTTATGTCAGATTTCCCTGATCTGTGATATGATACACATGCAGCTGCCATGTCAGATTAAAAGTTCACGTCTGTTTCACCATTCTATGTCTTTTTGACAATTTTTTTTCTCTGTGGCTTCCTAAATATTCCTCCCATTCTCCGTTCACTTCCCTTACTTAAGTGAGTGCTACATTAATAAGTTCTGTGTTATTTCCTGACATTCTAGACCACTTGAGTTTATTTGTTGTTGCAAAGTACAGATTCTTAAAAGGGAATAGTCAATATAATCCCCTACTCCTTTATTAATGGCCCAATTTTTTATCTAGTGTTAATTCTTTCTGACACATTTGTAAAATCTCTTATTTTTCTTACGCCTTTTGGATAGCCATGAAATAATTGTGCTGTTTTGCTGCTCTTCTCTCATCCCTACAATATTTAACTGATTTTCTGTTCTGGGTTAAATCTCATTCTCTTTCTTTGTTTATGGAGAAATAACTGTGCCAGTATTTTTTTTTGTCAGCTGCCCACTAGGATCTCATTTGACTTTTTCATACATAACAACCATCAGTTGGTAATAATTTTTGTCCACTATTGGTGTAGGCTGTATTTGAGCTGGCTAAGAATAATTGAAAGGGTCTATAACCCATAATGAGCCTTGGAGCCAGGCATTAAATTACAAAGCAATGAAAATCGGACATGACCAAGATGCCAGGCAAACTACAGTAGAACTGCACTACCATGTGCCTTCCTCTTCTATGTGTAAGCATAGAACACCTTCCACCTAACCACCTTCCTTACAGTTATTCAAATCCTTAATTCCCCACTTCTGTCATGTTGACTATTTATTTTTATTATTATGTAATATTTTATGCTTATTCTACCCTTTCCACCAGGTACTCTGCAACCCACTTAAAAACACAGTTATAAAGTTACTAGCCCTTATGACTAATAGACATATATAATAATCTAGCAGCTAAGACATACTTAGATATTTATAATTTCCCACAGGAGTCCTCCACTTCCCTCCCAACTAGGGAAAACAAATGGGTCTCTCAGAAGGCAGTGAAGATTGGTGATCGAGGAATACTTCAGACTGTGAGGGGATGGGGAATGAATTGAACAGCTAAGAGGTTCTCACAGATCATACCCACCAACTGTCCCATCTCTTATACAGGTTCCAGTTTAGGCTACCATCTGATTTTAATGTGGCACTATGACATAGGAAGAGATGCAATATGTAAGGTAAGTCACCTAGCCCCATTTGGGCTTTATACATCAACAACACAAACACCTTACATTTTAGCCAATACTTAAAAGGCAGACAGTTCAGCACTAGCATAGTAAGAGATAAATCACTAGAGTTAATGAAGATCCATCGTCCCTTTACATTTAGTTTTGGATTTTACAGTTCTAATAGGACCATTTTTAATGCATGCATACACTATTTTAAATAGCAAACTTTAATTACAACAAGAAATGAAACATTTGTAAGTTACTGACATTTAACTAACAACAACAACAACAAATACCAGCTACTGAAATGGTAATACCCACCACAGTTAGAGCAATATTGTGTTTATTAAGCTACAGCCTGCATTGATGAGTAGCGCACGGAAGGAACCAACACCAGTGAAGTTCCACAAGGAATTCTGGTTCACTCAGTCAGATTATTGGTAGGAAAGCATATCCCACCACTTAAACTGGTGCAACATGACGGGGGAGGGTGCTGGTATTGAATCAGCTGGTCCTGTCCATGCTCTGGCACCAGCTCAACACCCTGAGCCCGGCCCTGGGGATCCTGGCCAGACTCCAGAGGATAGCCCTGGGGTTCTTCTTCCCGGGACTGCACTGGGTCTCTGCAGGGGTTCGGCGTCTTCCCCTGGAGGAAGGAGGACAGGGCCTGGTCTGCTTGCACAGCCATGTCCATGTCTTCCGCCTCCAGGCCCTGCAGAGACTCCTTTATGGTCCGGGTAGTCCGGCATGGAGTATGTTGGTGCATGCCTTCCTCCACCACCTCCGGGGGCTTCGATATGACCAGCAGCTCTTTTCTCTCCACTCAGGGGGTCTTCTGCGAGACGTCTCAGAGCTGCCGGCCTTCTACCAGCACCTCCTCCTGACCTGGAAGCTCTTTTGGGCGACCAGGTCCTTTGCAGCCACCAAGGGAGAGGATCTCCTCGTGGACCCCTGCTACACAATCCCACCTTTCATGTGCCGCTGGCGGAGTTTCCCTCAGTGTGCCAGAGGTTGGTCCTGGCAGAAATCACTAAACTCTGAGACCTCCTGGAGTACAACAGGGGGGACTGGGCGGATCCCCGTGTGCTCGCTCGGCGCATGGGGCTCTACACCCTTGTGACCTCCCCTGCGCGTACTCCAGGAGGTGTGGAATCCTCTGCCTCCCGTCTCTCTCGGCTTCCTGCGGTGGTCCCTGCGAGAGGGTTCTCCTCACCCACCCCTCACCCCGGGCCCTCTGGTAATACTACTTGGGCCCCTGCTTTGTGACCCCTCCTGTCCTCCCCACTCCCACACCCCAAACCGGCTGCATACTTTGCAGCCGGTTTCGTTCCGAATCGCGCCGAGGAACCAGCTGTACACGCTCGTGCTCCACACATTACATCTCCTCACCCTTGCGTCCCGCCCCGACACCAAGTGGCAGGACTACCTGCCATCTAAAGAGGGTGAGAAGCCCTGGTGGGCCAGCCTCTATTCCACCTTGATTCCACGGCCCACCAGGGATATTAGTTGGTGTCTCCTTCACAGAGCCGTGAGCATGGGCGAGCACCTGGCACGGTTCATCCCTATGCCCGAAGCCTGTCCCTTCTGCGGCATGAGGGAGGACCTGGCGCACACCTACCCCGAGTGCGCCAGGCTGCAGCCCCTATGTTGGCTCCCCCAGAACCTCTGACTGAGGTTCTGGCTGCACTTCTCCCCACATCTATTTATTTTCGTGCACCCCATCCGTGGCCCCATAATGTCGCGAGACCTCCTCATCAACCTCCTCCTGGCTCTAGCCAATGTCACCATCTACAACACCAGGAGGAGGATGCAAGACGAGGGGGTGCATTGCAATTGTGGGGCCCACTTCCGGTCCTCCCTAATCTCACGCATCCAGGCAGAGTTCCACTGGGCAGCGTCCCTCAGCTCCCTCGACAGCTTTGAGGAGCAATGGGCGCTGTGTGGGGTTCTCTGCTCGGTGTCCTCATCAGGCACTCTCGTTTTGAACCTGTGACCCTCACTCCCTTCCCTGTTTTTTTTCATTAGTTCTCCCAAGTAATCAGTTGGACCCAGGTCTAGTATCCCTCCCGCAAGGCTGGGGGAGGGGCTTTAGTAACGGGCAGGCTTAGGCCCGCCCACTTCCTGGGAATCTAATATAGCAGAGGACTGAAAAAAAGAAAAAAGAAAAAAACCTGGTGCAACATGCTGAGATTGTTCAACTCTAAATAGGGAAGAAGTTAGAGGGCTGAAACATGGCCCCACTTTTATTCCACCCTTTTTGGAAGTCTAGTATCATGCTATCTAACCCGGACTCTGGATTTTTGTACTCAACAGCAGAGATTTTGTCCAGCCTCTGAGCAAGGGAGCGGAAGCTTCTTGGGTCCTCTTCACCTCACTTGCATACCCATGCAGGGACAGCTACAGAATGCCCCACAGAGACTGTTGGCATTGCTGTTTTATGAGCCATCGCAAAATGATTTTCATATTTCCCAAAAACAGTAATATTATACTTTAATGGTTTTTATACAAAAGACAATTTAAATAAATATTAAGGTATGCAAAAAATACATCATAGTTTTAATGCACCCGTTGCAGCATGTGGATTAGATTAATTTTATTTTTGCAAATATACCAATTTTTATGTAAATATTTCATGTGGGCTTCAGCCTTAATAATTTGTTGATTAAGATTCCTTTAGAGCTCCAAGTTATAGCCTATTGTCTGAATGATCCATAGATAATGGGGTTATCAAGAGATTTTTAAAATGTATATTTTAAATCCACAGTGCTTTGAGGATGTGTCAAGGCTCAATGTATTCCTTACCCAGCTCAAAAGCATCTTGGAAATACCTCAGGCAATATCTCATATACAAACCATTGAGATTTATCCATTCAAAAATAGCTGGTACAATCTGAATGGAAGATCTATAAATGATTCAGTTGAAATCATTTCTGAAAGTGTGAAAGGAAATGAAACAAAATAAATTATGTTCAAATAATATTAGGGATCTAACACCCTGAATATCTGAACATTCAGAAATAAGATTCCTTATAGAGTGAGTGAGTGTGTGTGTTGCAAGAGGCTGGGAATAGTGTGCATAAACTTTCTGATTTTTAGAGTGTTTTTTGTGATCACTTTAATTTAATAAAATACACACTCACATTTGTATCTAGTACAACTGAAACTAGGAGAAAGCGCTCGCTTTCTTTTCGGAAAGGGACTAACAATTCATATCTGTCTCAAAAGATCAACAGACAGGACAAATTAACTGTCTAGTTATTGCCTCTCTTGTAATGCTTAACTTGTATTAAGTAAAAACTAAAACTGTAGCACCAGGAAAAGTAAGATCCATCAACAACTTTGGTTTGTTACCATGAAGAAACCACAAGAGAAAAATATTGTTTCACAAAATATTAATGGAACACCAGGGAATTCTTTAAAAAAGAGAAAACAGCCATTAAACTGCTATCAGTAATGGCAAGTTACTCCTAGCATTTAGAGAAGAGAGTATGCCAAAAATCACCTAATCAGGATCAATTTTCCATTCCTACTGAGGAAAGGGGATATTTTAAAATATTAAAATTTAATTATCAAGATTTGTAATATCAGCAACCTTTTTTTGATTGTTTTCTATTCTTTTCCTTAGACATCATGCCTAAAAGTTTTTTCTCTCTTTCTTTCTCTCACTCTCACCCTCCATACACACACACACACTTCCCTTATCATTAGATCTTTCACTCTGACAATTATCTGGGATTTCACTTTTCTTTCGCTTTGATTTTATCTTTCAGGAATATAGAAAAGTTACTGAAGTGGGTGCATATGTCAGGTAGTATATTGAAATATTAGATAGTATTGGCATGTCTATGATTAATTGGACATCGAAGACTATTGCCTGAGAGTTGTTAGTCAGGAGATTAGCAAGGAAGAAGCTGTTTTGTAGATGTAAGAATGTTCGACTGGTGTCAAACTGAAACCATAGGAACAAGGTGCTATCGATAATGTTGTCCTATCAGAGTAAGAGGATGAGATCAGTATTTGAGCCCCTGACTCTCCTACTATGAAAAATTATTGCTATGTACTTTGCAAGGAAATTGTTCTCATCCTTTTGCTAAATATCTGATGTATTTTCTTTGCTGCTTTTCACATAAAGATGGCACCAAGAAGTCATCTGAATTTGATACAGCAATCATCAAAATAAGAATATATATGTAAAATTCTGAGTGGGATTAACTTTTTCCCTTTGCAGATAAAATTTATGCTTAAAACTTTAGAAACAGAAGTTTACATTTGCATTTCTTTGTGGTACATCTCTCTCCTGACTGGCTGATTATCTGTGCTGAATTTTGTGGCCAGGTGCTCTCTGGTAAACTGCTTGTTCAAACTACATTAATCTTTTATTTATATCACTATCTACTGGTGTGAACACAATGTTATCAAAAAAGATTTTCTTGCCACAAAATGTGAAATATCTACCATCTTTGAAGAAGATAATAACCAGGGAGGATACATTATTTTTGGTTTGAATGTTTTTGTTGTTGTTTTACCATTAAATATATTCCTTAGGATTTTTTTTAACAGGAGGATTAAATTATTACATAGTAAAAAGAGAAAATGATTACCTAGAAAGTTGGCAGAGGATGGATTCTGTGAGTTTTATATTTTTTTAATTTACTGTTTTACAGTAGAAGTTTATTAGTGCATAGATAATTATTGTTAATTGTGTTTCCTACACAACTGATTTAAGATTCAAGTTATCTTAGACTTTAGCAGGGCTTTCTATACTTCTCTGCCTCAAAACTACTACAGAAATTGCATCTTCTGTAATATAGATACCAAATTGGTTGTCAGAATGTAAAAAACATGGCTTGTCTGAGCATTTAGGGTCAGTCCTGGCTATAGGGAAGCACCTACATTTTCTCCCAGGAGTAGCCTGACGAAGAGACTGTGAAACAGAGAAAGTGCATTTCTTCCCTGCTCTTTTATTATTCCCCCCTCTTCTCCCCTCAAAGTAAGTTACTGCAGCCTTGAACAGGTGAAACTTACTTCCTTCTTGCACTTGACCAGCTACTCTATCCAGAGCACATGGCGGGGCGAGGGGTAGCCGCGCGGGGACAGGGAGTGTCATATATTCACTCGCCAATCCTCTCTTCTCACTTGCTGAAGATGGGTGCGTCTAGAAAGCAGGGGTTATATTCCACACTAGACTGGGACCCAAAGATATCAGTAGGTCAAACGAGGACTAGGGGGACTTTTTCCCCCTTATTCCCATGCTCAGCTAAGGAAACCAAAAATCTAGCCCACAGAAATAATTACTGGTATATCATAAGTCTGGGAAGATATATCCAGTGAATTCAACAGAGGTCAGTGTTAGGACCAATATTATTAAATACATTGTATTATTAATGATCTCTAGGATTCAATTAAATGTACATTTGCACAAAATACCAAATACAAGGGATTTCAAAGGAAGTCCACAGACGACTGCAATTGCAGAACAACCTGGAGGATGTAGAGAGATGGGTGCACGTAAAGAGAATGAGATTTAATTTAGATAAAAGTGTACCATTGCATACCTGTGCGTTAGAAGGGGAAAATACCCAGTAAAAGAAAAGGACACGGTGACAGTATGCTCCTTTAGCAGTAGGAATAGACTTGAATAACAAACTGGATGAAAGCTCACAATAAGGTGAGTGCATAACTGGTTTGGAAAACCTTCCAAGAGAGTAGTTATCAGTAATCCACGGTCAAGCTGCAAGGAGATATCAAGTGGGGTCCCACAGGGATCAGTTCTGGGTCTGGTTCTGTTCAATATCTTCTTCAACGAGTTAGATAATGGCACAAAGAGTACTCTTATAAAGTTTGTGGATGATACCAAGCTGGGAGGGGTTGCAAGTGCTTTGGAAGATAGGATTAAGCTGGAGAAATGGTTTGAAGTTAACAGAATGAAATCAATAAGGGCAAATGCAAAATAGTCCACTTAGGAAGGCACAATCAGTTGTACACATACAAAATGGGCAATGACTGCCTAGGAAGGAGTACTGCAGAAAATGATTTGGGGATCAGAGTGAATCACAAGCTAAATATAACTCAATGGAATAACACTATCACAAAACAATCAAGCATCATTATGGGATGTTCACAGGATTGTTGTAAGCAAGACACGGGAAGTAATTCGTCTGCTCTATTCCATGTTGATTAGGTTTCAACTGGACTATAGTGTTCAGTTCTGGGCACCATATTTCAGGAAAGATGTGCATTGGAGAAAATCCAGAGAAGAGCAATAAAAGTGATTAAAGGTCTAGAAAACATGTGCTATGAGGGAATATTTAAAAATTGGATTTGTTTAGTCTGGAGAAGAGAAGACAGAAGGGACATGATAATTTTCAAGTACATAAAAAGTTGTTACAAGGAGGGGGGAGAGAAATTGTTCTCCTTAACTGAGGATAGGACAAGGAGAAACAGGCTTAAATTGCATCAAGGATGGTTTAAGTTGGACATTAGGAAAAACTTCGTAACTGTCAGGTTAGTTAAGCACTTGAATAAATTTCCTAGGGGGGTTGTGAAATCTCCATCATTGGAGGTTTTTAAAAACAGGTTAGACAAACACCTGTTGGGGTGGTCTAGATAATACTTAGTTCTGCCATGAGTGCAGGGGACTGGACTAGATGACCTCCCTCTGTCTTATGATTCTAATATGTGCATCCACAAACAAACAAATCACAAATACCATTCTAGGTTGCAAACGATAAGGGGCCAAATTTATCCTAGTGTAACTCCACTGAATTCAACGACATAGCCTATGAGCTATGACAATCACTCATTTTGAATAGCCTGAGCCAGCATACCTACCCTGTTCAAATCACCTCTTCCATCTTCTCCCTTCTGCAGGGGGCTGGCAGCAGCAAAAAGACTCTGGGCTATTTGGGTGCAGTAAGGCCAGTAACTACCTTCTGTTTATTTGGCTGGGATAACAGAATTTACCAGCTTTCACTCTGCATGCCACCTCAGCCTCCCTTATTTCCCCAGCTTTCCAATGATTCAAAGCCCTCCTCACGCAGCAATGTTTTCGTCTGGGATTCCTGGAATCCTCCACACCCTTCCAAATCCCTTACTTCCATATGTTTAGCTGCTGCCATTGCTTTTCACATAGGAAAAGACCCTTCCTAGGGACTCTGCAGCAGCTAGTCCTGAGGGACTGTGACCAGCAACCTCCAGAATCCCCATTGTCCCTAACATGGCCTTGGGGACAATACACCTTCCTCTTTTGCTCTTGATTAGAGCTGATGGGTCAGCAGGTGCTCATCCCATATGCACAGCTCAGTATTGAACTGCACCAGACCTTGCTGGTGCATTCAGTCATGTATAAATGCAGAGAGGATGGAAAAGATTACTGTTCTTTCTTTTCCAGTTCTTTCCTTCCAACTAAGCGTTCCCCTCCCCACTCCCAAAGCAGCACCACCACCTTGCAACACTGCCCCAGCAGAAGTACCACACCATTCCCAATATCTGTGACCCCTTGATGCTTTCTGAGGGCACCCAAAACTGTAGGCTACTGCACAGCCTCCCTGACTCATTGAGAGAGAGATTTACACTGAGAGTGAGCTCCCAGTCACCCATTCTGTTAGCCAACCCAGACAAACTTCTCAGGACACTGCCAGTCCTTACTTTGTTTTGTAGGTAAGGCTTTGTGTATCTCAGATCATGAGCCCCGTGGAAGAGCATTCCCCTAGCATTCAGAGCCTCTGACTGGGCATGCGGAGAAATTACCGAGTTTATTATCTCCAAAGATAGTGTACACACCAGCTTGTTTGATTAAACAAAAAAATTGCATTTTACTGAATATTATAGGCAGCACATGCCTACTTATGATAAAACAAATAGATGTGTATTAAAGAAAGATTCAAGTGATACCGAGTAAGAATAGGTAACAAAGAGTCCTGTGGCACCTTAAAGAGTAACACAGGTGCCACAGGACTCTTTGTTACCTCTGCTATTCCAGACTAACACGGCTACGTCTCTGATTCTTGACATTGAGTAAGGATAGTAGAAGTAGCTATTGATGGTCTGAGGCCTTTTTCTGCAGTAAGCAACAGCAGCAGCCATAAGCTAAGAAGCAGAGAATCATATCCTCACATTCCATCTAAATTGAATCAAAACAACATAATATCAGGCTGTTAAGGAGACGCTCCTGTCCTAATAGTACCCACCACCAGCAGATAAAGCCACAGATCTTAAGATGTTTTAAGGAAACTTTGATAGCATTCTGTGTAGCAAAGAATCATTTATCAACAGTTGTGATTGTGAAATCTATTGATTTGCCTTTATGATCCCTACTTTTTTATTGTTGATTTGTATGGGTTTTCTCGGATTCTTTGATTGTCTTTCTCTGTCACATAACTAATTTTGCAAGACTTAGATAAAATAAGATGGTGGGGTATGACTGGATAAAGAATTTGTTTGTAATGGGATAGGACTGGTGAAAAATACTGTTTTGTAATACTTTAGTTTAAAATAATTGGTTAGGGTACAGCTGAGCAGGACTCAAGTTTAACTATATAAACTGGGGTCCAAAAGGAAGTTCTTTGGAACATAGTTCCAAGACACACCCCAAGATCAGAGTGGCCAGACCTTAACACCCTACCAACTATATTGTGCAGAAGCTGGAGCCCCTGACGATCTGATCACCAGGAAAGGTTTGTCTGCCTTATTGGAAGTGGTGAGCAGTGTGTGTGTATTCTGTTGGGGTAACTGTTAATAAACAAAGGTTAAGGATAGTACTGCATAAGGCTCTTTTTTCACTGGTAAAAGGCCCTGCAAATCCACAGAAGATCATGCCCAAAGCCCTATGAATGGGAAGGGGAGTGGGTGCCTAAATTAACTGGGCTACGCCTTAAGCTAAGGTGGGAAAACTATAGCCCATGGGATCATCCTGCTCGGCCCCTGAGCTCCTGGCTGGGGCGGCTAGCTACTGGCCCTTCCCCTGCTATCTCCCCTCCTTCACAACCTCAGCACACCATGCCACCAGCACCCTGGCCTTTGCTCCTGCAGTGGTGTGGCTGGCTCCGGCAGGGCTATGAGCTCCTGCTGCTCTGAGCGGCATGGCAAGGGGGTGGGGAGCCAAGGGGGTTGGATAAGGGGATCCGGGGGAGCAGGGGGCAGTTGGATGGGGATAGATTCGGGGAGGTTCTTGGGGACAGTTAGGGGTGAGGGTGTGGAAATGGGTTGGGGCAGTCAGAGGACAGGGAGGTAGCAGAGACAATGTAATGAGAAGTTTTTAAAAGTAGGGTAGATATAACATTGGGGAGACAAAACACAGATGTAAATCCTCTTCCACGTTTTGAATTAGATAACCCAGGAGGTCTTCTCCATTCAAATCTGTGAATGGAATAATTTTCCTTTGCTTTGGAAATTGCTCTTGAACTCATATCTGTTTACACCTATTCCGAATACTAAAGCCAAACTGCACTCCAATAGGCAGATTAACCACACTCTATCATTATAAAAAAGATTTATTCGCAAGCAGCTATGAAAAACTTCCAGAAATAAAGGTTTACTTAGAGATATGCGCATAGTTACAGAAATGGATTGTATTACTTTCTAAGTGCTTATATGGACCCCATCACAAAAAAAGAGAGCTTCACAAACATTAATGAATATAGTCTCATAACACTCGTGTGGTACATATGTATTATTAGCTAATACACAGATATTAAGTGACTTGTCCAAAGTCATACTGCAAGTCTGTGGCATAGCCAAGACCAAAAGCCCTGAGTGTCAGTCCACTGCCTTAACAGCACCTCCATTCTTCACTTTAAAAAAAAAAAGATTTTAAAATAGGCTTCAGATGAAGAATCCCCACTCTCATCTCTTTGTGTAATGTGAATGCCTGTTGTGCTGAAGATCAGACTGCTGACTTAATGACTGAGAAAAAATCTTTGTTAACCTATTCAGTTCTGATCCTCTTTGTGATAGCACAACATTGCAACACTAATTATAGGGCGACAGTCATTGAAACAGTGGCACCCAAAATGGGACACACCTGGTACTAATGTGGGGGCAGTAATGAAGGAGCTTGTTTTTCATCATACACAGAAAATGAGGATGCACCCATGTGCTTATGTTCCTTGGAACGGTGAATAATTTCTGATATCAGGATATTTTTCTCCCACTGGCACATTTTTAAATTCTACAGAAAAATGCCCTATTGGCATGAACTGTGATGTATCTCCTGATTTTTGTCTTTACAGGAAGAGGATGGCTGTTTGCCCTTCATGACTTTTTAAGAATAATGGTGTAATTTTAATGAGGGACAAACTAAGATCTCACTTAAACTGAGATAACTTAGTTGCAATCAGAAGGTTTACCTTTGTATTTCAGACAGCAGAATTTGTCTCAAATTGAAATTTATCATTATGCAGACATATATTAACCAGAAAGCATTAGATGATCCAGAACAGTGCTTCTATGTAATGGACACATTTTCAGTCCTTAACAGAACCAGCATTTTAATGGACCTAGATATTTGATGAAAGGATAACAATTCCTCAGAGCACAGAGCTTTTTAACAAATAATCCTTCTTCGGGGGGGGGGGGGGGAGGGGGAACACAGGCATTGCTCAAGAGCAGGAGAATTAGAAACCTAATCTATTTACTAGAACTTTGTAATTACATAAAATCATTTAGATTTCAAAGAAACCGTAAAATGTGTAATTAGTAAATAAGTCCAAGTAGAGATCAATAAGATGTGTTCGTTTAATGTCACACCACTGAGAGTTTGATTTACAGTATAAACATAAATCTGGTCACAAAAATAGTGAATTTATATTTCTATAAGTAACTCAATAGTGTGGGTGTATTTTGGGGCTTTGTACTTTGGGGCTGAAGAGGGAAGGGTTAAGACATGAACTTGTAGTATGATTTAAATTTGGAAAGAGAAAGCAATTAAGCTCTTCAACTTAGAAGGTTATAACTATGGTACATGAGAGACAACAAGCTATTACAGACATTTCAATAATTAAACCTTAATAAGTAGTGATGTTAATAGTATTGAAACTTTCATTCAGGGACTTCAAAGCACTTTATAAACCTACAAGGTCAAACTGCTCACAGATATGTACTTGTGCCAGTTCCCACTACAGTTGTGTCCATGTATCTAATGTCTGAATTTGATCACAAAAATAGGGTACATACATAATATTTTAAACATTTTCAAAGTGAGGCATCAAAAGGTTAATGAGTTACCTAAAGTCATACAGTGAGTCAGGTAGGAATAGAACTCAGGAGTCCTAATTCTCAGTCCCACCTCCCTTGCTCCAGGTACTAGATATCACACCTTATCATTAGTTAGATTAATATCTAAGGTTATAGTAAAAGAAAAACTTTTCCATGCCTTTTTTGTTCTGAAGCATTTAGGACCCCAATCTAACAAAGCACTTAGTCATGTGTTAAACTTTAAGCAAAGTAGCCCCATTGAAAAAAATGCTTGCTCTCAATACTACTTACATGTTTATAGTTAAAAACTCATGTTTAAATGCTTTGCTGGACTGGGGGACTAATTTTTGGAATATAAAGGGTATAAAATATGAAAAATTAACGTATGAACAGTCTTTTTTCAAGCTTTTTTTTAAAAAAAAAATACCAGGCCAACACGCTGAAATTCTTACTGACTAGGTAAAGATTTTGAGAAAAGTATGGTATAGTATTAATTGCCTCAGTGTAATTCAGCTAACATTTATTTTGTCCAATTCACAATTAGTTAGTTTGGACTTTTCATCACTGAGTGACATGACAGGATAAGATCATTTTATATGATGACCCTAGATAAGTGATCTGAAGGGAAACTGAGTGACAGTGACCCACCAAACATTAGTTGATACTATAGCTGAAAGAAGGAGATTTTCTAGTGTTTTAATTTGCTCACTGGACTAAAACACCAAAGCAGGAATCCCTTAGAGAAAAATTCACTGTCCCATGAACTCTACTGTTGTAAGATCTCAGATGTAATATGTTTCACAAGATTTAATCAGAAAAATTATAAGTAATCAGTTAAGATTGATTATTAATTTATTTTTAATACTTGACTACATGGATAAATAGGTAAATTATGATAAATTCAAGTACTTAAGCTTTGACATTTTTTAGTAAAATAATAAATTATTAGGAGAGTAGTTTGATAATAGTTCTGCTGTGAGCTGTCCTTTCAGCACCACCATGATGCAAATTTAGCTTTAACCATGGAAAAGAGCTATTTCTAAATCCTTAACCAATAGTTAAGTAGTTGATTAAACAAAAGTGAGGGTAATGCATTCATTTTCTATTTATACGGAAGTGAAAATAGATTTCCTTTTACAAAAATAAAATGGTTAAATTGATATTCAGGTGCTTGAAGTTGCTGTCATATGAAACTGTAAGTCATAAAGACTGTCAGTTTTATTGCAAAAACTAAGAGTTCTTACAGTTTGTGCATGCGAAATAAGCTTGTTTTGCACAAGTCAGCTAATTAAACTGTTAGAGAGAGAGAGAGAGAGAGAGAGAGAGAGAGAGAGAGAGAGAGAGAGGGCACTGTTTAAATAGGCAGTAGATATTGCTCAGTATTTCCACTCAAAACTTCAAATTTCTCTGTGTTGGAACATTTCCTCTCTATAAGCACTGGAAAGGAAGGTCTGCAGCAGAACGTCTGATGCACTGCAGTGCCTTGGCTTAAATGTGCTAGGGAATAGGAGTAGATGGAGGAATGATACCTAGAGAGCAAAATTAAATCAAAATCTACTCTGCTTTTTTAGCTTGGCCAAGCCTCCACTTGACAAAAGAAAGATGAAATGTCCAGGCTTATTGCCAAGGCTAAATATGTGTAAGACTCTAGGCTGACCTTTAAAAATGGTCCTGAAGTAACTGTCCAGTTGTCTTATTGAATGTTTATGTTGACCAGCACCCTTGTGAAATTTAAAGATGTAGTTGAAAAATAATAGCGAAACAGGACTTATATTTGCCCCCTTTTGACATCACAAAGGAAATATATATAATGAACACGTACGAACTCCCTCTTGTGGTGATAATTTTAGCCTTCTTTAGGAAATAATAGGAGAAAGGGTTGATTTTACCCTGGTGTGCTCAGATGAACTGCAGACATCTGAAATCTGATATGTGATTAAAAAAACCATCAAACCTTGGAAAAGGTTTCAAATCCACTGTAGATTTTTGATGGCAACCTAACCTGAAGGATATTTCCTTATTTTGGAACAAAACCTCAAGAGTATCAGAGCAGCATAATGTGCACCTGTGGGGGACAGTGGTGTTAAGATGGGTAGCTTTCCATCACCTCCCCTCCGGTTTTGGTGATTGGAAGTCACTTCAGCCCAAGCACAAATCAGAGCAGTTTCCAGTCACCCCAGCTTTGTTACTTAGGTTTTCTCTGTGCAAGGTAGATCCTCAGCTACCTCTTTAAGATAGGTTATTTTTTCCCCTGGGGTACCACTAGAGCAGCACAAAGAGGACAATCTTTCTGATATTTTAGCAGTCAGGAAAAGAACATCAGTGTGAACCCGCAATAAGTTGTTTTTGCCAAAGATTACTGTGATTTAAAATAAGTTGATTGTGGAAAGAGACTGATGCACAAAGAGTGAAAATGCTCATGTGCATAGGTAGCAATGACAGCAACACTGAATCCTTGGCTCTTCAGCTTTCAGTCCAGGACACATGTGCATATGCAAAACATATACAGTAAACCCTCGATTTAACGGACCTCGATTTAACGGACTTCGGATGCAACGGACAAAATTTCTGAGCAAGTCTGATGCATTCCTGATCCATTTCTGGCGGGCTGGCTGCCGGCTCCCGGCTGCCGCCTGGGTCACAGCAGCAGGCGGACTGGCTGACGGCTCCCGCCCGAGTCCCGCCAGCGGGCGGGCTGCCGGCTCCCACCCAAGTCCCGGAAGCGGGCGGTCTGGCTGCTGGCTCCCGGCTGCCGCCCGGGTCCCAGCAGCAGGCGGGCTGCGGAGCTGCCGCCCCGACCCTGTGGCGGGCGGGCTGCTGCTCCAACAGCTTTTTTTTTTTAATGATTAAATAATGGACTTTTTGATTTAACGGACACCCCCTCACCTGAATTAGTCCGTTAAATGGAGGTTTTACTGTACATATATTGGATACCTTAATTTAAAACTATGTTACAGGAGGCTTTGAGGATGGAGACAAGCTCCGTTAAGCAGGTTCTTTGACAACATTTCTCCAGGAGCAGTCACCATGAATTCTTCTCATTTATGAGCAGCCAATGAATGCAGTATGTAGTGGATCCAATTACAGTCTCAACTGTCTATCTACTACTCAACTGGGCTTGCATCACATTGCCATGAGCCCCATGTGTTTCCACTACAGATACACCACCATGTAAAAAAAACAACTGAGAGCTAAAGAAGTAGGAAAGCTTGTTTTCCTCTTCTAGTTTCTAAATAAAAAGTAGGCATGAGAGAATAAGATATATTAGTTCTACAATCTTGAAGGACGTTGTAACCAAAAACTATCAGTTCAAATAATTAATCCCAGATAATACTTCATTTGTTTAATAAATCATTGAGTTTAAAATGGAAATACCGTATTTTTCGCCCTATAAGACGCACTTTTTCTTCCCCAAAACGGGGGGGGGGGAAAGTTGGTGCGTCTTATAGGGCGAATGCAAAAAAAAAAAAAAAAAAAAAAAAAAAAAGCGCCTCGCTCTCCCGCTGCCGAGGTTCCCCCCTCCCCGCCGGACAAAAAAAAAAAAAAAAAAGCGCCTCGCTCTCCCGTCCCCGCCGCGCGGGCGGGCTGCCGAGAGCGTCCCAGTTCCCCCCTCCCCGCCGCGGGCGCGCTCCCGGCAGCCCGCCCGCGGCGGGGAGGGGGGAACCGGGACGCTCCCGGCAGCCCGCCCGCGCGGCGGGGACGGGAGAGCGAGGCGCTTTTTTTTTTTTTTTTTTTTTTTTCGGATTTTTTATTAAAAAATGAGGGGGCGTCTTATAGGACGGAGCGTCCTATAAGACGAAAAATACGGTAATGTTTTGATAGAAAAAAAGTTTATCAAAACATTTACATATCCAGCACTTAAGGGTGGTTTATTTAATAACAAAATAATTAAGTGCTGTTTTGTCCATATTTAACTGACTTTAACCTTTCACCCAAATAAAACTTGATTACAAATCATTAAGAAAAAAAATCAGTCATCTGGTAAACAAGAAATACATCATTTGTTATTTTCTATGTAATAAAATGTAAAAATTAAGAATCTGAATAAATGTAAATTAACATATACAGTTGCTTAAATAAATGTGTATAGATACAGTGTATTATCATGGTTAGCAAAAAGAATTACCAAATGTAGTGTAAAGTCTATATTTAATTACAAGTATATATTTTTTTCATAATTACCAACTAATGAGAATCACCTCTTAAGGAAAATAACTAAAAAAGAACAAATATAATAAAAATAATTATTTAAATCAGCCTTGCTTGCTCTTTTAAATCATGATTAAAAGATTATTTAAATTAATCCATCATGGCAATAAGTACTCCTGTGTATGCATGACAGCTTTTAAATCATTGTTTCACTACCAGAGTTTTGTTTGTATATCATTACACAGACTAGAGAAACCAAAAGACTGGTTAATAAAAATTCGAATCTTTGTATTATTTCAAAGCCACCTGTATGGGCATTTAATTTAACATAAATATTTCTTTAACATAAATTCCATGAATCTGCATCAATGATGTCAATAACTAATTGTCATAAACCATGAGATGATACCAGGTTTGTGTAATCAGAACAGCAGTAAATTTTGGTCTAAAATTAGTGATCTAAATTATACACAAATACAGTTAAGGAACAGGCTCTTGTATCAATGTCAGATTGAATGCAATCTGAATCCTAATTTGAGAATCTGATTACTCCTTTGATAAAGCTTTTGATAACAAATATAGGTAAAAAATAATTTTAGAAAATGTTTATTTGTTTTAGAGACAATATTTTGGTTGTGACTGATATGCTTTGGCCATTACAAATTAAAAGCACTAATTGGACTCGCACTGTATTTGTTAATATAAATTTAAACAAATTGTTCTGAAGAACATTATACAGTATAGGTTTCAACATAATTTCACTTGTTTCAATAAAATACTTTTTTTGTGTATACCTATAGGCTTGGTTGAATATATATCATTGAAAAAGAACAGGTATGAGAAAGTGTGTCAGTATGAATTAAAATGCATTGAGTGACAGAAAAATACTGAGCTTAGTTCGGAACCTCAAAACCATTGACAGTACATCTTTATGCCCTCCTGTAACTCAAAATTTTAAAGATGAAAATGCTTTAAGACATCTAATGCATGAAAAATGAAATTACTTCAAAGAAAGAAGAGGCAGTGGGGTGATAAAAATCATTGGAAATTTTTCTGGAAAAGCATAGTGCCGATTGTAATATGTATAGTTGTTATAATTAAGGGAAGTGCAAAAAACGTCAACTATGCTCAATTTAATGAATAGAAAATCTGCATCTGAAAAGCTATTCATTGACTTCTCTGCATTTTTTAAAAAAATAAGTGGGACAAATTTCTATAATTTTCCAAAATTGTTTCCCCCACCCCCCAACATTCTATCATCCTACATCTAAAAGTAGCCAAGATTTGCTGCATATGATTTTCTCTGCAGTAAAAATAATGAGCCATAACAATGTATCCCCTAAGGGTGGTTACCTCCAGGGTTTTTAAAGACATGAAGTAAGCATGTCTGCTTACTGTTCCTAACTTGGCACATGGTTCAAAACAGATCGCAACACTCCATACATGTTCAGCAGCAGGAATAGAATAATAGACCCAGTCTAACTTCTCTAGTTGCTAGTAGTGTGTGAGTGCAAAATTCTTCCATGTTGAAGTTATCATCTGCAAAAGCAGACAGCAAGAGAAACTATGCTAATACTGTACATCTGTGATTCACAAGATACCCATTAAGTATCTTCGGATTGTAGGGCTCATGCTTGGTTACAAGTTCACAGCCAAAATTTCAAATCATATTTCAATTATAAGTAAAAAAGCAGCAGCCTATATCACTCCAGTGCTTTAATAGTACTGACATCCCATGGCACATCCATCAGACACTGCTGTGGACATCACAACTGGGCAATCTTCCTCCAAAATTCCTTCTACAGTGTTATACCATGCTAATACTCCAGTAGAAAGTGAAGTATTATATGTCAGTGGCCAATTAATAGAATATTGCTGTGAAATTGCTTCCCTGTCCTATATCCCTGACCCCAGTTTATTGTTTAGAACAGTATATTAATGAGAAAATTTTTACAGACAATCTTTAGTATTTTTTCCTTAGAAAAACTCAGCAACACCATGCAGGTTAATTCCTTCATGACCATCTATTGATATGGCAGAGATGACTCAACAACAATTGTACCAATGACAATTGTACTTTAATTATTAAAGTAAGCTGCTTGATTTGGTGCACTGTGTAACAGGATTTACATTTCCAGTTTGCTGAAGTTTGACATCAGCTCACGAGCAGAGGGAGTCAACAAGTTAGTTAATGAGTCGTTGTCATCTGAAGCCATTTCCCATGATGAAGGAACTCTGCTCATATACAGAGGTATTGCATTTGAAATTATTTCCCGTCATGTGGTAACACAGTATCAAGTAACTAAGGGAATTTCTATAGCCAGGTCTGTCAAATAGAGCTCAAGCAAACAGAGATCTCAGTCTTGATGTAATCAAATAAATACCAATTCATTCAAGAATATTCAGGATTTGGTGGTGTTGAGGCTGCTATTCTGAGTAGCACAACTTGGCTGAAGTTGTGGTCATTGTAGGAGTTAGATGACTAATGCAAGAGACATCTTGCAAAGGTCATGGTTGATGTAAACTAACCATCAATGTCCAATCAAATGAAAATTTTCATTAGTGTCAACACAAATAAAAAGTCTCTGCATATTGAAGTTTACCTGAAATGACTCTCAAAACTAGCCTTCAGATTGATCTGTTTATTTGTAATTTTATTATATTCCCACACTCAGGAACCCTGGGTGCATATCATTCATAACCACCACAGAGCCCTTGTTTCTTTCATATCTTTTAGAGAGTTTGTGAACAATGTCAGGAGAGAACTATTGGCTAGAATTTTTTTTTGACTGTGGAGAAGCTGTTCCAAACAAGGCATATTCCCTAAGGATCTGTAAAGACAAAGATAAAGATCTAGAGAGGCACATCAAATTCATACATCAAATTTGCAATAGTAATACATAATTAAAAGCATTCAGAAAGATCTTTAAAAGTAACCTAGCACCATGAAATTTCTAATTAATTGATAGGTGATAAAATGGTGTTTGAACAACACCGATAAATTTATAATAAAAAACACAGGAATAGCATCTAACTAAGTCATCACTAAAAAAAGGAAGGAAACTATTCCGAGTCCTGCATCTCACAAATGAACCATTCTGAAAAACCTCTGCTAGTATGTATTACTTTCACCTTCAGTAATCAGGACAGTAAGCAGTTTGTCACAAATGTGAAAAATACATGCTCTGTCTACTAATATGCCTAAAGTACAGTTCCTTGTATTAATATTTTATTTTTACCTCTGCAGGTGAAACCATCTGGGAGATGTTTCTTCCACAGTGAAGAAGATCAAGTCATGACCGCTACACTGAAGCTGGAAATATCATTAGACATTAATCTGCCAGTTCCGTTTATGGAGCTTGATTCATCTCAGGAACTCTGGGTGCATGTAGCAGCTGTTGAGTTCATGTCACTAGCAATGCTTATCAAAGACCCTTTTGATTCAAGAAAGAACAGCTAGTTAGGTATATGTGCCAGGTGCAACTGTGCGCTCTTTGCGCTTGCAGACTGATATAGGCTCCATGTCATGTAATGGCAACTATCAATGAATACAGCTTGCTGAAGTAATAGCAGAAGGTTCGCGGAGCAGCATATTTACCATGGCAGCACCTAGTCAAAATTTAGAGTTCTCCATCCTAGGCCTTTCCAAGGCAATAATACCAAGAGGTCAAGGTGATATTAGAGGTGTAAACAAATGTTACATCAGCTTCCAATGAGCTTACAGAGATATTTGCCCTAACAATTGAAGTGCACTATCACTGAGGATTTTGCTGATGTACCTGTGTAGTCATTTCCTATAGACAGGAGCACAATCCAGTAGATACTGATTAATCTGCAAGGTATGGATTAGTGACTACTAGTCCCAGTGGTGCAAACACTGGAGACTACTACCTGACAAATATTTCATTGAATCACCTCAGTGTAGTTTGCAAGAAGCACCTCAGATACCAAAGAAATTCTTAACCACTATTTTGTGTCTCTGGCTTCTCTCTTGAATAAGCAGGAGTCACTTCACCAACTGAAAGCTGCAGGTCACTTGCTAATGGTTGATATAGGTCACATGACCAGAGATGACAAATTTTTGGGTTGAGCATGCCCAATAGTAAAAATAACACAACATAAGGTATGGCCATGAAAGGGTCCAAATCTGGAACATGGGCTGTGGGGATAGACAAGGGAATCATGGGAAGGGAAACAACAGCAATTAGCACGTAGATACCAGTAGGTAGCTACTGAGCATGTGCAGTACTTGGTGAGAGAAAGGTCAGCTAGCTGACTAACTGGCTGACCACAGCTCATCCATACTGGTTACAACTTGTTTTAAGGGTCAGAGTTGTCAATCATAATTCTGAGGTAAAGGCTCGTACTGAGTATGTGTGAATGAGATAATTACTTAAGGGTATATAAGGAAGTCCCAACTGGACAGTATAAAGGTCAGCTGTCATCACACAGAAGTCAGTCAGGAGCCAGAAAGAAGAGAGATCAGCTGTCTAAGAGGACAGAGAGCTACTGGAAAGACTTTGAAGTCTTTCTGAAGAAAGCAGATACAACAGATTTAGGCAAAGTAATATCCTCAGCAGCCACAACATTGAAACAAAAGAACAGAGCGAGAGAAACTGCCAGAAGTGAGCTCCAACTGTAACAGCAAACAGAAAGAGAGCAGCCTGGGAATGAAAACTCCCTGATTCAATGGATAGCATGAGCTTGTCAGTTTTTAAACTACAGTAAACCCTCGATTTTGCGGACCTCGATTTAATGGACTTCGGATTTAACAGACAAAATTTCCGGTCCGTATGTCATATGTGAAAATTAACACCCTGTTAATATTAAAATGCTTTTAACCAAGATTTGCTTATAATTAAATTAACAGGGGTTTTTTTTGTTATTAATTCACTGCTACAGTAGACTCCCGATTATCCGGGCGCGGGTTAACCGGGCTGCGGATTAACCGGGATGTCTAAACGGGTCGGTAGGAGAAGCCCCAAAGTGGCGGCGGGCTCAGCCTTAACCTGCCGCTCCTTTGGGGCTTCTCCCACTGGCCCCTTACAAGCTGGAGTCTCAGCCTGCTGCCAGCCTGCCACCGGGGGAAAGCCCAAAGTGGCAGCAGGCTAAGCGCTCAGCCCGCCGCCACTTTGGGCTCTCTCCCTAGTCTCCTGCCAGCAGGGCCAGCGAGCGACAGAAATTTGGGGGCCCCCTACTCTGATCGTTTGGGGGCCCCCCAGCCCAGCCGCCCCCCCAGCTGACAGCGGCTGGGGGGGGAAGCCCAGCCAGGGGCCCCCCCAGCCCAGCCAGCCCCCCCCCAGCCCAGCCAGCGCTCCCCCCCAGCTGACAGTGGCTGGCGGCAGCGCGAGCCCGGGAGTGGAGTGAGCGCCCTTTCTCCCCCCCCCCCGCACCCTTTCTTTCTCTCCCCCCCCATGCCCTCTCTTTCTCTCCCCCCCGTGCCCTCTCTTTCTCTCCCCTCCCGTGCCCTCTCTTTCTCTCCCCTCCCGTGCCCTCTCTTTCTCTCCCCTCCCGTGCCCTCTCTTTCTCTCCCCCCCGTGCCCTCTCTTTCTCTCCCCCCCCGTGCCCTCTCTTTCTCTCCCCCCCGTGCCCTCTCTTTCTCTCCCCCCCGTGCCCTCTCTTTCTCTCCCCCCCGTGCCCTCTCTTTCTCTCTCCCCCCCGTGCCCTCTCTTTCTCTCTCCCCCCCGCGCCCTCTCTTTCTCTCCCCCCCGCGCCCTCTCTTTCTCTCTCCCCCCCGCGCCCTCTCTTTCTCTCCCCCCCGCGCCCTCTCTTTCTCTCCCCCCCGCGCCCTTTCTTTCTCTCCCCCCCTGCGCCCTTTCTTTCTCTCCCCCCCCGCGCCCTTTCTTTCTCTCCCCCCCCCCGCGCCCTTTCTTTCTCTCCCCCCCCCCGCGCCCTTTCTTTCTCTCCCCCCCCCCGCGCCCTTTCTTTCTCTCCCCCCCCCCGCGCCCTTTCTCTCTCCCCCCCCGCGCCCTTTCTTTCTCTCCCCCCCCCGTGCCCATTCTCCCCCGGACCCGGCGGGGGAAGCCCTACAGTGCTGCGGAGCCTCCCCGCCCTCGCCCTTTTTGCAGGTGGTGGTGCGCCGCTGCCGCCGGCCCTTCCCCGCTCTCCAGGCCCGGTGACAAGGGGGGATGACTACGGGTACTGCTGTGTACAGGGCCCCGGACTTAAGGGGGCCCCCCTAAAGTCTGGGGCCCAGTACAGCTGTACCCGCAGTACCCCCCTGTCGCCAGCCCTGCCTGCCAGCCGTGGTCCTGCTGCCTGCCCCAGTCAGCTCCCGCTGCCAGCCTGGGTTTAGGAAGCACAAGCTGGCAGCGGGAGCTGAGACACACACACACACACACACACACACACCCGCTGACAGGAGACTGCGGGGAAAGTCTAAAGCGGCAGAGAGCTGAGAAGCGGCAGCGGCCAAGCTCTCAGCCCGCTGCTGCTTTAGAGTTTCCTCGCAGGCTCCTGCTAGCTGGGGTCTCATCTCCCGCTGCCAGCCTGGGCTTCCTACACCCAGGCTGGCTGCAAGCTGAGACCCCAGCTGGCAAGGGGCCAGTGAGGGAAACCCCAAAGCAGCGGCAGGTTGAGCGCTCAGCCTGCCGCCACTTTGGGGTTTCCCGCCGCTGGCCCCTTGCCAGCCGGGGTCCTGCCTCCTGCCCCAGTCTGCTCCCACTGTCAGCCTGGGTTCCCTGCACCCCGGCGGTCAGCGGGAGCTGAGTGGGGCAGGTGGCAGGAGCCTGGGGAGAGAGCCCAAAGCGGCGGTGGGCTCAGCACTCAGCCCGCTGCCGCTTTGGGCTTCCCCCCAGGCTCCTGCCAGCCGGGGTCTCAGCCTGCTGCCAGCCTGGGTTTCCTACACCCAGGCTGGAAGCAGGCTGAGACCCCAGTTTGTAAGGGGCCAGTGGGAGAAGCCCCAAAGCAGCAGCAGGCTAAAGCTGAGCCTGCTGACACTTTAGGGCTTCCCCTACCGACCCGTTTAGACATCCCAGTTAATCCGCAGCCCGGTTAACCCGCGCCCAGATAATCGGGAGTCTACTGTATAGAAAACTTTTCTGTGAAATTAAATTTTTCATACATACTGAATTTTAATTACACAAACGTGTCTACATAAGTAAAAACAGGTAAACTAACTAATTTGTCAATTTTTTAACATACACATTCGGAAAATCTACTTTATTATATAATGGACTTTTGGCTTTAACGGACACCCCCTCGCCCAAATTAGTCCGTTATATCAAGGTTTTACTGTATAAGTTTACTGTATATTATTGTATAGTACAGTAGGGATGTGTATACCTGAAATGTGTGTGTTTTTAATTATATTTTACCTATGCAGCATTTAAAGTATAAGTTTTGAATTGCTGTCAGTGCTTTACAGGTTGGCCACCTGTAGCAAAGTGCCTCGCTTAGAATAATTTAAACAGAACACTACAGACACTCCCCAGATTACACAAGACCTGATTGAAGCAAATTCGCACTTATGAAAAAAGTTCCATAAACCAGAAATAGGATTTTCGAGTTGCAGAAATGTTTGCATAACATATAGGTATAAGTTTCCAATTTACTCAAAATTTAAGTTATGCAAGGCTTTCCAGAAAGGAATGATTGCCTAAATCAGGGGGCATCTGTATTGTGTTTTCATCTCTTTAACTTGCAGCAAGGGATCTGTGTCTGATTTTTACTTTTTATTTTTACTGTACTAGGGATTATTAGTTACATTAATAAAATATATTTTTTTTTGGAGAAAAATACTGTCTGTGTCAGTCATTTTATCAGGTCATATCTGGGTCTTTTAGTATTTCCTTAACAAACTCAGAAACTTATACCTCAAAAAGGAGCAATAGGCAGGTCATTCTAAGAATGCCCATGAATCAATATTTGGGGTAACACCTCTAGATGTTATGCAAAGAGCAACCAGGAAAATATTTTGCTAGCATATTGAAGGCCCTTCTGCCCAACACATGTACCACACCCTTAGTTTGTGGAGGATCTTGGTGGAGTGATGAATCACAAGGAGTAAAAAAAAAGAAGAAAAAAAAAAAGAATACCTTACTGGGATCCTGGTCCATGATTAGAGCTCCTAGGTGCTATGGTAATAAAAACAACAACATCCACCTGTGGGTTATTATCGTGGATGATGTTGCCAAATGTTTAGACCCTTAATGAGAAATCATGGCAAATGAATAAAGACAATTTCTTTCCACCCCACTGAATTTACTGTCAGTTTAAGACACTGAATAGGAAGTATAATTAAGTCATGCAAAACAAAATTTCTTGTTTGAAAAATATCTATTGCCTTATGCACATGTCTGGCACAACAAACATGAAAAATATAATTTCAGCAGTTCCTATGCAGTATACTCAATTTGAATAGAGTATCTACCTAACCATCTACTGTATGTTCTTGTATAGCCTCCATATTTAGGGGCATACAATTTCAATGCAATTTAGGGTACAGTAGGGTTCTACTGTAATAGAGTGTATAGTACAATTGGCATTGTATTCCCTATATCACCAGTGGTTCAGTCTAGACAATGTTCAGAACATGCGGTAGGATGGTGTGCATGCCATTTCCAAATCTGTTGTGAAGGCTTCAGCAATGACTGACGATGAATAGTAATAATGTGCTCTATCACCTGATGTGTTCCAAGATCAGAGGTGGGCAAACTACGGCCCACGGGACACATGTGCCCCTCCGACCATTTTTATCTGGCCCTGCAAGCTTGGGCCGGGGAGTGGGGCCACAAGCCACATGGCCCCACGTTCCTGGCCGGGGTGCAGGGCCGAGTGCAGCAAGCCAAGCAGGCCCATGGTCCTGGTCGGGGGCCGGACGGAGCGTGGAAAGCCGTGCGGCCCCAAGTTCCTGGCAGACGGGCGAGGTCAAGCGCGGAAAGCTGCACGGCCCCACGTTCCCAGCAGGGGGGCCAGCCAAGTGCAAGACACACCTCCGCCGCAGGGTCCTGCGCCTGGCTGAGCAGGTAAACCAGTTTGGGGGGGGGTTAGGTGGTGGGGGCTGGGGGTGGTGGTTAAGGTGTGGTAAGGTGTGGGGGGGTTCAGGAGTGTGCAGTCAGGGAACAGATAGCAGGGGGGTTAGATAGGGGGTGCGGTCCTGGGGGGCAATTAGAGTGGGAGGTCTCTGGAGGGGGCGATCAGGAGACAAGGAAGGGGCAGGGTTGGAGGGGTTGGAGTTCTGAGGGGGGTAGTTAAGGGGTGGGAAGTGGGTGGGGGTTGGATGGGGGTGGGGCCTTCCCTACCCAGCCCTCTGCACAATTTTGTAGCCTAGTGTGGCCCTTGGGCCAAAAAAGTTTGCCCACCCCTGTCCTAGATGAAGACCAGAGGACCAGAGTCATATATGTCCAGAAGGCTAGCCACTGATTTACATGAGTATTCCCCCCAACCTTTTTCACTGTAGGTGCTAAACTGAGACTCTGATGTTAACCTGGACTAAACCACATTGTCCTCAATGTGAAATGGTTTGGGAATAGCTGGCTCTTTACTGTGGGTGGCTCCTCAGTCAAATGGTTTATCTGTTTTGTGATCTTTTGCAACAAACACTTCATTAGAAAGCAGGGCCGGAGACAGGAATTTTGGGGCCCCATACGCAGATCGTGCGAGCCCCCCCCCCCGGTCTCCCGCCCCCCCCCCCCTCGGCTGGTCTCCCGCCGCCCACGGGCCCCAACCCCCACATGTGCTCTGGCCGCATGGGCCCCGCATGCGCTCTGGCCGCGTGGCCCGGCCGGGAGAAGCAAAGGGGGGCGGGGGGAGGCTGCTGGGTGCCGGGGGAGGGGGCTGACGAGCGCTGCAGCGGCTGCCCGGAGCCGCGCCTTGCTCACAGGCCCGGCGACAAGGGTGTACAGCAGCGTACCGGGCCCACCCCGGATTTAAGGGCATGAGAAATGGAAAATAGTATTTACTACTGTTGCTACAGACAGATCTACATTTTGTAGTTTACCCCCAATAACATGGCCTATATTAAAGGTATACATACGAAAAAAATGTAATTTTTTTCACATTACAGTGTCATCCATGTGTAACAATATCAGATGTAAATTTAAAATGCTTCTAAAACTTGCTGTGATTTAATGCTAGTTCAAGGCGTTTGAAAATCTTTTTTTTCCTCTGGTAAAGTTTAATTAAAGAGTTATATTAAAACTTCCATGTAAAAGGACAGAGAACTCTATTACTAGAAAATTATGTATAAAGATTAATTGAAGAAAATTATGTATTATGTAATTTTTAAAACAGATCCTGAGAATGCCTACCATATAATAATGCTGAATATACGAGATAAAGCTTGTTTAAATAAATCTACTATTTTACTTGGTGTTACTGTGTTCATTTCTGCACAGTGCAGTGAGGATCACAGGCTCACTTTCTCCAGCTCAAACTTGTGCGTAGGAAGAAGCTGCAAGAACTGCTGACATTCTGGTCAGATCTGTCTAAGAGAGTCTCTGGGAATTGTTGATTGCAATCCAGGCTGTCCAACTGGGGTGTGTATAGGTGTGTGTGTAGTGAGGGTGAGGGGAAGGTACTAAGAAAATTTACAAGTGTAGCTCAAGCTATTTAAAGGAGAGAAGGAGGTGATGAAAGAAAATGGAAAGGTTAAATAAACTTGCACCTTATTTGTAAGAACTACCAAAAAAAAAAAGAATTACAATTACCTTAGGACTACAACAGATTATTAGAATCGCTGTGGATAGCCCACACAAAAATAATCTAAGATGCTAATTTACATAAATTTCAAATGAAAGAAGATAACAATATAAACAATATCCATACAGATAACCACTAGATCTGTAAATAAGAAAAAAAGTCAGTTTAAACTGAATCACAATGCATAAAGCTGCATTACCATACAATAACCTTGTATAGCAGAAATAGATACAGCAGTACTTTTGCATGGGTCATAGAAGTACTCTGAATATGGCACAACATGCCTCAGAATCTGGGCAAAGACAGAAAATGTACCATGGCATAGCAATTCAATTAAAATGTTCAAGGGGTACATTTGAGGTGAAAGACAATGCTTGTTAGCCTTTATATCTCAAGTAATCTGGTTTAGACATGTGGGAAAATTCTAGAGCAATCACAATGGTCTAATCTGTTACAATAACCATTTTCATTAATACTCATTTTTTACTTGTGAGAAGTTGCTGACATAAATTGATGATGAAGCTGCTTTGACCTTCACTGAACCTTAGCAATTCTCATTTGCATTCTCATTTAAACTGTGGTTTTGGTCTCATTTTTTCAAATCTATAATACCATCTGAGTCGTGTCTTTAAAAAGCCTCTTTCAAGAGCAATTAATTCATGTCATTAAAAGGTGTGTTTTATATATATTCTTATTAAAGAAAACATTTTACATCATGGAGGTACCAGATTAAAGTGTATAATGTATGTGGTATTAATAATATAACATTTTGATAAAGAATTTTGTTCTAAGCCAAAAGGAATTAATGGGAAAATGTCATAAAACATAGGATGGTGATGATTTCATTATTGTTAGGGATGCCTGGAAGCTTTTCAGCAAACTTTCTCAAACTGTAGCACTCAAAAGTTAGTATGTATGAATGTCAGAGTATTTTAACATGAACATGAATGTATTTAAAAACTGGATGGCATGACAGAGTTATTTATTATGCCCTGTCCTGTTAAGGTGAAAGGCCTGGGGGTCTTCTCAAGAGATCAAAGGGAAGGTAGCTCTGGTGAGCAGGGGTAGTCCTAGCAAGAGTGTGGAGTGGTGTAGAGATACTCAGCAGTGGCAGGAATTGTGCAAGATGTGCTGGTTTGCTTTTAAGATAATGAATTTAATACAGCTGCAGTTTTAAAACATTTCCTGGTCTGCGAGTGTAACGTAACTCCAAAAGCTTGAATAAAAAGTACATTGTCACGTGTCCATGTGATCACTTTTAGAGTCTGAACAGGATCTTTGTCTCATTCAGAAATCTAGTATCATAATCCAGAACCAGTATGCATTAAAACACATTTTTGAAATAAATATATTGCAACATGCTACATCTATTCTTAGAGGAAAGAAAATATTTTCAAAAAGGAGCACACATCTCCCATCTCCATCCTTACATTCTTAGTTTTTTTCCTATCCCCAGCCCCTCACTGTACATTCTCAAGCCTATCTGACTATGCCAAATCTTTTTAAAAATTTTGCTGCCCTGATGACTGGCTGTGACTTCCCTTCTGGTGTTATCTGGACCGGTGATCTGCAAGGTCACTCCTATCCTTGACTCTGGGAGCCAGCCTTACCCGGCTCTGCTGTGAGAACCCCCACTCCTGGGCTGTTCGTGCACAGCATCTGGCATGTAATCTGCTCCTTGGATTACGCAACTGAATGACACTAGCCAATATCTCCAGCCCCAGACACAATCCCATGAAACTCCATCTTGCAGTGTCCAGTTATGCCCGCTGGACGCTGCAAGCTTATATGAGTTTGTCAATTTAACAAAGATATTGATGTGTACCAGGCTTGTTATCCCAAGGGGTGTCTCTGACACACTTCAAACCAAACTGCTTCAGGTAGAAAAAAAGAAACAAATTATTAACTACAAAAGATAGATTTTAAATGATTATAAATCAAAGCACAAGAAGTCAGATTTGGTCAAATGACATAAAAGCAAAATGCATTCTAAACTCATCTTGACACTTTCAATACCCTCACAAACTTAGATGCTTCTCATCACAGGCTGGTTACTTGCCCTTCAGACAGGCTCTTCTCTTTGAGCAGTCACTTGGTGTGGTGTCTGTAGATGTAGGTGGAAGAGAGAAAGAGTATGGCAAATGTCTCTCCCTTTTATCATGTCCTTTCTCTCCTCCTGGCTTTCCCCTCACTCTTCAGAATAGGTGACCATTACCTCATCATAGTCCCAAATAACCAGAGGAAGGAGGGTGACTCATTTAAGAGTCCAACAGATACTTTTGTTGTTGCCTACCCCACTGTCCTTTGTTCCTGTGAGATTGGGCGCTGATGAGGTGTGAACTGCCTCTCTGTTCTTGGAGAGATTTTTTTCCTGGGCTTGCTTTAAGCAATGAGGATACATTTTCAGCTTCATAATCATATACATGAAATTATAACCTATAACATGACTATAACATTACTGTAGCAATTACTATAACATCAGTATAACAACCATGCTCAGTGCATCATGAGCCTTCCAAAGACAGCCAACATGACAAACTTTGCATTAGACACTACACAATCATTTAATAATGACGAACATAGGAGTGTAGGGTTCCCCCAAGGTACATACTTAATTACCAGTGTGACACAATTTCTTTGGTAGAAGGCACATGGGTTATCTCTGGTGAAGTCATAAATGCTGATATTCTGATTTCTGATACTGTGATAGTATTTCCAAAGGGTACGACAAAAAATCAGCCATATGATAAATCCAGTGCCAATATTTTGGAGCTATTCTCAAGTAGCAGCTGTTTGCCAGATTTTTTTTTCATGTTCATTCTCTTACGCAGTGAGTAATCCAGAGGGTTCTTTCTATAAATTTGGAAGTACTTAAATATACCTAAACCCCACACTTTTTAACTGATTCTTATATCACCACAAGAAGAGTCAACTGACAATAAAAATCTACTTAAGATTTTTTATTATAGCTGTCAGTTCCTGTGATAAACTGAACATTGACAAAAATCAATAAGCCAAAATCAGTTAATCTATACCAGAACATCCTGCAACTATTTTAAGCAGACTCCATAATGTAAAAATGCTGATAAAGTGTTTAAAATGATTGACCCAATTAAGCACATATTACACATACTCAGTAAATCCTAGTACATGATCCAAGGCTGGGGAAAGGGAAAGTGAGGAGGTATATGATCCATGCAAGGGAAAAGTGGATGTAAGTGGTAATAGAATTGCAATACATTGAAAAATATTTTCGAACCGCTAATAAAAGATCACTGTGAGGATGGTCGTTAGTTTTAAACACTGACCTTCTTTGACACTCTTACCTCAATTGCCAAATAAGAAGAGGTAGCAATGTGAGACAGCTGGACAGTGATTCTTGGCATGGGTGTTACCAAGGAGCAATGAAAGGAGCAATAGTTGGGAGCTGGAGAGTTAGACACTGGGGGTATGGTTAGACTGGGGCTTTTTTAGCGCTAAAACCCTTCTTTAGCACTACAATTGCACTGCCAGAACACACTTTCAAGGCACTTTTTGCGCTTTTACTGATGGTTTAAAGCGCTACTGGTAAACCTCAAAATGAGAGGAATAAAGCTTTTAGCGCTGCCGTTTTAGCGCAAGGGTTGCAATGTGCACACCCCTTCCGTTATAGTGAGCCTCCAGCCTCCAGCATCCTGGCCCAGAATTCCAAATTACATCCTCTCTGGCCACCATTTAAAACTTTTCTGTCCATCCTCAGGTGACCCCACGTCAGACCCTCCCCCACAGTCCTTTTGAAATTTGAAAAACCGGCCCGCTACTGCGGGCACGGCTGCCGGGTCCCCTGCCACTGCGGGCGGCAGGGCTGCCGGGTCCCCTGCCGCTGCGGGCGGCAGGACTGCCGGGTCCCCTGCCGCTGCGGGCGGCAGGGCTGCCGGGTCCCCGCTGCTGTCCCGGGTTCCCGCCGCTGCGGGCAGGTCTGCCGGGTCCCCTGCCGCGTCCCCTGCCGCTGCGGGCGGCAGGGCTGCCGGGTCCCCTGCCGCTGCGGGCGGCAGGGCTGCCGGGTCCCCTGCCGCTGCGGGCGGCAGGGCTGCCGGGTCCCCTGCCGCTGTGGGCGGCAGGGTTGCCAGGTCCCCTGCCTCTGTCCCGGGTCCCCGCCGCTGCGGGCAGGGCTGTGGGCGGGCTGCCGCGTCCCCCACCCTCAACCAATTGCCCCCTACCCAGTGGCATCCTGGCCCTATGGTCCCTCCAGGCCAGTATCAGCAGCTGGCTGCTTATTACTACCCACATCTGCCTCCAACCCCCATCCCTTCACCGACCACACCACAGATCCAGCACCCTTACCCACTGAACCAGACCCCTATTAACAGGCAGGGCCGCAGTCCCCAGAATGGGTTGGCAGAGTACACTACTTTGGAGGGCAGTGGAGATTATGGGTCTAGGACATACACCACTATGTAGATGTCCCCTTTCGAACCCCAAGTTCACACTCCTTGCACCCTCGAACACATTTCACACCCTTCCCCCCAAAACTAGTTTCACACCCCTTGCACCCTAAAACACAGATCACACCCTTCCCCCAAAAAAACCAGTTGCACACCCCGTCTTCGCCCACAACAAAGTTCATTATTTTTGAACCATGATGTCAGATTATGAGAAAGCTGTTCAATAAATGAATTCTTTTTAATAAATGGGTTTCTTTATTTGGTGCACACATGTGTGTAGTAGGTACATAAAGGCTACCACCTCATCCGATTAACAGACTGCTATCCCACAACCTCCCTCCCTCCCTCTGCAACTGCCATTAGAACTCGCTTTCAGCCATAAAATGCTCCCTTAAGGCTTCCCTGATCCTTGTACCCTCGCGCTGGGCCTCCCTAATAGGCCTGCTCTCTGGCTGTGCATAGTTGGCCTCCAGTTGCTAAACCTCTGAGGTCCGTGCCACCGTAAAGGCTTTGCCGTTCCGCTCACAGAGATTGTGTAGGGCACAGCATGCAGAAATAACCGCGGGTATACTTCCCTCTGCCATGTCCATCTTGCCATAAAGGCAATGCCATCTGGCTTTCAGGCGCCCAAAGGCTCTTTCCACAGTTATACGACAGTGGCTCAGGCGGTAGTTGAACTTTTCCTGGCTGCTGTCCAGGCTCCCCGTGTAGGGTTTCATGAGCCAGGGCATTAGAGGGTAAGCGGGGTCGCCAAGAATCACAACTGGCATTTCCACTTCCCCCACGGAGATCCTCTGGTCTGGGAAAAATGTGCCTTCCTCCAGCTTCCCGAACAGGCAGCTGTTGCGGAAGATGCGTGCGTCATGCACTCGTCCCGACCAGCCTGCATTAATGTCAGTGAACCACCCACGGTGATCGACAAGCGCCTGAAGAACCATAGAGAAGTACCCCTTTCGGTTAATGTACTGGTCAGCTAGGTGTTCGGGGGCGATAATAGGAATATGGGTCCCATCGATCGCACCACAGCAGTTAGGGAACCCCATCTGCTCAAACCCAGCCACAATCTCACGTACGTCGCCAAGGCGTAGCAGAAGGCGATTAATGGCCTTGCACACTTCCATCAGCACAACTCCAATGGTAGACTTCCCCACCCCAAAGTGGTTGCCAACAGATCAGTAGTTCTCTGGGGTGGCAAGCTTCCAGAGTGCTATAGCCACCCGCTTCTCCACTGGGATGACAGGTCTCAGTCTGGTGTCCTGGCGCTGCAGGACGGGGGCAAGTTCTTCACACAGTCCCATGAAAGTGGCTTTTCTCATGCGAAAGTTTTGCAGCCACTGCTCATCGTCCCACACCTGCAACACGATGTGATCCCACCAGTCAGTACTCATTTCCCGTGCCCAGAAGCGGCGTTCCATGGTTGTGAGCATGTCAGTTAAAGCAATGAGCACTGTAATGTCCAATTTCTTCCTTGGCTCCACTTCGAGATCATCTTCGGATTCATCACTACTTTCCGTTTGGCTTTCAAGAATAAACTGTGCCACGCAGACAGTTGTGCTGGCAACACTCGCCAGCATGGTCCGCAGCAGTTCTTGATCCATTTCAGCAGAGGGGAAACGGGCAGTGGAGCCTAGAGAAATGCTGGAACACTTCAGAAACAGCGCAGGAGTTGGCCGGAAAATAAAGGGAGTGCTGGGATATAAAAGAAAGCATCACGGGAGTTTGAACCGGATGCAGAACGGCCGCAATAAACGCCCCCTTCCCCACAAGGCACTGTGCCAGATTTCAGAAGAGGTGCTCTGTGGGATACCTGTCTTATTGCGGTACTCTCAGTACTGCAAGAAGCGCTGATAATTTGTTCAGTCTTTACCGCTAGAGGGCTTCAATATGCACACCCTCTAGCGCAATACCTGTAGCGCTAAATAGGGAAGCGCTATAAACAATAGCGCTACACCCTGTAGTCTAATCATACCCTGGAGGAAAGGGAGAGAGCTGGACTAATGGGGCAGAAGTGGGTAGACAGGAATTAACTAGATCTGTGTGGCCAGGTAGTGGAGAGCAAAGAGAAACAGCTAGAGGAAGAACTGATGAAGATCTTGCGGGAAAGATACAATAGCTGAACCTGCATTGGAGGAACACAGGCCAGCTGGGAGTAGCTCTAACTGTGAGCCAGTTGTGGAGAGTAGGAGCTAGAGAGCACACATACAAGCCAGCTGGAATAAGCTGCATGGCAGCTGGTGGAAGAAGCTGAAGTTTGGAGAAGTGTCAAGCCAAGGAGAGTAGCTGAGAAAATTTTTGGGAGAAGCTTATTTCTTAATGGTTTTGTATAATGCCAAAACAAGCATTGGCCTCATTTTCCCCAGCCAACCAGTATTTGTTGCAGTAGGAAATGAAACCAGTAAATTCCCAACTCTTTTGAGTGATTCACTTTAAACAGAGCTCCATGCGCGCACAAATACTATGCATCAGCCTTGCATGCAATTCTCAGCTTTAGTTTTCTTAAGGAACAAAATAGCTGATGATGGCAAAAACAAACACACCACTTCCATATGTGTACAAGCTTTAGTTTATTCCTTCTGTTTATTCCTCTGCTGCAGACAGACAATCATGTTTTGTTAACAATACAAATGGTTATTCCTGGAGGTGTACCATCTCAGAGTCTAGTCAAACAGGAAAAGACAGGTCAGTTCCCTCACTCTCTCCAGTTAACACCCACAACTTTTCTCCAGTTGACTTCAGCTGGCCAACAACAGTCTGCATTGTAATATATCCCAGACACCTAGGGATTTCTCAATAGCTTCTCCTACCAAAGTTAACCCACTGTGTCTTTCTGAGCAGTCCCATTTTCTTAGCACTTTCAACACATGCCCTAGAAGTCAAACATTTTCTATATTTCAATCAAATACCTAGTATAAAAAGGATGATTTTTTAAAATGCCAATGTTTGCTATCCTAGTAAGGCCCAGAACACCATTGAAGTGACACATTTGAGATGCCTACAAGGTTTTGTTAGGAACAGATTTACATTTCCACATACAGAACTAACTATCTACTCATTAATATCAGACCCTTCACTGAGATATACAAGTATTCTCCATATTCCTATTTTTGTGCCTTCTGGTTTAGATTTGCACTCTTTCACACCAACAGGGTGACAGCTCCAACCCAGGCTACTGCAACAAACCAAAAAGGAAACAAAAGGAGACTAAGCCTTGAAGTTAAGGACCTTAAGACTCAGTTTAAGATACGAGTTTATGGACTGCTCTAACTGCAGATAAATTGAAGGGGACCAGATAGGAAAAAGCTGGGATTCCTAGAGAGATTGAACCAAGAGAGGTGACAAGGCTCCACAGATTTAGAACTCTTGGACAGAAACAGGAAGTAGGCAAGGAGGGGAATGGGCTTCAATCAAATAAAACCCATAGTGGAGAGAATGAGTTCTCTTTCTTCACATCACAATATAAACACAAAAAACAAAAATAAATTAACAAAATAAACTTGGCACCAATAATCTCTCAACCCCTTTGCTTTTCTGCTGCATCTCTTCCCTCAAACATAATCTTCAGCTGTATTGTACTTGATCGATGGTCTGGTCTTTGGGGTAGGGACCTGTCTTCTAACATGTTAGCAATACATAAAAATACTATTAGCTAATGAACAGCTAAGTCTACGTTTTATAGAAAATAATACTAATTGCACTCACTGCGTATTAGACTTGTGTAAGCTTAATCAACTTCATTTCTTCCTATCCATATGACAGCCCGGGCTTTGGGTTGAAAATTAAAATAAAATTTTGAAAAAAACTTGTATCCAAAGAATTAAAATATGTCACGGGATCTGGGGCCATAACAAAACATGTCATTTTCTTCAGAGCTTAGTTTAAAACAACAACAACAAAAATTAGTGAAGCTTTGGGTAATCAGAACACCACTACAGATCACTTTCTTCTAACCACTGCAAGTCACCCTGCATAGTGAACAGATTTTTCCAGATATAGTAGTTCCATAAAAGTTAATGAAACAATAAGAATTAGCGGTCAAAGTGCTTCTTAAGCACCTAAGCATAAAAAACGTTTTGTCTCTCCTCCTTCCCAATGAGAACATACATGAAACTGTGTACATTTCCATCAACTGCATGTATTAAATTTTATATCCTTTTGTTTGTTTGAAGTTGTCATAAGTATGAAGTGCCTTAGAATTACTGTTTTGCCTATAAAGAGTTAACCTGAACAGGAGAGGGGATGACGCAAGAGTTTGAACTCCTCGAGACAAAGGAGGGAGTTTTTACTTTCACTTCTCTCCAGGGCTCTCAGCCTGTCTACATCTTTTCTTCTCTCTCCAGCTATGGAGAAATGATTCATCGCCTACTCATCTTTAATTAAGTTTTAAGTTAGACTAACAGTAAGTAGAGTTGTTGATTGTATAAGTTTGTAATTGATCTGTGGTGTCCTTAATCTCATCGGGGGAGAAATCCTAGGACGGGTTAAGGAGTTAAGACTAGAAAATTGAGTATCTGTGAAGTCTGTTTAAGTTGTATATTTTTTTCTCTTTTCTTTATTAAACTTTTTTTGTTATAAGAAGGGTCTGATTATTTCCCTTGGAGTTGTACTAGCTTTGGATCTGGCAGCTCACGGACAGTGAGGGTCTGTGTGCTTGAATCTCTCCCAGGTAGCAAGGGAGGAGGGGTGGAGTGGAGTCTGTGTTCTTTATCTCTCCCAGGTGGTAAGAGATAGGGGGTGTTACTATAGGGGGCTTTAATGTGCCCCCACACCATGGTTTTGGAATAATCACATTAATGGTGGCAGCGGGTCCCAAGCCCCAGCTGGAGAAGTTTGGGTTTTGGGGGAAAAGATTTAACCTAAGCTGGTAGATAAGCTTGGAGTCTGATTGTCTTGCATGAGAGACCCCCACATTTTTACCCTAGAGTTTAGAGTGGGGGAAGGGTTATCTCTTACAGAAGTGTTTTGTTATTTTTTAATATAGCGGTGCATGAAGCCAATATATTCTGCAAACTACAAATGGAATTGACTTCTCATATACCAATGCACTGGAAATGTGTCCGTCTCAAATGTGTCATGTGCACCTGTGAGGCAGCTAGGTACTGCCTGGCCCTAAGTTAGTTAAATGAAAACCTTCAACTATAGTTGACAGGAACATCTCTGAGAAGTAGGGAAGCCAGCAACATGAAAAGATTTAGAAGCAAATTATTCTAATAGACATATTTTTCCAGTCTAACCTCAAGGAATGCATTTCTATACCTCAGCTTCCCCTTTCAAAACTTCCAGAACTAACACCAATTTCTCAGAATACTAAGCATCTTTGCCTCAAGTATCATTTATTGAGCATCACCAGAGTGTTTGATGCTCTACAAACATAAGACATTTCCCATGCCAAGAAGCTTCCAGTCTTATTCAGGCATATTTTTCTGAGGTGGAAAATTTCCAAATAGTATTAATATTAAAGTGTGTTCCCAATGCCACAGCCAAAATCATTTAAACATAAATCTCAGTTACAAGGATATTTTAACACAAAATTGAGTGTAGTCAATTTGGGTATGAATGATTGTTCTCCAACATGGAAATAAGACATCTTCATATTTAGGTGAACATGAACACACTCACCTTGGCTAAATAACCTTGTTTTTAGTCTGACCTGTAGGAAATGTGTTTGTCAGATTAGATGAGTTTTAATTCTGTTTGCCAATTAGAGTGGGCACTTACTATTTTTATTCCATTTATGAGCATTGACTTCACACTTCATAAAAATTGCATCATGATAATAAAGTGAAACAACAAATATTTTGTGCAGTATCTTAGAAAACAAAAATGCTAAGTGAGAGAGAGATGTTGATAATGTTTCATAAGTTTCCCTACTTGCTTTGGGTGGTTCATATTAGGTTGCCTAACTTTTTTTTTTTTTCAGAAGTACTGAGCATCCACCAGTCCAAGTGAATTCAACAGGAGTTGAATTCTGACCAGCTGTGGAATCAGATTTTATATTTCTCAGACTGGATACTCAAAGTTAGACTTCTCGTTTCTGTACACGTGACTATGATATTTATAATACCACTGGACTTCAGGTTGTAGGCATCAATAAGAAAGTGCCAATTGAGAGAGGCAAAATTATACCTTTTGTGGAAGAGATTAAGAAATCTACTTTGGAGGCAGAAACTTAATGTTCTATAATCACCTGCTTTTGATATATATCCATATACAACGGTTAAATAATTTTTTGTATTGAACCATGATGCTACATAATCGATCACCTATAATGAACGTAAACCATTTAAGTTAGTATAAGCAGATGGCTGATAATACTAAAGGCAACTTGGAAAAATGAGTCTGTGCACCAGATACCCTGAACAACATTCATAGTGGTTTTATTGAAGTGTTCACAGGTAGTGGGAGGGATCTTCATTGATAATATTCCCATTAAACATATAAATGTGGGTCACTGAATTGAAATTACCATGGTGAATATCAGTATTTGCAGTATGTAGACAAGCCATATGAGGTTGGCACATAACTTTACTCTTAAATATGAGACTGATGTGCATGTTAGAATGATGATATATGTATACGGGATGATCTTAATTCAGAAAAGGACAGAACATTAATCACATGAATAAGTCACATGGGACTGAAGCTAAGCATGTGTTTAAGTGCTGTCCTGAATCACAGTCTCAGAACACAGTCTTTTGAATACATCCATGAGATTAGATTCAGTCCATTGAATGTTTTATTTTGAACCCCTTAGTATTTCATGATTAGATTTGGAAGCATAGGTATAAATGTGGCAGAGATTTTGATCATCAAGTTACCATGTGCATACACATTGAAGGTATTTCTCCAGTCATGGTGGCATGTATATTACAGACAGTGTATGCTCAGCTAGCATGGGTAGCAGGGTAGACAGTGAGGTGAGTAGAGAGCCTTACAAGCCTGAGTGCTACGATATTATACCCTACACAGATTTTTATATGCCCAAGCAGTGCTTCTCATGTCTACACTGCTAAGTTTAACAGTGTAGGGTCTGTAACCTGTCCACTGCAGTGAAATGTTCCACCTGTGGGAAAGGCTCTGGCAGTGGGGAACTCTAAGCTCCCCACTGCCAGAATTGTTTCCTGCTGCTGGAGCCTTTCACTATGATGTGTAGATATACATGGCAGTGATATGTGTGGACCCAGCTTGCTTTCACTGCAGTGAGTAGCTACACACACACTGCCTGTACTCTAAATGCTGTCGTAAGTTAGAATAGCTCTTACTTTACATGTAGTAAATATTTAGGACTGCTATGACAGGATGTTGCTTATTAAGAATACTAAATGGTTCTAATAACCTCTTAAATGGGGGGAGTGGGAGCGACTTCATCTCATGTCTCTGCCTAGATGAAGTAAGTTAGACATTAGTTCATTTAGTTATTACATATGCCAATAGTAAATAATATAACAGCCATTTATTTGAAAAAGACTTGTGCAATTTTTTAATATAGTGAGTGAATAGGGCCACTCAACCCTATAATATGCTTTTTTTCTATCCTTCACTACTAGGGAAACTGTAGCACAATCTATCATCATATTTTAACATACAAAGAGACTGATTTTATTAGTGTTGTCTGTTACAAGTATTCCTTTATGCATCCCAAGTAATCATAGTGTATAACGGTAGGCAAAATTTCATGTAGTAGGCAATAGCTTTTTGCTTGTATTTTGGATCATCTTCAGGATGAACCAAAAATATTCATCATTTTTAACCTGGTATGAATAATAGTTTAATGGGTATAAATAGTATGGTAATTAATACAGTTATTTTGACCTTGACAAAAAGATAAATACTTTTCACGGTAGTAGTGAGAGTATTGCCTCTGCATATTTACCCTTGTAGGATGTACTTCCCAGCTCCAGCATTTCAGTAGCCTTCTGGAAAGCAGTGCTGTTGCTTCCTTGTGGAACTGAAAGTTTGGAGCAGAGGTTATAAAAGGCACTTATGATCCAAAATGCCTCTGTTCCTTCTGCTAAACCCAAGAGTCCTATGAGACAAATGTGAATATGCAGATGCACAACTCTCAGAGAACCAGTTACTATGGTAACAGTTTCTTCTTCAATGTAGCCTCTACATATTTGCACTTGGGGCAGTTTAGCTAGCAGTAGAACCTGTAAGAAGGTGGGCTGATGAGCTCAGTAAGCAAAGACTACTTTCTCAAGGTACGCATCAGATCGAGATTCCAAATAGAGAGTAGCACTGGATAAATGATTGTACATAAACACCAGACAGTCGTTCTGACAGTTTCTATAATGGAAACTTCATGGCCTAGGCCTATTAGTGTGAGCTCCAAGACCCTGACACCCAAGATAATATATCATAAAACATGGCTCAATACACATAGACAAACACTGAAAGGCAAGGACATTTCCTTTACACTGATCTCCAAAGGCTACAAAAAGTCTTATTAACCCCCTAAACATGTTAATATTGCTAAAATAAAAATCTCAAAGCCCTCTTGATATCTAGTGTACAAAAACTAGTTTTCTGCCAGAGGAGAATTTAGATTTGGAAAGAACACAGGGAGATTAATGGTCTGACTCAGATGGAACTAAGACACTATTTTGGGTATAAATTGGGATGAAGACACAGGATAACTCTGTTCCTATGAAATACAGTAAAAGGAGGATCAGTCATTAAAGTCTGCAATTCCTTCACTCTTCTTGCAGATAGAATTGTAATTTAAAGTGCTACCCTTAGCAACAGGAGGAATGTGAAGCACTCTCCCAAGGACTCAAGCAGAGAGTCCATTAACTTGATCAGCACTAGATTAAGGTCTCATGATGGAATTGGTTTTCTGACTGGTGAGATGTTAATTGGGCCTCAGAGTAATGGAATGGTGGGATGACTGAAATCAGAACACTATCTGTTGACAGATAATATGCTAAATATCAGACAATTGCACCCTTGTGGGAAACAAGGAAAAGCTGATATTTTAAATGCAATAAACGGTTTAATATAGATGCAGATCAGAAAAACAGATTATCTGCTTCCCAAAGAAAATGAGAACAAATGTTAGTAATATTTCAGCTAATCAAGACTATCTAAACATCAGCAGAATCTTTTGCACTTCCACAGATCGCATTAAGTCTAAAGCACTCAAGGAATGTTTATGGATGACACAAAGCTGGGAGGTATTGCCAATACAGAGAAGGAACAGGATAACATACAGGAAGATCTAGATGACTTCGTAAACTGGAGTAATAGGATGAAAATTAATAGTGAAAAGTGCAAGGTCATGCATTTAGGGGTTAATAACAATAATTTTAGTTATAAGCTGGGGACACATAAATTGGAAGTAATGGAGGAGGAGAAGGACCTCAGAGTATTGGTTGACCACAGGATGACTCTGAGCTGCCAACGTGATATGGCCATGAAAAAAGCTAATGCGGCCTTGGGATGTATCAGGCGAGGTATTTGCAGTAGAGAAAATGAGGTGTTAGTACCATTATACAAGGCACCGGTGAGACCTCATCTGGAAAACTGTGTGCAGTTCTGGTCTCCCATGTTTAAGAAGGATGAATTCAAACTGGAACAGGTACAGAGAAGGGCTACTTGGATGATCCAAGGAATGCCTTATGAAAGGAGACTCAAAGAACTTGCCTTGTTTAGTCTAACCAAAAGAAGGCTGGGGGGAGATATGATTTCTCTCTATAAATATATCACAGGGATAAATACCAGGGAAGGATAGGAATTATTTAAGATCAGTACCAATGTGGGAACAAGAACAAATGGATATAATCTGGTCAGCAGGAAGTTTAAATTGGAAATTAGACAAAGTTTTCTAACCATCAGAGAAGTAAAGTTCTGGAACAGCCTTTCAGAAGGAGCAGTGGGGGCAAAAGACCTATCTGGCTTCAAGACTAAGTTTGATGAGTTTATGAAGGAGATGGTATGATGGGATAGCCTAATTTTGGCAATTAATTAATTTATGACTATTAGTGGTAAATATGCCCAAGGGCCTGTGATGGGATGTTGGATGGGATGGGATCTGAGTTACAACAGAAAATTCTTTCCTGGGTGTCTGGTTGGTGAGTCATGCATAGGGTTTAGCTGATCACCATATTTGGAGTTGGGAAGGAATTTTCCTCCAGGGCAGATTGGCAGAGGCCCTGGAGGTTTTTCGCCTTCCTCTGCAGCATGGGGCACGATTCACTTGCTGGAGGATTCTCTACACCAGGGGTAGGCAACCTATGGCACGGGTACCAAAGACAGCATGCGAGCTGATTTTCAGTGGTACTCACACTGCCTGCATCCTGGCCACTGGTCTGGGGAGTTTTAAATGAGGCTTCTTAAACATTTAAAAAACCTTATTTACTTTACGTACAACAATAGTTTAGTATATATTAAAGACTTATAGAAAGAGACCTTCTAAAAACAGGAAAATGTATTACTGGCACATGAAACCTTAAATTAGAGTGAATAAACGAAGACTCAGCACACCACTTCTGAAAGGTTGCTGACCCCTACTCTACACCTTGAATTCTTTAAACTAGGGGTCTCCAAACTTTATGAGTTGAGGACCATATTAGATTTTTGAAGGGGCTTCGTGGGCCGAAGCGACTGTGGCAAAAAATTAACATATGCAAACTACAAACTACAAAATATTTGTGAATACATTAAAAATGTCACATTAGTTTTCTATATTTTATACAAATACACATTCAAAAATAAAGAAATGTTATTTTAGGATTAGTGAGAAGTATGTACTGATGTTTTTCTGACAAAATTGCACTTAACTGTGGTTCAAAATTAGTGTTCCCTATCATCAAAATTGATTGTAAATGCTCATCAGACAAGGCCAATCTGTGGTTGGATTTCACATATTTCATCATCGAAAAAGTTTTTTCACACAGGTAAGTGGTGCCAAACACTGACATTAATCCACGAGCAAATCCCAGACATTTTTACAGTTTTTCAAATTCCCCCCAACACTACTTATAACTCAAAACTCCAGACATATGAAAACCCTACCCCAGGGCCTGCAGACAGGGCCCCTGCCACACACAAAATGGCAGCTCCCCCAGCACACACAAAATGGTGACTCACTCCCCCCTCCACAGAGCCCCCCCCCCCCGGCCACACACAAAATGGCGACTCGCCACCCACCCACCCACCCACAAAATGGCGGCTCGCAGGGACTTCTGAAGAGGGAGAGGGTGCCCCTCCCTTCCTGCCACACAGAGACCACAACAGAGTCGGCCAGGGGTAAGAGAAGGAAAGGAGGACACCCCCCAAAGCCAAGCTACCCCACTCTCCCCTCAGTCCGGTGGAGAGAAATATCGGACATAGATTTATTTTTAGCACAGACCAAAAATCCGGACATATCCGGCAGAATCCGGACAGGTCCGGCAAAATAAGTAGCTGTTCCTTGCCCAGCCTCCTGCTGCAACCCTGCCCCCGTCATGCCCCAGCCGTGCTATCCCCCGGCCCCTCCTTCCCCCCCCCGGCCAACCAGCGCTGTGCTTTCCCCCGGTCCCCCTCGCTCCCCCCCTGCTATGGTATCCCCCGGCCCCCTCTTCGCCTCCTCCAGCACCCAGTGCCGTGCTATCCCCTCCCTCCCCCCCGCCGACTAGCACGGTGGTATCCCCCGGCCCCCTCTTCGCCTCCCCCGGCAACCAGTGCCGTGCTATCCTCCGCCCCCCCTCCGCCGACTAGCACCATGGTATCCCCCGGCCGCCCCACTGACCAACGCCGGGCTATTACCCGCCCCCCCTTTCACCCCTCCGACCAGCGCAGCGCCATCCCCCCCACCCGCCGATCAGAGCCGCCCATCTTTCCCCACCACCACCACTGCTGCACCATCCCCCGGCCCCCCGCTTTCCCTCCCCCCGCCGCGCCATCCCCCGGCCCCCCGCCTTCCCTCCCCCTGCCGCACCATCCCCCGGCCCCCGCTTTCCCTCCCCCGCCGCGCCATCCCCCCGGCCCCTCACCAACCGCAGGGACACTCACCTCTTTACTCCTCCACTGCTGGAAGCTGTAGGAGGGCTTCTAGCAGGCGTGTAGGGGTGTGACCCACCCCCTGCACTCCTCCCCCTGCTGCTACGAGTGAGTCCTTTTGCTTCTACAGCCCCTGCCACGCCCCCAGATTTGCTTTTTTCAACCTCCTGCAGCTACTAGACACGGGAGTGTTCGCCAAGTGCTGGCTCTGCTGGCAGGCCACAGAAATCAAGCTCGTGGGCCAGATCCGGCCTGCGGGCCGTAGTTTGTAGAGCCCTGCTTTAAACCATGATTTGAAGACTTCAATATCGCAGGCATAGGTTAGGGGTCTATTACACGAGTGGGTTGCTGAGATTTTGTGGCCTGAATTGTGAAGGAGGTCAGACTAGATGATCATAATGGTCCCTTCTGACCTTAAAGTCTATGGGTTTAAGTCTATGAATGTCTAAACTGCAGTTTAAAAACCCATAGCTGGCACATGCCAGCTGACTCAGGCTTGCAAAGCTTGGGCTAAGGGACTATTTAATTGCGGAATAGATGTTTGGGCTAAAGCTGCATCCCGAGCTATGTGACCCTCCCACCTTGCAGAGTCCTAGAGCTCTGGCTCCAATCCAATCCCAAACATCTAAAACACAATTAAACGGACCCTTAGCCCAAGCCTCATGAACTAGAGTCAGCTGGCAAGGGACAGCCACATATTTTTAATTTCACTGTAGACTTACCCTCTGTGTCCTGGGAGCCAAGTCACAGGTAGAGCACCTCCAGATAAGGATCAAGAATCAAGCTTTCTAAGATAGCAAATTTGATGAGTACAGGAAACTGAGACTCTCATGAGAAAGTTGATCTCTAAAATAATACTACATGGCCAATGCTGGAGCAACCAGTAATGCTCGAGCAACCAGTAATGCTCAGGCTCTCTCTTGATAACTCTTTCTGCTCAGTAGTATGATTAAACAAATGGTGGGAAAGTATAAGATGACTCTTTGCTCCTGTACAATAGGAACAAGTCTGCAATGATGTCTGTCCAACTGCTCTGGAAAAGAACAGAAGGAACTTCTTGCTGCTGCTTGTCACAAAGAGGACAAGGGACATCACCACAGAAAACCCCTCATGCCTGAAGGCAGCTGAAAGCATCACCAAAGCATCCTTCAAGAGAAGATCCATTTGACTCCAAGTAGATAGCCTTGTGTTGAACCAATTTTCTTGGCACGAAGTAAGCTCCTCTGAGAAGGAAATATCCAACACTGACGTGTTCCAGTGAAACAAATCTCTTTAGGGAGGAAGTTTTTGGCACTAGCACACCAATAGTTACTTGTGCAGTGTGATGGGGTTCGACTCACCACTGTGGCACCTCCTTCTGGCTGTTCTGGGGATTAGCTCTGTATGCCAATGTACCTTCTTCTGGTGTTGTCTCACCATCATCACTTCTACTCCAGGACCCAAGTCACTCCCAGGATCATGGTGTCCTCTTCATCACATAGCGCTCTGGCTGTGTCACGCTCTATGTTCCTCCTTCTGGGGGACGGCATCACAGTCCCTCAGCCCAGCCACTTCCTCAAATGGTGAGTGGGGCATGGAGGACCCAGTCCTGCCCACTACTCTGGTTCCTGGCCCAAGGACCCTGTAGATGGCCACCGCTTTCTGCATCCCCTTCAACTCTTGTGTACATTTTCCTGGGCCACTTCCCCGCGACCCCAGCAGACCTTTGCCCTTACCTCACGGCCTCAGCCTGCAGATCCCTGGCTAACCAGGAGCTGCCTTTAGGTCCCTGGGTCTCTACCTGCAGCACTGTTATGCCCAGGATGCTTTCTGTCCTCCACCTCCAAGGCAGTCATTCCTCCTCCCCTCTCAAGCTCCAGGGAGTGACTGAAGCGGTTTTGTTCTCCAGCCCTTCTTACATGGACAAGCTCAGCCCTGATTGGCTGCTCCTTGCAGCCCCTCGCTAATTGGCTGCCTCCTGCACAGCCTCCCTAGGGCTCTATTAACCCCGATGGGCCATTGTAGGGCAGACACCCCATCACATTTAAATCAGATTTTTGAGAGATCTCAGGAGTTGCCAAAACTGATGATTCTTAGAGGCAAGTGCCATAGACATTACTGAAACTGTGGGACCAGAAGGCTCACTCCTCAGAGCAGATGTTCTTTATGACAGTGAGGCCTCAAGGCACATAGAAGATCTAGGCTCCACAAGCATCAACTTCAGTCTTCCTAACAGAGTTCCTGTCTTTGAAACCAAAGGCTGTTGGCTCAGGCCCTTCACTGTCAGATGGTTAATCAGATATCTAATTCAGGGACCAAGTTTCTAAGGCCTCTTTGATGTGGAAGGTATGGCACACATACCAGTGCTTCACATGTGTGAAGCAGAGCCACAATCTGGAGAATGTGTGTCCTCTCAGCAGTATTAAGACCAATTATGTGCATCCACCTTCTGCAATTCACAGGGACATGATGCACTCCACATAAGTCTACAGTTATGAGAAAAAGACTCTGCAGACACATGACCAAGATGTCCAAGGAAACCTAGGCACAGATTTTTTAAAAAGATTTAAAATTCACAAAGACATGACTACCTAATTCTGAGTTTTGGATAAAAATCCACAGAAAACATTTCCCCCCCTAAAAGTTTGTGCCATACCATGTAGAATGTTTAAAACATATGCCTCTACATTAAAACATTATTCAAAATGTATCAGTGTTAAGTTAAAATTCTGATATATGTCTACATAGAGCTGTTCTGCCTGCATTCTGCCTTTTCTGATTTGCACAGTCAACTATCCATGGACAGTAAGTCTTGGAGACTTGCTGTGCTTGAGTACACACGTTATTGCTGAAATTCAATTATTTTTTCCTACTTGGCAATCGCCTCATGGTTTTGTAAAAAATTGGCTACATAATTTTGCCATTTATGTCTTTCAGATGCTTCCTAATATAGCTTCTGCTGAAAACTGCTGAATTATTTCCTTCACTCAAAAACTGTTGACAACCTTTAATCATGCAGTGTCAATTTCCACATTTTCCCTCCCAAAACGCAGAATTCTATAGGCAGGACTATTCTCTCATTTTACATGTAGCTGCTTTCATATTATCAACAAGTGGGGCTTTACTCAGCTACTAATTGATAAAAATACAAAATCCAGAAACTCTATCAGCTGTTTCTTAGTTCTGACATAATTTTTATATTATGTTCTTTCTTATGAGGTTGCTCAGAAGTGCCACCTTTAAGAGCCAGTGCCAAGCCTGCAACACCAAAGAAGACAGCATTGGCTAACTGCATGGGTGGAGATTTACCACACAGTTGTTTGGGTCACGCTTTTGATTCCTTTGAATAACATAATTGTGAGTTTTGGTGGTGGACCAAACAAGGTTACTGTGGCAACAAGAGTAAATCAGACCCACTCCACTGTTGATTAAGGGTAAAATCAGTGTGGAAGGAAGTGTAAAGTTTGCAATCCATCCCTAGGGTTGTTTGGAGATTGAGGTCTACGGGGAGATGTCAGTAAATCAGTCAATTGCCTGAAACCACTATGGCTTATTGCTAAAAGCAGCCAAGTCACAGCCTCAGCTTGACCAAGGCCGGGGCTGGCTCCTGGAACCAGCAAATCAAGCACGTGCTTGGGGCGGCACATTTTCAGGGGCGGCATTCTGGCCATCTTTTTATTTATTTATTGCTTTGGGTGGCAAAAGCCTAGAGCTGGCCCTGGCAGCAGCAGCGTGTCATGTACACAGGGCGCCCTGGGGTCGCTGCAGTTCGCGCCGCGGGGATGCAGCGCCCACACTTTGTGGCTGGGCCAGGCAGACTCTGAGCAGGGGACACTAGGGCTACTATGGGGCGCATGGAGCCACCTGCAGGTGCTGCAGGGCGGCTGCCCCCCAGCACCGCAGCTGGGGCTGGGTGAAGTGGTCTGAGCCGCCCAGGGGCTGTGTCAGGGTGGCCAGAAGCAGCAGCAGCAGCACAGCCTTAGAGGGCAGAGCGCTGCCGTGTGGGGCCCACGTCCCGCTCTCCGGGGCTCTGCTCTCTTTGGGGCTGCCCTGCCCTGGCTCCTCAGGCCCCTCCTGGGGCAGTCCCCCTGGCTCTGCCCTCCTGGGTCCCGGCCGGTCCTGGAGGCGGGAGCCCCGGCTGGAGGTACCGTGGGCTTAGGTGCAGCAAGGGAGCCCTGCTGCTTATCCCAACCCTACCAGCGCCGGACTGGCAAGAGGAGAGGGGGGAGTGGGCTTAATCAGCACTGGTGGAGGGGGCTTAATCAGCACTGGTGGAGGGGAGTCCAGGGCTGGGGTGGCAGGGTGTGCGGGTGGGGGAGGGCACTGGTGGGGGCGGGGTGAAAGCCCAGGGCTGGGGGAGGAGGGGAAGCCAATTTTTTTTTTTGCTTGTGCTGGCAAAAAGCCTAGAGGCAGCCTTGACCAAGGCAGGAGGGGACGGGGGTTTTGGATGCCACATAAAGGGCAGCTTGACCCAGTGTTGAAGTTGCTGATACGTGCATTTTACAAGAACAGGTTGTTCCCCAGGAATATCTATTGGGACCTCAAGGCTGCAAACTCTGAGAACATCTCACATCTGGCTAATCAATAATGAGAAGGAACTTTTTTCTTGGCCATTGCTTAACAAGTTTTCTTTAAGGAACATGTCATTGTGTTACTAATGTGTAAACAAGGGGGGGGGAGTTTGAGGTAGTTGGACTTTTCTAGACTCTCCGTCTGGATACATTTTGCAGTTCCCAGCAGGAGATGGGCTGCTGCCTGCCACTCGAGAGCCACACTCAGCTTCGGCAATTATCGAGGGTTGGGGGTGTTTTACTAACCTGTTGCAGATGTGCGTACGTACTTGAGACTAAGTAAAATGTAGCTTTAAGTGAAAGCACTTCTGTGTTGTCCTGTTTGTACCAGGCCATCTATCAGCCGGACAGCTGTGTCTCCCCTGATTTATTTCCTGCCACCACCTCGCACAGAGTAAAAGTTACCAAGTTACCAGGCTAGTTGAAAGAACCCCGGGTAACAGAGGTTATGTAACATCTTGTAGATTAGACATCAAGACACCCAATACCTTATGCTGATAAAGTGGGAACATTAATCTGTGGGAGTGCATATGCTATAGTATCACAGCTACCAGACTGAGTAGAACTGCATTCCTGTTCAGACGATAATCCGGTTATAACCCTCCTGTTGAATTAGTACTAAAAGGAGAGAGAGAGAACTAACATTAAAGAGCTAGCATTACATCTCTGTCTCCTACTGCTCTTGGAGATATCTTGTTTAAGTTTCAGTTGAAGTTTCAGCATTCCCAAATAACATTTGTTCGTCCTCAGTAGAGATACACATCTATTTTGAATTATTTTGAAATTGTTAGAACATGTATTATGTTGACAGATGCATTTAGTGAAGTTTATAAATTAAAATGAGCACTTAATTTTCAATGTTTCACAGGCTCTTGTTTAATATTTGGTAGGAGAGCTTCTTTTTTAAAAAAATTAATTTGTTATACAAAATATTGCAGTAACAGCAATGTGTTGAATACAGAATAAAATTTTAAAATAAGATTTCTCTGCTCAAATATATAATGTGATGGGGTGTGTACACCACACATGCGCCAGAAAGGTTAGTGTGGGCCTGAGAAGCCAATTAAAATACCAGTCTGCATCTGGGGAGGGATAGGGAGAGGAACAGGCTGGTTTAACTGAAGATTAAGCCTATTTTGAGGGCACTCGGGAACGAACTATAAATTGAGGCAATTTAGAGAAAAAACTGAGAGAATTTGCAGTCACTTTATGGGACTAGGGAAAGACAGCAGGAGGAATCCCAGGAGGGAGGGTAAGCCTGGATAGAGACAGACCAGAAGAGAAGCAAAGCAGCCACTTGGAGTGGAGTAGGCTTCAGTGGTAAGCCCTGATAAAAGGTCATAACCCAGACTTCCAGCAGAGAGCCCTGGGAGGTGTTTAGTGGAGGAACAACAAGGGTTGTTTAAGAGTTATGAAAAGCCAACCTGAAGAGGGCAGAAGTTGGTTTAAGTTTGTATCTTCAGTTTGGGTCTGTTAGGGGATTCCAGGGAAGGGTTAAACTAGAGAGGCTGCGGGGGAAAAGGCCTCAAAGGTTGAATAGGAAGAGAACCCAGAGAGGCAGCAGTGAGGAGCTGGATGAAGTAGTCTTTAGCTGCTGTTTATAGGTCCCGGGGCTGGAACCCAGTGTAATAGGAGGGTCTGGGTTCCCCTACCAGCCACTGATTTAGCAGTGTCAGGTTGGGGAATGGAACAAAGATGACAGAGTCCCGAGAAAAGGGAAAGCGCACATCAGGCTAAAAGGTGGGGCCAAATACTTAATGCGAGGTCTTGGACTTCGGTTTCTTGGACTTTCTGTTACTCTGAAGGGGTGGACTTAAATTATGATCTGGCTGGAAGACCAAATTACAGGAAGAGATGGCCCACCAGAGGATTAGAGTGGCTGTTGACAAAGGGTGCCAGATGAGGACAGAAGTCTTATGCCATACCTGACCACGAGACGGCACTTTAGCAGTGACTCAACCCTTTCACAAAACTTATCATGCTATAGAATAGTTGGGGAAAATGTATCATGGAGTCGTAACCAATGTTTTGTTATGCATAAATATGCAGCTCTAAATTGCATTTTGTTGACAGCTTTGCAGTCTACATTTTTAATAGTATTTATAGCTTTGGGAAATAATTTACATCATTAAAACCTGCTAATGACAAAACAATTATATGAGGATGTATTTTCTGAGATCACCAATACTGAGCGCGAGCTCAGAGGTGGGAATACTTCCGGATTAGACACTTCCAGGCAAATAGTCTTCAGTAAAAGCCAAAAATAAACTTACACAAATAATTGGTTGGAATTTGTTAACAATACTGTCTGTTACAGCTTTCCCCCTATTCCATTTTGTTTCTTACAGCTGTCCCCTTACTCCATTTTGTTTTTGTTCTCCTGTGGCCGCCCCTCCCTGGCTGTTAAGTTGTTTACCAGGGCCACTGCCCTTCTCAAAGGGAGGGCCCCTTAAGTTGTTTACCAAGAGCCATTGCCCTTCTCAAAGGGATGGCCACTTGTGCTGCGTGCTAAGTGGGACAACTGCCCTGTTCAAAGGGTTGGTCCTGTTATCACCTTGTTAAACCTGGGCTCGGTGTAGGGTAGGCAATGTCCAAAGCTGTAAGACCTAATGTGTTTTTGAGATCCTGGGCATGAGTCATAGACCTCATGTGCTTTTGAGTCCTGAGGTGGAACTCACGCCTATGGTCCAGGACTCTGCCCAGGCATGTCTCTATGCTCACCTGCAGTTTTTCCCTGTAACTCCTCCCCTGTGACAGAAGGAGCCTATCAGGATTACTGGCGGGGAAACTGCCTGAGTTTGCCTTTAAGAACAGGCATTTTTGAAACAAACATCAGAAAGGTTCCGGCATTGCTACCTGGTCTGATCAGCCAGGGGTTCTGGGGGGTCCTTTCTCCGCTCTCGTTTTATTTTTGAGCATACCCCCGTTTTTAACACCCCCCCCCACGAAGAACGAATTGCTGCCTGAGAGACCTCCTGATTATCAAGACCGTGCCGAGCCCTCCTTGCTTCTTCTGATGCTGTTGCTGCTTCTGCCTTTGCCTTCGCTGCTGCCTTGGGGACTGGTGAGAATCCCTCTGTGAAACTTTCTATACTTAATTACTTTAGCTGCTGGCTCTGTTTCCCCAACACACAGACTCTTAAACTCCTTGGTCTGTGTCTTAAAACCTCTCTTAGACTTAAACTAAACCTTGGTCTGTGTCTTAAAACCTCTCTTAGACTTAAACTAAACCTTGGTCTGTGTCTTAAAACCTCTCTTAGACTTAAACTAAACCTTGGTCTGTGTCTTAAAACCTCTCTTAAACTCCTTGGTCTGTGTCTTAAAACCTCTCTTAGATTTAAACTAAACCTTGGTCTGTGTCTTAAAACCTCTCTTAAACTCCTTGGTCTGTATCTGTAATCTGTTTCTTGCTTTGCAGCACCTTTGCTGCTAGAAATAAGCCTGTGCCTTCCTGGACTGTACCTGGGCACACACCACCCTGCCCTCTGAAACTACCCCTAGTATAAGGTGCACCCATTAGGTTAGATTTTGTCTTTTAGTCTAGATAAGTTGTAATTTCATTTTGCATAGCTGTAGTTAAGTTAGGTTTAGGAAATTGCTTGCATTGTACCCTGTAAGTTAGCCTTAAAGAATTGTTGCATTGTGTTTTGTTACTTGCTAATTTGTGTAGTTTTGGTTAAGTTAAATCATAGATAAGATTTTGCTGTGTTTTGTATAATTGTCTCTCTGCTGTTTAAACTTGCAGCCTGTCTGTTCTGTGTCTCCCTGAGTTTAAATCTCCCTCCACCACGTGCTCCTCTTCCCCCATCCCCCAACCTTACTTATCTACCACTCTCTCTCTCTCTCTCCCTCTCTGCTGTTTCAACTTACAGCCTGTCTTCTCTCTCTCTCTTTCTAGCATAAAACCCCATTGGTTACCCCTTTCTCTCTAACACACCTCACATTTTACATTTACATTTTTACCTAAAATGGTTATTTAACACATTTTACCCATACTGTTAGTTGGTTATATGCTGCTGTGACACACTCTTTACATAGAAATTGTTAGCTACCTGTTACATTTATACTTCAGTGTTAATTGGTTACCAACTGTATTGTAACCCACTGTAATGTACCCCACTATTGAAACCCCCTATCCCATTTACTAAAAGAAACCCCTCCCCAATTGTCTACTTTAACAAACCCCATACCCCTCACTATTAAATTTTCCCTGTTTTTGCATTTTCTTAATAAAGTTTATTTTGCACCCCACCTGTGTGGTAATTGCTCCCCAAGATCCCATATACCTGCTGGCAGGGACAAATACCTATAAAGTACATATTATATATATCTATATATATAAAAGTCAAGTGGTGTATGTATGTATGTATGTATGACTGCGAACTCGTCCCGCACCGTTTGAGCCAGAGACTTGAAATTTGGTACAGTTAGAGGTCTTGGGGTCCGGATGGTCATAAGGGTCGAAAATATTTCGAATCTCACCTCTGACACCCCCCAGGGGTGAAAGTCTTTAAGGGCCAATCACATCGGCTGGGCAGCTAGGTGGTGATGATGTCATAATACCCCCTCCAACAGACACCGCACTCGCTCAGCTCACTGCCCCTCCCTCCTCCAACAGAACCCCAGAAATCCCTCAGTTCTCTGCCCCTCCCCCCTCCCAACGGAACCCCGGAATCCATCAGCCCTGTGCCCCCCCCCCTGCAAAGGTCCCCGGAATCCCTCAGCTCTGGGCCCACTCCTCGCCTGCAATGGATCCGAGTTGGGTTTGGTGGGACGGTAAGTGAGGTGGGGGTGTCGGGTTCGGTCGGGGGGTGAGGTGGGGGTGTTGGGTTTGCTTGGGGGGGTGAGGTGGGGGTGTCTGGTTTGGTTGAGGGGTAAGTGAGCCGGGGGGTGTTGGGGTTGGTCAGGGGGTGTCAGCTGTCTGCCCCCTCCCCACCTCCGACTGACCCAAGCAGCGCCGGGCACTTATGCTAGTATATATATATACATACACACACTCAGAAAAATGAATTGAGAGTAATTTCTGTAGAATAACATTTTCATTCAAAGAAAAAAACTCAGACTTTAAGGTCAGAAGGGGCCATCATGATAATTTGATTTTACCTCCTGCATATTGCAAGCCACAAAACCTCACCCACCCACTCCTGTAATAGAGCCATAACCTTTTTTTACTGAAGTCCTGAAATCATGGTATAAAGACTTCAAGTTACAGAGAATCCACCATTTACAACAGTTTAAACCTGCAAGTGACCCATGCCCCAAGCTGAAGAGGAAGGCAAAAACAAACAAACAAAACAAAAATACAGGGTCTCTGCCAATCTGACCTGGTGGAAAATCCCTTCCCAACTCCAAATATGGTGATCAGTTAGACCCTGAGCATGTTGGCAAGACCCAGCAGTCAGATACCCGAGAAAAAATTCTTCATAGTAATTCAGAGCCCTCCCCATCTAGTGTCCTATCATGCCATTGGAGATATTTGCTGCTAGCAGTGGCAAAACAGCTACATGCCATTGTAGGCAGTCCTATCATACCATCCTCTCCATAAACTTAGCAAGATCAGTATTTTTTGCCCCCCACTGCTCCACTTCAGATCTTCACTCCTCTGATGATTAGAAACCATAGTCTAATTTCAAGCCTAAACTTGTTGAGTTTACTGGTCTACAACAATTCGTTTCCTCATGCTACACAATGTCGTATTTTAACATGAAAATGTTGAGATACGTTGAATGAAATTCAAGGTCTTGGTTCTCATTTTCAAAGACCTCCATGGTCTTGATCCAGAATATTTAAAAGACTGCCTAATACTCGGAGACAAAGACAGTGGTCAACAGCTACAATCCTCTGGTTCAACGGATCCCTCAACAATAAGAGTAAAGCTCATCTGTGAGAGACAGAATTTGCTTCACGGCCAGTCAGAGACTGTGGCATTTACTCCCTGAGAAACTAAGGAGCATCTAAGGACAAACCTCGCCACTTTCTGTCCCAAGTGCAAGGCACATTTCTTTGACCCTACCTTCTCTAACACACACATAACAGCGGGTATTTTAATTTTAAAAAATAAAATAAAATCCCTACCAAAAACAAGAGATTCCACTGCACATGCTTCTCACTCAGCATAGAGGATGCGAGAACACATGACAAATGCATTGTCATGTTGCTTAATGCACTACTACAGGAAGGCACACAGATACTGTAGTGATGGACACAGTAGAAGAAGCTATATAAAATAAAATAGATTTGAGGCTGCCTGCTTCAAAGCACTTGAGAGATATGAGGCACCCTCGATTTCCACACACTTTCAGGAGAGTTAAGTATACTCTGCACCTCACAGGAGTGCTCCAGCACTTTGCAGGACCAATGGGTAAAGGCCCACCAGACGTTCTGGGGCTGGGCCCAATTCTCCCTGCTCTCATAGTCAGTTGAATTCAGGAGTAATTCCACTGAAGTCAACACAGCACAACAGAGTATTATAGGAATGTGAATTTACTAAGGAAGCCAAACAACTTTCACATGAGGGTGCTCTTAGAGGAAAGGATTAGGACTAATCATACTAAGTCTTTGTTATACTGAGGAAAAAATCATAAAAGGATGACTTCAGTTAATAAATCAACCATTATGTTGGCAAAAGTAAAACTAAAGCTTATAAAGTAAGTATTGTTTTTACATAATACATCTATTTTGCCACTAAATAGATTTATCTGACAGGATTTAATGATCCCCAAAACTGCTGCAGTATATTCTTCTAATATTTTTTGACTCAGGGCTGAGTTTTAATAGCATGTGGAAGACAGCATAGCAGCCAATGACCCAAAGTACCGCAAGCTCATTTTCTGCTTAAGGACTTTTGGGGCACGCTTCACATAGCACAAGCACGTTGGTCATGCAACACTTAGGTATCCCCTATTTGTGTCATCCTCAAAGACAGACCTTGATACTTAAGGACATTTCACTTTATGAGGAAATAAATAAATACATACATACATAATCATAATAGAAATTTCAGTGATCTAGTCTAATCCTGAACTTCCCCAAATACACTATGCATTAATGTACCTAATCCAGAAATTGGAAAATGTCACTAATATTTATTTAATTCATTTAATTGCCTATTAAGAGTTAGCATACTCTAAGAAGCTTATTTAAGGTAATAATTTTGGTATAAAAATTCTTATTAGAAAAGGGTAAGAATGGGGATTTTAAATCTAAACAGAGGGGGAGAGACATATTAGACCTAAGATCCCTCGAAGCAAACTGCAGCTTTAATTTTGGTTCTGTGTTACTCCCAAATCCTAAGAGTATAACTTCCTAATATCTGTTCATTCAGTCAATAGAAATCTCATGAGAACATCTACCAAGGTTTCAGTATTATCTAACTGAAGACAATCACAGGATTTGATTGAATGTCAAACCCTAAATCTAACCTCAATGTGAATATTGTTCTGAACTGGTAATACACTGTTATGGGCTGAGTTAAACCTCATTCAAACTAATATGTGAAAGCACTTGTAACTCAAGATAGTTGTAAGAATCACTTTAGGGGCCACACCTAGAACAATAGTTCTAATAGTTTGCCCAGAAATTAGCACCATTGGGTGCGTGGTTCCACTAGGTATTGTGCCTAAGGGCTAGTAGTGGTATGTGGGCATGTGTGAGTGTGAGTGTGAGTGTGTGTGTGTGTTTGAGAGAGAGAGAGAGAGAAATCACACAGAAACAAAAAACAGACGAGAGCGAGAGAGAGCGCTCTAGAGGAAATGCTTTTGGGTCTGTTGGCTAAAGAAGCTTGGGGCTCTACGCTAAGAAACTGCTCCTTTTGTTTTTGGTTCCTCCTGTGTTCAAATAAGATGGACTTTGTATATTCCCTGTAAACAAACAAGATTACATCAGGGAATATACCAGACTCCATCAATTTCTACTTCCAAATAGAACATCAGCAGGGCCCTAAAATTTTACTAGCTACTTGGGTCTAAAGGGGGCTACACTATCATCTCCTTAGACCAAACCTAATTTTTATGAAAGTTTTGACCACCATTGAATTTTTTGAAAGCCCATTTTGCTTATATATTTCAGTTAAATATTAACTTTATCTAGATGCATTATAGTAAATTTGAATGTTCCTTATTTTAATAAATGTAGAGAGAGAAATATATCAATTAATATGGTCTTCTTTAAAATATCATTTAAAAGAAAAGTTGAAACAAAGCTCATTTCCAGCAGTTCATACCAAATATGGAAAGGAAATTTCTGTCTGTAGCACTAAAAATCAGTACAACCCCTAGCAATTGTTGGGGGTAGGGAGTGGAGGGTAAAATAAATATAATGGATTTCAGGAAGGCAGACTTCAGCAAACCCAGGGAATTGGTAGGTAAGATCCCATGAGAAGCAATCTAAGGGGAAAAACAGTTCAAGAGAGTTGGCTGTTTTTCAAAGAGACACTAAGGGCACAAGAGCAAATTATCCCACTTTTAGGAAAGATAGGAAGTACAGAAGGAGACTGCCCTGGCTTAACCAGGAGATCTTCAATGACCTGAAGAAGAAAAAAAGTCCCACAAAAACGGGGAATCTAGGCCAAATTACAAAGATTAATATAATCAACTAGCGAAAATACCCGGCGTTGCTCGGGACAGTCGGAGGTGGGGAGGGGGCAGACAGCTGAGTGAGTGCGGGGTCGGTTGGATGGGGGCAGAGAGCAAACCTGACACCCCCACCTCACCCCCCCCGACCAAACCTGACACCCCCACCTCACTTACCCCTCGACCAACCCCGACTCACATTTTCACCCCCCCACACCCAAACCCAACACCCCCACGTCTCCCGCCTACCAACCTCAACACCCCCTGACCAACATCCACACCTCACCCCCCCGTAGACCAAACCTGACACACCCACCTCACTTCCTCCCCCAACCAAACCCAACACCCCCACCTTGCCCCCCCACCAAACCCAATACCCCCTGACCAACCCCAACCCCCACACCTCAGCCCTCACCCACTCAGACACCTTCCCAACCCCCCCCCCAGACCAAACCCAACACCCCCGGCTCACTTACCCCCCCGACCAAACCCGACACCCCGGGCTCACTTACCTCCCGACCAAACCCGCCACCCCCACCTCACTTACCTCCCGACCAAACCCGACACCCCCACCTCAACCCCCGACCAAACCCGACACCCCCACCTCAACCCCCGACCAAACCCGACACCCCCACCTCAACCCCCGACCAAACCCGACACCCCCACCTCAACCCCCGACCAAACCCGACACCCCACCTCAACCCCCGACCAAACCCAACACCCCCACCTCACTTACCCTCCGACCAAACCCGATACCCCCACCTCACTTACCCTCCGACCAAACCCAACTCGGGTCCGTTGGAGGCGGGAGAGACCTGAGGAATTCTGGGGTCCGTCGGAGGTGGGAGGGGGCAGAGAGCTGAGGGATTCCGGGGTTCCGTCGGAGGGGGGAGGGGGCAGAGAGCTGAGGGATTCCGGGGTTCCATTGGAGGGGGGAGGGGGCAGAGAGCTGAGCGAGTGGGGTGTCTGTTGGAGGGGGTATTATGACATCATAACTATGTCACAGAGAACAGCAGCTGCCCAGCTGATGTGATTGGCCTTTAAAGAATTTCACCCCTGGGGGGCGTCAGAGGTGAGATTTGAAAAAATTTCGACCCTTACGGTCATTAGGACCCCAAGACCTCTAACTGTACCAAATTTCAAGTCTCTAGCTCAAACGGTGTGGAAGGAGTAAGCTTACGTACATACATACATACATACATATACCATTTTATATAGATAGATAGATTAACACAAGTATGTAAAATTAGAAAGTCCAACGCACAAAATGAGATTAAACTGGTAAGAGACCTAAAGGGTAACAAGAAACAGTCTACAAATATATTAGAAGCAAGAGGAAGACCAAGGACAGGGTAGGCCCATTGCTCAATGGGAGTGGGAAAGGAAACATTAACAGAAAATGTGGAAATGGCAAAAGTGTCAAATGACTTTTTTGTTTCAGTTTTCACAAAAAAGTTTAGCAGCAATTGGACATCTAACTTAATAAATGCCAGAGAAAATGAGGTAGATCAAAGGCTAAAATTGGGAAAGAACAAGTTAAAAATTATTTAGCCAAGTTAGATGTGTTCAAGTCAGCAAGGCCTGATTAAATACCTCCTAGAATGCTCAAGGAACTGACTGAGGAGATATCTGAGCCAATAACCACTAGCTTCAAAAAGTCATGGAAGAGGGAGAGATTCCAAAAGATTTGAAAAGGGCAAATACAGTGCCCATCTATAAAAAAAGGAATACAAATAACTCTGGGAATTACTTAACTTCAGTACCTTGAAAGATAATGGAGCAAATAATTAAGAAATCACTTTGCAGACATCTAGAAGATAATAAGGTGATAAGTAATAGTGAGCATGGATTTGTCATGTCCAACCAACCTAATAGCTTTCTTTGACAGCACAACAAGGTTTATGGATTGTGGGGAAGGGGGACGTTTGAGGAGGAAGTGGTGAGCACTTCAATAAAGCTTTTAATACTGTCTTGCATGACATTTTCATAAACAAACTAGGGAAATACAACCTAGATGGACTACTATAAGGTGGGTGCATGACTGGTCGGAAAACCATTCCCAGAGAGTAGTTATCAGTGGTTCATAGTCAAGCTGAAAGGGCATATACAGTAGGCTCCCATATGGATCAGTTCTGGGTCCAGTTTTGTTCAACATCTCCATCAGTGATTTAGATAATGGCATACAGAGTATACTTATAAAGTTTGTGAATGATACCAAACTGGAATATTTTGTCTAGTTCTGGATGCCATATTTCAGGAAAGATGTGGACAAAGTGGAGAAAGTCCACAGAAAAGCAACAGAAACTATTAAAAGTCTAAAAAACATGACCTATGAGGGAGGATTGAAAAAAAAATTGTTTAAGTCTGGAGAAGAGAAGACTGAGGGGAGCATGATAAGTTTTCATGTACATAAAAGACTGTTACAAGGAGGAGGGATAAAAATTGTTCTAATTAACCTCTGAGGATAGGACAAGAAACAATGGGCTTAAAGTGCAGTAAGGGAGGTTCCTAAACGTCAGGGTGATTAAGCACTGGAATAAATTGCCTAATCAGATTGCAGAATCTCAATCATTGGAGATTTTTAAGAGCAGGTTAGACAAACACCTGTCAGGGATGATCTAGATAATACTTAGTCCTGCCATGACTGCAGGGAACTGGACTAGAAGACCTCTTGCAGTATTGTCCAGTCCTATGAATCTATGATTCTATGAATAAAACATACAGTATATCTGGCGTTCTATGCCCTTTCAAGATAAATACAAAGAAAGTGACATGGTGTTAAATATAACTAACACTTTATTTCTTGTTTTAGTGTTAATTGTAATAAAAAGGGAATTATTCTTTGCAGCAGTTTGTATACTGAAACCAAGTCCTGCTTTGGGGGATATTAATGGCTGCATAATTAGCAGTGTTAGTTTTATATGGACTATTGTAATTAACTGGCTGGCACATATAGTACCACTAAGTTAATCACTGCTCTTTACTGGACGTAATGAGAATTCTTCAGGTATATATTATGAGTCCTTACAGTGCTATCAGTGGACTCTGCCATCTTCCTATTGCTTCCTGGGTGGCCTCTCCTGGGGTCTTTGAGGCTTGTGAAATTCCATATTAGGAGGGATCATAGTAGCCAGAGACACCGCCTCCTCCAGGTTCTCATGAACATTTGAGTGACATCAGGAATTGGCTTGACCCATGATATACAGAGGGCAATGGACGATAGAAATCCTTCACCTCCCCTCCGTTGGCTCTCTAATAGCACGTAGTTCTCTAACATCTGGGAGGTTTACTTTGGTGTCGTTTGAAGTAGCCATATGTTTGACTCTTCTTTCCCGCTCAAACTATTGCTCTATCATCTCAAATGCACTGAACTTGTGTACAACTGCTCTTTTAAGGACGCTTCCTCTAATTTTGTTCTAGAACCTGATTTACAGTCCTTACACGCTTCCAAAACTGTTCTTCCCAAGACTGCTAATGATTCATATATTATCAGGCCAGAAGGGACCACTGTTGGACTAATCTGACTTTCCGTAGAACACAGACCGTAGAACTTCCCTGAATTAAGTCCTATTCGAACTAGAGCATATTTTTTAGAAAATGATGACTACAGACCTCAGTGCCTGTAATGGGGTCTACAAACTCCATACTGACCTTAGATAGAGGGGGTGTCATAAGTATGGAGGGTGCCTTGCCTGGGTGGGACTATGTTTTCTAACAGAGTGTGCCTTGCCTGGGTGGGGCTTGTTATCTGAGTCAGGTAACGTAGGAGTTTCCCTGCCATGGGGCGGGGAGGAGCCTCGAGCCCATGAAGAAGGGAGGAGCAAAACAGTCAGTTCCATCTTGGCTGGTCCCTAGGGAGGAGGCAAAAGCCAGGGAGTTCCATCTTGGCTGGTCTCCAGGGAGGAGGCCAGGGCCAGGGGAGTTCCATCTTGGTTGTCCATGAGGCAGGGAGCTTGCCAGGCAAGGGTCCAGGAGTATGTCTCTAGCTATGGAGATAACTCAGCTTTTCTTCTCTTATACTTCTACTTAGCTAATGTGAGTATTACCATTTGATTCTTCTATTAAGCCGTGCCTTTTGGGGTGTTCTTTCCTTTTCAGAACAAAGTGGGGAACCCCAAATGTAAAGTGTCTGTATCTCTGCTTTAACCTTTTTCTTTATTACATTTTCTAGTTATAAAACCGTCTGGTTTATTTCCCTTAGGGTTTTTCTCTGCTTCCAGTTGGGAAGGGGGAAGGGAAGGGAATAGGAACCAGGGCAGCTAGGGGCCTAGCTGGAGTGTGAAGACTGTCTCCCCCTACCATCAGATTAGACGGGGGAGGGAGGAAGCAGTCTCCAGGTGTCTGCCTCTCAGGTACAGAGAGAAAGGGGTGGGGGAAGTCTGCCTTCAGCCGGGGAGGGTGAAGGACAGAAAGCAGCCTCCAGGTATCTGACTTTGAATCCCAGGAAGGGGTAAAAAGTTAGGGTCTGGCTCTCAGGTTGAGAGAGACAGGGTTAAGGGAAGTCTGCCTTCAGCTGGTCAGGGTGAAGGGAAGCAGTCAGGGTTAGGGGAAGATTGGGGGCCCCTCCAAGGTTTTGGAAGTATACCCTATTGGTGGCAGCAACTGGTGACCCCAAGAACCCCAACTGGCAAAGTGGGGTGTGGGGGGGGGGGAAAGGACTTGTTGGTCTGGCATAGAAGAGGCCCAACCTTTGTACTCAGGAGCATAGAGGCTGGGGGTAACCCCTCTTACAGGGGGAAAGAGAACCTCTCCTGTATATAAGCAAGCAGCTTGATTACATCCCCATGCAGCTTTCAGAGCTGCCAATCATGGAGACAGGAGCACACAGCTGCAAAAAAATCCAGGAAATAAGGTCAGCTACAAAGGAGGGAGTACAGAGAAGGAAGAGGAGGCAGACGGATCTGGGACAGTAAAGGGAAGACAGCCCTGCACCAGGCTGCCTCCAAGAAAGTAACCAAGAGACTGAAGTAGACTGCAATCCCTGAAATTAAAGAACTACTAAAATTAATTAGAGGTGAAAATCTGGGTATTGACCTGATTGAAGACAAGTTAAGGAAGGTCAGCCAATAGACACTGAGGCCTCTCAAAGGATCACGCCAAGAGGCCATGGCAATGCCTATATTTCATCTTCATTTTCCATGTCCAAGCATGAGAAATTCATACGTGAGAAAGAAATATAAGCTAACATGCCTTGCCTAGCTATTACTTACTATTTGTGATGGTTAGAGACTGATATAGAATTAGATGGAGGGAAGAAAACGCTGACTGGCCCCAGATTTGAAAGCATCTTTGGTCCCCATTGGTCCCTTTGGTCAGGTTCTTTTAGCTTCTTAACCTCTTACAGGTAAGAAGGAATTCTAGGCTACTTTATGGTTATGACAGGCCCATTTTTTCTTCTTCCTCTAAACCCTATCTCAAAGGGATCTTATCAGCATTGGCTTTGTGAACCCTTAGTATAAAGACGGGAGTCAAACTAAAAAACTCAGTTTGTCTTTCTTGCATATTTTCATGGATGTACAACCATTAATTAAAATATAACATGCCTAAACCAAGTCTTGATCTTTCTTCCCCATTTCTCTATTATGGTGGACAGTACCACCAACCTTACTTTTGCTCAAGCCTATAATCTTGGTTTCTCCTGCGACTTGGCTCTCTGTTGAGCCATATATCTAGATAGTATCTGTGTCTTGCCATGTTTTCTTGACCTTTCCTTTTCACCCACAATGGATTAATTCCCAATCTGTGATCATTTGCTCATTACCCACACTGATGCCTATAACTTCAACTACCTTCCCCACTGCACAAACCCATTAAAAATGCTGCTGCTAAAAATAGTTAGGCCAGCTTGCCTGACATACTATGTCATCCCCTTCCTTAAGTATACCTCTTCCGCTGCTATTTGAAACAGCAGTATGCAAAGCGCACTATGGACCTTTCAGTGTAAAGCAGCAGGGTCAGTCAGTTAGCAACACAATAGAGTGCTATATATTGACACCACAGCTGGTCACACACTAACTCTCCATACAGATAAACCCAATTGCCTCCTAAATGGTTAAGTGTGGCAAAACGGGACACAGGGGGCTACATCACTTAAACATTTTGGAAAACTTTACTTTGGTCTGAAAAGCTCCCAGATTTGCAAATCCATTGCAGAGCTCCTGTTAGATTTATGGCTACTTGCCTTTCTCTTTCATGATAACTAAACTCATTTATTTTGGCTAAATTCACCACCACACCCACCTAAAGCACCCTTCTTAAGCAGTCTGGTGTCATGTATTAAAGCAGTTGATTAAATTGGTGCTAAATTGTGGTAGACAGGTTGGACGAAGTGCCTCATAAGATTAAGATTTGATATTGCTGGGTGAAATATTGCCATGGAGTGCAGCAAAAAAAGAAATTGGGGTTAGGATTACTGAAATGGGAAGATAAATAAACATTGATTTCATTTTAAATAAGTCAGTTTTTCATAATGATGAGACTGGATGGGGCCATTTTCATTTTAAATGAATGTGTTAATCATTGGGGGATTTGTCTGCTAGGACAAGGAGGCAGTTTATGTTGTTTAGATATGTCACTAAGATGTACCTGCAACGGGTTGAGATCACAGAAACCCCTTAGGAGCTGCCACCCGAAGTACCAAGGCTACTCCTGCCTCAGTTTTCCTGCCCAAACAGCTTAGGACCTCAGTACCCTGCCAGGTCTGAGCCACATCCCCTAACAGCTGTGGGCTTTCCTGGAAACAGGCAGGAGGTATTCTTACCTCTAGCACTCAGATGTTCAACTCCCAATGGGGTAAAACCCTGAATAAAATTTGTTTTGATGTGTATAAAGCTTATACAAGGCAAACTCATAGATTGTTTGCCCTCTATAACAATGATAGAGAGATATGCACAGCTATTTGCTCCCCCAGGTACCAACACATACTTCAGGTTAATTAATAAGTAAAAAGTGATTTTAATAAAGATAGGAAATCGGATTTAAGTGGTTCCAAGTAGTAACAGACAGAATAAAGTGAATTACCAAACAAAATAAACAGAACATGCAAATCTAACACTATTACAGCAAAAAACCTCAGCCTCAGTGAATTCCTCCTTTCAGGCTAAACTCTGTTAGCCTGGGTCCAGCAATCACTCGCAAACACCCACCCCACCCCCCCCCCCCCCCCCCCCCCCCGCAGTCACAGTCCTCTGTTTCAGTTTCTTCCAAGAATCCTTGGGGGGTGGAGGGCAGTTGTTTGAGCCAGCTGAGAACAAAATAGAGAGGTCTCTCCCAGGTTTCTATAGACTTCTTCCTGTGGGTGGAGAGCCCCTCCTCCTTCTTATCCAGAGTCCACATGGACTCTAAGAGCACATGGACAAAGTAGCAGGTTTGAACCAGACTCCCCTCACCACCAGTCAGGCCGCATTCCTGAGGAAGCTCCGGTGTGGATGGGCATCTACAAAGTTCATTGTTTGCTTGATTGGTTCTCAATTGGGCTTAACTGAGAATAGTTTTTTCTCACAGAGCTGTTCAGCTGCTTTCCAAAGTCCACATACAACCAACCAAGCACATAGTCAATATTCATAACTCTGAATACAACACAGACACATACATACAAAATAGGATGAACAGATCCAGTGGATCATTACCTTCACAGAGATATAACTTTTTAGCAAAACCATATTCCAGTAACATCATACATATATTTACAGGCACACACCCCCATAAAGCCTTATGGGGTACACCATCACAGTACCTATTCGCTCTTTGATGCTGCTTTCATGGAGCCTTGAAGTACAAGACTCTTTGAGCTGCATTAACACACAAGTGGTTTTAATTTAAAGTAAAAGTCACTATGTGAATTATACACTTAAGACTTTTGAGTTCAGCAGCTTTCTTGGTTTTTTTCTCCCCAGAAAGGGCATATTAAGCAAATGGAATTTCCCAAGTCCTCACAATTCAAAATTATGGTGTCTCGGATATCAAAACCCCAACACAATCTTCTCATTCAACGGAAATCATTAAAGTATGTTCATTTTAGGGCCTGCCAGTACATGATTTCCAAGTTAGAGACATTCATGAAAGCATTATAGCTATACCAAGAAGAATGTAAACAGCTGGAAGACTTACACAGGAGGATGTAAAAGGTTACAAAATTATGAAGGATTATAATCAGATAGTTAAGAAGTGTCACACTCCATGAAGATTACAAACATTTAAACAAGCTTCAAGTACAAGGCTCCATAATTTTCAAATCATCTTATGCAAATAAGCATGGCTGTTTTCATGGGGAAAAGACAAACATATGTGGTGGGAAGATGGGGATAAAAAACACAATTTCTCTTGGTGTATGCACTTCAGAGATAATGACATCTGAAATGTTGGAGAATTTATGACCACGTAATGGCAGTTATGACCTAGGCAGCCAATGATTTGTTTAGATTTTCCTTTCCTTATCTCCAAAAGGACATATGCTACCAGTTTAAAATATGGTGCTTTTCTTAGCCCACAAGTAAATATTTTATTCGCCATCAGTGCGTGACTCATTTCGATCATTTTTATTTCAGCTTTTTTATGTAGTCACAGTAATAAAATACACTCCATGTTCCTAGTGATCTGATAAGTGCAGGGAACAGGGCCATATCACATCCTGCTGGCTACAAACTCATCATGTCAAGTCTCCATCCTACCAGAGTTGCAACTTGAAAATATGAGTTGCAGAGACAAGATTTATTTAGTGCATTCCTGGCATTCACTATCATTATATACAGCAGAATCATTGGTATCCTGAGGCAATGGAAAACCTCAGTCACCAACTCTTTGTACTGCTGTTGCATGTACCATGCACTGAAATACACAATGAACTTCTGATTCTCCTTAGCCCCAGGCAAGGCTCATTACAAAGGTTGTTCTTTCTCTGCCCTACTTTCAGTTCCTTTTATCATGCAGAGCTTAAAGCCCTTCTTCTAATTTATTTATTGGTCTGAACACCGAGGAAGCTTTCTATTATGATCTGCAGCCACAGCTGCTTTTGAAACAGTTTTTAACCTTAATATCCTGCTGAAACTAGCAGACATATTGCTTAAGAGTGTGTGTGAAAAATACTGACCTAGCCTATGAGTGATTTAAAATATATTCAATAGCAAAAGGTAAAAGTTAATGAAAAGCTACTGGCATAGACAATTCTCTGATTGAATAATGCATTCCATTTCTTTTATTTGGGTCGGTCTGGCTCAAATAATAAGTAAACTAATCCAGACCAAAGTGTAATAAAAATGAAATTTAAATTTCCTCACTCTGCTAGCCCTGTAAAGCATTCTAAAACAGCAATTAATAGGTTCTCTCTCTGCAATCCCGCTGGTGTTCCCCGAAAAAGTTAAACCAAATGAAAAGGATTGTGCAGACTGCATTACTGATCCCACACATGCCTCTGAAAATAAGCATTCTGCTGTAGGGAGACTGGACAGTGTTGCAGTTCTGCAAATACCAGTAAGTGCCTAAAACCATTCAAGAACAAGAGAGAGTCAATTGCACTGGCCTCTTAGATAAAACAGATTTACTTATACACAGTACTTGGGGCTGCCTCGCAAAACAAGTCACTTTGGGAAATGAAAAAGAATTTTCTAGTTATATTACACACAAAATAAAAGCACTTGAAGATGAAACTCTTTAAAACATGTTAACTTCACAGGCAAAGCCCATAGCACTCACTATTATCTCAATTTATCTATTAATTTGATTTATATTGCAATATGTGAACTATGAAAAATGTAGAAAAATATTACTCTGATCTATATAATTGTATTTGAATTTATATATTATTGCTTAAAGAAAATGCACACAGATACACCTTAAATTTAAAATATAATAAAGCATATGCACCAGAGTCACAAAATATCAACATTGCAATTTCTCCCTTAAAATAATATTTTAAAAATGGAATTAAACACCAGAAATCTAAGAAATAAAATATCGGTCTGGAAAGAACACCTAAAAGTGAGTGCCTTAATAATCCACGTAGTGTGTAGAACAACATGAATCTTTTTTTAACTAAATACCAAAATTTATGTAAACTTAACTCAGCTTCCATTTTTATAAAGTATTTGTGATAAAGTTTCCCAAGAGACTACTGTAATCATACAGAATTTTCTGGCATATATCAAATTCAATGTTCTAACAAATGAGAGTAGCAGCATCACAAACTGCCTGTCCTCATCCATCCTTGAACAACAATAAAATATGTAAAATTAATAAAAACCCAAATTAAGGTGTCTGCATCATTCCAACATCACAGCACTTTGCTAAACACGTAGGTCTGTAAGTCAAACTCTAGGTGACATTTGAAAACATATTAGTTGCTAAATTCTAAATAGAGCAGGAGTACTTGTGGCACCTTAGAGACTAACAAATTAAATAGACTATCACTTTGCAAATCAGAAGTAATTACTGAATTACCAGGTTTCTATGAGTTATATGTGAAGAAAGATTTGGGGGAGGAGGGTAATCAATAGGTTTGACTAGCTATGCCACAAAAACATTTTTATTTGGGCTGTCAATCATCATTTACTCACACGATTAACTCAAAAAAATCAATCGTGATTAACTGCACAGTTAAACAAGAGAATACCAAATGTACTAAATATTTTGGATGTTTTTCTACATTTTCAAATATATCAATTTCAGTTACATCACAAAATACAAAGTGTACAGTGTTCACTTGATATTATTTTGATTACAAATATTTGCACTGTAAAAATGATAAAAAGAAATAGTATTTTTCAGTTTACCTCATACAAGTACCGTCATTCAATCTCTTTATCATGAACGTGCAACTTACAAATGTAGATTTTTTATTTTGTTATATAACTGCACTCAAAAACAAAACAATGTAAAACTTTAGCATCTACAGGTACATTTGGTCCTACTTCTTGTTCAGCTAATCGCTAAGAGAATTAAGTTGGTTTACATTTACAGGAGATAATGCTGCCCACTTCTTATTTACAATGTCATCTGAAAGTTAGAACAGGCATTCACATGACAATGTTGTACCTGTCATCGCAAGATATTTATGTGCTAGATGCGCTAACTATTCATATGCCTCTTCATGCTTCTGCCATCATTTCAGAGGACATGCTTCCATGCTGATGACGCTCATTAAAAAAATAATCTGTTAATTAAATTTGTGACTGAACTCCTTGGGGGAGAATAGTATGTCTCCTGCTCTGTTTTACCCTCATTCTGCCATATAATTCATGTTATAGCAGTCTTAGACAATGACCCAGCACATGTTTATTTTAAGAACACCTTAACTGCAAATTTTACAAAATGCAAGGAAGATACCAATATGAAATTTCTAAAGATAGCTACAGCACTCAACCCAAGATTTAAGAATCTAAAATGCCTTCCAAAATCTGTGTGTGTGTGGAATATGATTTCAAAAGTCTTAAAAGACCAACACTCCAATGTGGAAACTACAGAACCCTAACCACCAAAAAAGAAAATCAACTTTCTGCAGGTGGCATCTGATTCAGATTATTAAAATGAACATAGGGCGACCCACACTGCTTTGGATCGTTATCGAGCAGAACCTGTCATCAGCATGGACGCATGTCCTCTCGAATGGTGGTTGAAGTGTCAAGGAACATATGAATCTTTAGTGCATCTGGCATGTAAATATTCTGTGATGCCAGCAACAACTGTGCCATGTGAAAGCCTGTTCTCACTTTCAGGTGACATTGTAAATAATAAGAATAACTTGCTTGTCTGAGTGATTGGCTGAACAAGAAGTAGGACTGATTGGACTTGCAGGCTCTAATGTCTGACATTGTAGAAAACATCCAAAATATTTAAATAAATTTTATTACATTATTAACAGCGTGATTAATCACACAATTAAATTTTTAAATTGCACAATGAATTTTTTAATCGCACAATAGCTCTAATTTTATATACTCAAAGAATGTACCTTTTGTCATCATTAATTGAATTTCAAGTGAAAAATTCGACTGCTTTAGGCCTGTTTAATCCATCTGACATGATAAACTGCAATCACAACAGTTCAGCTGTTTGCAAACACCTTACTTACAGAAAGATTTTGCTTTGACTTACAATGGTGTAAATCTAGCCATAGCTACCAAGGTTTTCCCACTTCCATATATACCATTTTATGCCATTTAAATTATAAGATTTCTATATCAGCAAAGAGTCCTGTGGCACCTTAAAGACTAACTATAAAGTTTTGAAGCATAAGCTTTCATGGGCTAATACAGACATGGGCAAACTACGGCCCGCGGGCCACATACGGCCCGTTAGGCTTTTTAATCCGGCCCGCCGAACTTGTCCAAATTATAGTAAAAACCTCCTTTTTTTTCCCCTTTCCCTGCAATGCCCACGTTTCCCCAATAGATGGCGCACTCAAAACACATTGACCGTTGTTGGAGTGGCGCGTATTTCTCTTTATTTCACTTTAATTTTATCCGGCCTGCGAGCTCTCGGCAGGGGAGTGGTGCCAGTGGCCCCCTCCTCCGTGCCCAGGGGCCGAGCAGCGCGGTGAGGGGCGCCGCGCTCCCGCCCGGGGGTGCCAGGCTGAGCTGCCGGGGCCAGGCGAGGAGCCAGATGAGAGCAGCAAGCCGTGGGGCCATGCCCGGTTGAGCAAAGTAAGCAAGAACGGGGGTGAGGGGCGCTCAGGGGGGCTTGGGTGGTGGTTAGGGTGGGGGGGTCTCGGGAGAGGGCAGTCAGGGAACTAAGTGCAGGGGGCTTAGATTGGGGATTCTGGGGGGCAGTTAGAGTGGGGGGTTGCTGGAAGGGGGCAATCAGGGGACAAGGAGCAGGAGGGCTTAGGTACGGGGTAGGGTCCTGCGGGGGGAAGTTAGGGGGGGGGATCTCTGGAGGGGGCAATCGGACAAGGAGCGGGGGGGCTGGATGTCTTGGGAGCTCTGAGGGGGCAGTCAGGGGGTGGGAGGTGAGTGGGAGTCAGATGGGGGGGGGGCAGGCTATTTGGCGAGGCACAGCCTTCCCTACCTGGCCCTCCACACAATTTTGAACCCCAATGTGGCCCTCGTGCCAAAAAGTTTGCCCACCCCTGGGCTAATACCAACTTGGTCGGATGCAAGCAGACATCCAATGAAGTGGGTATTAGCCCACGAAAGCTTATGCTTCAAAACTTTATAGTTAGTCTTTAAGGTGCCACAGGACTCTTTGTTACCTCTGCTATTCCAGACTAACATGGCTACCTCTCTGATTCTCTCTATATCGGCAAATAATTCTAAAATTCAGTTTCTAGTCAAACACACCCTTTTGCAGGCAACAGCAGGGAAAGGATGGGACAGGGAATTGATCAAAACTGGTATCTATGACTGGTAGTGTCAGAGTACTAGAGTAGGTGCTGTCGGGTGTCTAGAGTTGCTGACAGATATGGGTGGTGTTTAGGGGTTGCTGGGATATGAATGCTGGATGTTGTCTGGATTGGCTGGAGACTGGGATGTCTGGGAACCCTGGGCTTGGGGAAACTGATAGCTGGGATCTGCCTGCAGGCTCTCTGGGGGGCTGTAATATCTTTGAGGGTCTGTGGTATCTGGGAGTGGGTGGTTTCTCTGTGGCTGTGGCTGAAGGAGGCTAGAATAGTAACAATCTGCCTTGGCTTTTGTCTCGGCCAGCCATGCCACCTGCTGCTGCTTTCATTCCTTCACTTCTTTCCCCATCCAGAACCAGTAGGGGGAGTCAGCAGATGAGAATCCAGGCCACCCGAATCCAGTTTCAAGAAGGACATCTAGTGATCAGCTGGTGGAACTGCAGCTTTTGCCCACCTCTGGAGGAGTGAAATTCAGCAGCAGGCAGGCTTGACAGTTCTGCTAAATGCATGAATATCATGCAAGATGTGAAAAACTTGGCAGCCTTGTAGAGTGACTCCCACGATGTCAATTTGCCTGATTTTCAGCCACCTTGCAACTTGTTTTGTCATATTCACCTATGCAAAATGGTGTCATGCAACCATTCAGATCTGGTAGCATTTTTCAGTTGCTTTGCTTGAGTGTAAATGACAACAGAAAGTGCAAAGCACAAAACAGGCCTGATCAAATAGCCGAGCAGGTGCTGGGAAATTGATTGCATTAATTTAAATATTTAAAACTAATGGCGAAAGATGGCCAAGCTTGAACCCCACCCCACCCTGGCATCTTTTTTTTATTAAAATAATATCCTTTCAAGAAGGTGTTGTGAATGTCAAAAGTTAGTTCAAACAGGCCGTACCTTAAAGTGCTTGGACGACCACAGAATTCAAACCTTGCTCCATTTTTTTTCTTTTTGTATAATACAGGATATGGACAGTCATATGAGCTTGCACAGTAGCAACTGACACCCAAACAGCTAGAGTGACAGAATACAAGGTCAAACAGAACTAAAGCCACAAGTCATTTCTGATTTGCCAAAGCTGGGTTAATAATAAATAAACATAGAGGTCAACACAAGAGTTGTCAAGCAATATGCATCCAGGACATGGGATGATGAGGCCATATTTTCGGTATTGGTGTGCATTTTCATAGAGTATGAGAAGACCCTAATCCTATCAGCATGTTTAAAAAAACATTAATTTTAATATAGTCTTAATCTCCCATTTTAACTTTCCACATATAGTTTCAAACCAGACCACAGGGAAGTACAAGGATTCAGATTCAAAGACTCCTATTGACTGCAAGGAATTCTGGATCAGACCTTTAGGAAAAGGGCAACACTGAAGTGTGAGAGAGTGGACAATCACTCTCATAGCTTCAGGGCAATTGCACCTGTATTCCCCTCTATGGTCCAACAAGGGCACTGACAGGTTTCTGGATCCCAGTCACCACTCCTCTTGGGCAGAGATTTATGTATCACTCCCTTCTGACCAGAGGTTTTAAGGCTGCATAGCTCGACGGCTTCCACTGTGATATTCCCAGCAAGTCAGACTGCCTAAAAGGCCAGCACTTCTGCTTGACTTTCTCTCTGAGGGCTACGATCCATGTATTGCATGCCATTATATGTTATTCTAAGCAAGCTCATTTATTCTTAAGGTAAAAGCATAGAAGAGAAAAAATATTAAAACAATAAAAGAACCTACACACATGTTAAAAAGCTTACCAGAGATCACCCCCAAGGGCTCTAATAGGTCACAGTCCTTCAAAACCCACAGTTACAAGTTCATCCATCTTAGATCCACAACCAGAATGGATGCTGGGAAGATCAGCCATTTCTTTATATAACCTGAGCTTTTGATCGTGGCCTTCTATAACAGGTAATCAGCAGACAGTGACTACCTGCTCAGGGCAAAGCTTCAAAAGGCTGCATTTTTGCACAACAGGAGTTGGATAATTTGCATTAACCTCTCCCTAGAGATTCCCCAAGGAAATTAACTTAACACTTATTGTCCCAAAGAGTCTATTCTTAACTGGCACATTTTCAATATAGTCTTTTGAACTCCCAGGTCTTACTTCTGCCACATCTCCTCCTAGGGAGGGGGTATCCTGGCCCACAAGAATAAATGTAATACAATAATACAATTGCCATATCTGTCAGAGTTGCTATTCCTTTAAGTGACCAACCATAAATCTGTTTAACCAACATTGGCCACAGTTGCCTGGTCAGGATGGGTCTTCTCCATCAGAGGAAACACAGCCACCATTCAAAAGTGATGCAAAATGTGCTTGCATTTCCTTCATGGGCAACTGTGAATGAAAACAAAGTGGCAGGCATAAACATAGCAGAAGCTATAGCCTTAAAACCAGAAACAGAGCAACGTAAGAGATCCAGTGTTCCTTTGAAACATCAAGATTGTTGGACAAATTGAAGAACCAGTTAAAAGAGATCAGTTCAGCTAAAGTATCCTTGAGCACTGCATCAAGACTAGGTTACAAAAGAGAGTTAAACAGAGATTGAGCTATAAGGATTATAAACCCAGGACTGAAACTGTATTTGTTTGGAAGAAATACACATAATCAGCCACATCCTCCTGTGGCAGATTTGTGAATCCATTATATAGTGGTTTATATCAGTATTTGACCAGAGTGATATAGAAGCTCAGAGAAATCTTTTGGACTGCCTAATAAATCTAGTCAGTGTATTTACCCCTGCATCCAACTGAGCCAAGAAAGGCTGAAGTATCATCAAAAGCTTGTTGAGACAAATTTCACAGGCAAACATAATGAGGTAATAGCATATTTCAGATGAAATTAAGCAATATTTATATAATATTTGGAAGATCCCAAAGTTAGTGATAAAACCTTGTGGGAGTGAATGAACCTAGTGCTTATCTTAATATGATGGATCTTCAATTAAAGATATGGAAAGACCCCGTTTTAGACATGTCTTCCCTAATGCAATACAGAAAATTGAAAGTGCAAAATAAAATGAAGGCTGTTTGAGTCTGCAATACTCGCGATTTCAAAAGAATGTCAAACCAAATCTAGCTGAATATTTCCCAGATATGGAAACCATTTATTTCCTGCATGGGATATATTTAATCATCATTCACAATATGTATCTTTAAGGTCTTGTCTGCTTTGACTATAAAATCCCATTAGTGTGGACATAGTTATAACCAGGGCCGGCGACAGAAATTTGGGGGCCCCCTACTCTGATCGTTTGGGCCCCCCCCCAGCCCAGCTGGCACTTCCCCCCACGCCCCAGCTGACAGTGGCTGGGCCCCCCCCCCCCAGCCCAGCCGGCGCTCCCCCCCAGCTGACAGCGGCTGGCGGCAGTGCGAGGTCCTGCGATGCGAGCTGCCATTGCTGCTCCCCCCCGCACTTCCCCTCCCCCCCCCCGACTGCGCCGCTGCCACCGACCAGGCTCACTGCTCCTGCCGGGGACACGCGCACTCGTCCGCTCCGGAGCAGAGCTGCGCCGCCTCCCCGCCCCTTCCCCGCTCTCCAGGCCTGGCGACAAGGGGGGATGACTACGGGTACTGCTGTGTACCGGGGCCCCCCTAAAGTCCGGGGCCCGGTACAGCTCTACCCGTAGTACCCTCCTGTCGCCGGCCCTGGTTATAACAATATAAAAGGGGCTTATAAAAGTATAGCTTCTTCCTGTAAGGGAACAGTAATAAGGAAGAAGGCTCTTTAATACAGGTAAAACTGGATCTACATTAGAGGTTGTACCAATTTTCTATTTTGGTAAAAAATCACAGGTCTAACCAAAAAGTAAATCAGTAAAAAACTGTAGGTAAACCACATCTCACAAGCTGGAAATATTAAAAATAAGGCAATGCCTGATATTTTAGGGAACAGCTGATGTGAAAGACGCAATTTAGAGTTATATTTATGGTAATTTCAGTAGACTATTTTATTGGGGGCGGGGGAAGTTAAATGGGAAAATATTTAGCATCTGGTTCATTGAGCCAGCACCTTGTCACCATTTAATCCCTTCCCCCCTCCCCCCAAAAAAAGATTCTCATATTCCATCATGCCTACATGAATTGAGAATTCTTTTTAAAATCTATTCTCTTCTTTGGGTTGCCCATTACATCTCATCTTCAGAACCAATTCTTCAGGTGCTTACTAATGAGCATAGTGTTTTCTACTGTGAGCCTTATCATAGACGTCAATACCATTACCCACAATATTAAACATTAGACCTGGTAGAAAGTTTTTGCAAGACAGGACACTTCCTCTGTAATCTCTTTGAGCCAGGGACTCTCTATTTTTGGGTCTTATCCAGAGCTGAGAAGACTGTCAGCACTTATATATGTAACCCTTCTGCCCATCAGAGTTGGCAGCAACAAGGGCCGGGTTCAGTATCCAGGGGTTCCATTCTAAGGACACAATACAAAACCGGCTCGAGCCCCCACCCAGTGACCTGGGACAACCATATACCACCCTTCTGGGCGCCTCTAAGAGGCAATACTTCCCCTCTCGCAAGCACAGAGTCTGAGTGTACCAAAACCCCTTTAATGACAGAGAGAAACACTGTGGCATATTATTGGGTAAATACCACAAACAAAAGTCACAACCCAAACCATGAACCAGAATCCCCCCCACACACCCACACACACTCACACGCCAATAGGCAGTGTCCTTTCCCTTTGGGTTCTTGAGTCCCCCAAAGTCCCCAAAGTCCAACAGCCCCAGCAGAGTTCAAGAGTTCATAGCGGAGTTGTACCTCCCCACCGAGGGGGGGGGGGGCAGGTTATGGGGCACCTTACGTGGTCAGAGGCCGACTGCCCCACCTCTCCCGTCGTGCTGGTCACTCCACTAGCCGCCCTGCTAGCCGACACAGGAACTGCTCTGGCAGCCGTCTCAGGAACAGGTCCACTCGCCAGCACAGGAACTGCTCTGGCAGCTGTCTCTGGAACGGGTCCACTCGCCGGCACAGGAACTGCTCTGGCAGCTGTCTCTGGAACGGGTCCACTCGCCGGCACAGGAACTGCTCTGCCAGCGGTCTCTGGAACGGGTCCACTCGCCGGCACGGGAACTGCTCTGCCAGCGGTCTCTGGAACGGGTCCACTCGCCGGCACCGGAACTGCTCAGGGCCCCCCACTTAAGATAAAGCTCAGGGATTTTTCAGCTCTTAAGTGATTTCAGCTCTTGAGTGGGGGGCCTTAGTGCAGAGGCACCACCAGACCCACAGCAACTTCAGCTCTGTACACTGAAGTTAGACTCCTAAAGGAAGCAAAAGTCAGCTCTAACATTCCACAGGGGAGAGAGGCCAGGTGCAATAGGCCTGTGAGGCCCTCAGACAAGGCCCTGACCACAAGGTCTTGAGCCTGTCCACAGCCTCTCTCAATTCAGTGAGTCTTGGAACCCCTGTCCCTTGTTTACCGAGTGCTACCTAGTTGATGGCGAGTCCCTCCAGCATGCCAAAGGCCAAATCAATGTCCCAACCCCTCATTCACATAAACATGTTAATCAGCACTCTATCATTCTTGCCCCAATACTACAGAAACTGGGGGTCCCACAGTAGCCAAAGTGATCATTTTGGCTGTTAGAATGCAGGCCAGGTGCGGTGGGTGTGTCTAAGCAAATCAGGTGTTATTTTCCAAAAGCTACTGCAATTTCTGCAACTCACCACTGGATGTCACCCATACTGACACTGCAAAGTCATTGCAATTCCTGCAATTCCCTGACACTGCTTACATCCTCCCCCCAGCCAAAATTTGTCGTCCCAACAAACCCCACTCCCTATCATACCGACTCATTGGTTTCCTCCAAAGGGCCTCAGAAAGCCCACTTTAGCTTCCACAAGCCTGTGTGCTAAATGTATGGGCTCCTCACTAACCACCCCGGGTGCATCATAGGTTAGCCGTTGTATGGGTCTTATTACCCTGTCCCTTCTATTGAGAGTCTCTGTTGCAGGAGTGGGGGGAACATCTTCTTGAGTGACGGATGGGGAGGTTTCCTTTGAGGATCCCTCGGCTACTGGCCCAGGCCTCTGCATCTCTGGTTCCAGTAGTGGAAAGTCTATTGTGCCTAGGGCCCCCTCCCCCTCGATGTCTCCATTGTCCAGTAAACTGTGTGCGTCATCACAGGGGGGTCCCACCAGCGGCTCAGGGGTGCCTGTAACTGGCCGAAATACCTCCGCCACAGGGTTTAGGGCTGAGGAGGGAGAGCTCTCTATCAGCTCAGCTGATGGAGACTGAAGTCTTGTTTCCATTCTGGGATACGCCCTGGTCGTGTCTTCCTCCTCGGCCTCACTCTCCGACATGCTGGCTAGGGGTAGGTTATTTTCAGAATCCCGGACGAGCCCCCAAAATGTAACCCTTCTGCCCATCAGAGTTGGCAGCAACAAGGGCCGGGTTCAGTATCCAGGGGTTCCATTCTAAGGACACAATACAAAACCGGCTCGAGCCCCCACCCAGTGACCTGGGACAACCATATACCACCCTTCTGGGCGCCTCTAAGAGGCAATACTTCCCCTCTCGCAAGCACAGAGTCTGAGTGTACCAAAACCCCTTTAATGACAGAGAGAAACACTGTGGCATATTATTGGGTAAATACCACAAACAAAAGTCACAACCCAAACCATGAACCAGAATCCCCCCCACACACACACACACACTCACACGCCAATAGGCAGTGTCCTTTCCCTTTGGGTTCTTGAGTCCCCCAAAGTCCCCAAAGTCCAACAGCCCCAGCAGAGTTCAAGAGTTCATAGCGGAGTTGTACCTCCCCACCGAGGGGGGGGGGGCAGGTTATGGGGCACCTTACGTGGTCAGAGGCCGACTGCCCCACCTCTCCCGTCGTGCTGGTCACTCCACTAGCCGCCCTGCTAGCCGACACAGGAACTGCTCTGGCAGCCGTCTCAGGAACAGGTCCACTCGCCAGCACAGGAACTGCTCTGGCAGCTGTCTCTGGAACGGGTCCACTCGCCGGCACAGGAACTGCTCTGGCAGCGGTCTCTGGAACGGGTCCACTCGCCGGCACAGGAACTGCTCTGCCAGCGGTCTCTGGAACGGGTCCACTCGCCGGCACGGGAACTGCTCTGCCAGCGGTCTCTGGAACGGGTCCACTCGCCGGCACCGGAACTGCTCAGGGCCCCCCACTTAAGATAAAGCTCAGGGATTTTTCAGCTCTTAAGTGATTTCAGCTCTTGAGTGATTTCAGCTCATAGTGGGGGGCCTTAGTGCAGAGGCACCACCAGACCCACAGCAACTTCAGCTCTGTACACTGAAGTTAGACTCCTAAAGGAAGCAAAAGTCAGCTCTAACATTCCACAGGGGAGAGAGGCCAGGTGCAATAGGCCTGTGAGGCCCTCAGACAAGGCCCTGACCACAAGGTCTTGAGCCTGTCCACAGCCTCTCTCAATTCAGTGAGTCTTGGAACCCTTGTCCCTTGTTTACCGAGTGCTACCTAGTTGATGGCGAGTCCCTCCAGCATGCCAAAGGCCAAATCAATGTCCCAACCCCTCATTCACATAAACATGTTAATCAGCACTCTATCATTCTTGCCCCAATACTACAGAAACTGGGGGTCCCACAGTAGCCAAAGTGATCATTTTGGCTGTTAGAATGCAGGCCAGGTGCGGTGGGTGTGTCTAAGCAAATCAGGTGTTATTTTCCAAAAGCTACTGCAATTTCTGCAACTCACCACTGGATGTCACCCATACTGACACTGCAAAGTCATTGCAATTCCTGCAATTCCCTGACACTGCTTACATATATTTAAAAGTTAATAGATTACAGTAGTTCCCATGTCAATGAATTCTATGACTTCTTGGACATTTAACATTCTTTTTCCAATTCATATTTATGAACACTTGAAATTTCTTAAAGTGAGGAACATTTTAAACTGAATTTATTAATAATTTTAAAAATAGCAAAAAAAGTCTTTTTCCAGTCACTGATTTTTCCCACATAACCAGTTCTTGATGTTTCCATCTATAACTGTCATTTATTTTAGGTAGAGGCTGTCTTTATTTCTGCATATTATTTAGCACTAACGAAAATGTGAAGCATCATTATAAATAAAAAATCATAATTTCGTCACAACGTATGGACTGCATCTATTGTGATGATATTATTGGATAACAAAATGTAAAACTTCAGCAAGTATTTAATCAGTAGTTATACTGCAAATCTTGAAAGTCGTTTTTAATGTCCCCACCAGTTTTCAAAGACTTACTGATAAGCATGTTTCATGTGAAATTGACATCATTCTGCCAAACTATACACTATAACCATAGAAAATAACCACAATTTTAAATATTTTAATTTTGCAAGATCTTGCAATGTCTTTAGTGCACAAAAGTTGAATAAGGCCCTTTGACTTTCAATATGCTATAGCAAGTCATCTCTACATTAAATTTCATGAAAACTCTGTAAAGCCCACTATAAAAAATGAAAATTGCCTTTTAAAAATCACATTTGTATGCAGATGTGTCCCTATAGCTTCCTCATATCAGCTGCCAATGACAGAATGCACACCAGAGCTAAATGGAACCGAGCTGCCCATCTGTGTGCTTTAAATACAATTGTCTGCCAACAACTTTAAACAATCATACAAGCTTCTTCATTCTGGAAAATCTAATTTGAAAAGGAAAAGCATGGGCATGCTCCATGACTGCTATCTATGCTAACAATACATCAGTTATACATAGTTTGTAACCTTAAGACAGAAAATATTACCATCACATAGTCATCAAAACGCCACCAAGAACATGTGTTGTCAGGGTAGGCTGTAGTAGAGAACAGAGCTTGACAAGAAGGCACTGATTCCTTCTTCTTTGTGAGAAACAGTTGCCGATTATGAGGCATCAGTCAATGGAAATTTCTGAATTACACATATTAATTGTTCAATGACTACAGGAAAAAGAAATCCATTCTCTTATCTGTCATTTCCTCCTCCTGGCTTCAAGAGTTAGCCTTTTCTTTCACCAATTACACTAACACATGTGGAAGTATGGTTATAGACTGAGTTTAGCAAAATGATACATGGTTTTTCTTTGTATTCTCTACAGTATTTTTCAATCTACCCATATTATAATTGTTTGGAATATTTACCCATAGAGGGTATTATCCCCCCCCCCCCAACTATACTTTTATAAACTATTAAAACCATTTTCCCATACCCCCAGTTAAATATAGCATCGACCTAAAAAAAGTCCACCTTCAAGAAAGCAGAAGGATCAAGTTCAAAATATGTTCATTGCCTATAGCTTGCTTCCACCTGATTCTCCTATTGGGTCTGTCCTTATGATTTTCCTGCCTTTGACCTTTTACAACGCAGTTCACTGGAAGACAACTCTTCTGTCGGTGTCCTTGGTCCAAGACAAGAATGGCGTGCCCCGTGTTTCAGAAGTCTTTTACTTAGAAGCCCCTTTTTGAAGTAAATTGGATGTTTTTCCCTTCAAAGATGGAACTCCATGAACATCCCACCAAAACCACCATATTATTCTATAAAACATGTTTTATTAAATGAGAGAGAAAATGATTTAGAATGAAATGATTTGAAATAAAATTAAATTATCATGTAGTTATTGAAGCTGCTCAGTGCTAAAACATATCAAACCCCTCGGTGCCAGTAGCATGCCAGGCTTCCTGTGACTTGGAGGCAAGAAATGTAGGTACTTCAGCAACTAGGCCTTGTAGGAGCTAGTCCTGGTGGGGCTAAAACTCATGGTTAAGTAAAAGGATATTTTACTAGGCTTGTCAGAAAAGGGAAAGTTGGTAAATACCCTAGATACAAAGGCTTAAATTGTTACAGTTCAAAGTGAGCAATAGCTGCTCCCCAATAAATCTTTATACCTAGCTGTAATATATGGCAGTCAAGTGAGTCTGCATACAGTTTCTAGGGATTCCTCTAGCTTTTTTTTAGCTCTTGGCTTGCTATGTGGCTGCTGCCTCCCAACCAAGCCCAGCCACTTCCCTGCTCAGGGCCTTTCCCTTTATCTGGCCAGGAGGAAGGGGATGTGCTCTAGAGAGGGGAGTTGTAATCCCTTACTTAGCAGATCCATCACAATCGACTTAACTTACCTATATTTAAATTTTGTCCCAACAATAAGCTAGATAAAGCTCTCTTAGTCTAAGTTTAAAAAAATAACTTTTAAATTTTTTATTATTTATTTGTTATTTGTTATTAAGAGAGCAGATTTTAGAGTCTGGCCTTCGTGTCAGCATTCACCCCCATGTTGGAAACTAAGTCAGCCTGTAACAAAAGATTTTGCTTTTAGCTACTATGAGAAACCTAGCAGCACTGTGATTAGAGACTTGCAAAGAAAAACTGAAAAAGGGGGTTAAACATTGTAAAATTGCACCTCGCAAGATCGGCATAACAATAGTGGTGACAATACCATAATGTTTTGTCCTGCATAAAGCAACAGTTAGTTTTAGGATTAAGGCTTTAGATAAGTAGGAATGAATAATAGTTTAGAGTCAGAAATCCAAAATGGCAGATGCAATGATTCTCTGGAGAGGACACAGATTAAGATACAGTTCAATGGGGAACAACTGAGCATGTCTCCCAAGATCTCAAATGGAGGATTAGAGAGAAGATCTATGCTAATGATGACCTCAAGGGAAAGATCTATGCAGGAAGGGGAGGACCTAGACAGAATGAGAGTCTATGTTAATAACTGGAAGCTGAGCCTGAGCTGGTCTAATTGGACGAGGAAGACCTATGTTAATGAACTGGACTTGGGAGAGTGACCAGTATATAAGGCTGATAGCCAGCAGGCTTAAGTGTGGGTGTGCATGGTACCTGAGCTTCCACAGGCAGCAGCTTTAGAACACAGTAACAACAGAAGCCTCTGAGGCAACGGACCCAAGTAGCCTCCACAGCAGCCCCAGCAGCAGCTCCTCAGACAGCAATAGCAGTGAGTCCAAAAAAATCAGGACCAACATCTTTTTAGACAGAACAGGAGCAAAAAACCCAAACCAAAACAAAGGGATTGTGGAAAGAGTGTAAGTTTGAATTTCTGTATAATTTTAAGGAACAACTGGGTGTGCCTGTCAATAAAGCAGGATTCCAGTGTCTGTGCGAGACCCACCACTCCCATCCTGTGACATTGTATTGTAATATCGTAATGCTCTTTTTTATGTATGTACATAGGCTTTGTTTATTACATTGTAATAAGCATAGTACTGCTTTATAATATCAAGTTAACATTGTGACAACCATATGATCTCTATTGATTTTACTCAGCTGCTTTAATGTATCATCTCTTAGTGCAATGTAATTGTGCCTTACTACATATTATATACTGTAATGCTTTATTTCTTGTTTTATTGAATGTATTGTCACTGCTTATTTCCTTTAAATAAATAATATTTAGTTTTTGAAGAAATTATAGCTTGAATGTCAATCCTTTGAGCAGAGGGCTGTATCTGTGTCCTTCCAAGGGTTAGCAAGATTAGCCTGCTCTGGGGAGTCCTCTGTGGGCTGGAGATAGGCCTTTGGTAACACCCTGGCAATTCCTCTACGGCGGGCCACCATGTCTCTCCCTTTTTGGGCAGAATAAACTGAGGATCAATTTATGGCTACAGGCAGTGCCAGAGTCAGCTTTTTTGCCGCCCTAGGCAGCAAAGCAGAACAGAAGCAGAAATCGCCGCTGAAATGCCACTGAGGATTCAAAGAGGGGATGAGGAGTCACCACCGAAATGCCACCGAGGAGGGGAGGAGCTGCCACCGAAACACCACCCTCAAAAACTGTGCCACCCTAGGTGACCTCCTACGTTGCCTAGTGCTTGCAGCAGCCCTGGTTACAGGCAAATCAGTATTGGAGAGCCTTAGGTCCACATTCTGGAGTAACAAGTCCCTATCTGAATTTCCCCAACCACATCCTTTAGGCTTTATCAATCCCATATTATGAGATTTATTAGCATCTACTGGATTCACTTCCTCCCTACTCCAAACTTGTTTGCTCAAACCCAGGAAAATGCTAGAACTATGAACAGATTGCTTTGTGTGAGGGCTCTGCTACTGTGCTTTAATGGTTGTCTTCATTGTCCTTGGTGGCACATTTAGTATAGCCAAAGAAGGTGTGGTTTCCTCTCTACATCTTGTCTCTGAAAGATTTATTTTTTTTAATAAAGCAGATTTGCCCCACCTCTCCAGTTCCCTCCACAAATTAAGAAATATAGCTCTGAAATCAGGGCCAGAGGTATTCATCTCCTGTAACACATCAAAAATACAATAAGATAATTTGTCACAGTGTTGTAATTCTCCTCATGGTGTACACAAGATTTAAGATTATCATAGGTAAAATATTCCTACTTTTGGAATGAGATTACATCTCTGAATAAAAGCTATTAAGAGATCAAAGTGGGATGTATGCCCATTTAAATGCAAATCACGTGCATGGAATCAACCCCGCCTACTTTGGGTTTGTTAGTCAGGGCCGGCGACAGAAATTTTGGGGCCCCCTACTCTGAGCGTTTGGGGCCCCCCTACTCTGAGCATTTGGGGCTCCCCTACTCCAACCTTCCCCCTCCCCCCCCCCACCGCCAAGGGCTGGCCCGGCTCTTGCAGGTGGGCGGGGGAAGTGCTGCAGCCGGGGGTGCCTCGGGGCGGCTCCTGGGGCGCAGGATGAGCAGCGGCTGAAGGGCTCGGGAGGCAGCCGGCCACGGCGCTGGACACAGCCGGGGAAATGCGGTGCGGTGCCTAGGGGGACGACTACGAGTAGAGCTGTGTAACGGTCCCCGGACTTCAGGGGGCCCCCCCTGAAGTCTGGGGCCCGGTACAGCTCTACCCGTAGTACCCCCGTTGCCGGCCCTGTTGTTAGTAAAAGGTTAACCCTTATAGTTCTCTTTTTCTTGCATATTAAATTTATTTGCATAGTAACTCTTCTCCTTGAATCTTTAGGATATTAGCAAAGAGTGTGTTTGAATGCCAGAGTGTTGGTTCTTAACCTGTGAATGACCTATATTCAGCAATTTCATGTGATTGAGTATTGGGCTGTACCTCACTATTGCTGGTGCTGCCACATCTGTGGGAATCTAGATGTCTATGGAAAAGACTCTTGAAACGAATAAAAAGTGTGTTGTAAACAAGGCTGGATGATTGATAAGGGATGCCTATGATCTAATTATGTTCTATGATTGATACAGAAGACATCTACAATAAAAATGGTCTCTTAATGAGTTAAAAATCATCTTTGAATGGATCCTTATTTCTGACATTAAGAACTGCCGGTTGTCACAGCTGTTAGTAATAATGATCAGATTCGAATTCCATTTAGCTTATCAATCACATAACCAAAGGATAGCACCAAAAAAATTCTGTTAAGTAATTAGGTAAAATGAAAAAGAACGGTTACTTACCTTCTCATAACTGTTGTTCTTCAAGATATGCTGTTCATGTACATTCCAATCAGGTGTGTGCACATGCACAGAAGATGGAAGATCTTTCCCCCAGGAGCATCCGTTGGGTCGGCCTGGGCACCCCATGGATTCTGGGTACCCCCTGGATTTGTGTCTTCCTGGCACCCAATATAGAGCCCTGCTGACCCACTACCTCCTCAGTTCCTTCTTGCCAGCTACTCCGACAGAGGGGAAGGAGGGTAGATATTGGAGTGGACATGAACACCACATCTCGAAGAACGATAGTTCCGACAACATGAGTAATCTTTCTTTCTTCTTCCAATCAGGTGACTCAAGCCCAAATTCAGGAAGCGGGGTCAGAGTTGTCCACTGATTGGAGCACTGCTCGCCCAACAGCCGCATCGTCTCTGGCCTGCAGGGTAATCACATAACGCAGGGCAAAAGTGTGTATGGAGGACGACGTCACCACTCTGCAGATTTCATGAGTGAGGACCTGTGCCAGGAATGCTGACGAAGCCTTTGCCATGGTGGAGTGTGCAGTGATGGTGCGTGTGAGAACTCCTGCCAGGTGATAGCATTCCCAGATGCAAGATGTGATCCACAAAATGCACTGCGAGGACACAGGCAGACTTTTCATTTTGTCTGTCACTGCCACAAATAACTGGGCTGATTTTCTAAATGGCTTTTTTCTCTCGATATAAAAGGCTAGCACCCTGTGGACATCCAGAGAGTGGAGTCCCTGCTACCTGCCACTAGAATGTGACTTAGGTAGGGTTACCATTCGTCCGGATTCCCCCGGACATGTCTGGCTTTTTGGGTTTAAAATAGCATCTTTGGGGAATTTATAAATATCTGCAATTGTCCAGGATTTCCCCCCTGCAGAACGGCAGCTGACAGGGCTGCTGGCTGGATTCAGCCATTGGCATGGAGCTCCGCAGCCACAGCCTACCCCTCCCCTGCAGCTTCCGATCATTGGCCGGCTCCTTCCTCCCCTCCTTCACTCCCCCCCCCCTTCACAGATCCTTCTCCCCTGCGGGGACCAGCTGTGCAGGGGAGCGGCAGCATGTCGGCTCCACCTGGAGCCCTACATGCTGTTTTGAGCAACATGGTAAGGGGGGAGGGGTGAAGGGGTTTCTGGAAGGGGCAGTCAAGGGACAGATAGTGGGGGGTGATTGGATGGATCGGGGTTCTGTCAGGCGGTGGGGGGGCATAAGAGGGGGGCAGGCAAAGGATTGTGAAGGGTTAGGTTCCTAGGGGGCAGTTAAGGGGGGTCCTCAGGAGGGGGCAGTCAGGGGGAAAGGAGCAGGGAGGCTTAGATATGGGGTGGGCTCCGGGGGGGCAGTCAGGGAACAAAGAGCTAAGAGGCTTAGATAGGGGCAGAGATCCCAGGAGGGGGCAGTCAGGGAGCAAGAGGGGGTTGGGAGTTCTGAGGGGAGTGAGAAGTGGGAGGGAGTGGATAGGGTGGGGGCGGGGCTAGGGTGACCCCTCCTGTGTCCTCCTTTTTGATGGCTGAAATATGGTAACCCTAGGCTTACGGTAGAATACCTGGAGAAAGATATCCTGATTGATGTGAAACTGCAACATCATCTTTGAAATAAAAGCAGGATGAGGTCTGAGCTGCACCTTGTCTTTATGGAATACAGTATAAGGGTTCTGAGGATAGGGGACTCTCAGCTGTGAGTTCAGACACCCTCCTGACCAAGGTTATCGCCACCAGGAGTGCCACCTTGCAAGAGAGGTAGAAGAGGGAGCACATTGCCAAGGACTTGAAGGGTAGTCCCATTAGTCTAGAAAGAACCAGGTTGAGGTCCCAGGCTGGGACAGGCTGTCAAACATTAAGATATAGCCTGTCAAGCTCTTTTAAAAACCAGGTGACCACAGGACTAGTAAACACCGAGCAGCCTTCTTCGTCCAGGTGAAAGACCAAGATGGCAGGTAAGTGTACTCTATTGCAGACAGTGAAAGTCCCTGCTGCTTCAGATGGAGGAGGTAGTCCAGAATAAGCAGCACTGGGGCCAGGGTCAGGGATGAAAGGTGCTGCGCTGACAAGTTTGAACATCTCTTCCACTTGGCAAGGCAGGCTGCTCTCATGGAGGGTTTACTATTGCCAAGGAGGACTTGTCTAATCTGTTCCGAACAGGAAAGCTATATCAGGTTCAACCACAGAGCTTCCATGCTGTCAGGTGAAGCGAATTGAGCTTTGGATGTTGAAGACGACCGTCAAAAGGTCCAGGAAGAGCGGCAAGCTGACTGGGCCTTTCATAGACATGTCTAGGAGAGATGTGTACTAGTGCTGTCGGGGCCATGCTGGAGTTATCAATGTAACCTGAACTTATTCCCTCCAAATCTTGAGGAGCACCTTGTGAATGAGCAGAATGGGTGGAAAGGCATATAGGAGACAATCTCCCCAGTGGAAGAGGAACCCGGGCTGTGGTTCTGGAAAGTGCAGAACTATGGCACTTTTTGTTGTGTCACATGGTGACTAGGTCTATCTGGGGAAAGTCCCACCTCTCGAAGATTGAAATTGTGATGTCCAGGTAAAGGGACCACTTGGAACCATGAAACAACCTGCTGAGGTGATCCGCCAGCTCATTCTGTACCTCAGGGAGGTATGATGATTGCAAGTGTATTGAATGTTCCAGACAGAGGTCCCACAGCATGAGGGCTTCCTGGCACAGGGGAGAGGAGTGTGTACCCCTGTTCGTTGATACAGAACATTGTGGTGGTGGTGTCCATTATGACTGATACACATTGTCCCACAAAGTATGCCCAGAAGGCCTGGCATGCCAGGCGCACTGCTCTCAGGTCTCTGACATTGTTCTTAGGTGGATCTGGCTCTCCAAATCAAAGTCCTGTGGTCTCCTAGATGTGCTCCTGAATACACATCTGATGCGTCCATCACTAGAGACATGGACAGCTGCGGACTAGTGAAGGTGACCCCCGAGCATACCTCCTGAGGGTCAAGCCACCACAGAAAGGAGTCGAGGACTGGGCGAGATAGTGTCACTATTCTGTCTAGGCTGTCTCTGGCAGGCAGTACACTGATGCCGACCATGACTAAAAAAGTCATACTCTGAGCCTCTCATGCTACACCACATAGGTACAAGACACCATGTGTCCCAGCAGCTTCAGGCAGTTTCTTGCTTTTGTAGTGGGAAACTGTCTCAGGCCCCGAATGATATCAGTCAGGACCTGAAACCTCGTTTGTGGCAGGTATACCCTGGTCTGGGTCAAGTCCAATATTGCCCCTATAAATTCCATCCTCTGGATGGGGGTCAGAGCAGTGGACTTTGCTTCGTTTAAAAGGAGACCCTGGTTGACAAAGGTGGCTCTGATAAACTTGACCTGAGCCTCCACTTGGGTCTTGGAGTGGCCCTTGACCAGCCAGTCATCAAGGTAAGGAAACACCTAAACCTGGTGCCTGTGCAGAAACACACCGACAACAGCCATGCACTTGGTGAAAACTCGAGGTGCTGCTGATAGGCCCAATCACCAACAATCTCAGGTACTTCCTGTGGGGAAGAGTAATCGTGATATGAAAGTATGTGTCCTTCAAGTCGAGAGCAGTACACCAGTCTGCTGGATCCAATGAGGGAATGATGGAGGTTAGAGAGACCATGCGGAACCTGATTTTCTTTATAAACTTCTTGAGTTTCCTGCAGGTCCAGGATGGGCCTGAGGCCACCATTGGCTTTCCGTATAAGAAAATACCGGGAATAAAAGCCTTTGTCCTGTGCTCCTGTGCTCCTCCACTGCCCCTAAAGATAGGAGCTACTGCAACTCCTGGATAAGGAGCTGCTCATGAGAAGGGTTCCTGAAGAGGGACAGGGAAGGGGGTTGAAAGGGCAGGAGGGCCCAGAATTGGATGAAGTATCCTCCCTCTACAATGTGGAGCACCCATCGGTCTGAGGTGATACAGGTCCATGCATGGTAGAAAGGAGATTGTTGGGATAAGAAGGGAAAGTGGGGTGGATCCATTGCCAGATGTGGTACACCATCCTCAACTGTGCCTTGAAAAGGTAGGTTTGGTGCCCAAAGATGGATTTGGTTTTCCTGAAATCCAACCAGAGGTTGACACAGCCATCTCCTGCCACTTCTGTTACACCGTCTGAAGCCATCTTGGTGGTTCTGCTTACCAAACATCTGGGTAGGCTGAGGGCAGAAACGTCTCTGGTGATTGGAGGGTGTATAAAGCCCCAGGTACCTGAAGGTGACTCTGGAGTGCTTCAGGCTATTTAGCCTTTTGTCTGTTTTCTCAGAAAATACTCTCACCCTTGAAAGGCAGGTCCTGTATCATCTGTTGGACCTCAAAGGGGGGACCCAATACCTGAAGCCACAAGCCACTTCTCATGGCTACACCCATGGTCATGACTCCAGTAGCAGCATCTGCTGAGACCAATGATGTTTGCAGGGATACCCTGGAGATCAACCTCCCCTCATCGACCAAAGCTGAGAACTTGGCCTGGGAGTCCGAGGGGAGCAACTCCATAAACTTAGCCATCGCCGAGCAGGTATTGTAGGCATACCAGCTGACAATGGCCTGTTGGATGCAGAGTTGTAGTACTCCCATGGAGTATACCTTCCACCTGAATAGGTCAAGCTTTTCCAAGTCTTTATTCTTGGGGAAAAGGCCTTGGAAACACTGCCTCTCTCTCTAGTTTGCAGCATCCACCACCAGAGAGTCAGGTTGTAGGTGGTCAGTTGGTTGTTCCCTTCTAACCCCGCCAGAAGGATCAAGTGAGCTGGTGGGGACAGTGATGGGCTGGGCTGGGCTTGGTACAGAGAAGAGCGCCAGCACTGGTGTCAACGTCACCCCCCACATTGGTGCTGGAGACACTGTCTGCACCACGGTGATCATTGATATCAGTGCAGGCAGTGTCAATGACGTCGTTCATGACAGTGCCAGTATTGTCACTGGAGCTGGTGCCGAGGGCACTGTCTGCGCCATGGCTTGAGCCACTGTCACCTCTGGTGCCAAGGGCAGTGCTGAAGGGGACGCTGCCATTGGTGCCGATGTCAGCAGTGCTGATGCAGATGCCAGCATCGACACCAGAGGTAGCTGCTTGGCCGCTGGACATGGGGGAACAAAGGTAGCAGACATGACTGAAGGGGCACCCGAGCAAAAGCCTTGGCTCTTACCCTGGGCTTGGTGGAAAGTCCATGGAGTCTAGAAGGGCCACTGAGCTGGGTTCTGCCATTAAGGGGCACACTGCCTTGGTCAGAACCTCCTACAATGCCTGGAGGATGACCTTCTGCTCCTGCTATAATTGGAGTGTACGAGGCCAACTTGAAAGCCTTGGAATATGAGGCCAAAAGCGATGCTGCACCTCTTGATGTAGAGCGTCGTGAGTGCAGGGACCAATTTCATTCCCTAGATGGAAGCGCTGATATCTGTGGTTTCCAAGGTGATGGGGAGCCGCACGATGGAGGACGGGGGAGGGATAGCTCAGTGGTTTGAGCAATGGCATGCTAAACCGAGGGTTGTGAGTTCATCCTTGAGGGGGCCATTTAGGGATATGGGGTTAAAAATGAGATTGGTACTGCTTTGAGCAGGGGGTTGGACTAGATGATCTCTTGAGGTCCCTTCCAACTCTGAGATTCTATGATATCATAGCCAGCTTTCCTTTAGACTGATGACATCATCTCTTGCCTAGAGGGGCAGGGAAAACAGAACTGTGAGTCTGAGCAAGTACTGTGCTGCCCCAAATGATTCAGGAGTATATAGAAATGGCAGGCTTTCAAAGGGGTTCAGCAAAAGCAATTGGTCTGGATTCGACTGCCTCGCCTGCGCAAGAGTCAATGAAGCCACACTTTGCATCTCAAAGCCATGGCCCCACTGTGGTGCCACTGATGGCTGGTCTCTGGGTCTAGGTATTAGGGATCAACCCCTTGCAACCCTCTTCTTCTTCAGCACTCGTGACTGAGACCAGTGCCGAAGGCTGGAGTGTCCTCGAGATGCTCCATGCCGGTGCCAAGCTACATGCGTGAGGAGAATTTTGAGCTGCTACTCTCTCTCTTTGAGGGTTCTTGATTAGAATTTCCAACAGATTTTACAGCAGGGGTCTCAAACATGCGGCCCGGGGGCCGCATGTGGCCCGCGAAGCCCTTCCCTGCGGCCCGCCAGGCTTCCTGTTCCCCCCCCCCCCCCCACACCCATAGTAGTTTGCGGGAGGGAGGGGCCAGAAGCAGAGGCTTCTCTGCTGCCTGGCTGGGCCACGCGTGTTTCTAGCTCTGGACTTCCTATATTGCCCTTGCTTTGTTTGCCAAACAGCTGTTGGGGGTGCCTAGCGCTTTCCAGGAGGGAATGGGGAGCTGCGTGCTCAGAAGAGGAGGTGGGGCAGGGGTGGGAACTCTTGGAAGGGGTGGAGTGGGGGCGGAGCTGGGGCAGCGAGGGTGTGGGTGTGTGTCAGTGGTGCGGCCCTCGGGCCAGTGCACTAGTCCTCATGCGGCCCTCGTGGTCATTTGAGTTTGAGACCCCTGTTTTACAGTCTTTTTGGTGACCATCACCCAGGCACCATAAACAAGAGGTGTGGAGGTTACTTTTAGGCAAGCACTTTGCACAGGTCTTGAAACCCGGGGATCATGACATACCCCAGGGGCAGCAAAGAAGGGGAGGGGAAAAGAGAGTGTGGAAAACTCTGTAATGGAACCTACAACTAATTAACTAAGTTACAAACTATACGCACTGACTAAAGAAGAAGAATACAATGAGCTGCTAAATCACTGCTGAAGCAAGAGCCAGAGAAATTCCAGCTACCATTACTAGTGGTAAGAATGAACTGAGGAGGTGGCGGGTCAGCAGGTTTCTATATTGGGCGTCATGAAGGCGTGACTCCATGAGGCGCCCAGGCCGACCCTATGGCTGCAACTAGAAGAAAATTTTTTCCAGCTACTGTGCATGCGCACACACACCTGATTGGAATCGACAGGAACAAGCACTCGAAGAAGAATGCCTAAAACAGAACTCAGAAATTAATTGTGGGAAAGCATGTTCCCTCCAAAAAGGAATTTCTTTGCCTCATCCCATATAAAAACACAAAGGTTTTGGAAGTTAGACTGGGAATAAACACCATCATCATTCCATTAAGTCCAGAGAAAGAGACCAACCTACCTTCTCTTCACCATGTCCAAGGGGTGGTAAAGTTTGCTTTTTCCTTCTGTGTTATGTACAGTGCTGTATTAATCTTTGATTACATAATTGTATTTGAGCCGGTTATTTGACAATCTCAAATTGTTATGAAATTCAAAAATATAACAGGTTCTTCTTAAGAAGCCTTTAAAACTATTAAATAAATCCCACCCAGATGTGTGCACATAATTCTCTTGATCAGTGGAAGATGCACAGATGTAAAGGAGGGCAACATTTGGCTTTGAATTCATGTAAAAGAGGCTTCACAGCACAGAGAAGACATTTCTGTTTATAAAAAGAATATTTTCAGGCAGTTATTACGTATTATTCCTCACATTCTTTTGAAGGCAAGATCCACACCCCATTATGCCACATAAAGCAAAGCAAAGGGTGCCCTCAAACCCATCCATCCAGAATCAATTCCCACACAGCAGGTGCAACAGAAGAGAGAGCTAACACTACCTCCTTAGGACCCCTTCACAAGCTTGGCATAGCAGACGTACCAGGGACAGAGCTGGGGGTAGGCAGCTCATGTTGCAGGCAGAAGATCCTGCAGTAATGTGGAGATTCCAGACTGCGCTTAGCTTATAGGGCAGCATAGGAAGGTGCCGTATCTCAGATGGCCACAAAGTTAAATTGCAGTAGTGTCCCCTTCAGCCCCAAAGGAGCCCAGGATTGGGAGGGCGCAAAAGGTGGCTTTAATCCCTTTCATCCCCCCTGGGCTGTTAGTGCTATGTCTCTTAGAATAAGTCTTCACTGCCAAATAAAAGGTATTATTTGTATCATACGGTTGAATTTGCCTATTTACTTTTTGGTAAAAACTAGTGTCTTGTCTCCACTAGGATTTTACAGCAGGTTAGCTGTAAAATCCTAGTGGAGACAAGACACTGTAGTTTTTAGTTAGTTATCCTGCAGTTAAAAGAAAAAAACAACACTTGAAGTGAAAACAAAACTTGAGTCTTTTATTACCCTCTTGAAACAAACTGCCAGCAAGTATTCTAAGGAAGCGTCTACTCAAACAGTTAGCCCAAGTGGAGCTGAGATATGAATCTACCTCACAACTAGCCTGCTGTGCACTAAGCGTTGACCCTGCTGATATGCATTAACAGTTCCTTAGTGAGCTTTAATCTTTTCAAATTGGGGTAAATCATAGTGCACTAAGGAACCATTAATGCATTTTAGTAGTGTCCACACCAACACTTAGTTCACAGCAGACTCATTGTGGCAAGATTCATACCCCAGTTTGCTGCCTACATGAACAGTTAATCTGCAAGCTCTAAATGTGTTGGTGGTTTTTGTGATTTAACAAGAACTTACTGAGCCCACACACTCATTTTAGAATGGGCATCAAACTCCTGTTTAACACATGTAAATTAGAATGAAATCATTGACATAGAGGTCAAAGGCTGTATATCTCATTACCAATCTCTTGAGGCATGCAGTCTCCTAACACTTAGAAACCAATTCCGATCTCACCAATGTGTTGTCTATATGGGGAAACTGACTGCTGTAGAATAAGCTCATAAAGCTTCATCAATTATTCCTGACTAGTCTAAAAGCCCGTGTACACGGGCCAACGGTAATGGCTCGCGGCCCCCCCACTCACTCAGCTTTCTCTCCCCTCCCCACTCCAAGGCCCCCCCTCCAGTCGCTCAGTCCCCCCTCCCAACTCCAAGGGCCCCCCTCCACTCGCTCAGTCCCCCTCCCCCCCACTCCAAGGGCCCCCCTCCACTCGCTCAGCCTCCCTCCCCCCCACTCCAAGGGCCCCCCTCCACTCCCTCAGCCCCCCTCCCCCCTACTCCAAGGGCCCCCCCACTCACTCAGCCCCCCTCCCCCCCCACTCCAAGGCCCCCCTGCCTGCGCCTCCTGCGCCCAGCCACCCTCCTGCCCGCGCTCCCGAGCCTCTGATCCAGACCCTGCTTCCCTCTCGGCGGCACATACGCGGTGGCCATGTTGTGCTGCCGAACTACACCTCCCAGCATGCCGTTCGTCTGGGCCATCTCTACTGCGCATGACGGCTTCACACACACACTTCTCTAGCCGATTATTATATAGGATGAAGTCACTTGTATTGCAGAATACAGTGTCCACATAGAGAACTATTCTGTAATAGCAAGAGTGGAATAGCTTATCCTTGTTAATTTCACTGTGTAGACAAGCCCGAACATCAGTGGTTCCCAAACTTTAACAACCTGTGAACCACTTTCACTAAAATGTAAAGTCTCACGAACCCCCTCATAAAAATGAATATTTCCTGGGATCTTCTCCTTTACCTAAGTATCAGTTATAGAAGCAGTGATCTTGGAAATTCAATATTTGTTTTATGACATGGTTATTACACACTATTTATTGTTAATTATTTATAATTACAGTATTTTTATTACATTATGAAAATGACAACACTTCACAGATCTCACTTTTGTAGTTTGTATAATTTTGAATAACCCTGTTATAAGAGAAGGCTCCTATGTTTCATCAAGGAGTATCAGATGTGAAACAGCATGAAGGTTTTTAAGAAGCCAACTCAGAGTTCCTCCTACATAAGCATTCAGGTCTTGAGCAGTCCAGGCAAATAACACGTTACAACAAAGCTTAAACTTGTTTTTCATAATAATTTTAAAAACAGTGCTAGCTGCCTGTTGGATTTTAGGGAATATTTTCCTGAGAACCCCCAGTCACATTTCATGAATCCCAGGGGTTCACAAAACCCAGTTTGGGAACCACTGCCTTACACTACAGTAACTTCAATATTTCAAAAGAGCTACTCCCAGTTTCCCCTAGTGTGAGTTGACTCAAGCTCCTAATGTTCTGATTACCTTCATCCTCTCCAAACTATACACTAGTATTTTGTTATTCTTCTGTTGTATGTACACTTTAGAGATTCCATCCATCTCACTAAATCCTCCAAAGTGCTGATATTTTCAAACACAAGGGCTAAGACCAGTACCTGGCTTCATCCCTTATCTGTCTCCAGTTTTATTCAATATTAAATAATTTGATGCATCAGCCACAGCAGTGTGTGCACTACATTCTTCAATGTCTGATGGGACTCTAAATATCATCACACCTTTTATCTAAGAAAAACAGTAATAAATAGATGGATGCCATCTCAGGAAGAATATACGTTTTTGAAAGAAGAAAAAAAACCCTCATTTGCTTGGAGGAGCTATTTTATGTGTATAATTTAAGTATACACTGCTTGTAAAAACTTGCATACATCCATCTCCTCTCTGAAGTGCCTTGAGCAAACCAGTTGCTTTAAATCTTTTAGAATAAAGTAGCCTAGCAAATAAATTTGGTGTGATTGTTTGTTCTTGAATGAGGCAGCATAGCTTTCTACACATATTCAAAGACTTGTGACCACATCTGAATTGTATGTAAATTCAAGGACTATTTCTTAGCCCACATACCTCTCACCCTACCCACTTTCAAGTCAATCATGTAGAATGTTTTCCCCTTACAGAGAAGAACAAAGTCAAGGAAAGAAAGTATTTGATGGGTGTAAGAACTGTTTTGTTAAAGAGATCCTTGGCCTTTAATCAGCAGCATAAGAAAAGTCTGATATTATACCTATCAGAGTTAAAAATAAAACAAAACAATCTAATTACATAAAGGAGAGCTCAGAAGATCAGTATCATAAGAAACATATTTCCCTTTCAGGAAAGAATCCAGTTAAATTAACAGCTGTAATGCGGATGGCACAGTGCAAGTTGGAGCAGATTCATAAATGCTGTGATTGGTCAAAACAGTTAAAAGAGTGCTAACAAGTGCCTCTATCCAGAGATTGTGGCTGTGGCATTTTAGTGGCTTTTTAATAATTTGTTATTTAAATTTAGAAAATGCAACAGCAAGTGATAAATTAAGGTTCAAGAAAAGAAGGTGGTTGTTTGTTTTTTTTGCAAAAATAACTAAATTGGGTTTGCAAGACTGGTTGGCACACCATGTAATTGTTTTTTTTAAAATAAAAATCCACATGTGTATCATGTTGAGGTTACAAAAATATAAGCTAATTTCTGCCTTTTCAGCTCACTGTACATGTTCAACTACCCCATATGTTTTATATAACTGGATGTGTGTGGTGGGTTTCAGCACAAGACCATACCTTCTGACAATTCTCTAAATTGTGTGTAAAATCAGACATTCATAGGTCAATGCTACATTCAGAAGAGAGAGCCCAATCCTCATACCAGTTTTATACAGATTCCGCTGACTTACACTATTTACTGGAGTTATACTCCAACTCCACTGACTTTGGTGGGGTGATTGCTAATTTAGACTAATGTAAGCAAGAACAAAATCAGACCTGATCAATGACTATTAATCTTCCTCAATATTCCAGAAACCAATTGCAGAGTTTTTCCTCTAAAAAGGATATTGCTACTAATCGGCTTTTTACCTATCAGGACCAGAATTCATTATTCTGAGTTAATTCTGCAAGGGCAATTTCACTACACACCTAAAATATACATAGGGAACTGCATTCTGTACAATCATATAGTAATGCATACCCTTTGTAATTTGATTGGTTGTAGTAGAAAAATACCCCTGCTAATCTCCAGTCTTGACAAATAGTAATGAAGAAAAAGGTTTTCCAGTATTTTACAATGTAAAGATATCTAAATTTTAAGTGTCTCCACACTGCAAAGGACAAATACTTCTTTCCACCATCTTTCAAGAAAGAGTTCTTGGAGTCATTGTCAATAGTCCTCTGAATATATCCAGTCAATGTGCAGCAGCAGTCAAAAAAAGCTAACCATGTTGGGAATTATTAGGAAAGGGAAGTATAATAAGACAGAAAATATCAAATTGCCTCTATATCTTGAATACTGTGTGCAGATCAGCCCCCCCCCCCCCCCCAAGAAGATATATTGGAATTGGAAAGGGTACAGAAAAGGGCAACAAAAATATGCGGGGAATGGAACAGCTTCCATATGAGGAAAGGTTAATAAGACTGTGACTTTTCAGCTTGAAAAGAGACAGATAAGCGGGGGGAAGGGGGGATATATGATAGCAGTCTATAAAATTATCACTAGTATGGAGAAAGTAAGTAAGGAAGTGTTATTTACTCCTCATAACACAAACACTAGTTAATAGGCAGCAAGTTTAAAACAAAATGAAGTATTTCTTCACACAATGCACAGTCAACCTGTGGAACTCCTTGCCTGAGGATGTTGTGAAGGCCAAGATTATAACAGGAAGAACTAGACAAGTTCATGGAGGATAGGTCCATCAATAGCTATTAGCCAGGATGGGCAGAGATGGTGTTCCTAGCCTGTTTGTCAGAAGCTGGGAATGGGCAACAGGGGATGGATCACTTGATGATAACCTGTTCTCTTCATTCCCTCTGAATCACTTGGCATTGCCCCTCTGTCAGAAGAAAGTATACTTGGCTAGATGGACTCTTGGTCTGACCGAGTATTTCTGTTCTTATTTCATCCTCAATTTTCCAAGGGGTGGAAGGTTTTGAACTCAGCAGAAGTGCTCTGCTGTGTTTCTGCAAAACTGATATGGGATGGCTGCGCTAGAGATTAATCCTCTACATACCTCTATGCAAGAGATAAGTGGCTCAGGGCTGGGTAGTGAATACTTAGCTATACAGATCCATCAAATTCCCTCTTTCAGAGAAGAGTGCAACACACGTAGAATCTACTACAGTCCTGAGGCTACAATAGTGACTGAAGCGAGAAATAATGACATTCTTTCTCTATTTTCCTTCCTTCACACCCTGAAGATGAAACAGATTGATTTGTTGAGAGAGAGAGAGAGAGAGAGAGAGAGAGAGAGAGAGAGAGAGAGAACACAGAAATAGAGATCACTTCTGAAACCTGGGAAAAAGCAACTTACTTAAGATCACACAGGAAGTCATATACAATGGAGAACAGAACCTTGATCTCCGGCTCCCAATGTTTGTGATTAGAGCACAGCATTCAACCTTTATTAATTTGTTAATTGAACCTCGATTATCATTTACTTACTCCATGCTGATTACATCAGATTACATACAGCAGACACTAGTTCAAGACAATTTATGTGCTATACAATTTATACAGACCAATAAAAGTCTCATATTCATTATAATTGAGTGAATTTTCTGCAAATATATCTACTAATTGCTAAACACAAGCCAACCTGATATATGATTTGTCATGGGGGCAAACGGAAGAGAAATCATGGAGACATAACTGTAAATGGAGAGAGACAAAACTGTTGACATGGAAACCTAAAAATTCCTCATGCTGACTCAAACGGTCAAATTTTGATAACTAGGTTGGATTCCTTGTTCCTCCTAGTAAAATGTTTGGCAAAACAAGTTCTTCCATGAAAATTTGACAACACATCATCTTCAATACTTGAAGAAAGTCATATGCCTACACTGCATTACAGTAGAAATGCACAAGTTACACAAGTTCTTTGGACTGCATACAGAAAAAAAAATCAACATTACAATATTTATAAGTCTCACATTTCTGGACATCCTGTCATTGTAGAAAATTTAATTTGCCTCTTGCAGAAGCTCATTTTGCCACAGAGTGCTGACACACAAATTACATTCATCTTTTGGTTTGCATATACAGTAATGAACATTTTAATGTAACATCCTTAGCAGTGAAACTTTGCACTATTTGCAATATTTTCTAACAAGCAATGATTGTATGTTTGGAGGCATTGACTAATTGGGACAAAACAAAGCATTCAAGCACTTCTATATCAAGATGTGCCAGTATTTTGAGATTTCAAGAGAGAAAAAAAAAGCCTGTCAGCACTAGATCAAATTGTCTTCAATTGTGTTCAGCTACTTCACCTGCTTTTGTAGTTCTCCAGGGCCAGTTCAAACAAATCTAGGGTTACCCGTAAAACTATTCAACTAGTCTGCAAGGTTCAATCTAGGGGCTGGTCTTCACTACCCGCCGGATTGGCGGGTAGCGATTGATCTGTTAAAGATCAATTTCTCGCGTCTGGTGAAGACGTGAGAAATTGATCGCTCGCGGCGCCCCCGTCAACTCCGGAACTCCAGCTTGCCGGGAGGCGCAAGCTGGAGTCGACGGGGGAGCGCGCCGCTGACTGCAGCCGCCGTGAGGACGGCAGGTAAGTCGGCTGCAGATAGCTGAAGTTGCGTATCTGTCATCGATCTCCCCTGGTAGTGAGGACCAGCACTAGGATTTCCTACCCACTTATCATGAACAGCTTTGTCATGACAAAAATAGAGAATTATTTGGATTCCAAAGACAGAGGCCAGGAAGAAACATGTCCAAAACTAGTGCATGTATCTCCCCCTGTTATATCCATAGAGAAGTCAGCATGAAGTAGATTTAATTGTATACCAGCTGGCACTAGATCATATGTGGTAGTCATCCCATTATCACTGTCCCTGGTGGAATGGGACCCCAGTGATCTGGCAGAAGGAGGGATGGGAGCCTTCTGCAGCTGCAGCTTTGGCAGCTTTGTCTAATATGAAAAGGCAAACTTACAATATTGTTGATTTTCAGAAATAAGGCTCCAGAATTTACATTAACAGATTAATTCATTTCTGGGTGGTTACCCCCAGTTTTATTTCAGTCCCTGAGTCCTCAAAGCTGTTTGTACAGTGGGAGACACTAATTACTAGAACAATAGCTTTGTATGTTATGACACAAAACAAGGAAGCTCCCCTAAGTCCACTGGTTGAATAATGGTCCTTGTAGTTTGTGGCTTAAGGGTCCAGGATGTCAGACTCAGGGAGCTAGGGACAGTTTTCTTCAGTAAAACCAAGAGCATACCATCCTTATTCACACAGATTAGTACCTTATTCTGCAAGTAGTTCCATAGAGATCAACATGAGTAAGGGTGGCACAAGTAAAGAGACTGCCCTTAGGATTGGGGAAGCAGAGTCCAAACATATTCTAGAACTGGAAGGTTTGGCGACTGCCGACTATGCAGTAAAACTTGGCATGTAGGCACTAGCTGTAGAAGTAAACATTCCTCATAGTGATCTCTTCCCCTAGGCTAGGTTCATGAACAGCACTGTGATCCTGTAATTGAACTGTAGTGACATTTCTTTTTCAATCTCAATCTCTAACAAAGGCGATACTATAAATCATTTTCTTGGTCAAGACCAGACAAAGAGAAAACAACTCAGCACTTAACGTAAACAACATCAGAACAATACTTATCTTTCCTGCTCAAGGTCCATGTATTGTCATACTTATAACTAAGGACAGCTGAAATCTATGGACAAAATCTTGTGAGCAATTACTGTTCTAATCTGAAATCACATCAGGAAACTATATTAGAACAAATTTATTCATGCTCCCATAGGATTTTATTTTTTTCTTCAAATGAACATGTAATTAAGTCAATAGAAGAAATGAAGAAATGTATGTGTCCTATTACAGGTATTAGGAGAGAACAGACTCCTCAATTGTTACAACAGATCTTTTACTCTAGGAAGGAAGGATCATTTTGTGTCAGCTTGAACACTTCACCTTTAAATGTAGTGATCCCAAAATGGATCTTGTCTTTACAGAAGAATAAAATGTCACCACAACTATATCAAATTACAGTAAACATTAGTATAAAATTAAAATGACTGTCAACATATCTTAATTTTTAAGTTTATTTTTTCTGCTATGGATATTAACTGTGTGAAAACTGAAAACCATATAATAATGTTTTCCTATTTTGCAGTGCATGTTATTTGTTATTGAAAGCTTTCTCATAAGTATTAGGCTGCTGGAATTTTTCATCTTTATTTAAAAAAGGAGCAGCACTGCAATACGCGTTCCCCAAAAAGAAAAATAATTGGGCCAGATCCTCAATTGGTGTCAAATCAGCAGGGCTCCACTGATATTAAGAGGGCTATTCTGGTTTACAACAGCTGAAGTTTTGGTCCACATGTAATACATGAACTATCTAACTTTTCCCCCTCCAACAGAGCTTATGTTGAAAGATTGGAAGATCAATGTCACATTACTTCTATCACCACATCTTACATAAGTGTGTATTCATCACTGCTGTGATGCCAGTGACAAGTGCACATCTCATGAAGATTGTGCAGCCCAGAAAAATATCATAGTAGATAAAATATACAGCAAATCAAACTTGGCAATGTCCTGTTTAGGAGCTTAGTTATCACAATTAAAGGCTCAGTGTGAGAAGGCAAACACCCCCAAAAGACCTCATAACACTAAAATTGTACAGTAATTTTGTGTTGCCCATTTACATATATGATAATTATCCAAACACACAATTAGGTTTATATTGCTAGAAAAGACACGGAAAACTGATATCAGTGAAATTGCTCCCATTTATATCAGTGATAAATTTGACCCACAGCAATAGTCCCCTCAGACATTATTGAAGCTTGCAAAATGAAAGTTTTGGGGAGGGAAGAGTCAATTTTAAGAAGTCAAGCACTCATAGTACGAGAAACACGAAATATTCTCATAATAAAATTAGGGAAGGGATCATATATTGGGAGAGCACAGATGTATGTTTATCAACATACATACAATGATGGTATACTACTCCACTAAAAAGAAATCAGTTGAGAACATATTTTTAAAAAGTATCCTAAATTATAATGCTGTCCAAAATAAATGTCACTCTAACATATCTCCTTGTTGGAGATTATACTATTTATGATGCCTTGATTCTGGTATGATGATAAACTGAGTATACTGGCTTTTTAAACTCTTCTTACTGGACTAAAACAATGATAACTGTTTAGAAAGCTCGTTGATTGCTACTCTGAAAGATGTGAGTGTAAGCTTCTGTTTCTTGCATGTTGGCAAAACAAGCCGGGAAAGGGGGGGGCAACGACAGAAAAGTGAGATTGGGAGGAATGACCATGTATGCACTGGGCATTATTAGAAAAGGATAGTGAATTGCAAGATGCTTACCCCATGAGAATGGAGATAAGCTCACACAACTCAACTTTTCTGTGTCATTTAACTCTCTTGGTTGTGAGCAGGAGAACTATTACATCACCTTATCTTAATTTTCAGCAAATCTATAGATTTAAGATTCTTTTTCTTAGCGGAGAAAATAAATAGAGACTTTAAAATGGCAAAACAATGAAAGCTAACTGAAAGGACACAGCTAGTTCTTTGCTAGGCAACATGATGAGGAGACAGGGTAAAAAGGAGAGGACTCTGCACAGAAAAGTCAGTGCCTGTATCTTTAAATTATGACAGGTCCCCAATCTCCATCATAATCCAGAAGAGACTTCACAAACAATTTTCCAGCATCTTTACTGTATCCTCTAAAAGCTTTTTGTAAGAAAGATAAGCTAAATGATTTAGATTAGCTCAACAGAGTAAAGTCTACTTTTAAATGATCTCACATAAAGCTTTAACCAGCAAGTAAGTGATCACTTCTGGGACAACACTTTAGCAAATCTCCACAGAGAAATCTTTAGCACTAAATGCAGAATATTCCCGAGAAAAACAAAAAAACCCAAAGCCCATGCAAGGAATCTTGTTTCATTTGATAGTGCTGTTAAAAAAAATAGCTAAAAGGACATATATCATATCTTAACTTTTTAAAGTTAATCTAGAAATATTACCATTTTGCTAGTAATAATTAAACTACCAATAAAGTATTAAACAGTAGAAAGAAAGGCTAAGTACAATCACCAACACTTGACAGTTAAGAGGACATGTTGCACTGAAGTACACATCATACGTTAAGAGAGAAAAAATTGAAGTAGTAAGTACTCACTCAAGCATCATTCAGAGAAAACTTCCACCGAACTCTTTGGCATGCATAGAACAGTGCACCAGAATCAGAAGCTGAACACTTTATTTTATGTTCAGTTCTTAGCTCTGCCATTAACTTTGATCTTGGAGAAAGTTACTTAAATTTCTTAGCATCTAAGTTTTCATATTTGCAAACTGGGGATAATACTTTTGTAAAGCACTTTAGGGGCCATAAAAGAAGGAAGTGTGTAATAGCTATTATTACTCTCCTCAATTTTGCCTAAGTAAGAGTTAAGGCCCAAGATTTTTAAAGACATTTAGGCATTGTTCCAGTCAACAATGCAACACCTAACTGACTTGACTTAGGCTCCTATCTCATTGACTTTCAGTGAAACTTAGGCTCCTAAGTCTCACTAACTGACTCACTAACTGACTCAAACATTGCAACACCGTGTGCAGTAACGCCTAAATGCCTTTAAAATTCTAGGCCCAAGCCTTGTATTTCTGCCACCCCATCCCTTGTCAATAGCCGGGTATCTTGTCTTTCCATCACATACAGCACAGAGAAGAGTCACAATTTGTTCCTTACTGCAGTCTCTATTGTCAGCTGTACTCCAGTAGTCTCTGAAGATCCCTCACAGGACACTTAGAACCAGCGACTAACCCGACAGTATCTTTGAAACCAGTGGAGTGGAGGAAAGGCAGCCAGTGATACCAAGAAGAGAAGAAGATGTCAAGAAGAGAGGAAAGCTTAGAAGCTTGAAACTTCACACCTACAGAAGATTTCTAATGAGAGACTTTGGCAGGGGAGTGATAGAGCTCTGTGGTTCAAGTGAGAGGAAGTCATAGAGACTTCACGAAGACAACTATTCTTGTAAGATTTGCACCATTTTGCTTGCATGTTCTGGTTCAAAGTGCTTTCAGAGGTGGACAAAAACCCTAACTCCAAATTATAATATAGAAGGGGTCCCAACGAGGGTCTAAATCTGTCTTGGCCCATCTCTGCTCAAAAGATCAATATGTAACAACATATGCAAGACAAAGAGTATCGGTTATACAGACTATGATGATTGGTTTCTTATGCAGTGAATATTTAAAGGAAATTCAAATCTTATGCTCCAGAATGAAATGCGAAACTGGAAAGAGAGCTCATCCTCAGAATTATTACCTTAATGGTGATTTTTCATACATTATATATCTATATAAATATACTTCTGAGCAGCAAAATGTTTCCTGACAACCATAGCAAACTTTTGTCCACTCGTTTGCATTTATGTTACTCGATCTTGACACCCTATGCCAGACTGCAGATATTAGCCTCAGCTCCTCATCATGGTTAAAAGATGACACAAAAAAGAATGAAATAGTAATACTTCACACTTTTCACCAATAGATCTCAAAGCACTTTACAAAGGAGGTCAGCAAACATGTTACAGATGGGGAAACTACGACACAGAGCAGCAAACTGACTTGCCCAAGATCACCCAGAAGGCCAGTGCCAGTAATAGAACCCATGTCTCCTGACTCTGAGTCCAGTGCACTACTCACTAAGGTATACTGCCTTCCATAATATAAGGATTTTTGGAAAGTGTAAAGGCTATTGGACTCATTATACATGTTCTTTCCAGTTCTCATTTTCATAAATTGAGCCTTCTATTTTTTAAAAGAATTTCTACAAAACTCTATTCAGGACACAGCAGTGCTTAGCCTAAATTAAGTCTTGGTGCACCTATCTAGCTTGCTGCTGAAAGTCTAGATGAGGTGATTAACTTGCAGTGCTTCTGGCAAGATAAAGTACTCAAGAGAGTGAATATTGTGTTGAATGAAGACTCCTTACAACTGATCAAGATGGCTTCATGTCCTCTGACACCCTTTCAGCATTATTTCACAGGGAAAGGAAAGAGACAAGCATTGCTGAACTGAAAACTGCAGTGTCTGCCAGCATGGATTTAGCGTAAAAAAATAAATAAATAAAATAGAAGTGTTTAGACAGTAAATAGTATTCTCTGATCACAATGGGAGAAAATATGAAAGTACAAATATTAGAAAGGCAGGAAGAGGACTTAAGAGTTTCTGCACTGAAATCCTCTTCTCCAAGTCAGGAGGCTATAGTTTCAATTATGATGAAAGATAAAGCCCTACAGAATAAGATGTAGGAATTGGAAAATCATGCACGAATCTGAAGCCTTCAAACAATAAGTATTTGTGTGCAAATTGAGGGTTTGGATTCTGAAGGTTTCTTCAGAGGCTGATATCGGATCTATTCTTTCAGGCTAATTTATGTGTCATGGCGAAGGTGACATACCCATGGGGTCCTTGCAAAACTGCCTATTTCTTAGTTACACATGCTGTTTTGGTAGTGTGGCACAAATCTGAAGAGCCAATATTCCCTCAATGCAATAGCCCATTGGTGCCAACTGGCAAAGGATTCAGTACTCTGCATCAGTAACTCCCAGTAGGCCTGAGAAACTCACTACATCTAACATACTGCTTTCGTGGTAATTAACCTTGTATTACCATGAATAAGGCCTTGTATGGAATCAGAATGAAAGCTGGTGTCACATTAGTCATTCATATAATTGAGAGATGTATATACGGATGGAGTATTCAGCTTTATGTGTTTCTACTAATATTATTTTAAACTACAAAACCATCAAGCATTGATAAATAGGTTTTCTGACACACGAAGCTGTGTTCATCCATCCCCGTCTTTGATATACAATGTGTAATTTACATCAAACACAATGGGAACTATGCATGAATTCCGAGTCAACATGGGCAGACACTGGAGATTCAACCACAGCAGATTATCCTGTCTCTAAAGTTCATAAAATCTCAGAGTTGGAAGTGACCTCAGGAGATCATCTAGTCTAACCCCCTGCTCAAACCAAGACAAATCTCATTTTTGCCCCATATCCCAAATGGGCCTCTCAAGAATTGAGCTCACAACCCTGGGTTTAGAAGACCAATGCTCAAACCATGGAACTATCCCTTCCCCAACAACAATGAACTTTGGGGCATAGGAGAAATGTCAAAGGACCCCCGTTTTACCCTCCACCTACGGAATAATCAAACAGTGCAGTTATATTCATGAAAAAGGGATCTCGACCAGGGTTTTGTTGAGAGCATTAGATAGACATTACAACAGACTTCTTTAGACAAGGACTTAGCTGGGTTAAAGTTAAGTTTAGGCTATAAAAAGTATGCTAGATCTTTTATGTGGAACCTGTAACCTGCGTATATTGTCCCTTTGGGGACAGCTTACATGGTAATTTCTGTGAGTGTTCTGTAAATAGGGGCTGGAGACTACAGGGGGACACTTCAGGAGAACTTGGCAACTGAGGTACACCTCGTGTTAAATTTCAAGGTGAACTCAAGGCTAGCATAAGATCAGAGGAGAGTGCTTGAGTATCTGAAAAGCTGGGAGTGTCACAGAGCACATTCTTTGCTGGAGGGAGGGGGTAACACATTGACTCACAGTACTAGGTACCCTGAGGAAAATGTCACAATTCCCAAATTGGAAAAAAATCCAGGTGATACAGTTTACATTCTGAAGAGAAAACATACTTTTGGGCAGTTAAGCTGACATTGTGAGATCTGGAACTGTACTGTGCATTTTTTTAAGACACAGCCAGAGTCTTTTTTTTTAAGACACTGCAATACGTGGTACTGATGTAAGTAGATTACTTCTTTAAAATACTAAATGAAGCACTCATATTTGTGCAGAATTGACTGAAATTGAATCAAGTACAAGGCAAAATAATGTATATGAAGAACAGCAGTTATTCATGTCCAAATGTAAAATACTGTTATGTGTTATAATATACAAAGTTACAAAACTTTGAGACAAATAGAAACTAGACTTCATTATTTAATATGAGCAAAGTGTTCTGTTAAAGATATAAAAAAATTATATCAGCTGTTCTTTTGTTAATACCATTTTAACTATTCTATAGACATTAATAAGTTGCTAGATATTCAATATTAAGACTTGCATGGACATAAACTTGCAGGAATAGAGATAATATTAACATGACTAGATTGTTCTTATGCTTTATTACGACAGCCTTCAATCAGAAGCTCTGATAAACGACCTCTGCTTCTTATGCTTTGGAAAAACTGTTGAGCAGAGCTAGAGAAAAAAATAATAGAAATGCATTTTTGGCAAAAAAAAATGTTTTGCAACAAAATAAAAAATATTTTTGTTTTCAATCAAAAAAAATCAGATTTAGTTTAAAAATATCTTGACTTAAATTTTTTTTAACTGAACAAACAGGAAATTTATTCAAAAGTATTTTCCACAAAATACCACTTTTTTGATCAGCCTTACCTGTTGAGATATTAAGTGCTGCCAACTATGCTGACATGTTGGCAAAAAGCTGTTCGTGGCTTGGACAAAACACTGATTAGTCCATCTACACAATACGTGCCTCAAATCACAGGGCATTTGCAATCCCTTATATTGGATTACTGACCTACAGTTCAGCCCTCAGAATTCAAAAGTTCATCTGCAGAGTTTTAACAGCCCCCCCTTCGCCTAGGTGGAAATGAGGGGAAGGTAAAGGGGTACCTTATGTGCTCCAATGGCTGACTACCCCACTTCTCCAAATGGTTCTGCTGCAGCCTTCACTGCAAGCTGCTCCTCTCCAGCAGACATCTGGCAAAACACTCCCCAATATATCTTCAGGCCCCTCTACTACTTAACACAGTACTCAGTGATTTCAGCTCATAGTAGGGGAGCCTCAGTGCTGGTGCACCATTGGTCCAAAGTGAATTCAGCACTACAGTCTGTAACCAGACTCCTAATGGAATCAAAATTAGCTGATATTACACAATGGCGAGAGGAAGGTGTGCAATTGGTGATTAGGGCCCTCAGAAGAGGCCCACGCCACCAGGTACAAATACTTGTCCCCAGCCTCTCTCCATTGACTGGGTTTTGGAACCCCTGCCCCATGCCTAGTGAATGCTACCTAGTTTAGGGCGAGTCCCTCAGTCATAAAAGGCCAGGAAGAGTTCCACTGTCCTTGATTCACATAACCAGGATAACAATACTTTATACTTCCTGCCCCAATAATAGAGAAACTGGGGGTCTCACAGCAGCCAAAGTGACCATTTAGGCAAGCAACAGGGTGGATGTGCCCATGCAAACGATATGTGCCCATGAAATCCTTTTCCACAATTCATCACCAGATGTCAGGGTAGAGCTCATCCTGACTCTGCTTACATATAAGAGATATATATTTCCCTTCTAAACAGCTAATAAACTGCTGGGTCTCTAGAGGATTTTAAAAGATAAATTGAACACTTTCGGCCTGATTGCCCACTGCTTCGCACTTAGAGCAATTTACATCTGTGCAAGGTGGCTGTAAAATGCTATCAAATTTGAATAGAGCATTTTATAGCAACTGTGCACAGGTGTAAATGACTCCACAAGATGAAAGGCACATTTTAAAAGTTGGAAACTTTGGAGTGTTTTAGAGAGTCTTTTTAAAAAAAACGGACTTTCACACTAGCTCCGTCCAGAAACACTGACTCAATTTTTTTTTTAACCGTCCGCAGCTGCCAATGGCCTCTGTGGTGTAGAAAGAGAGACAAAGTTTAGAAGAACAGATCCATTATAAATTTCAAGGCCAAAAGGGATCATTGTGCACTATGTTAACTGCTGAAAGCTGTAATGTTGTTGCCTCAGTAACACTGTTCAGTGCGTCTGTCCTTGGAGCTCCAGAGTTATCAGTACTAATAGCAAATAATACAGCTTCCTAAGTTGGCAGACTCAATGTGACTCAAAGAAAGACCACAGGCATGGTTTGGTGATAAAGGCACATAACCAAGTTTATTGCCCTCAAGGCACAATCCTGGTGCTCTGGCTCCGTAGTTACTCTATGTAAAAAAAATGTTTTCCTTTAGATACATAGAACTCTCTTAATGTAGACAAATACAGATTAGTGCATAGTTGATATTTTAATTGGAAAAGATTTAGTTCATGGGAAATTTTCCAATCAAAGAAATATACCATGCTTTGCAGGACAAGCCTTTTGCTTTCTATTTCTCTAGGTCAAACTCACTCCCAAACTATCAGTAAAAGCAAAAAAAATGCCCCCTACAAATGTCAGAATAATCTCAGAATATTCTTCTATTATTGATGCACATGGTAAACACTGATGAATTAAGAACATTCACTAAGGCTGGTTTTCACCTAAACTAAATGTTCAAAATATACTACAGTTTATTGTTCAATGTATTTTGTAAGACTGAACATTTCTCCTCCATTTTCTAAAAGCTGGGCCTGCTGACCCTTGGTCAGTACTTAAACAAATGCAGGACACTGGACAATGAGTATCAGCAAGAAAATAATCTTGTTCAAAAATGCGCCTTAACCAAAGACATCTGAAACTGTAATATTCCATTTGCAATTGCCACTCTGGCAACCTGGATACAGTAATTAAACTCAAAGCCCAAGTCTCTTGCTGGAATGCTGATCAGCAGATGACTGACCAATTCATGATGTTAAAGTGTTGCTCTTATCACAAATGAAATTTCCCAAATATTCATGAATTAATACATTAACTATTAACATCAATACTTCCTGTTTTTTCCCCATTTTAAAAAGTATGGTAAGTTGAAATGGCTTTGTTTAGATTTAAACACAGATGGTTTCACTTGCTCCCTGAAAGATATAATCGCATCTCAATTTCTGCAAGATTGATATTCTACTGCATGTGTTTTCCAGCATTGTACAAAGAGTTTCATTTCCTAAACATTTGCAGAATAAACCCAATGATTACAAATCCCTATCATGTGCACTGCTCTGTAGTTCAGTTCCTCTTGCTTAGTTTATTTAATTATTCTTTGGTATTCACACCCATGGTATGTTACATTTTCTACAATTCTAAAAATATTCTAAGTGACTAGGCTTTTTTGATGAAAGGTTATGGCTGAAAAGTTCATTGTATAAAAGAAACTAACAGAATGAGAAGTGAACATGCAAATGAAATATCCCAAATTGTCAGCATATTGCTTAGACCAGGGATTGGCAACGTTGGCACGCGGGACCGCAGGGTAAGCAGCCTTAGCGGGCCCCGCCACTTTGTTTACCTGGCGGTTCGCTGATCGCGGCTCCCACTGGCCACGGTTCACCCCCCATTTGGGTGATATGGCCATGGTCATAACCCCATTTTAATGGGCTTGCCAGGGCTGGTTTAAACTTGGTAGTGCCCAGGGCCAAAGCCCAAGCCTGGGCTGGCAGGTCTTGGCCCACCACTGATCTAATCTATAGATCTAGATATATTCCAAAATATATGCAATGATTTGGGAGAGAGGGGAAAAAAAGGCTCTACTTTTTTCTGGAGTTATGACATACATCATCCAGCCAATCTGTTGTGTTAGCCTGCTGAATGAATATGTACACTTAATAATTAGTGTTCTTTATCTATGCTTCTCAAAGATGTATTCCCCTATTTTGAGGGAAACATATGGTCTATGAAAAGGTTCTTCCTCAGTCTGCGCTGTAATTAGGTACTATTAAAGGTGTTGTACAGACAGTTCATTTTTTTCAACCCTAGAACGGAGTGGCCAAAGTCTGAAGTGTCACAATTTGGCCCTTCGATTTGGCACTGTGCGACAACTGCGGAAACTTGATCACCATTTAAGCCGACTGGATTTGATATCTGATCCTGAGTTTTTTTAATGAATATCCATTCATAATCTAATACAAATTACTTTTCACAGAACTCATACACACTTAACTCCAACTTTACATTCATAAAATAGATATTTTATGAAAGTTAAATATTCAAGATACAAAGTGGCAACATAAACAATGAAACAAGTCATGACAAAAGACAAAAAAAATCACTACAACTCCTCAAACACTTCACAGTGTAAGACAAACATTCGCAAACAGCAGCTCCCTTAATTTTTCTAAATGACACATTTGGGAAACAAAGCAAAATAAAAGAATCATCAGCTCAGCACTTAGAACAACATGTTTTGACAGTATATTTTTATACTAATTCCACTCCTCCAATAAAAGTGCCACCTTGCAATCTTTTAAGTCTATTCAGAGTATACCAACTTGATCATCTCATTCTTCTTCTGCATAAAACCCAGAGCATACACAATGACAGTGTAATCAACATTGAAATGAATTCACAAGACATTGTCTAGTCTTGTAAAGACCAGGAAAGCTGTAACAATGAGAAATCTATTCACCACTCCGTATGGATCAGTTTCGTAAAACTGATACTCTCAAAGCTTCCAATGAAATTAATGAACAGAGAGAAGAAGAGAGATAACATCTAAGAACTAATTCTATAAGATGCTGAGTCCCCTCATCTTCCACTGACTTCGCTAGAAGCTGAGAGTACTCATCACCAGGCAGGATTGAAGCACAAGATGTATTCTAAACTTTGGCATTGCATCCAAATGCATTTATCTATCTTCTGCAGGAGGTTCACTTCTACCTCTTTATTCAAGGTAAGTGACTTTCTCAAAGCCGCTAGCATATACCTCTAGCTGGAAACTATATTTTATTTCTTTGGATTTATAAAGGTGTATATTCTGTACTCTAGGTGCAAACACAGCAGCATTATACAATTATACAAAATAAATAAATAAATGCATGTACCAGAATCAGAATTGAGTTGCATCAATGGCCATACAGAACCTTACCTAACCAGCCCACCCACCACAACTGATAACTTCCCTACTTAATTCATTTCAACTAACTCTCCTCTGAACACTAAGAAACATTAGCACACATTGCACTGAAGGCTAACAGACTCCACTTTGTTGGACCAAGACCAGGGAATGCAGATTCTAGGGTACTGAAAACATCCTGCCACTTGCTCCACCACACAAAACAAACAGATGCTACTTTGATTGCCTCAGCTGTTTGCAACTGTCACATTATCATATAGCAGGTGAGGAAATATGTTTTCTTGAACCAACTTCTTTTGGTGAGAGACAAGCTTTCAAGCCACAGAGAGCTTTTTTCCCCCCTCTTATGTCTCTCTCAACAACAGAACTTTGTTCAATAAAAAGATACCTCAGCCACCTTATCAAATATCCTGGGAATGACACGGGTACAGCTACATGGTATACATTATCACAAACAGAGAAGCAGTTTCTAGGTAGACTTGCTCCAAACCATTTTAGGGATTCAAATGAAATCCAGTAGCTTAGATTGGACCAAGAAATAAACTGGAAATCATTGCTGATCTCACTGTTAACAACTGCAAAGCCACTTCATTATAATTCACAGCCCTCCTTAGAATTCTTCTTTGCTGTGATGCCTGCAAAATAATAGTTAGATAGTTGGTTTCCTGTGACACTGTTTTTTATGATCACCAACATCTCATTGTTTCCCCAAATGTTTAAGACACTAGACAACGGGTTGATAAAATTTCAGTTGTAAGCTCTCTGGGACAGGGACTGTCTTTGCTAGAGGTTTGTACAGTACCTAGCACAACGTAGCTTTGGTTTCCACAAATTACTGTAAGTACTGTAATATAAATTATAAATGAGACTGGGCTTCTTGCAGGAAGCACCTCCCAGCAAGCAGATGCCACAGTCTCCTGCTAACTGAAGTTTCTGAATTTTCTTAATCTATTATGCTGTACTGGTTATAAAATATGGACAACATGTACCTGTAATAATTTTAGTAGTTTGAATGTTCAGGTATTTTTAGTAAGTTTCCATTTTAAAATATTACTTTAAAAAAAACACACACACACACAAAACCCCTAAATAATTCTTCACTTGAGATGGGTTAGACTTTTTGCTTATAAAAAAATACTACTGTTACATAAAGTATCAATTTACACAGGTATCGCCAATAGAACAAGGTTTTGGGGAGAAAAAAAATCCTCTTTTGGGGACAGCAGGAAATAGAGGAAAAATTTTCAACACAATGCATTATTGAAAAAAATGTTTTATAAAGTGCAAAACAAGTTTGATTTTATAAAGACTTGCACTTAAACATGGGAATTTCCCAAAGCCGATCAAGTTCATACCACTACAGTATTCCACATGAATGCACCAGTGCCATATTTAGATTTGACATACTTATGCATCTGTTATTGTTTATTTCTCAATTTAGTGGCAATAGAGTATCGTTCTCCCTTCATCACCAAAAAACCAGCAAATGTTAACAAGTCTCTGTGAGGTGGCACAACAAACACGTGCCCATGAATGAGTGAGGTATGCATTGTGGGAGCTATTGTGATAACTGGTTTCTTGTTAAATAATTGATTTCTGAGACATCAGGTCATCAAGTCCAGTTTGATTTATTCAGAGCAAGTTGCCCTAACTAAAGACATGACGCTATGTTACAGAAAGCTTGGTGACTCTTGGCCACTAAGCTATCAGCTTGCACTGGGCCCAGGTGGTTTACAATCTAGAAGTCTTTTATAACCCCTATTCTTTGTTTATTCATATCATAATTTACAATTAATTGTGTAATTTATTATTGTACAATTGCTATCAAATGTCTACCTTTCAGTTACTTGTCTGGATAGTTACATTTAATGCACTCCACATTTCCAGTGTAGAAAAGGCCACAACAATTTTGACCAGAGACAATAATACTTCTTAATAATTCATTTTTCCCTTTGTAGTTGGAATATTTTACACTTTTGTGACACTTACTACTCAAAATCTTATAATTTACCATTCAAGTAGTTTAGAGCTAATTACAAACATATGTATTTAAAAAGCTCTAAAAATGAGTCTGAAAAATAGGTCATGAGTTTTAGGCATATTTCCACTCTATAAGCAATGTAAAATCTGCTTGCTACCATTTTTATTATTTCTCTTTCTTTGCAAAGGTTCATGGATACCTTGATTAACAATTCTTTAACATAAATTTAGCATAAGTTTCAGGCCCGTTATGTTAATATGATGTAAATGGACTGAAAGCAACATTAAAGGTTAAACAGGGTTAGAAATCACTCTCTTCCTAAAAATATCTACACTGAAGTGGATAGCCTCAGTTTTTTTTCCCAACTAGGTATTTATTTCAATCACTGAAAACACATATTACATAATTTCAGTGACCCAAGCAAGTTGGGTTACCACATTACTTGCAGATATTTTGATAGTGCCCAGAGTTACACTGCCATGAGTTACCCTTGTATTTTTAGCATGCTAGCTTGATCACACAGCTGGCATGGGTATGTCTCCTTGAGTTGGAATTTTCACCTTCTAGCTCTAGTGTAGACATACACTTATTTCCACAAGCCCTGGAGACAAGCACTGCCCTGACATAGGAACAGTGAGCTGATGTTTGGAAAACTACAACCAAAGGAGATCTACCAACAATAAATGTGCAGGCTAACAACGGTTTGCCTTCCCCATTGCTGAATATTGCCCTCTACCAGAGATCAAGATGTATCAGAGTATTAATATTTCCAGGGCACAATGCAAACTTACTTTGTTTGCACAAGCTGATAGCAGAATGCTGTCTAGATTGCTCTACGAGGCAAACCACCACCAATGATCCTAGTGTAGATGGCAGTGTGATCAGAGGAAGGTTAGGGAATGTGGAACTTCAGACAGAAATGCTTTAAGTAACTACAGTATGTTTATGACACATACTACTCTGATTGGATGCATAAATACATAATTAGATTAGATCAGGAGCTATTAAACTTTTTGACAATGGATTACACTTCATTAGAATTAGCAATTTACACTATTGCTCCCTTTCATGATTAGGTAATACAGAAGTCATACAGAATTTTTAACTGTCTTTAGTGTGGTATATTTGCTATTAATTTATTAATTATTAATTTACTATTAATTTATTATTTTATTGCAGAAGTACCAACGCATAATTTAACAAACCTGGTCCTGAGTCCTGGGTCACACATAAGAACCTGTTTGGTTCAACCTTGGTTGTTTGAAACAGTGAACACTGTTTCAACCAACCTGGAGAAGATTTAGTCAGGTATGAGAAAGCCCCAAGAAGTATGATTTCCCTCTGACAACAGCAGTAATAACATGAGAATCTAACTGGTAATTATAAAGAAAAAAAAGGCAGACAGGTACTTGTTCCTTTAAGGCTAAGGCCTTTGCAATTGCTTCCCTGAAGGACCTTCCCTGGACAACTCAGCAAGAGGAAGTCTTGTTAGACCTTAAGTACAGTAACGGTCTTGAGACAGATTCTCCATTATCTGGAGAAGAAACTTCAATTTCAGCTCTGCTAATCTTTTTTTTACTAGTATAAATTTTGTAAGGGTTTAACATGGAATATTCCCTTCTTCTTTCTGGCTGTAATGTTTCAAAATTATTTAAAGTGAGTTTAGGACCAGATTCAACTTCCATTGACTTTCAAGAAGGCTGGGACCAGCTGCTTTGTCCTTATGAGTCTGGGCATATTAAATGTATTCGGCATGGGGGGGGGAGGGGCAATCAAACAGGTCTAGTGCATGTAGAGAGTGGACAGCTGAAGTCAATAGACCAGCACCCTTCTCTCGGGACCACCTATACCTGTACTCATCCGACTCTTGGCATTTACACTGAGACCTAATACTTTTGGGTTTTCTAATGTGGGATCTACAAATAACCTAACAAACAATTAAACAAAAAGAATGGAGTACTTGTGGCACCTTAGAAACTAACCAATTTATAAGTACTCCATGTTCTTTTTGTGGCTACAAATTAAACAAAAGCTACTGAATAGCCATCATAATGGCTCTTCTCCTGTAGTGGCAACAGCTACTGGATTTGAAGTGATGATCTAGAGGAGAGCCTCTATATTGTATTCTCAATGCCCTAGTCTTGTTTCCCGTTTTATTGTGTCCCTTTGCTATGTGTTTTCACTGAACACCTGGGGCAGGAGCACAAGCTTAAGAGACTGTTAGGAGTTCCCGCCAATGTAGAGACCACACTTCACATGGCTATAGGCCTTAGAATAGCCAGCCCTGTGGTAGCACTTCTCACACCCCTTTTACCTGAGCCTCCTTTGTCTCCCCATGAGCCCAAGTCAAAGTTCCCACAGCAGGGGGCTCAGGGCCCACAGCAAGAGTAGGGAACAATATAAACTACTAACTGCAATACATGCAGGTGGTGCTGAATAGGCTCATCTACCGGCAGCACTGGCTGTGCACTCTCTCTCCTTTTATCTCTCCTATCTCTCCTTCTTTCCTGCCCTCTGCACTACAGAGCTCTGCTCCTTCAAGCTTGGAATCCCTTCTCCAGCCAATAACAAAGGCCTGATGCCAGGTGGAATAAGCAGGTCCCATCTCCTCTCTGCTGACTGGAAGAGGAGAAACACAAGCCCCATGAAAAAGGTATCAGAGCAGGAGATCAACCCTGACAAGATCAAGTTCTAGTGCTTACTCTTCCTCTGGTGGAAGAGCGGCGGTGAAAGAAAGAGAAGAAGAAGGAAAGAAAATGTGAATAGGGAGGAAAGCAGAGAGAGAATGCAAAGTGAGACAAAGGAAATCAAAGTATGTGATAAAAGTAGGCCATGCAGAAAGATAAGGGAGAGGGAATGTGTGTGGAAGGAGATGGGGTGCAATTTCTGCCTCTGAAGGACACCAGTAGCTTCCATTGTCTCCAATAGAAGATACTCCCATGGAACAACAGAATACGCCCCACAGAGAGGGAGTGTATGTGAAAGAAGAGGGGAGGTCAAAGTAATAATGGAGAAAGAAAAACAGACAGACACTAGGTACTTCGTTGTTCAGGGACTGAAATATCCTACCAGAAGAGACACTCTTTGTCATTACTATTCACCTCAACTGCTTGCTGTGTCTCTTCCTCGGGCCTTACCCCTGAGTATCATTAGGTGAGATAAATTAACACTGGATAGAAATACAAATACTGTTATGCAATAACATAGACTAGCCTTGAGGGAAATCCACTTAAAACTAGTTAAATAAAAACTGGTAGAAGGTGGAACCCCAAGTTCACATAGGGATTCCAGATGGTCTTGTAACTTTTCTATTCATTATCTTTATAAACCCATCATGTCTTCTCCTCTCTAACCCAAACAATCCCAATCTTTTCATTCTCTCCTTCCAGAGTTCCTACAAGTATATGGTAATTCTCAATAACATTGGGACTATCCATGCATTGATATGCATAGAGTTACTCTGAGCAATTAAGAGAGAAAAATAATCTCATTTTGAATTAGGCTTCTAAAGATATAATGCAGAAATGTTGTAGCTTAAATTTAAAAGTTCTAAACCCCATTTCAATCATCATAATTGTTCAAAGAGTTCTTCATCCCCTATTTCAGAGACCAACATTTATGCCCTAATACTGAAAGTATGCAAGGGCTGAAATGTTTCTAAATCTCCATTAGAAGCTTAGATCACAGTGACATTTTAATGAAAGGCTAGCTTTAACCTCACTCAAATACAAAATTGTACCAGGAGACTTTTTATACTAGACGAACAATGAGGTAAGGTTATAAAAGCTACTGACACAACTTTTCGACTCTGATTTGAAAACCTGAGAAGAAAAATTCCAGCTTTTATAATTGTGCTGTGCTGTTAAGTGTAGCACACAAACAGTTAAAGTAAAAAGGAACAATAAATCAGCATGGGTTCAAAAATGAGTTACAAAGCATAGTAAGGTCTACAATAAAGTAAATATATAATTATATATATCATCCCTGAATTGGTCTTTGGACACATGTCTTACATTTAATAATAAAAAAAATTATAAAACATAATAAATAATAATAATAATAATCTTTAACATGGAACCAGAGCAGCACAAAAGAACAGACAGACTCTCCAACTGAACTAATTAGAATCAAATACTGGAATGCTTCAAAGTTTCCAAGAAAAAATGGTTACTCACTTCTCATAACTGTTGTTCTTCCAGATATGTTGTTCATGTCCATTCCAATCAAAAGACTTTTCCCCTAGAAGCATCCATCAAGCACGCCCTGGAGTTGCCCCTTCATGGTGCTCAATGTAAAGCGCTGCCAACCCGTCACCCCTTCAGTTCCCTTCTTGCCGGCTACTCCAACAGAAGGGTAGGAGGGTCGGTATTGGAATGGACGTGAACAACACACCCTGAAGAACAACAGTTATGAGAAGTGAGTAACCGTTTTTTCTTCTTCAAGTTCTTGGTCATGTCCATTCCAATCAGGTGACTCCCAAGCCAAGTTCAGGAGGTGAGGTCGGAGCAGTCCACTGATTGGAGTACTGCTTGTCTGAAGGCCACATCATCTCTGGCCGCTGGGTAATCACATAATGCATAGCGAAAGTGTGCATGGAGGACCACATTGCCACTCTATAGATTTCCTGGGTGGGAAACTGATGAAACCTGCGCCCTGGGAGAATGTGCAGTGATCAGAGTTGCGGAAATGCCTGCCAGGTCGTTGCACTCATAGATACAGGACACTATTCATGACGAGATGTGTTGGGATGAAACTGAATGACCTGTCCACCGCTGCCACAAACAACTGGACCAATTTTCTGAATGTTTTTTTTTCTCTCAATGTAAAATGCTAGCACCTTGTGGCCATCCAGAGAGTGGAGTCTCTTCTCCCTGCCACTGGAATGAGGCTTAGGATAGAAAACCAGGAGGAAGATGTACTGGTTGATGTGAAAGTGCAAGACAACCTTTGGGAGGAAGGCAGGGTGAGGCCTGAGCTGAATCTTGTCCTTCTAGAATACAGTGTAGCAAGGGTCTGATGTCAAGGCCCTGAGCCCAGACACCCTCCTGGCCAAGGTTATTGCTACCAGAAACACAACTTTGTAAGAGACGTAAAGCAGTGAGAATGTTCCCATTGGTATGTGTGTATCAATTTTGTAGTTGAAGTTATGAATATAGGCTCTGGACTGTCTGTCTTTCCAAATATTGTGCTCTGCTGGGGGGGACATTCCAGTATACTGGACATCAGCTTTGCTTGAGCTTCTTGATGGCCATTAAGGACTATCAGTGACACAATGGACTCTGGGAGCTTGGAATGCTCCAATCCACATGAGAAGTCTACCAGAGAACATGCAAGGCAGCCTGTGCATAATGGCCTCCACCTGCAAATAATGAGTCATACATGGTCATGTGATCTGCCCATGTGACTCCAGAACTCCATGGGGCTGGACTTTTCACAGCAGGAACAAAGAAAAATGCCATCTTGATTATATGCAATCTTTCTATCTGGATTTTAAACAGACACTCTTAATTCTGAGCTGATTTGCACACTCCATTCAAATAGGACTGAAATGTACTGATCTTTCTTTAATATATGGATCAAAGGAACTCTGAAACACTCTAGTTCATCTTAAATCTATCTAATTAATTAATATCTGTTTCTTGCACCTGGAAAAAACTATAAATGAAGCTGCTATAGCCCCTCCATCTTTGTCTTTAACCTCCAGTCTTCAGCCTTGCTTCCACCTCTGGATGGAACTTTGCTACACATGGAAACTCTGGCCAAAGGGTGCTGACCCTTCTCTGGAGGGGATGCATTTCAAGACTTTGATTTGAACCTGCAGTTTATTCTACCTTTGCTGCAAGCCTGAACCAAAAGATTTGCCATTACTGATTTCTTTTAACCATTCCTAACCCTCACCTATATCTTTTTCCTTGTATAATAAACCTTTAGATTTTAGATTCTAAAGGATTGGCAACAGCGTGATTTGTGGGTAAGATCTGATTTGTATATTGACCTGGGACTGGGACCTGATTCTTTGGAATTGGGGAGAACAGTTTTCTTTATTTGGGGTATTCGTTTTCATAACCATTGGTCCCCAGAACAGGTGGCTGCTGGTGGTGATACTGGGAAGCTGGAGTGTCTAAGGGAATTGCTTGTGTGACTTGTGGTTAGCCAGTGGGGCGAAACTAAACTCTTTTCTGTTTGGCTAGTTTGGTTCGCATTAGAGTGGAAAAACCCCAGCTTTGGGCTCTAGTTGCCCTTTTGGAAGCAATTTGTCCTGACCTGGCACTCACAGTTGGTCCCACCAGGAACAGCCCCGTCATAGTGCCATAAACACAAAGCGTGTGGATCACTCTTCGATGTGTGCTTTGCACAGGCCACATAGTTTTTAAACCCTGGGGATGGCAACATATCAAGGCTCTGGGGAGGCAGAGTGGGAGTGTACCCCCAACAACTCTATACTAAGAACTTTAATACTAAGAATGGATACTAAAGTAACTATATACAGTAACCATAGAACGTGCTTGCTAACCAATGGCTAAGGGAAGTTCCAACCAACTGTCACTGGCAGCAAGAAGGGACTGAAGAGGTGGTGGGTCAGCAGGGCTCTATATCGAGCACCATGAAGGCACATCTCCGGGGTGGAGGGGAGGGGAAGGCGCTCAGGCCGGCCCGATGGATGCCGCTTGGGTTAAAAATCTTCTGGGCACCATGCATGTGTGCACGCACATACACAATTGGAACAGATATGAACAAGCACTTGAAAAAGAACTACATTTTACAAAACTTTAATGTAGAAATTCAGCAACAATTTGACACCTGCCTCTTTCTTCTGGGACTCACTGTTATACTCTCAGATGCATATCCCATATTTTGGGCTAACACCAAGATGATGAGAAGGGATTTAAGCTAAGTGACTCCCTGTGATGGGGAACACACTGAAGAACTAAGAGTTAATGAAGAGCTCTGGGCCCAGAAGGCCTTATTCAGCCTGCTGGGCATGCTCATAATGGAGGCATAGCTCAAAAGGGAATGCCCATCTTCGTCAAGGTGGACAGAGTAAGGGAGCAGACCAAAGCTGTTAGGTCCTGCAGGAACTCCTCACCACCTGGACCAGACCTCTCTGCTGAGACACTGAACGCCCCCGTGGAGATCACAAATAGCAGGCTGTCATTGAGGAAGAGGAGCATCTGGATCACTGCCAAGGAGAATCCTCACTCCTCCACTGCCCATAAGAAGAACCTATTGTGACTTTGGAAGAGTGGAGGCTGTGGTAGGAAAAGACTCAGAGAGAAGGGTTGGTGACATGTGCCCCCTAGCTGAATACCAGACCTGCAAGTCACAGGGCTCTTAGTCGGAACCTGGTAGAGCAGGGAGGGCCCAACATCCACTACTGCCAACCCCACAGACTCTTGCCATTGGCTGACACAGCTGCAGGCTCTTGCCACTAGTTGACACAACTGGACTTGGGTGGACCCGACCCCAACACTCCCATACATCATAAAGATTCCTAACTAAATCCTCCTAATCCCTCCCACCATATCATCACAAGATGTTTGAAGTGTCCTAGGAAAAATACAGACATCATGTATGTTTGCAGCACAAGAAAGAACATTAGCACATCAGATGAGACCAGTGGTCTATCTAGTTAGTTTCCTACCTCTGACAGAGGTCAGTTCCACCTGCGTCAGAGGAAACCCCATGTACAAAACCCCATAGTGGACAATTACAGAAGGGGAAGTTTCTTCATCTAATTGTCTTCTGCCTTGAAATGAGGTTTTATATTCCTAGTTTTATTTTTAATCCATCTAAATTCACTGTGTTCTCGTTCATATAAATGGCTAGCCTTTTAATCCTACTAAATTTTCCCCATCAAATGGTATATTGGGGCAATACATTGCATGGATTAATTATGTGCTGTAGAAGCAAAAAGCATTTTTATTAATTTTAAGTTGGTTTTCTTTCACTTTAATTAAATATACCTTGTTCTTGCATTATGAGATATGGGTAAGTAGGAGGGTTCAATTTACCTTTTCTATACTATTCATTGTCTTTATATCCTTATCATGCTGTCTCTTGTCTTGTTTCTGAGTTCCAGTCTTCTCAGTCCCTCTCCATATGGAGATCTTTCATAGAAACTCAGGGTTGGAAGGGACCTCAGGAGATCATCTAGTCCAACCCCTGCTCAAAACGGGACCAATCTCCAATTAAATCATCCAACAGATTTTTGCTCCATATCCCTAAATGGCCCGCTCAAGGATTGAACTCACAATCCTGCGTTTAGCAGGCTAATGCTCAAACCACTGAGCTATCCCTCCCCCCTTTCCATGACTGATCAGTTGCCCTTCTCTGCTCCCCTTCTATTTCCTTTCCCTCTTTATTTGAAAAAGACATCACTAGCACCATTTATTTTTAAGAGTTATTTTGAAAAACATAAATTTCTGAAGTGAGCAATCAAATTTGGGCTTGGTCTTATAGCTATGCAATTCCAACAAATATCTGGGAACAAAATGTAAATTCACAGAAATAAAAACAACCCAATGGAAACTAGCATTTACTGCTAAGGTTGCATGACCCAAAGTAATGTGTTGTTTTAATGACCTATACAATAAATCTGACTATAATTTTAATAGACAATTTAATCTTTGTGTCATATTTAATAGATTAGATACCATTTGGTTGCAGCTCTGAAGATGTATTAGCATATGACAGATCCAAGAAACCACATTTTTAAATAGAACCTATTCATGCTGGACAGTGTGTTCATCCCGTAAGTAGTTTTTACAAATTTTGCTTTTAATCAGCAATTTAATGAGGTCTAATGGATCCAGATTATCCTCTGCTTTTTAATGTGGCACTGGGAACAAAAAATATCAAAGGGAACAGGAAATAAATGAATAAAAAGTAAAAAAGAGAGTGAGGTAAAAGACTTGCCAGACAAATTACAGTTGGCTTGTCAACAGACAGTAGCCCAAAACATACTGATTTGATGAGCACTAGTGTTTATTAAGGGCATAGTGTTTATTAATAAACCTGCAATATCCTAAACCTGTTGTCCAAACCACTAACACTTATTTTGTGATTAGAACCAAAGATGACTTGATTTTGTACATCTAAGTCTTTATTAGGTCATGGTTTTTCACAATATATTTTAATATACCATCCATATTTTGTATAGCTATATTTATTGGAAATTTATATAAAGGTCATGTAAGAGAGATCTAGCTATTTTGTCTTATTCCTATTAAAGTACACATCCATCCATCCAAACTGTTTTAGGGAATCTAGAATATGGAGATCTGGATCAACAGGAAAGGCAGTCACTGATGAGGAAAGTATGTCCATCCTTTGGTATAATAAGGTTAAACAGTCTCTTTTTCAGGTGATTGCATTAGAAAAATTAAACTCGATTAGTTTGCAATAACAAATGTGTATTGTACAACTACCTGTTAGAAGCTCCTCCTGTACACTGACTAGGATTTTCTCACCTTATTATTGTTCTAGGTGGTCAGAGATCTAATGGAGACAAGAAGAAGCCTGAATTTAAAGAGCAAGTACAAGTGGATTCATAAGGATGCCAGCACAAAGATACCTGTTTGGTAACCAGTAACAAAGAGACAGAGAGATCTTTTGTATAACCAGTCTTTCTTCTAGATACTAATCAAAATCTCAAGTTTTTCTCATCACCCTTTTCAACAAGCCAAATAAAAATATTTTCTCCCACTATAAGAAGTGTTTTTAATTTAAACATTAGTTTGCATTTCTAGGGCAAACAGAAAAGCTAATTTCTCACATTTTTCATCCAAGAACATGCCAAATACAACTATTTAAGTCTTTAATAAAAACTCTAAACTTCTATTTTTTAAAAATCTGGGCATGAGATCAGAAAATGTATGCTATACTCTATACATGGCTCTGCAGTAACTAATCATTTAAAAAATATAAATCATTTACATCTCAATCATAACCCTGGGACTTCTTGTACACATGGTTCTAAGGAAGATGGCTTGAAATTTCATGCTGGATTCTAATTTCTAGGTTCTTTCCTCAGACAACTGTTTTTGAATCATCTTTAGAGTCTGGTTAACATTCCATTGTTATAAACACCTATTTGCTATGTCTCCATGTTTTACTACAAAATGTTGGTGGGTTTGGAAGCTGTAGGTGAGGAAAAAGTAGGAGAAGGGGATTCAGATTATGCCATTTTAGAGGTGATTGTGACATTTTCAATAATTCAGTGGGAAGAGCTGGTCTGATTAGGATTGGTAACTAAAAAGGTATGGACTGGGCTGGATTGTTTATCAAGTGGGAGAAGTGTTTGGCAGCTGCAAGGTAGATTCAGCATGGGCCATTTTGTTGCTGTCGTGTTTGGCAACTGGTATCACTGAATGCACAGGGAATTAGACACTGGTTTTTACACATTGTCATAAGAAGCATGTTTTATATCTATATTTTCAGTGCATCATTGAAACACACACAAAACCCACTTACCTCTTAAATTTTTGAGAAACTGGCAACTCTTCTCATTGATGTCCTGCATTTCCCACTATAATATAGACGGCCTGAACACCCGCTGAAGACAAAAGGGATTTTGCCAGTGGCTTCATTCGGAGCAGGGTTAGGCCTTGAGTGAGATGAGTTGTCAGCTTTAGGGTCATTTTCATACATGACCAAGCCACCCCATAGTTTTGTGAAAATTTTAAATAAGATGTTTAACAGAATTTAAATATCTGTTTCATACTTCCTATATATATTCATTTGCATTGTATTTAAAATAATTTTTTTTCCAATTAACTTGTGATGATTAATGTACCATTTCTCATTAAAATATGCCTACGATAATTAGGATTTTGAATATGCTAATAGTTTAATGTAGCAATTTGACTAGGTGTTTGGCTAACTTGCCTCATTACCAAGGGCGAAACAGGTTTCACAATTATTATTCCATTATGAAACTATGAAGTATTCAAAGCACTCTATTTTCCCCTCCTCCCCTTTAAAGAAGGAACATTATAAATGGAATGCATCAGGGTAGACAATTATAAATATGTAACTTCATAACTCATTCATGTCTTCCTAGCTCCTAGGAGTGTTGAGCACATTGCCTCACACTACGATTCATGGTTTATCCTGTGCATGCAAGGATGACTGTAATTAGGCATTCTAACTGGGGGAAGAGAAGCTATGCAACCCCCCCCACTAACCTTCTTTCTACACTACAGTTGGAACCAACTGGTTTTTCAAGCCTGTTATGTGCAATCCTGCTGTTAAAAGGGGAACTATGCTATAAGAAGATTAGATATTAGCTTAAGCTGCCTTAGTACAACTGAATAAGCACACGCCTGAAGATATATAAATACTAAATCCATTGGCATTATCATTTCTTAGGCATTCAGAAACCTCAGAGAGAGCTTTTGTAGATGCTAAAGCAAGCATCATACTACGTGCAAGTCTATTTCACAGACATACCAAATCAGTTTATTTTTAACAGAAGCAGCATTATTCATGTAAAGTTACAGTGCAATAAATAGATTAGGGCATTAGGCAACATAATTATTAAAAGATCCTCCAAGTGAAGGAAAAAAGGGAATGTTAAAGTTTCTATTCCCAGCAAATATGTAATGAAATTTAAATTCAATCTAGCTCAAAATCATTTACCTTTTGGCATTATACATCAGTATACTAAGCATCAAGACAGAAAGTAAATAGCCTTCCAAGTTGAATGAAAAATTACTCTGTCTCTTTTGATTTAATGTTAATTTCCAAATTTCAAGTAACCTGTAGTCATTTCTTTAGGGCACTGTGTTAATATATTGCTTATTGCACAAACCTAGAGATAGGCACTTCCAAGGTTTTAATTTGTACTCAATACCATGTGCATCTCGTTTTAGTCTATCATGCTCTAGTACTAGATCTTGTAGCAGATTTAAGCAAAACAAACAGAATGTATACACCATTTAATTCACCTAGGAAGATGAAGCCTGCCCCTGTGCAGAAGACTGATCCACCACTTGCAGGTCTCTGGGAAAGTTTAAGTGGTACTTATGTCAGCATGAGGCCATGCACCACACTATGTAAATGGGTATCACTTCTACTGCAGGATAATATTAAGTAAGGAATATGATGACATAGAGAGTATGCTTATAAAATTTGCAGACACGCTGGAGCAGATTGTAAGCACTTTGGAGGCCAGGATTAGATCTCCAAATGATCTTGACAAATTGGAGAACTGGTCTGAAAACAGTAAGATTAAATTCAGTAATTGTAAGTGCCAAGACCACACTTAAGAAGGGGAAACAAATCAAATGCAGTTACAAAATGGGAAACAACCAGCTATCCAGCAATACTACAGAAAAGGATCTGGGGATTATAGTGGATCGCAAATTGAATATGAGCCAAGTATATGCATTTAATAAAAGGCTAATATCATTTGGAGGGTATATTAATAGGAGTGTCATTTGTAAGACACAGGGAGCCATTTTCCTGAGCTATGGGGAAAGGTTGAAAGAATTGACATGTTTAATCTTAAGAAGGCTGAGAGGGAACCTAATAAAAAAAATCTCCAAATATATCAGAGGTTGTCATAATGAGGATGATGATCAATTATTTTCCATTTGATGTCCACTGCATTTAGGAGAAGTAGTTAGCTTACATTGCAGCAAGCGAGATTTATGTTAGCTATTAGGGGGGAAACCTATAAAGGATAGTTAGCATTGGAATTGTTTACCAAGTGAGGTTGTGGAATTCCTGTGATTGAAAACATGTTGACAAATACCCATCAGGGATGTTCTAGATATACTTAATCTTGCCTCTCCATGGAGGGGATAGACTAGATGACCTCTTCAGGTTCCTTTCAGCTCTATACTTCTACGATGCTATGTACAGCAAAATGAGTCAAAACAATTTTGGTGACTTTGGATGAAAACAGGGTTACTTACCTGTAACTGTTGTTCTTCGAGATGTGTTGCTCATATCCATTCCAGTTAGGTTATGCACGTGCTGCTGGCATGGTTGCCGGGAAGATTTTTCCCCTAGCTACAGGCTGGGTCAGCAGGGAGCCCCCTAGAGTGGTGCCTTCATGGCGCTCTATAAGCACCCCTGCGACCCACCCCCCACCTTAGTTCCTTCTTGCCGGCTAATCCGACAGTGGGGAAGTAGGGTGGGTTTGGAATGGATGTGAGCAACACATCTCGAAGAACAACAGTTACAGGTAAGTAACCCTGTTTTCTTCTTCGAGTGATTGCTCACATGCATTCCAGTTAGGTGACTACAAGCAATACCTAGGAGGCGGGATCGGATTGACCCATCGCTGATCGTAGGACCGCTGACCCAAACGCCGCGTTGTCCCTGGTCTGCTGGACTATGGCGTAGTGGGCGGTGAAGGTGTGGACGGAGGACCAGGTAGCCGCCCTGCAGATGTCCGTGATCGGAACTCTCTCCCGGAAGGCCGCAGAGGATGCCTGTGCTCTCGTGGAGTGTGCTGTTATTTGCTCGACGGGCCTGCCCGCGAGTTTGTAACAGGTGCGAATGCACGAGGTAATCCAGGAGGAGAGCCTTTGGGCCGAGACCGGCTGGCCCTTCATTCTCTCCGCTACTGCAACAAAGAGTTGAGTTGTCTTTCTAAACTGCTTTGTACGGTCTAAATAAAAAGCAAGAGCCCTCCTGACGTCCAGCGTGTGTAATTGCTGTTCCCTTCCAGAGGTGTGGGGCTTCGGGTAGAACACCGGGAGGCAAATGTCCTGGTTAACATGGAAGGGGGAGACCACCTTAGGGAAGAAGGCTGGGTGGGGGCGTAGCTGCACCTTGTCCTTATGGAAGACCGTGTAAGGTGGCTCGGAGGTCAGTGCACGGATCTCTGATACTCTACGAGCCGAGGTGCTCGCTACGAGGAAAGCTACCTTCCAGGAAAGGTAGAGTAAGGAGCTCAAAAGGGGGCATGGTGAGGCGGGAAAGCACCAGGTTTAGATCCCAGGGTGGAATGGGATGTTTAACGTTTGGGTAGAGTTTGTCCAACCCTCTAAGGAAGCGATAGACCACAGGGTCTGAAAAGACAGAGTGATCTGCTTGGCCAGGATGGAATGCCGAGATGGCCGCCAGGTGGACCCGGATGGTAGAGGTAGAGAGGCCTTGCTGTCTAAGGCCCAACAGGTAGTCTAGGATAAGCGGAATAGGGGCTTCACTGGGAATGGTGTCTTGCTGTCTACACCAAGCCGAGAAGCGGGTCCACTTTGCTGTATAGGTGCTTCTGGTTGATGGTTTTCTGCTTCCCAGAAGAACACCCTGCACCTCGGTCGAGCACAAGAGTTCCGGGCCCCTTAGCCACGGAGCAGCCACGCTGTGAGGAGGAGGGACTGCAGGTCTGGGTGCAGTAGGTGACCGTGATCCTGCGATATCAGGTCTGGCCACAGCGGGAGGCTGATGGGAGGGGCCCTGGACAGCTGGAGGAGGGACGCATACCAGCACTGCCTGGGCCATGCCGGGGCTATGAGGATCACCCGTGCCTTGTCCCGTCTGATCTTCAGGATCACCTTGTGCAGGAGCGGGATCGGAGGGAACGTGTAGAAAAGGTGTCCCGTCCAGGGTAGGAGAAAGGCGTCTGTCAGGGAGCCCCGGGAGCTGCCGCGGAAGGAGCAGAACTGGAGGCACTTCCTGTTCTACCAGGAGGCAAATAGGTTGATGTGGGGAAATCCCCACTGCAGGAAGATTGGCCGGATGACATCTGGCTGGATGGACCACTCGTGCGTCATAAAATAACTCCCAAAGGAGAACCGCTTCCTGACACAGAGGGTTGCAGGGGGCTCCGCCCTGTTTGTTTATGTAAAACTGGGCTGTGGTGTTGTCCGTAAGCACCGCTACACAGTGACCCCGAAGTGTGTCCCGGAAGGCCTGGCAAGCCAGTTGAACGGCTCTCAGTTCTCTGACATTGATGTGGAGGCAGAGATCTGTCTCCGACCAGCGGCCCTGAGTCCTGAGCTCCCCGAGGTGAGCTCCCCAACCTAGGGATGAAGCATCCGTCACCAGGGACATGGAGGGGCTGGGGGGAAGGAAGGGAACGCCCTGGCACACAGTGTCCTGATTCTCCCACCAGGCCAGAGCGGACAGGGTAGCTCTGGGGATAGTGAGAAGGGCGTCTATGCTGTCCACGTTCGGCCTGTAGACCGACGCCAGCCACGACTGGAGCGGGCGCAGCCTCAGCCTGGCGTGCTGGGTGACGTGCGTGCACGACTCCATGTGACCCAGCAGGCTGAGGAACACCTGGACCGTTGTCATGGGAAAGGCGTGCAGTTCTCGGATTGCCGACTGAATGGCTAGGAAACGAGGCTGAGGGAGGGATGCCCTTGCCACAGTGGAGTCTAAGAGGGCCCCTATAAACTCGATCTTCTGAGTTGGCTCCAGGGTGGACTTTTCCCTGTTAAGGAGTATCCCCAAGCGGTCGAACGTGTTGATGACAAGTTGCACATGCGAGCTCACTTGGTCCCTGGAGGTGCCTCGGATCAGCCAGTCGTCTAGGTACGGGTAGAGTTGTACCCTGCGATGCCGTAAGAACACCGCTACCACCGCCATGCACTTGGTGAAAACCCTGGGTGCAGTGGACAGGCCAAAGGGCAGGACAGCAAATTGGTAGTGTTCCCCCGCCACCAGGAAGCAGAGGTAACGTCTGTGAGGTGGTTTTATACTTATATGAAAATAAGCGTCCTTCATGTCGAGGGCAGCGAACCAGTCTCCCGGATCCAGAGAGGGAATGATGGTGCCCAAGGTGACCATGCGGAACTTGAACCTGATCATGTGGGTGTTGAGTCCGCGCAGGTCTAGGATGGGCCGGAGGCCCCCTTTCGCCTTGGGGATAAGGAAGTAGCGGGAGTAGAACCCCTTCCCCCTGAACTCCTCAGGTACGGGCTCAATGGCTCCCAGTGAGAGGAGCGACCTCACCTCCTGCACGAGGAGTTGCTTGTGAGAGGGGTCCCTGAAGAGGGACGGGGAGGGAGGGTGGGAAGGTGGACAGCTGAAGCGAATATCCCAGCTCTACCATGCGGAGGACCCACTGGTCCGATGTAATGTTCGACCATGCACGGAGGAAGTGGGACAGACGATCTTTGAAGGGAGGATCCAGGTCTCTGACTGGTGCTCTGCCCTCGGGCGCACCTTCAAAAGTTAGATTTAGGCCCCTGAGGTGGTTTAGGGGCCTGTTGTTTTCCCCCTTGCCGCGGCCCGGAGCGACGGCGATAGGCCCGCCCTCTCCTTTGAAGGGAGTCCTGGGGCGGGCACGCAGGAGGGAAGAACCGCCTCCTTGGGGGTAGGAAAGGTTGCCTCTGGGTCACAGGGGTGTGCATCCCCAAAGTCTTGAGGGTCACACCCTTGTCTTTGAACGTTTGCAGATGTGTGTCCGTGGCCTCCGAGAAGAGACCCACACCTTCGAAAGGAAGATCCTGAATGGTGTGCTGCATTCCCTGTGGCAGATTAGAGGACTGCAGCCATGCAGCACGTCTGAGGGTGACCCCGGAAGCCATTGTCCTTGCAGCCGAGTCTGCCAAGTCGAGGGCTGCTTGCAGGGCATACCTGGCAATGTCCCTACCCTGGTGAAGCAAGGCCCTGAACTCCTGCTTGCCCTCAGGAGGAACCGTGGCCTCAAACTTGGCCAGGGATTCCGTAGTATCAAAGTAGTGTCTGCTCAAGAGTGCCTGGTGGTTAGCCACTCTGAGTTGTAGGCCCCCTGATGAATAAACTTTCCTCCCAAAGTGGTCCAGTTTCTTTGCCTCTTTTGTTTTTGGGGCTGAGGCTTCCTGCCCGAGGCGCTCCTTGTTATTAATGGAGTCCACCACCAGGGAGGAAGGAGGAGGGTGGATGTATAGGTATTCGTAACCCTTTGCAGGGACGAAATACCTTTTCTCGACTCCTCGAGCCGTGGGAGGAATGGAGGCCGGGTTTTTCCATACCGCAGTTATGTTCTGCTTAATAGTATTGATGAAGGGCACTGCCACCCTGGCTGGTGTACCCTTCGTTAACATAGTGGTGACCGGGTCCTCAATGACAGGGACCTCCTCCATGGGCAGGTTCATGTTCTTTGCAACTGCCCGTAAGAGGTTCTGGTAGTTGGAGAGGTCCACTGATGGTGGGCTGGCTGATGTTGTGCCAGCCACTGCCTCGACCCCAGCTGGGGAGGCATAGGGACCCGGCTCCACTGGACTAGCGGGCACCTCAGATTGAGGAGCCGCCGAAGATGGGCCCGCCACCAGTTCACCAGTGCCCTCCAACCGCAGAGGAAACCCGGGTTCGGACTGGGTGCCTTGGGGCTGGTCGTATGCCCAGTGCGCCCATGTTGGCCAGCTAGATTGGACTGCTGTCCCTGCACCGAGCGCGGGGAGACCGAAGCCGATGAAGAGGGCCAGGGGACCACCGTGCTGGCAGGCTGCTGGGCCTTGGGCAGAGAGTCACGCCTGGTCTCTGGCATGACAGACTCTCTACGCCCAGAACGGTGCGGGCTCCTTGACCGGTGCCGGGAACGTGATCGGTGTCGGTCCGGAGAGTGGTACCGGCTTGATGATCGGTGCCGGTGTGGTGAGGTCCGGTGCCGAGAAGAAGACCGGCGCCTAGAAGAATGGCGGTGCCAAGATGGCGTTCGGTGCCGCGGTGGAGTGCGCCGTCTGTCGGGAGACCTGGAATAATAGTGTCTCCGGTGCGGAGACGTCGACCGGTGCCGGGGTGGCAATCGGTGCCTGGATCATGATCTGCGCCGGGAAGCCGAGAGGTGCCGGGATGAAGAGCAGCGACGTGGCGGCGAACGGCGGCGAGATCTTCCCCGGTGCCAGCTTACGGAGCGGTGCTGGGAGTACGACCGGTGCCGAGAGTGCGACCGGCACCTTGCCGAACAAGGGTGCCGGGACTCGGATCGGCGCCAGGACTCAGACCGGCGACGCGATTGCGAGCAGCGTGATCGTCCGTGAGGAGACCTGGAGCAGGGTCTCAACTCTGTGCGGCGCCGAGACTGCGACCGGTGCCGAGAGGTGGAACGGTACCGGGAGTCCGATCGGCGCCGCGAGATCGAGCGGTGCCTGGACCCCGAAGGGCTCTTGGCCGCGATCTCAGTGCTAATCATGGGCGGCTTGCCCCTGGATTGCACTTGCCTCTGAGCTGGAGGAGAAGCTGTGGCCAACAATTCCCTCGCAGCAGCAAAAGCCTCCGGCGTGGAGGGGAGCTGCTGCGAGACCGGCACCCTGAAGGGGGAAACCACCTGCACCGGACTCAACGGGACCTCTGGTGGTGCCGGAGTCGACTGTGCCGGTGCCGGGGGCTGCTCGTCCAAGCGGCCTCTGTCCATAGCCGGTGCCGCGGGTAGCGGTGCCGGCGGCTGGTCTCCGCCGTCCAATGTCTGAACGGACGGCGGTGCGTGGGACTCACGCTTTCTTTTCGCGCTCGGGGAGTGCGACCGGTGCCGAGGCTTGGTCTTGGCCGTCTTCGGAGCGGGTCCCGGTACCGCACCCGAGTCTGGAGCGAGAGCTGCCTCCATTAGAATGTGGCGGAGGCGAGACTCTCTATCTTTTCTTGTCCTGGGTTTAAAAGTCTTGCAGATTTTACAGGAGTCTGCTACGTGAGACTCTCTCAGGCACTTTAAGCATTTAGAGTGTGGGTCACCCAAGGGCATAGGCTTCCCACACTCTCCACAAGCTTTGAAGCCCGGAGCCTTTGGAGGCATAAGCCCCGGGGGGCAGGGGAAGACCCCTGCACTTAACTAATTAACTAACTATTTACAACTATTAACTAACTATTAAAATAACAAAGAACTTTAACACGAACTATTAACACTAAAGACTGATAAGAGCTAGAGAGACAAGGAAATCCGAAACGCAGAACTCCTCAGTTCCGACAACCAGCGCGAGTGGTAAGAAGGAACTAAGGTGGGGGCTGGGTCGCAGGGGTACTTATAGAGCGCCATGAAGGCGCCACTCTAGGGGGCTCCCTGCTGACCCAGCCTATAGCTAGGGGAAAAATCTTCCCAGCAACCATGCCCGCAGCGCGTGCATAACCTAACTGGAATGCATGTGAGCAATCACTCGAGGAAGAATGGAAACTTACTTTGCATTGTAATGGAGACAGATGGCACCAGCTGTGTTTGTGCCAATGCATATCAGCAATAGAGAAATCTAAATTTCCAAAATGTAATTATCTAGTCTGATCTTCTATATAACACAGGCAACAGAACTTCCCCAAAATAATTCCTAAAGCATATATTTTTAGAAAAGCATCCAATATTGATTTAAAATAATCAGTGATGGCAAATCCACCACAGATGTGGGCAAACTGTTCCAATGGTTTATTACTCTTAGTTAAAAACGTATGCATTATTTCCAGTCTGAATTTTTCTAGCATCAACTTCCAGTCACTGGCTTTCCACACCATTCTCTGCTAGAGTGGGGAGCCCATTATTAAATATTTGGTCCCTATATAGATACTTATAGGCTAATCAAGTAACTCATTAACCTTCCCTTTGTTAAGTTAAATAGATTGAGCTATATTAGTCTATCACTATAAGGCATTTTTTCTAATCTTGTCTTTTAGCTCTTCTCTGAATGCGCTTCAGTTTATCAACATGCTTCTTGAATTGTGAACACCAGAACTGGACACCGTATTCCAGCAGTGGTCACAACAGTGCCAAATAGAGTAAAATAACCTCTTTACTCCTACTTGAGATTCCCGTTTAGGTATCCAAGTTTCCCATTTGGTCATAGTGTCACACTGGGAATTCATGATCAACTGATTATGCACCCCTGTCCTCAGAATTCTTCAGGATAGAGTCCCCCATCCTGAAGTATGTCAGGCTTGCAGTCTTTGTTCCTACCTTTACATTTAGCTGTATTAAAGCACACACTGTTTGCTTAAACCCACCTTAACAAGCAATCCAGATTGTGCTGCATCAGTGACTGTCCTCTTCATTATTTACCACCTCCCCAATTTTTGTCATCTGCAAACTTGATCAGTGACAATTTTCTTCCAAGTCTTTGGTAAAAATGTTCAAGAAACAAATTCCTTGGAGCTACACTAGAAACATACCCAACAGATGACAAGTCTCAAAAGGTAGCTATAAATGGGTTCAAGAATCAGGGTGGTAGCCGTGTTAGTCTGGAATAGCAGAGTTAACAAAGTCCTGTGGCACCTTAAAGACTAACTATAAAGTTTTGAAGCATGAGCTTTCGTGGGCTAATACCCACTTCGTCCGACTGCATCCGACGAAGTGGGTATTAGCCCACGAAAGCTCATGCTTCAAAACTTTATAGTTAGTCTTTAAGGTGCCACAGGACTAGTTAACTCTGCTATAAATGGGTTATCATTTAGACAGTTTTTAACCCATTTCATGTATGCTATTTTAATTATACAGCTAATCTTTCTAGGCTCCTTTTAGTCAAAATGTCATAAGGTCCTAAGTCAAATGCCGTACAGAAATGTAAATATATTACATCAATACTATTACATTTATCAACTCAACTTGTAATCTTATCCAGACTATATCAAGTTAGTTTTTCAGGATGTATCTTCCATAAACCCATGTCAACTGGCAATTATATTAGCCTCCTTTAATTCTTTATTAATTGAGTCCTGCATCAGCTGCTCCATTATCTTGCCGGGGATCAATATCACACTGACAGGCCTATAGCGACCTGAGTCATATCGTTTACCCTTTTTAAACATAGTAAGAAAGCTAATATTGTTCCACTCTTCCTGAACTTCAATGGTGTACTAAGATTGATAGAAAATCAACATTAACAGTCCAGAGAATTCTTCAGCCAGCTCTTTTAAAGCTTTTGGGAGCAAGTTATCTGGACCTATTCTTTAAAAATATCTGAATTTAGTAGCTGCTGTTATTTTCCATTCTGAGGATGTTTTGGTACTCGCAGTATAGGATCTCCAGCAAATGCTACTTGGATGAGATTCCCCAATGATCACCCAATTTTTTCCCCCACACATGCAACTGCTCAGATTTGTTTCAGAATGCAGGGTTATTGTTGTTAGAAAAAAACACCACATACGTTTTTCTTATATCAATGTAACACACTGAATCAGTTTTCATCAAAAATCTTCACTCAGGTCCCTTTCAGTTGCTAATCTTGGAGGAACGCTGAAAATTGAGTTGAACCTCAAGAGGCAATGTGGTGGAGGGTTTACAATGAAAGAAGAAACTGGATGTTCTGGATCAACTATGGGCCACAGTCTCCCTTCCAGTGCTTGTGTTCAGACAACAGCTTCCTCTCTAGTTAACCAAAGGAAGAATTAATTTTTTGCATCCTATAGGAGGATCAGTCTCTAAGAAGTCCATGGAAAGTTTGTAATAAACTACAGTGGGAACAAAACAGGTCCCTTATTCTTCTTAGGTGAAATTCAGCCCTATATAAATGGTCTCCGCAAGGCTTATTCATTTCTCTAGTCCCACTAAGCCTCAAAATAGTGTCTAAGTGGCATTGTGTGGGCCCTCTGCACAAGGGATGAATTTCACATTGTGCACTTTAGTCAGTTCAGGAGTAAAAAGCAGCAGTGCACAGAAAGCCAACTGATTTATTTGTGAACTATCGGGAGAAGTAATAAAACCTTATTGCACTGGGTTGCCCACCATCCACGAAGCTGCTCTGAATACATAATTCAGGCTAACTACAAGGTTACAGGTGCACTTCTGAAAATTTTCTATTCAAGTTAGATGCCCACTGAAAGTGTATGGGAGTGGGACACCTAACTCATTTAGGGATTTTTAAAAATCCCACTCTACCAGGAGCAGAGAAGTAAACACACTGACAAGGTGATTTAGAGTCCTTGGTAAAATCTGGAGGGGATTTTACCAAATATCTTTACATTAGGATTTAGGATGGGAAGTATTCTGCAGAAAAAAGTATTCCTTCTTGTTTGAATCCTTGAATGCACCATTATATCAAGAAGCCCAGTGGAAGTGTTTATCATCCAAGACTACTAATATGTAATGGCAATATGCTATGTTGCCAAGATTTGAGACCCCATCTGCCATCTCTACATCATTCTGGATGTCAAACTCAGCAGTCAGAAATAAAAGGAGGATATAATCTCTCTGAAATAAGAGATGTGCACCTTCAACTGGTGTCACATCATGACACTACTCTGTTCAGCCTCTTCCCCCATGCCCTGCTATTTTACCAGAGAAAGAAACTTGCTTCCACTGATTGTGGTGCAGGTTGCAGTGGAAGCAAGCACCCGCTCTCCAAAACCAGCATCTACTCTTTATCCCAGTCCCCCAAAATAGAGTTTTGTTAAGGCTTGAAATGGACACACACCACACAATATTACTTTGGCTCCCCTGAATAGGACATTGCTGACACGAAGGGGAACTAATTATGTATGCTTAAGTCAGTATTAGAATCAGTTGGAACTAATTTTTTCCTGCAATAATTCTATTCGCTTGGCCCTGGTACAATGGAACTCATTGATATGTGTCCTCCCCACTAATACAAGACCACCACACTACTTTCTAAAATATACACAACAGGTCAGAATTCCTATACAGATTGATTACAGTTACTGTCAAACATTTTTGGAAGGAAATTTATAGATCTGTACATTGTTCCTCGTGTGAAAGGCAATTTTACTATTTTGTGTAATTAGCTTTCAGTAGCTGGTAGGCATATTTCATGCTGTGGTATCCCAAGTAAAAATATTTTTTTAATTCAGGCCTGAATTGCAGGGAGAAGGTGACATCACCTGTGTGTGTGAAAATAGCTGCTTTCTAAGATGAAAAGAGGTGTTTTACTAGTTCATTTTTGGAAGAGAGTCAGTATTTTACCATTTATGTACATCACCTCATTACATTATTTAATGAAACGTAACAACATACAGTGAAAAGACTCAGCTGGTATGCAGGCTTTGGCATAGACACTGCTATCTGAATTCTGTGTCCAAGTTATCTTCAGATTTGCTACTAAAGTTCAATTTTTTGTGTTTAGGTTATTATCCATGACTATTCTTCTTGTCTCTTGTTTACTAGTCTATTATGTTATCTTTTAAAAGCTATCTTGTTTTTTCATAAATCAGATTGCAGGTCTCCTTGAAACCAGCATTAACTTGTTTATGAAGAATTAAATGTGTATGCAGCGTATTGGTTTGCATATAAATTTATTTGGGCTGCTTAGAGGCAGAATTATTTTACAGTATATTGTACAGCTTCGTTTTGTATTGTATCTTTTATATCTGCCTTATCCCAAATCACTTTACAGGGAAATAATACAAGTAGAAAGGGTACAATAAAAAGGGGACAGAACCAAAAGAAATTTTAAAAGGCTAAGGAGAAGAAATATTCTTGGAAGTACAGAGACCTATTTCAATATGGAGGGTTTGAATTACTGATGGAAAGTATTTTTCTGGGTTAATTTTAATTACATATTCTGATTTTTTTAAATTTATTGGTTGTGTGATTGTTTGTGCTATGGGCACAAAAACTGTTTATAGCAGTTAGACCTATCAGTGTAGCCAGGTGTTCAGCTTTTAACAATCAGGGAATAAAAGGGGCAACATTTCCCATAATGCACTGATGGCTGATAAAATGGGCCAGGCACTTACGGAAAGATCCTATAGAATATATTAGATAGTTAAATCCCTATTATAGAATTGTATAGGGTGGCTATATAGCATTATGAACACATTTTAATTCTTTTAGGTTAAGTTAAGAGAAACTTCTGTAGGATATCACTGGCTTCAACACTATTAAATTCAATAGGGCTTTTCCACAAGGGATAGTAATTGCATTTCTAGTCTTTCCACAGAAAATCAGCAAAATGAATTTAATTTCAGAAAAACTTTTTAGGTTCTGCATTTCTCAGTGGCAGCAGCTTTGATTTAATGAAGTGAAATGAGGAGAAATGGTTCTGTGACACTGCTAGGGAAAAGCTGTGATAGGCAAAGAAAGAACTTACGACAGGATAGCTGTTACAAAGGAAGTCATCAGAAAAAATGTCTTGCTATTGACTGCTTAATTTCATATGTCTCTGCAACTTATCTTAGGGCAGTGGTTCTCAATCAAAGGTCCGGGGGGGCCCTAGGAGGCAGCAAGCAGGTTTCAAGGGGTCCGCTAAGCATAACTGGCATTAGATTCACTACAGCCCAAGGCAGAAAGCCAAAGTCCTGCCATGCGGGACTGCACCCTGGAGTCCTAAGCCCCAAAACCCAGGGCTGAAGCCAAAGCCTGAGCATCTTAGCTTCATGGTACCCCCTATGTGGTGTAGGGCACAGGGCAATCACCCTCCTTACTACCCCTCAACACCCACCCTTGCTTTTATATGCAGAAAAAACAGTTGTTGTGGCACAGCTGGGCCCTAGAGTTTTTATAGCAAGTTGAGGGACCTCAGAAAGAGAAAGATAGAGAACCGCTGTCCTAGGATGTTATAGAGCAGCTATCACTGTATTTAAGTGTTGCATAGGTAAGTGAGGCAGAGTCTAAAAGAGACTTGTTAGGAAGCTCGACTTGACATATATACATCTTATGTTTAAAAACATCCGTACAGTTATGGTGGAAAAACTTTGCTAAAAGGAACAGGGAGTATCTGTTTCACCTTAGAGACTAACAAATTTATTTGAGCATAAGCTTTCATGGGCTAAAACCTACTTCATCAGATGTATAGAGTGGAACTTACAATAGAAATATATTCTATATATACACACACACACACATATATATATACACAGAGAGAGAGAACATGAGAAGCTTGGGGCTGCCCTCTAAGAGGTTAATTAATTAAGGTGAGCTATTATCAGCAAGAGAAAAAAATCCTTTTTGTAGTGATAATCAGAATGGCCCTTTTCAAACAGTTGACAACAAGATGTAACAGTAGTGGAAAACGAACGTGGGGAAATAGATTTCAGTGTGTTTAATGACCTAGTCACTCCAAGTCTTTATTCAAGCCTAATTTAATGGTATTTTGTTTGAAAATTAATTTCAGTTCAGCAGTTTCTTGTGGAGACTGTTTTTGAAGTTTTTTTGTTGAAGAATTGCCACTTTTAGGTCGCTTACTGAGTGGCCAGAGAAACTGAAATGTTCTCCTATTGGTTTTTGAATGTTATGATTCCTCATGTCAGATTTGTGTCCATTTATTCTTTTGCATAGAGACTGTCCAGTTTTGCTGAAAGGGCGGGTCTTGCACTGTAGTCTGAATAGGCTTTGGGTTAGTCTAATCCCATTGGTAATTCACTGTACAGACAGGCCCCTTGATAAGAAACACTTCACCTCCATCATGTGCTTTATTTGGAGTTTTGTTAGCTGCATTCTCCAAGAAGTGCATAAAAAACAGCTTCTTTTATTTGTTAATTGATAGGCACGTGGAATAAGACAGTCAAATAGAAATGTGGTTGGTTAGTCTCAAGGGCCAAGAACTTGCACTGGTAACAGAAATGGAAGCAGATAGAAGGGTGCACAGCAGGTGATATGTTCAAGCACCAGTGCATTCCACTTGCAGACAGTTCCTCCCTCTTCAAAGACCAGATACAGCATATTATAGTAATACACTCAAGAAGTGAATACCATACAAGTTACTGTGGCCACATCCTCCTCTAATAAGGATGTGTACCAAGAAAGAAGTGTCATGATTATACAGTTCAGCACAGCCCATGGTGACTCACTTCCTTTCCAAGTGGCTTCATGCAGATTTTAAAGAGAAGGGACAGAATAGCACCTTTTCCACAAGGTGAGTGCTTCAAAATTGCAAGAGCAATTGCCCATTCACCACCACTCTCTGGGTTCTGCTGGAAGGGCATGACTGGAGCCATTGTACTTGTGCACAGTTATTCCATCTAGATCATGTAATGGGTTAGTGATACCTATTGGCAGACTGCATTGCAAGCTGAAGATTAAACAGTACAAGGGCTGAAACATGGTCTCTGTCCATTGACAGGAAGGGGTTATCCACTAAAGCGACTAGTCAGTCTCCATGCTATGACCTGGGCTGAAGTCTGATTACAAGCCATCCTATATAATAAAAGACTAGAGAAGTTTGTGTGAAGCCATCATGCGCAGTAGAGATGGCCCAGACGAACAGCATGCTGGGAGGTGTAGTTCGGCAGCACAACATGGCCACCACGCGTGCGCCACCGAGAGGGAAGCAGGGTCTGGATCAGGGGCTCGGGCAGGAGGGTGGCTGGGCGCAGGAGGCGCGGGAAGGGGGCGCTGGGCCGGCGGGGCGGAGGCGCCCGGGCATGGCCCGGCCAGCCGTGCCCAGTAGAGAGCCGAGCAAGGGGGAGGAGGGGAAGGAGGCAGAGAGCCGAGGGAGAGGGGGAGGGGGCAGAGAGCCGGGGGGGAGGGGGAGAGAGCTGGGGGAGGGGGCAGAGAGCCGAGCGAGGGGAAGTGGGGGAGGGGGCAGAGAGCCGGGAGGGGCAGAGAGGCAGAGAGCTGAGCGAGTGGGGTGGGGGGGCCGCGTTGGGGGAGGGGAGAAAGAGCTGAGCGAGTGGGGGGGGGGGCTGCGAGCTATTACTGTTGGCCTGTGTACACGGGCTTTTACACTAGTTCAGAATATTAGACGATATCATGTATTGTTGGGTCATGGCTGTCACTACTTTCTCAGTTAATTTGCCTGGGAACAAGATCACTGAGATAGGATGGATTTGGAAGGATGTTTCTGCATTAAGTGTTGACTTTTGGGATTGGTCGAACTACCACACTTTCTAATTGGGTGGTAGGTTTGTTTTTCTGAAGGAAGTATGCAGCTTCTGCTCAGTGGAGGTGTAGGATTGGTAAACCAGGAATATTCACAGGTGAGAGTTAAAACTACATTGGAACTTCCTAGACAGACCTCTAACAAAAATGCCTGCTGGCATTATACATGCCTTTTGTAAGTGCTGTTACTCCTTTATTTCCAAAAGTATTAACCTGTTCACAAACTCAAAATGAAAGTAGCTCTCCAACTCCTCTCAAATCCAATGTATAACATATTTATTTCTCCCTGTGTGCTACACACAAATAGTATTATTTACATGCATATATCTGTAAAGTGCATTATTTTGTCTTCTAAATACATTGGTTCCCCATTTAAATGGAAACAAGAGATCAAGGGTTCGTTCTTTTTAAATTATTCCCTGTGCTTGGGCTCATGAATATTATTGGATTGGGAGACAAGTCAGGCTATTGCTAGGGAGATTTCATTACAGCTATACGAGGTTTGTGGGTGGGGAAGAGGAAATCATGCCAGGTAAAATAAGCTCCAAGTCCCCTACCCCCCCCCCCCCCAAAAAAAAAAGCTCTCACAGATCAAATTCAACAGGTAGTTATAAATAAAGAATTGTTTAATTTAGCAAGAAATTCAAGCAATCGGACAATATTTCCATAAACTACACCCTGTCTCTAAGACCACCTTCAGAAGAGAAAAACCGAAAATGTTGCAGAGTTACTGAAATGACTAGGGTAGTTATAATAGTTCTTTATGCTACATCACTCTGGATCATGGAGAGCAGAAAGACTTAAGTTATAATGTATGTGGTGTGCTTTGTTAATTTGTATTATTAACCCTGCATAGCACTGCTAAAGAGAAATGGTAACAAGTTAGGTACTAATATAACAGGGAATAGCATATCTGTAATTCTCTTTTCAACATCTGTTACATAAAATGTAATTTGCTCGTTTGTGCAAGCTGCACTCCTTTAGAGGCAATCTCTAAATCCCTTTTTGGATGCACCTGCCCCAATTTATTTAACATGAATGTGGCCCAAAATGGCCCACATTTTAATTTCACATAATTTGAGAAAGCTGCAGTGAGCATCCCGCTTGTTAAATTACACCAAGAGCAGAACAACAGAGTGGCACAAGTGGCTGAAGAATAGGAATGGAAGAATTTAAAGTGTCTGGGGTTGTGGGGTGGGGTTTTTTTTTGGTTTTTTTTGGGGTTTTTTGTTTGTTTGTTTTTGGTAAATTAAAGAAAGCATAGTTCTCAGATCACCAGGAAGAATATTAAGGAAAGCAGTTAATGTGTAGCTAAAGGAATCTTAATGTACATGAACATATGTTGTTTTACCTAATTTTGATAAAATTAAAAGCAAAAATGTCTATATTCTTTCAGTTGGGTTTAACACACCATCTGGTTTAATTATTCCCTACCTAGTGTGCTATAAAGTTAATAGTAACAGTATCGCTAAGTCAATCAGTAAGAACATTTCCATTGTGATTTTTCACTGAGGATGTTTCTCTTAAACCCACTAACTGTCGGGTCAATGTAATAAGCTTGTGCATAAGTGTTCTATTACTAGTAGTACTTAGCAGATGTTAGCTTGGAATTGCCACCTAGGTATTGAATAAAATGTTCTGCCTATCCATGAAATAAATTTAGCACCTTCATATACAGCAGCATGTTAAATTACAATGTTGCAGCGAACCTACAGAAATACTATATCAGCACTTTAATCTTAAAATGCCTCTTACATAATTTTGGAACTACGGAGGTGATGGCAAACTGGTGACCAAAAAAATCCAAATCTTATAGGAAAGTCCTTTAAAGAGAAAAATCTATTGTATTAAAAACTTGCATGTTGCTTAAAGAATTAAAGGATCTGAAGAGCAACAAACAGAAGACACAAAAACTAACAGCATTTTTAAAATTATATCAGAAGCAGGAAGCCTGCCAAACAATCTGTGGGACCACTGGATGATCAAGGTGCTGAAGCAGCACTCAAGGAAGACAGGCCATTGCAGAGAAGTTAAATGAATTCTTTGCATCAGTCTTCATCGAAGATGTGTGAAAGCTTCCAACACCTGACCCACTGTTTTTTTGGTGAGAAGTCTGAGGAACTGTCCCAGATTGAGGTGTCAATAGAGAAGGTTCTGGAACAAACTGATAAGTTATACAGTAATATGTCACCAGGACAGATGGTATTCACCCAAGAGGTCTGACAGAATTCAAATATGAAATTAAAGAACTGCTAATGGTGGCATGTAACATATCACTTAAATCAGGCTCTGTAATGTCTGACTGTATGATAACTAATGTAATGCTGTTAAAGGCTCCAGAGGCAATCCTGGCAATTATGGACCAGTAAGCCTAACTTCAGTATTAGGCAAATTGCTTGAAACGATAGTAAAGAAAATATTACCAGGCAAAAATTAACATGATATTTTGGGGAAGTCAACACAGCTTTTGCAAAAAGGAAATCATGCCTCACTAATCTTTTAGAATTCTTTGAGCGTGTCAACCAGAGGTGAAAGTAAGCCGGTCTTCTGATACCAGAAAGAGCCAGTGCACTGTACTGGGGCAGAGTAGCTTCCCCAAGTGGCAATTTAAAGGGCCTGGGGCTCCCAGCAGCAGCTGGAGCCATGGGCCCTTGTAAATTGTTGCCAGAGCCTCGCTGCCTGAGTCCTGTTGGGGCTCCAGTGGCTATTTAAAGGGCCCGCGGTCGGAAGGGGCCTGGCCTGCTCTCTCCTGCAGGGGCAGAAGCTTGGTGCTGCCAGCTCCCGGGGCTCTGTCCTGCTGCTGCAGGGCAGGCTCCACCAGCAGCCAAGCTTCCCCTCCCCAACCTCTTCCCCGAGCATGCTACGCTCCTGCCTCTCCTCCACTCACCCCCTCTCTCTGCTGCCGATCAATTGTTTTACATCGTGAGGGAGAGGGAGGAAGCAGTGAAAAGGCAGGGGGCATGGCCTTGGGGCAGGAGGTGGAATCAGGGCATACACCCTGTTGTGAGCCGCTCAGCGGGTCATTTAAAGGGCATGGGGCTCCCAGCTGCTGCTACCATAGCCCTGACCCTGGACCCTTTAAATCTTGATTTAAAAGGCCTGGGGATTTAAAACCACCACCTCTTCCAGCAGAGGGCATGCCTCTTCCGGCCGAGGCCCCGCCCCCCATCAGGACTCCGGAGTACCGGTAAGTCCTTTGAGTTATTTTCACCCCTGGCGTAAACAAACATGAGGACAAAGGTGATTCAGTGCATATAGGGTACTTGGACCTTTAGAAAGCCTTTCATGAGGTCCCTCACCAAAGGCTCTTAAGCAAAGTAAGCAATCATGGGATAAGAGGGAAGGTCCTCTCATGGATCAGTAACTGTTAAAAACTAGGAAACAAAGGGTAGGAATAAATACTCAGTTTTCAGAATGGAGAGAGGTAAATAGCTGGGTTCCCTAAGGATCTGTACTTGGATGTGTGCTATTCAATATATTCATAAGTGATCTGGAAAATGGATTAAACTGTGATGTAGCAAAGATTGCAGGTGATAGATATTAATTACTCTAGATTGTTAAATTCTAAGATGACTATGAATAGTTACACAAGGATCTCACAAAACTGGATGACTGTGGAATAAAATGGCAGATGAAATTCAGTGTTCACAAGTGCAAAGTAATGGAAAACATCATCCCAATCCCCCAAAATGATGGGGTCTAAATTAGTTGCTATTTATTCAAGAAAAATCTTGGAGTCATCATAGATAGTTCTCTTACAACATATCCTCAGTGTGCAGTGATAGTCAAAAAAAAAAAAAAGCTAACAGAGTGCTCAAAACTAGGAAAGGGATAGGTAAGAAAACAGAAAATAGCACAATGTCACTAAATAAAGCCATTGTACACCCACACCTTGAATACTGCATGCAGTTCTGATCACGCTGTCTCAAAATAGATATTAGAATTGGAAAAAGTACAAGAGAAGGGCAACAAAAATTATTAGGAGCATATAACAGCTTCTGTATGAGGCAGTTCATCTTAGAAAAGATGCAGTTCAGGGGAGATATGACAGAGATCTATAAAATCCATGAATGGTGTGGAGAAACAGGGTTATCTACCCCTGCACATAACACAAGAATCAGAGATCACCCATGAAATTAAAAGGCAGCAAACTTTAACCAAACATGAGGAACTATTTCTTTACACGATGCATAGTCAACCTGCAGAAGATATTGCAAGAAGATATTGTCAAAGCGAAAAATATAACTGGGTTCAAAAAAGAACTAGATAAGTTCATGAAGGATAAGTCAATGGTCTATTGGCCAGGTTGGTCAAGGAAGCAATCCCATGTTCCACAGACCTTCAACTGTCAGAAGCTGGACTGCACAACAGGGGATGGATTACTTGATAACTGCCCCATTCATTTCCTCTGAAGCATCAAACACTGGCCGTTGTCAGAAGACAGGATACTGAGCTACATGGACCTTTGGTCTGACCCAGCATGGCCATTTTTATTTAGTTAGAACACCAAAGCATATCTTGGCCCTTTTAATTCAGCAAGGGAGACTTTAGCCCAATGAGACTCCTGAATGTCACTAATTTTGATCAACACAAATAGAAATATTACCAGTGGCAATGAGTAGGTACTCATTGTACAGTTGAAGTGTATATAGGGGTTTAGTCTGGACTCTTAAAAACATCATATTTCTCAAGAAGTCACTAAAATCCCAGCCCTAAATGAAGCGTAAGGGAGCCACACACTCAATTACCATTGACTTTCAATTAGAGTTGTCCAGCAGAACTAAACAAATGTATAAGTTACTGTATTACAGGATGTGACTTTTTGGGGGGTTCAATCATGACCAGTGATGGGCTGTGTCACCACCTACCAGGCAACTCTGGGTGTCTTCAATGCTATTGAATGTTGTGACTGTCAGCCTGGACCCCAACAGTGAGCGTACAAGTCAGACCCTGGTTTCCAGTTATTTTTTGCAGTGACACCCCCCCCTCCCCACACACACACACAATATACACTCAGTCCCAAATCCCTCCCCCCCAAAACCATCTCCTGTAACATTCAGCCCTCTCCTGAACACTCAGAAGTTATTACGTTTATTGCTCCTTCAAAGAGTCAATAGACTGCAGCTCATTAATTTAACTGGTGTTTGACACTCATTTAAATCACAGCACTGAATTGGTTTATAGGAAGAATCAAACAAGTTTATTAAACAAAAAATCATTGTCTTAAGTGGTACCAAGTACAACTAATAAGTATAGAACTAGTTACAAACAAGAATTAAAAATAATATGCTTCTCAGACAATCTTAACTTCAGCAAGTTAGCCTAAGCAGTTTCTCACCTATGTCCAGTTCCCTGAGATTTCAACCCCTTTGGTTGAAGGATCAACTTTTCTCAGATGCACAAGAGCCCTGGACTCTCTTATCTGCCCAGTAATGGACAACTATGAGGGTCCCTCCCCTTTCTTTTCATTGTCCAGCACACCTTGACAATTAATTATTGGAAAAGTAAGCCCAGAAAAAGCTCCTCTTCCATGCTGGCTGTGGATACCATGGTGTCTGGTGCAGGCTTTCTGCTGCCTTTGCCCCTGCTGGTGATTTTTACAATGAAAGTGATCTCTTCCTGCAATCTCCAATTCAAAAGAGTAGCCCATTGGATGTTGCCATGCCTGGTTTGAGGCTTTGGCCTATTTCTTTGTCTGGAGAAATCCTGTTTATCAACTCTCCCAACATACCTAATTTAAACATTAGTCATATATTTCCAAAATATATTTATAAAGTCCTTTGTGGATTTACCATACATTCATCATGCAAGAATATTAGTGATCAGTCAACTATTAGTTTTCCATTGGACATATATCATGACAACATGTTAGGTATAGTATGTCAGGCCTGACAAGAGTTGCTGACAAAGAATAGTGAGCCACCAATGAGTCTCTGTCACTTGGGTTTCCTTGTGATGCTAGGGAACAGGGCTCAGCAGCCTAGGAGTTTATATCATGTTCCTAAAAAAACATCCTACAGAGTTTCAGCTGCCCACCTGCATGCATCAGGAAAGGATCTCCTTCCTCTGAAGCATCAGAGATGTCCACAGCTGGCTTGTTCTTGCTAACATACTCAAGACCTAACTGGTCATCATGTGTGGAGATAGTAAAGATTTTTCCCCCAGGTCAGATTTGCAGTGAGCTTAGGTGGTTTTCACCTTGCTTTACATCATGCAGTCACTTGCCAGGATTATCTGGATATATTTCACCTGATCATTTACCTGCTACTGCAGGGGGCCTTGGGCACTGGTGCACCTCAGATCTTGGCACATAGTAGTCTCTACTCCTGCAGGATTAATACTTTGATCCAATTTCAAGTATTGGGTTTAGTGGGCGGATTCTGAGTGGGGTGGGTAACCTGTTCTAGGAAGTCACACTGGATGATCTGATGGTCCCTTCTGGCCTTAACTACAGAACTCTGACTTTTGAAAGCTTAAAGCTACTGAAAATGTTCTTTAGCTTTTAGGCCTGTTAGAGGGCTTTCCCTGATTCATCCTCTCTCCTGATTCTCACACCAAGAGAAAGAAGAAGACCAGAAGTCCGAAGTGCAGGCAATACAATGTTTATTGGGGTTAGTTTCCAGCAAGTATATATACCATAGCTCTGATGCCACAGAGCCTTGTTTTCCAGTGTTCTCTCCCCACCTCCTTAGTAGGCATACTTATATCAGAAATGCACGCCCACAGTCCCACCCATGTTCCATTTTGAGGTCTGGGGTCTTCATCCCACCTCTTTTGTACCCCATGGCCAGGGTAAGGAGTGAAGTTGAGCTATGGTCAGAGACGGGCATGTGTTTGGCTTTTTAGTGTTTTATACCTTTCTCCTAATCCCCCCTTACCCTTCCCAACTGGTTGCCTGACCCTCCCTTGAGACAGGAGTTCAGGCAGTCTTAAAGTGCACTCATATATTATACTCCTCCCATGCCCAGGAACACTAACTGTTCTTATCTGTTCCCATTTACTAACAAACTCATCTGCTAGGCAGCAGCAGCATACTAATATGTGTAAACAAAGGACAAAGACACTGTGTAAGGATCCTTTTGTTCACACATATTAGTTAAGAATATAAGTGTATTAAGAATCAAATGGGCAAGCAAGATCCAAATTTCTATATCAGGCAAAAATACAGGCCTGAATTGTCACTAGCACTCTAACAAGGCCACTATATTAATCAAACAGAATTCCATCACATGGTCTTGAGGAATTGGTCTTTTTAATCACTCAATAGAAAAGTACCAAATTAATTGTCATCTGAGCAGATAATGGATATCTGTAAAGTTCTTTGTGGAAACGGAATTGAAAGAAAAAACAAAAAACTTTCAGATTTCCATTCCAAGATGGATCTTTTAAAGCAGAAGGTTTAGAAATTATTTAGACCCACTTTGTGTATCTCTTCCAAGAATATCCAACTTCCATATACTCCACATAAAATAATAAAACAGAGGCCTGCCCTGTTAATTAAAAAGTACTGGATTTTACTAGTGGCACTTATGGAGTGCAAAAAGAAGAATAGCAGTGCTGTTAATGATCAGAAATAGTATGGATGGCAAAATACCAGATATTTTTGTGTGTAGGAGTACATTAGGAGCTTCTTGAACTTTGTATGGTCCATTTCAGAATAGCATATAATTCTGAATATAGCCAGAGAACACTATAAAAGTTACATTATAGCTATGTGGTATTCAATATTCAGATGGTCATCAAGCATACATACATTCATGAACTGAGTTTGCTTAGTTTTATGCAGTATCTTTCACATTTCAGTTGTTATCAAAACACTTTAGAAAGCACAGAGAGTATAGATAATGGTACGGTTGTAACAGAGTGGGCAAGGGACTAAAACCTTGCCCATACTCTAGGTGTGTAAAGAGGCCATAAAGTTTCCTTAAGTGGGCAGCTAAGGATTCTAAGTCCCTATGACATAGGAGTTCCCTGCAGCTGAGTATAATTATGAGCACCCTAGAGCTGTTCTAAATTACACCATCAGCCAGAGTGGCTGTTGGCAGCCTTGGGGAATCATGGCAGAGCAAAAATCTCTTAGCCACTTTTGCCTATCCCACCTGTTTACACCAAGTGGAGCACTAGCACAGCTGAAGAGTTGAGCTCATGATTTGCAGATGAAATACTATGTACTCACCAACAGCTCCGACAGTCTCACAACTTTTGGCAAAAGAATGTGTTTTATTAAGATAGAGGATGAATAAAACTTCTTTTTTAGACTCAGAGAGTTCTGGTAGAAGGGGGTTAAAATTCCACTGAGCAGCAAGCACAAATGAACAAAGGGGTCCTCATTTTCAAGTCTCTGCTGAAATGACTGTAGCTTCAATAGTGCAATACATCTTCAGACAAGCATTGCAATTGAGCCACACAAATGAAGTGGCTTGTTGAAAAGTTACTGTACATAATTGGACACAACCAGATCCTGGGTATCCAGTGATAATGTCTGTGCACTTTCTGTAACAGCAACCTTGCAACATTACACTTCATCCCATTGCTTTATTATATGAGTCAGAGTAACGCAGGGGTGGCACAAGTGAAGCGGCATATTTAAAACACAACCCAAGCACATCCTTCTTGATGAAATATCCACTGTTTGACATTAATCACCAGCTTGTATATCTGATTCTAAGACATGCTATGCAAGATTCAGGTTGTACCAATTAATGCAGTAATCATGTGTTTTGATTTTAAAAAACAGACAAAAACTACCTACACAAACCAATTGCAGCTTCTGTTTTGATTATTAGTGCTTTTCATTTTGTAGGAAACAGCTGCACTGCTAGATTTACTATCTGGAAAGCAAGAGGAAGAGTAGCAGTTTTAAAAAACATACCATTTGTAATGAAATATTGTTTCTACTATGGGAATAATTACTGTTGCTAATAAGTCATTGGAGAGTTTCTAGTCAACTACTGAAATAAGATATTTAAAATCCTCTAAAGTTTAACATAATTTATTAAATCAATTTGAAAGTGAAGAAAATATTCTAAAATAAAAATCAGGCTGCTCAAACTTGGGCAGCTAGCTAAGTTTATAAATAGAGCTTAGAGAAATGGAACCTCAAAGTGACAGCAGAAACCAGGCAACTCTCTCCTTGCAAGATCTGCTAACAGAACCATGGAAACACTTTCAGAATTCAATAGCTGCTAAGCTTTTTCTGTCTTTTTGTAGGTAGATCTACGAACATGCCCAAAGAACAACAGATTTACTAAATATAGTTGAGGCATTTCTCCCCACTCATTCGTGTAAAACAAAATATTAACATTTTTTAAAAACACAGTACTTTAAAATGGCACCTCTAAATGGCATTACTCTGGAAAATTTGACCCAAATATTTTCAGACCATCCTTTGTATGCATTGCATTTTTACAAAAACAGTAATCTAATGCAGTGTATTAATGTACTGAGTATTCATCTACAGACACACACATTCATATCTGGTTTAGCTCATTCCAGAACAATTTGAAAACTAGCACTAGTGTCCACAACCAAAAGCTCCCATCCAATTTGGCACACTAAAAGCCTCATCCAATATCTTTTACTTCAATGGAAGTTATCAGGCCCTTAGAACTGATGGACGAAAGGACTCTGTATGAAAACAGCAAGACTGTTGCAAGTCAGTAATATGAGTAAGGATGTGTTTTCTGGCTTGGGGTTACACTGTAAACATCAGTGTAATGGCACTGAGATCATTCACTGAAAATGTCAAGGAGATGACAGCTCACACTGGGTGATAGAATACAGGTAACAGCAGTCTTCTTGCCAGGTCCTTTCCTTGCCTCCTGTCACCCAGCCATCAGTGGGTTGGGTCTTCTAGCTATCAAAATATTGCAACACAAGTGTCTTTATAGAATAATATTTTCAAAACAAGAATACTTCATACTATCAGTATTTTAAGACTTCAGAACATTATAATCTGTCAAAATCAAATCCATTATGTTGGTGAACCTGAATTGACCAATATAAGCAGTTTATCTTTTTTCCCCTTTGAACCTTTAACTCAGTGCAAAATATGGACCTGCAAAGCAAGGCAGAGCACACACCAATGCCATTTGGCTTAAGCCAGTACTAGAATTCACGTGTTTTCATGAAATACAGAGACTAAACATCAACCTCTAGTCACACATTAGGGAGAGATGAGAAATTCTGGTCTGTACCAATGTATCAGAACTATAACTCCCTAGCAATAAAATAAATAAAACACACAGACCCACAAAGACAGATAACCTCACTTCTTCTGAACATTTGCTTCAATGTAGCATAGACATATTGGTGACAGTTTGCACCAACCATTGGAACTCCAATTTTTATCCTTCCTGAATAAATGGCAACAGTAAAGAATGGCTCAGACCCCTCTACTAATGAGGATGTCAACACCTCCCTTTTTGGCGGGAATCTATCAGCCACCTTATAATATGCACTAGTGTGACCAGTGCCGGAGACTTCCTATATACTGCTGCCTGGTGTCTAAACTCCATTTTCCAAGCAAGCTATTTAAGAAGCTAGCTTTAAAAAAAAAAAGGTCCAGCTCTAAAGGAAGTCCAACATCAATCTGTCAAGTGAGCACACAGTTTTGAGAAAGCACATATTGCTCTTGTGCATGATCTCCTGTTTATAAGCAAAGAATTCATACTCATACTTTTAGCAGCTTTGTTTACCAAATACTCCTGTCCCCACCTCAAAGACAGTCACAAGATATGAACAGTAATGACTTCAAATGGCTCAGGTCATTCCTCTCAGGCCAGACTGAAAGAGAAAAATTATAAGCAATTATTTCTTCACCTTCAAAGCCCCTGCTACCTGCCCTCATAGCACCTCAGCTGCGGGGGAAAGGTCACTAACATAAAACAGACAGACAGACATAGTAAAGGTTTCTAAACCATCCCTGCTCCTTACTTGCTAGCATGAGAAATACAGAGATCATTACAAAACTAATAAAAAGTACATGCATTTTCCTGCCTCCACTTCCTTAACACTCCAGAGCAGGGGTCTCCAAACTACGGCCCGCGGGCCGGATGCGGCCCGCGAGGCCCTCTCATCCGGCCCGTGGAGATCTTTTTGGCTCTTTGGAATTTTTGGCTCTTTTGAGCTTTTCGCTGGGACGGCTCCGCGCTGGGGCCTGGTAGCGCCGCGCAGGCCACCAGCCGCGGGGCCGGGACGCGCCGCGTGCTCGGCTGCCGCCGCGGGGCCGGGACGCGCCGCGTGCTCGGCTGCCGCCGCCGGCCGGGACGCACCGCGTGCTCGGCTGCCGCCGCCGGCCAGGGACAGCTCAGAGCTGGGGCCGGGACGCGCCGCACCGCCACGCAGCCACAAGGGGCGAAACAAGGAGCCACCCACTGCCAGGCGGCGAACCGGTCTGTGGGGAGAGACCGGGTTGAGCGGGTCAGTTGGGGGGGGGAGAGACCGGGTTGGGTGGGTCAGTTGGGGGGTGGGTGGGAGGGAAGGAGGTTTTGGGGTGAGAGACCTGGCTGGGTGGGTCATTGGGGGGGGGGGTAGGAGGAAAGGAGGTTTTGGGGTGAGAGACCTGGCTGGGTGGGTCATTTGGGGGGGGGGTTTGGAGGAAAGGAGGTTTTGGGGTGAGAGACCTGGCTGGGTGGGTCAGTTGGGGGGGGGGTTGGAGGAAAGGAGGTTTTGGGGTGAGAGACCTGGCTGGGTGGGTCATTTGGGGGGGGGGTTGGAGGAAAGGAGGTTTTGGAGTGAGAGACCTGTCTGGGTGGGTCAGTGGGGGGGGGGTGGAGGAAAGGAGGTTTTGGGGGGAGAGACCTGGCTGGGTGGGTCATTTGGGGGGGGGGGTTGGAGGAAAGGAGGTTTTGGGGTGAGAGACCGGGCTGGGTGGGTCAGTTGGGGGGGGGGGTTGGAGGAAAGGAGGTTTTGGGGTGAGAGACCTGGCTGGGTGGGTCAGTTGGGGGGGGGGTTTGGAGGAAAGGAGGTTTTGGGGTGAGAGACCTGGCTGGTGGGTCATTTGGGGGAGGGGGGTTGGAGGAAAGGAGGTTTTGGGGGGAGAGACCTGGCTGGGTGGGTCAGTTGGGGGGTTGATGTGTAGTGTTCATGTGTAATGTTCATGTGTAGTGAACAGGTGTTCATGTGTGGTGTTCATGTGTAGTGAACAGGTGTTCATGTGTGGTGTTCATGTGTAGTGAACAGGTGTTCATGTGTAGTGTTCATGTGTAGTGAACAGGTGTTCATGTGTAGTGTTCATGTGTAGTGAACAGGTGTTCATGTGTGGTGTTCATGTGTAGTGTTCATGTGTAGTGAACAGGTGTTCATGTGTAGTGTTCAGGTGTAGTGTTCAGGTGTAGTGTATCAATGTGTTATTAAATAATAACTGAATAAAATAATATTAAATAAATAATTAAAAACAACATCCATGTTTTGATTCTTTTTTATTTGGACCTCGAGTGTGTTGTCGGCCCCCGAACTGCTATTTGATAGCTAATGCGGCCCTCGGGCTGAAAAGTTTGGAGACCCCTGCTCCAGAGCATTCTTTAAGCTGGGATCAGAGTCCACTGAGGCTATACAGGGTCCTTCTATTATAAGCCATGGTTTGTCTTCTCAACCCTGGAGTCTCTCTAGGCCACTAATCTTCTCTGATCTTTGCTCAAACATGCCCTTCCTCAGGGCTGGCCTTACCATGAGCCAAACTGAGATGGCCGCCTCAGGTGCCAAACTGGCGGAGAAGGAGTCCACTAGGACTTAGAGTGTAGAAAATTGTATTTGCTGATGGTGCATATGTATTCCCTCTGCTCTAGATGCACAGAGATGGTGGGTGCTATGCTGGAGGAAGAAGAGCACAAGAGAAATAACAGGCAGGCAGGAGAAAAGGCAAGAGGAAATAACAGAAAGCAGCAGGAGCTACAGGGAAAGAGAGGAGGAGCACCCCCCTAGCACCCTGGACTGATTTACACCAGCTTCTGAGGGAGCTTCCTGTTTCCTGCTGCTTCCCTAAACCCACTTGAGGAGAACAGGCAGTGAACTGAAGTACTAGGAGACAGTTAGGCCCTTAAGACGCTGATATCTTTCCTCTCTCAGGTCCCGCTACCAGCCTGCTTATTTGTCCCCTTTAATTGAGTGTTGAGAGCTACTATAGCTGGCACAGGACAGCAGTCATGAGTGTAAGTAGTAAACACCCCTTTGGGGCAACATTCAGAAAAAGAAAGAAAAGCTTCCTTTGCTTTCTATCTAAGCAGGAAGGAGCTCTCCTGAGATACATAGACACAAATGTTCCCATTGAGCCTTCTGGGCCCAGGGAGGATGCAAGTGGTGAGGAGATGCCAGATCATCTAGTTCAGGGGTCTCAAACTCAAATGACCACGAGGGCCGCATGAGGACTAGTGCACTGGCTCGAGGGCCGCACCACTGACACACACACACACACACACACACACACCCTCGCTGCCCCGGCTGTGCCCCCACTCCACCCCTTCCATGAGGACTAGGGCACTGGCCTGAGGGCCGCACCACTGACCCCGCCCTTGCTGCCCCGGCTCCGCCCCCACTCCACGCCTTCCAAGAGGTCCCACCCCTGCCCCACCTCCTCCTCTGAGCACGCAGCTCCCCATTCCCTCCTGGAAAGCACTAGGCACCGCCAACAGCTGTTTGGCAAACAAAGCAAGAGCAATCTAGGAAGTCCAGAGCTAGAAACACGCGCGGCCCAGCCAGGCAGCAGAGAAGCCTCCACTTCTGGCCCCTCCGTCCTGCAAACTGCTATGGGGGGACCGAGGGGGAGAGGGGGGCGCCAGGAAGCTTGGCGGGCCGCAGGGAAGGGCTTTGCGGGCCGCATGTGGCCCCCGGGCCGCATGTTTGAGACCCCTGATCTAGTTAGTCCTGGCAGCTTCAGCAGCATCTATATCCATGCACATTCATGAAGAAAAGTGCAGATCAGAGAAGAGTATGGTGGAGGCGCAAGAAACAGCTGCTGGTGAGTTTAGTTCCGCAAGTCAGATGATCCAGGACTCTGGACCCACTTAAGCAGTAGCCTGAGCAGTAGCCTGAAGGACTTCCTTGTACTGCATGGGCCACAGCAAGTGAAAAACTTCATGTTCCCCAAAGACCATTAAAAAAGACAGTTACCTTCCATAACTGGTGTTCTTCGAGATATGTTGTTCATGTCTATTCCACAGTAGGCGTGCATGTTCACCACGTGCACCAGTGCTGAAAGTTTTTCCCCTAGCAGTACCCGTAGAGGGGAGCATCCCAGCAACCCCTGGAGTGGCGCTGCCATGGCATGGTATAAGAAGAGCTGTGAGCTCCCCCCACCCTCAGTTCCTTCTTGTCAGACCACTCCGACAGAAGGGAAGGAGGGCGGGATGTGGAATAGACATGAGCAACACTTCTTGAAGAACACCAGTTACAGAAGGTAACTCTCTTTTCTTCTTTGAGTGACTGCTCATGTGTACTCCACAGTAGGTGATTCCAAGCTATTTCTGTTGGAGGTGGGTAGGAGTTCACAAGTTTCTGGGCTAGAGGACAGCCCTTTCGAACCTGGTTTCATCCCTGATCTGGGAGACAATTGCATAATGTGAGGTAAACGTGTGAACAGAGGTGAAAGTAAGCTGGTTCGCCCTGCAAACAACTCCGATGGGTGGGCCCGCAACAGTGAGATGCCAGCTATTGACACCCGAGGCTGCAGAGGCAATGCCTTGGAGGGGCTCCACAATGACACAGGAGAGGCTGGTTGGCCTTGCAACCATCTCAATAGAACATGAGCTGGCCCAGACTGTGGACCTTCAGGATGCAGTTCAAATCTTTGCAACCAAAAAGGCACAGAAAGCACTACTCTGATTATTCAAACAGATAAAAATGTCAGTGATTACAATGCAGACAAGAAGAGTTAACTTTCAAATGCCTGAACAGCAAATGTAAGGGTTACTTAATTTTTTTTTAACTTTTGAATAAGTTGTTAGTTCTCCTTTATTGAGTTAGGTAGCAGAGTAGTACCATGAGAGAAGTAGAACAGGAAGAAGGCAGAATTGAGACCTTTAAAAGTTTAGGCCCAACCACAGGGGCAAGGGGCCATCATTTGAGCTCCGCGCCTCAGGTGCCAAAATGTTGTGGGCCAGGCCTGCCCTTCCTCTGTCCTTTCCAAAGCTTCCCGTATAACTATATGGCTGTGTCTACCCTACAGACCACAATTGCACCCACAAGGCACTATACAGGTTAGTGAAAGGCTCTGGCAGGTGGAGGCAACAGGAAAAGACTGTGGCAGATCCTTGTGGCGAGGGAAGATTCTGGCAGCGGGGAGTTATCTTGACACTGAACCCTTAAAAATAGCAGTGTAGATGAGGGAGGCACTACTTGGGCATGTAGAGAGACATGTAAGGTACATACCCTATGAGTGAAGATGTGTCTGTACACTACCCACCTAAGCAGTGCCTCACTGTCAACACTGCTATTTATACCCATTCTAGGGGGTGTGCAATGTTTGTTCTCTACACACCACCCTAAGGAGTATGCAGTATAGACATACCCTCTCGTTTATACGTCCCAACAACAACATGATGAGACAAGGGAAGACTAAGGGAAGGATATGATAGAGATCTATAAAATCATGACTGGTGTGAAGAAAGCACTCAAGCAAGTGTTATTTACTCCTTCTCATAATACAAGGTTTTATTTGAGGCCACCAAATGAAATTAATAGGCAGCAGGTTTAACACAAACAAAATGAAGTATTTCTTCACGGAACGCAGAGTCAACCTGTGGAGCTCTTTGCCAGAGAATGTTGTGAAGATCAAGACTTAACCATGGTTCAAAAAAGAACTAGATAAGTTCATGGAGGCTAGATCCATCAATGGCTATCTGCCAGGATGAACAGGGTTTGTGTCCCTAGCCTCTGTTTGCCAGAAGCTGGGAATAGGTGACAGAGGATGGATCACTTGATGATTGCCTGTTCTGTTCATTCCCTCTAGGGCACCTAGCATTGGCCACCATCAGAAGACAGGACGCTGGGCTAGATGGATATTTGGTCTGGCCCAGTCTGGCCATTCTTATGTTCTTAACATCTGGTTCCTTTGTTCTTCTTCTGGTGATTTTCTACTCTCACACTTTTCCAGTCCCTGAGAGGGAAGATGGGAAGAACTGGTTTCCTCTCGGTTCCAGCTAAAGCATTGTCCAAAGCGCTTCATCCTGAACTGATGATCGTTGACTTATAAAGGAGGCACCTCCTACCTGTTCTGGGTGGAACATGCTTAAAGCCATTTCAGCCCATGGTGGATATGCGTATACACAGAGGCTTTCCAGGATATCACAGTTTTTGTGATACTTCACAATATCAACCAGAATTCATAAATTATACAGACAGATTGCCCAAACTGTCACTATATACAATATTTTTTTTAAAAAAGTACATGACTGGCACTGAAATTGTCAGACAAACAGAAGCACATTTTAAAAGTGACACCCTGGAATTACCAACAAAAATTTTCTCACTTGCAAACAATATTCTAAGCTGCACATCAGATCTGGTTGTCAGATACATCACCATGACCGATCAGCCCTCACAGAGAGAGTGCCAATCACAACACATCAGACATGTTGTTCTAGCCAGTCCTTCAGCTATCCTCTGGCCAGGCTGTCAGGAGCACTGGATTGGCATACATAGCACACAGCAGCCTAGAACTCCTGAGCGATGCGCCTACCGCAGCCTCCCAAGCAACTGGGATTACAGGCATGCGCCATCACGCTGGGTTTCAGATATATAAAATATATATTAAAATATATATATAAAATGGATGGAACAGAGACCTTTGCAAAGTAGACAAGGTGCAAAATGGATGGGAAAGTCTGAATAAAAACTTGTTCACCAAAAAACAAAGAGAAACCAAGATTAATCCCAGGATAATCAGAATCTCTGACCAACTCTTAAGAACATCAGAATATAAATACTTGCCTATGGTAGGTATTTTGCACAAAATTGGTTAAAGCTTGTAGTAGTCAAAAAGACAAAAAAAAGTACATTTTCCAATATCTTCAGGTGATATTTTGGCAGCGTGTGCAAAGAATTCACATTCTGATGTTGCTTTACCTTTTAGTTATCTTTGCAGATGCATATACTCACACAAATCTCAAAAGCGTGGCTTCATCATTAGTCATTATAAATCAGTGTTCAGAAACAAAATTGAATGTATTCTCTCTTCACTATTAAGTGTCTTTCATTATCTGTAACTGAGTTAAAGGAAGACTATTCAATTGTTTACAGACAATTCATCATGCTTCCCATTGGGGATTTAAAGCCTTTCAAAGGTATTGTTCTCTCTTAGCATTCAGTATTATGTCCACTTTTGTGCAATCGAAAGCAAATAAAATTATATAAAGATTTAAACATCTCTAGCAATATTATTACTTGCTTTGTAAGTTGTTTCACATATCCAGCAAATCTCCTTTTGCTGTGGAAAAAATGCAGGATTTTTATTGTTATCGCTGTATTTTTATAGATCAAACTACTTTATCTGAGATTCCAGATATGCAAGTCTATGCTGCAACTGAACTAGCTAGTCTAGACCTTCCAAGAAATCCTTGTACAGACAATGATGTTTTTCCTACCATCTTCCTCAAATGTGAAATACTACAGATGCTAGGAATCAAGTTTTAAAAATCTTTTAACTGTTTTTTAATACCCAGCATAAGTCAGTTTCAGCTGTAGACTGTCTCTAGAGAGCAACAAGTGGGAGTTCTCAGTTTCACCCACATATTGCCTCTGGACTATCCAGTTCTTGGGATGTGGGGGAGGAGAAGGGGCGAGAGAGAGAAAGAGATGCACACACCCACCAGAGGAGATAAGAATGGCCACAGAACACACAGCTTTCAAAAACAAGCACTGAACTCCTTTCTTAGCTTTCTCACAATAATTCTTGATTTAGTTGGGGATTGGTCCTGCTTTGAGCAGAGGATCAGACTAGATGATCTTCTGAAGTCCCTTCCAACCCTGATATTCTATGATTCTCTCCAGACACATTCCAAAACCTTATAAAATCCCATTAAGCTATTTCTCCTACAGCTGGGAAAGGGGGAAACAAAATTAATATTATCCCACTTCTAAAGATTAAGGAGATGGTCAGATACCAATGAGGAGAATCACAGAAGAGAAAACACACACACACACACACACAGTAGCATTTTAAAAATCCAGTATTTCAGTTTCCATGGAAGCAAAAGTGAATCTGAACAGGCAGAACTGATGACAAAGTGGGGTATTGTGGATTTGCTTACATACTAAGGAAAACACATAATTTCCATATAGAGGAAATTAATAACCAGTACATGGTCATTCACTGACACACTCTATTCCAAATGCCAGTTGGTTTGACTTAGATTCCCCTGACATCCCTAGGAATGAAGATTTAGTGTCAGTATGAGGGATTTTCTCTGGCAATTTTTCACACACACAGATAGCTAAGCATTTTTTAAAGAGGTGTTTGCCAACTTCCTAAAGTTAAGTGTTACCATGAAGTTTGGTAAATCCAAAATTTAACCCACCTTCCAATTCCCACCACCATTTCAACGGACATGCAAAAAGATCACACCAATTATATGTGGACACTTTTCTAAAATGTAAGTATTTTCATGATTTCTCCTTTCACCTGCAAAGCCAAAAACTAGAGCAGCATCTCAGCCCTTGAAAAAAAAAAACCAAAAACAAATCAGTGAGTTTAAAAAAGGAAACAATATTCTGGTAATCATTTTATTTCAGGGTACAACCCTATATTCTGAGAATAAAGCTGTAAATATGCAACAACAATGTGCATTATCCCTGAAAGAAGTACTATGGGGAAGAGAGAATGGCAGTCAAGGGAACCCTGGGTTAAGAATGTGAACTGGAGATAAGAGTAGAGCTAAAAAAGAAACCTCCAGAGAAGGAAGAGAAAGTCAGAGGAAAAGTCAGGAAATACGACAGAAATATAAAAAGGGACATAAAATGTATATCAGAGATATTCCCTCGTTAGTAGAGCAATGATAAACTTGGCAATTTAAAGCACCAGTCTACTTGAAAGAGCTCTACTTCAAGTGTCTGCTCAGAGTCCTATCTGCTGCTTTAATATGTTTTTACTGATTTTAACTTCTGCTAGCTGTTGGAGACGAAGCTGGATTCTGTTCTATGTGCATTATCAACTGAATGGTTTACTGAGTTCCAGTCAGTTGCAGCCAGGCAAACCCTTTGCATGACACATTTGCACAGACACAGCAAGGCAGAATTTGGTCTGCAAAATCCTTTAATACTGATGCACAAGAAGGAAGACAAGACAACTCAGTCTGACTCTCAGTTCTCAATTTGAGACTGGGACGAGAGGAATAGGGGAGAAGTCCCCTCTCTCCACATATATGCAACCACATTTGTCCTGGAAATCACTGGCAAACAAACATATTCTATTCAGCTCTGATTGCCAGAGACAATAACAGACAAAGTGTTTTTAAAGCATGTCAGAAACAGAGCAGGGACAAGTCACTTGAACTTAGCAAAAGAAAACATACACACACAAAAAAAAGGGGGATAAAAATGTGACCCACTTAATTATTATTGGAAGTCTATCCCAGTTGCATCATTTTTTTTAGAAGCAGCACTAGGTAACAAAATGGACGTCAATTATTATAAGTAATTGAGTACCTTTCACGGTTTTCACTCAGCGTGCTGTTTTAAAAAGCTGATGTATGAAACATTTTGTTCTGACTTGCAAATTCTGTTTTTCTTTAAGATTCCTTGTGCTTTCTGTCAGAATGAACAGTCTCACTGCTAAAGTCTGAGAATGACAGAGTAATAAGTCTATCATTAAACACCAAGACTAAAACATATTACTTTGGCTCTGTCCAAGTAAAGATTTAAAGCCTGTATTTCTTTTTGTAAAGACAGCCTTTTATGAATTTTACATACATTTAATATAGTTTTAGCCCCTTTTGTTTAGTTTCATTAAACGATATACTTTACACCTAGTTACATGTATTCTTATCAAATTTTGTACATAATTATGATCTACTGAAAATGAAAAAAAAAGCCAAGGATTTAGCCATATCGTAAGAGTTGCTTCTGAAATGCCACTGACTCAGAGTTTTCAAGCTAATCCCTATAATTTTTTTCCACAATACTTGAAAAGTAGTTACTGTAATTATAAAAGTAGCAATACCTGAATTGCTCTATTGCAGTTCACAATACTTGATAGCAATTTTACAGCTCACAAGAGCACTTTATACTTGCCTAAAAGCAGAGGAAGAGAAGTCCATATAATAGTATACATATTTTAAAAAGCATATTGAGTAATATGTTCTAAAAATAACCTTTTAAAAATTAATAAAAGTGTAGAATAACATTCAGACAAGATTAGCACATGGGGGGGGGGGGGGACTGTATAGGTAGCACAACCAAATTTGACTAGGCAGTTGTTGGGAGTGAAACATTCATGAACTTTGCAATCAGTAATAAGAAGAGCCATCACAGAGATCGATGAAAAAATACCTAAAAATATGTAGTCTGTCACTATCATCTTTGTAGAGCCAAGCTTTGGATAACATACAGATAATGGAATGATGGGTAGAAAGACAGTGAAGCATCTCTAAGCAGGGCCGGCGACAGGAATTTTGGGGCCCCGTACGGCAGATCGTACTGGCTCCCCCTCCCCCCCCGCCAGTCTCCCGCCGCCCGCAGGGGTTCCCCCCCCTGCCAGTCTCCCGCCACCCACGGGGGTTCCCCCCCCCCCGCAAGTCTCCCGCTGCCCGTGCCCCCCCCCCCCCCGGTCTCCTACCTCCCGCGGGCCCCAACCCCTGCATGTGCTGTGGCCGCGTGGCCCGGCCGGGAGAAGCAAAGGGGGGCGGGGGGAGGCTGGTGGGGGGCGGGGGAGGGGGCTGGTGAGCGCTGCAGCGGCTGCCCGGAGCCACGCCTTGCTCACAGCCCCGGCGACAAGGGGGTACAGCTGTACCCGTTGTACCCCCCTGTCGCCGGCCCTGTCTCTAAGAAAAAGAATTACAAGCGCAGCAGCATTTATATACTTCAAATTTCCTGGGAAAAATTCAACTCCTGAATATCTGAACAAGTAAGGTAGATGTTTCCAACTCCTTTTTCTCCACAAGTGTTTTATGTAATACTACGGGCAAAGAGAGAGAGAGAGATATCTAGTCGAGCACTTTCACCCTGTCTCTCTCCAAGTTACTCACTGACTACACAAAATAACTTAACTTCAGTGAAAATGGAATACAAAGAGAGACTGTCTGGTAGAAGTGTGAGATTCTGTGACACTACGTAATTTTCTTGTTTTCTCCAGGAGAGACCTCATGGGGGTAAGGAAAGAGAGAACCATGAGGACCACTGTACTAAAGCTCACTTTTCCCCGAAAAGGGGGGGGGGGGACAAGGTAACATCTAAGAAGTGATAAAGCCCGATGAAAAAAGTGGTGAGGCAAGTGCAGACTTGCCATTGAAAAACAAAAAGTAATACAGGAAGCTTCAGACTGAAAGTCAATTGCAAAATGTTGCTGTCAGTTGATCAACATTTATGCCAAGAACAGCCTCCTGTCTCTATATATTTGCTGTAATGGTTTGACACATCTTGACAAGTTTGTCAAGAATTTCGCATTGTTGATCAACAATAACACTTGCCACTAAAGTGCCTGTTTTGCATCTTGACTTTTAGTGTCAGTCTTAACCTTAAGCGTACTTATATATCTGAGCACCATCAGACGAATGGTTCAGAAGGTGAGTGTTAATCGTTTTATTTCATATGAGATTACTTAAAGGCTAAATGAAAGGCTTGAAAATAAAATACAAAGCTACTGAAGATCCTGTCATGGAAAAACTGGATTGTACTTTTAAAACTACATGAAAGTCGCTTCTTCTTTCTGCCAGGCATGGACCCAAGGTGTGTGTCTTTGTCTTCTTACCTGCCAGGTGTGAGTTAAAGGTAAAGGTTGTTTATGGGCAGGAAGCGTTTCCTCCTGCTGGAGTTGATGACAAACAGCTAAATAACTATAAGGATTACTGATCATCTTTGGATGCCTGAGCTGAAAATCAACTCACAAGAGAAATAAATTATGGTCAAAACATCTAGTCCTATGGAGAATGTGAGAGAAAATTTGTTTTAAAATTTGTTGAGATAATTCGCAATGTGTTGTAACTGTCATTCCCGTTTAGAATGTGGAGCTGGGAGTGGACAGGGAACAGTAAGAAAAAGGGAAGTATTAATGCAAAAGGTACATAGGGTTACCAGGTGCCCTGTTTTCAACTGAACACCTTGTCAAAAATAGACCCTCCTCAACCCTGTGAAAATGAGCAAATGAGTGAGGGTGCAGGAGAGCGAGCGATGGAAGGATGAGGAATGGGGTGAGGCCTTGGAGAAGGGCTGGGACAAGGGTGTTCGGTTTTGTTCGATCCGAAATTATATTTCAGGAATATAATTTTCATTATGGGTAGAGGACAGAAAGTGGAAGACAAAATGTATTTACCAAAACATTGTACTGAAATTACTCCTAAATCACAGTCAGAAGATCTTCTGAACAGTCATCTACAGTTCTATTAAACTGACCAATATTAGACAAAAACTACTCTCAGCTTTACTGGATGAGCATTAGCTAAGGAACACAGAAAAAGAAGAAAAAATTGAAACCACAGTAACTGCAGTAGTGTAAAGTTTGGGTCAAGTTCTCCACTGCCTTGCACTTTGTGTAGTAGTTTTAGGCTATTAGAAGTGGATGTAATTAGCTACCAGATTAGCACAGAATTAAGTGATTACACAGATTTAGGCTTAGTGTGTTATTCTAAAACAATGTTAGAGGTGTTATCTTTGTAACTAGTTTACAAGACAAGCAAGAAGATTTGGTGAAATCATTCTAAACAAAAATTAGGGGGAGAACTGAGGTTTCTGGAACCTTGAACTCTTTTACTGAATGCAAACATAAAAAAGCCATTTCTTTCCCAAAATAAATTTTCAACGCAGATTTTTTTTTACTTTAGTACAGCCTTAAATTAATCTGTGTAGGTTGGGAAAGCACTGAAACACTACAAACTGTCTTTACAACAAAATAATCTTTGTTAAGATTATGGATACTGCAATGGTTTAATTTCAGTTATAGATTTTTGCAACTACAGTGGGTAAAGCCACTTAGTAATGAATGAAAAGATAATATAATTCCTCAAAGAAATTCAGCAAAGTCACACTACTGTCAACAGTGGCAAAGGAAAAGTAGCTGTTCAAACTAACACAATACAAAGAATATTTTGTTTTTAGAAGAGCAACCTTTCAACATCTTTAGTGGCACTAGAGAATGCTATCAGTACCAAGTGATCTCTCATATCTGTTAAACATATATTTACTGATTTCTGCTGGAAGTAAGATTAACAAAAGGGCCAGGAAGACTAGACAGTCACATCTGTATTCATACAAACTAGTAACTGATGTCTACTACCCTGGTGATGCTGAATAATAGTAAGGGACTATTGTCACTTAGCACCAGTTCTGAAATCATGCAACTAGACCATTTACCTTGCCCAGTTATTTCTACAGTCTGCCATTTAAAGTTATTGAGGGATAACATTGAAGAAAAGGTTTTAAAGTTAAAACCATTTAAAAAGCCAAATGTGATTAACAAAAAATATCTAATATAGTAATGTACCAGTTAGTGGTTGCAGGTTGAACCCAGATTTCAGCACAGCATGACTTCACTAGTTTCATTAAGTGGCTACTGAATTTACAAATCAAGTGAAATATTGTTAATTTTAGATCTGTCAATTCAACATTTTTGCAAGTTAGAAATAATGTTGGTTTCTCTAAATTGATACTATTTTAGTAGTTTATGAAACTAGATATCCATCCTCCCCCTTCACATACTTCATCTAGTAAATGTAACCATATTCCAAACATATGAAAATAACAGGTGGACCCAAACCACAAAGTACAAATTTAAAAATTCACAAATTTCTTGGTGTCTTGATCAGGGCATTTGGTTTAATCCTGTCTGGAAAGCACATAATGCCTGTAGAAAGCATTTGATGATGATGCTGCGAAAGAGTAACCGTCTCTTAATTAAGGTGAATGTAGGGATCTTTGCAAGCCAATATTATGCCCTTATCTACGTATATTTTCCATATCAACCACAGATAATAGAGTCAAGTCTTTACTAACAGATCGAATGCTGTAACTGAAGCCCCGGTGGAAACTTTGTGCCCAAGCAGAGCTCTGTTAAAGTGAATGCATTTCCACATGGACATAAGACTTCACTTTCACAAATACAATTGCCATATTGGGCCCAATGGGACTAACCATCAAGATAGGCAATGCAAATGGGAAAAAACAGCCAAGAGTAATATATTGCACTACTACACTATAAGTAAATAAATAAATATTTTATTTATATTCTATGCACAATAGCATTAAATCTACATTTCACTAGATAGACTATAAAGTTTTCCATTTTAAAAAAGTAAAATAGTGCAATAAAAGCTGTGTATTGGACAATATTCACTGCTTCTTCCAAGTCCATTTATTAAAAGAAAGATCATGAAACATTTGGAATAACCCTGCCAACCAGAAAAGCTTTACAAATAATTGTAGAATTTGGTAATATGAACCTACCCCTGAAAATTTAATCTAACCATCTCTTTTGAATTCAGCAGTATCTGTCTATCTATAAAAAGAGAGCTTGACCAAGAATCCTAGTCTCTGATCAATACCACCTATATCTGTTCACAGGTTTTCTACTTCTGTGCATCACCCATAGTATCCAAATGCTTTGTGTTAATTAGATTAGCAACAGCAAAGACTCTAGTAGGCTTCTAGAAAAGGAGACAAGCCAGAGGTTCCATGGTATAATGAGGTCCACTTAAGGGAAAATTTTGTTTTTAAAGTTTGATTTCTCCTAGGCCAATTAAGATTATGTATTCAAATTTGCAGTATAAGGGGTCCCTGGACACTACAGGACTCACCACATGCTGGACAGGTTTAAGTGCTATCATGGTATTTCCTGATCATGCCCTAGTGCTGCATGGTGTGTAATACAAGTCTTGCAGTTGTATTTCTATCTATTCAAATAAATGCATATATGAAAGCAGTCAGAACATATTAATATCAGCACAGAAAAATGTATAGCTCCCAGTAATGCTAGAAAACAGAATGAGTTGCTTTAAGTGTGAACTTGACCCACTTGAAAAAAAAAACTAAAAACAATCTGATTAATCCATTTTTAATACACACACAGCACTAGTTACTGTGTCATCCCACAACAAATTTCACACACATATATAGATGATCAAACAGAGCATCACTGTCCTTCAGTCATTTAGAGAAACTACTCCTTAGCACATACATCAGTAATATGCCTGACTGGAAAGAAAAGCCTCACTCCATGTCTTCAGCTCATGAAACTCAAGCAGTAGCAGTTAGTGGAGCATTTCTACAGACAGGATACTCTTAGGAACTCCATGTCCAGGAACTGAAAGCTGTTGCACCACAGTGGATCACCCAAACTGACGGCACACATTTTTTAAGAACTTACTTCAGCACTGAGAGGAAGGAGGGTCCAGCAATTAGGGCACTAGCCTGAGACTTGAAAGGATGGGTTCAAGTTCAAGCTGCGCTATAGACTTCCTGCAAGACCTTGGGAAAGTCACTTTGCCTCACTGTGCCTTATTTCCCCACATATAAAATGGAGATACTACTTCTCTACCTCACAGGGGTGTTTGTGTAGATAAAGGTTGCAATGTGTCAGATTATATGATAATGTGGCTATATGAAACCATGAGATAGATAGGTATAATGTGCATTTGTTTCTCTAACTTGTATGTAATTCTACAGTTAGGCATGACTGACTTTTAGTCTCATACTGAGCAGAAAATCCTTCATTATTAAACAACTGTCAAGGTTGGTGATTTAAGTCTTCCCCAACTTTCACAGTAATCCTTTATAAAATGAGTTTGTGATCCAAGGGAAGAATTCCTGTTGAATTTGACAAATAGTTGGAAAAGGTCTTACCCTGAATGCCTAATACAAGGGGGAGAAGTCCTATTGTACATGTTGCCATCTCTTCAGTCCTGGAGCCAATTCTATTTCCTACTTAATGTTGGTGATTCTAAATCAGTGGTTTTAAAACTTTTTTTTCTGGTGACAGTTGAAAATAATTATTGATGTCCATGACCCAAAGGAGCTGGGATGAGGTGTTTGGGGTGTGGGAGGGCTCATAGCTGGGGTAAGGGGTTGGGGTGTGGGAGCAGGGGGTCAAGGCTCTGGACTGGGGTTTCAGGCTCTGGGGTAGGGCCAAGGATGAGTGGTTTGGGGTGCAGGAAGGTTCCAGCATCTCCGCACAGCTGTTGCCTGCAGGCACACACACACACTCCAGCTCCCATTGACCAGCGAGCCAGTATTCGGGGGGGGGGGGGTGTACAACACTCCCCCCCCACCCCCCCGGGAGCTGGACCTGCTGTTGGCCGCTTCCGGGGCACAGTGCAGTGTCAGAACAGGTAGGTGCCTTAGCCAGGCAGCACCATAGATGGGACTTTTAACAGCCCAGTCGGTGGTGCTGACCAGAGCTGTCGCGACCCAGTGCCTTACATTCTGTGACCCCATTCTGTTTGAAACCACTGCTCTAAATCGTGACTGGCTACAATGGGACATTGTGGCAGCTGGAGGAAGCTGGAGCTCAGAAATATTCCAGACACAGCCCCTTTGCCTCAGGCTCTGATGCTGGGAAGGATGGTGCAGGGTTGGCTAAATCTAGGCCATGCCACTGAAATATTTCCCCTGGACTAGCAGAAATGTTCAATTGGCTGCTTAAGCCAATCTTGTGCTACAAAGTGCATAAAACACATTTAACAAAACTGAGTCCTAGATTGAACACTAGCATTGAAAATTTAACTTTGGTCCATAAATGCTTTCCAAATTGTACCATGAGCTGGCTATAGAAGCATTTTATCCTGTTTCTTTGGCTCATATGGACAATATTTAATGATTAAAAATATTCTGAGTTCAATAAACCCTAGGAATCGTCATGACTACCCTTTCCCTCCCCTCTATTTACAATAGGCATGCAATGGATAATAGGAGCAGGTTAGTAGAAGACCTTTATACCCCTTTTAGTGGATTGCTTTCCTATGAAGCCAATTTCAGACATCCAACAGAAGTTCTAAATAACAGAATTCATTATGTTTGTTTAAAATCATTTGGAGACATTTAAATGGTCATAACACACACAAAAATAAGAAAAAATAAAAGAGAAAAATATATATTTGCAGCTCCTGATTACAGAAGATTCTGATGCTAGTACCCCTCCAATAAAATCCATGTAACAGATCACCTTGTAGTTTCTCCAGATAATTGATCATATGACATTCTCAATGTCAATTTTGGTGCTCTGGCTGACAGGTGTTATTTTGTAGAGGTCATTAACTTTAAAGTACCACTTTTTGATTCAAAAATGAACCCTCTTAAAAAGGAGCAGCTGGGATGCCATATAAATAGATGGAAATTTTAATGTTTTGCTTTTCATGTTTTAATGTCACAAAATCATCATAATAATTTCTCATTTCTATACATAAACATGACAGAGAGCAGGTTGAGTATGCAAGTTGATCTACGTTTTGCATTTATTCAAAATTCAGAGTTTGGGGAATAACACAAGCACAGTAATGCTGATCATAAACAATGAGTTTACAGATTGATTCCACAGATTAAAAAAAGAAAAAAAATGATTTTATTAGATGAAAAGAGATCAGAATGACAAGGGTTTGGTAATGTGAGATGGAAGTCCTGCATTCATAGGTCACTTGTTTATGTTTGACGTAGTTCAGAGGTGACCTTTCTCATCTGACAATTGTTCAGTGGCCTGGGTGAAATGAGTTGATAGTCTCAGTCCACTGCTTAGTGGAGTTGTTCAGTTACAACTAATTGGTATCTTTACTGGCAGTTTCAGAAGACATGCCAAGGAATGGTTAGGCCTAAAAGCCATACTGCCCACTACCTCCTCAAAAGATGATATTTCTTGAGCAAGATTTACAGGACAGCAAGAAACTCATATTTGATGGATGGTGACAGTGTCTATTCTGTGCATAAACAGATTACTTGAGTTTCAGGTGAGGTCAATCTGACACCTTTCATAAGCATCAATGTAATTTTAACCCCCTTTAAAATAGTTGGTATTTGGAAATATATCTGAAACTCTCCTGCTTTAACTTTAGCTCTGAAAGATGTTTTGTGCTGTTATTGAAATTGTTTATGTCATGTACATATGTAATGTTATTCAAAACATAACTAAAAAAACAAGGACAAAATTAAAGATCTTGATCCTTCACTGCTGCTGCACACACCTTTCATTGACTTAAATGGAGGGGCTTCAGGATCATGCCCTTAATGTACGCCTAACCTCTAACTATTCTATCACTATTTCTTTTATATATTGCATTCAACAATAATGAGTCAGAAGAAATGTTTCCACTTATCCTTAGTCTGAAATAAATTGTACTTATATTTACAACATAAAAGGATTGTGCAGTTACTGTAAACATACATGACTAAAGGATTTTGTGTTATGAGTCAGTGATATCAAGCCTGGCTTATGATACCTCTTCATACCGTACTATATAAACTAGAAAGGTGAACTTTAAAAATAGAACTCAATTTTGGTAGTGCTTTTTAAAATATCCATAGCTAATGCACTTCACAGTATTTCTTCAATATAGAAAAATAAACACCTAAAAAGGGACATGTTGCTATTATCCTTTTGCTTACATAATAGTACTGAACAGGGGAAGTCAAAGAGTCTAAACTGCAACAACATAGCTAATGCTGAAGTGCACTTTGTTTCAACAGCTATTACTTAAGTATAAGAATCACACCAGACAGATACCTTAATATTTACAATGAAGTGAGCTGAAGTAGATCCATACAGAATTCATGCTATCGTGGTCAAGAATATGCCTCCTGCATTTCTAATGTGGCATTCTGTTTTAAAGTCATAGGAAGTTCAGATGAATGATTTTACATAACACATAGGAAAAAGGAGATCCAGCCTTCTAACACCTATCTGTACTTTTTTACTGACTGCTTTCAACACACCTTCACAGAACACAATGTTAAACTTGGGGCAAGTAATTCTCTCCAGTCTCTTACTATTCATTAACCAAGTTTGTAATGTTAGGGTTTGAGAGCACTACCCAACTCCTCAATCCCTTCGGCGGCAACTGAGGGTGCTCAGCAGCAGAGGATAGTGATTGTCAAGGTTTCTTTACATTTACTTTATTTCTTGTAAATAAGTAAGCTCCTTGATAATCATAACCATACAGTCTTCAACAGTCTACTTTTTAATCATCTCATATTTGTTTCACTTCTTTCCCCCATTAAGGGCCTACATTCATAATTCAGAATATTTTCCTCAGATATTAAAAGACTTTATCACTATAGCAACTAACTAATTGGTACAGTGCAGGTCTGTCTTCAACCATAGGATGGAGCCACTATCCTTAAATATAATCTAAACATTTAGGGAAGAAAAATGGCCAGGTTACCATCTTTACCACTACAAAGAGAAAATAACAGTGCTTCAGAAAATAAAGAATAAATAAAAACCTTGTTGACTGTGCATGCATGCTAAAAGCTCTCTCTAAGTTTCCACAAATGTGCTAAATTCAATTTGAAGTGTTAAATCAGTTGCTCTTACTAACAGATCTGTCCTGCATAACAGAAACATATCCCTAATAATAAAAATCTAAAGTAATAGGGAAGGGAAATAAGCAGCCATTAGACAACTGCATTGTGAATATGCTGTCAGCATGAACAGACTGATAAAGCAAATGAGCAATACAGACAGAACAGTTTAATTTGCATTTTTCATATGCGTTTACAATACTATAAAAGTTCTGTCGTCACTGGAACCACAGCTCCAGGGTTTCACACAGTTATATAACAAGGATACAGTTTGGGATATAAATCCTTACTGGATATTTTTTATTGTTTTAATGAGTATAACACATAAACATTTACTACATTCTATTCAGCAAAGTGTGTGTGTGTGTGTGTGTGTGTGTGTGTGTGTGTGTGTGTGTGTGTGTGTGTGTGTGTGTGTGTGTGTGTGTGAGAGAGAGAGATCTAAGTCTTAGTGTAATTTCCATTACTTGAAGCCATAAGTGTGTGAAAATGTTGGCTAATAGATTATGTTTTGGTGAGTATTTTTAAAATATTTTGATAAAAGTAATGCAAGACACTTCTCTTTAAAGAAAGCAAAAAGACTCTCCCCTTTAATGAACAATAATCATATGATGAATGGATGACTAGATCTAAATGAATCTGAAGAGATTTGGTATAATACTAAATAAACTATGAGCTAGTATCTATACTTTTCTTCCTAAGATTTTTAGGCATCTTCACCCTTTCCTTCAGGGAAGGAACATTATTAATAATTATTCAAGTACTATATCACTCAGTATGTAAATGATACTTCATTAACATTTGGAATTGCACCTTCAGTCATTAAATCAGTGAAACTCCACATAAATGGTGAAGTGACACAACACTACATGTTTTAGGCTGCCTGGTGTTTATTCAGCACTATATGGTACAAAGAATATGGAATGATTGATCAACACCATCTACTATAAAATTTGCTGGCAAAATAAATTAGTGGTTGCTCATTTAAACACGCTAAGATATTGTCTGCATATACCAGTTAACATTCAATTATTCAGCATCCATAAGCAATGCTAAAAATATACTGAACAATAATTAACAATAGAATTGAAGGCAAAAAATCCTCCCCTTTCACAGAACAATACCAACTCTCACATCCTATATATATAAAATAAGAAAATTCTAAAGTGACTCCTTCTGTTGGGGGTTTACAGTTAACCCATTACTGGGCTGTGACTACTGAAGGTATATTCGGAAGAGAACCCTTGTCATTTTTATCTGGGAAACCTGTGACTCTAGAGATATGCACTTTCTAGAGAAAAAAGGTATACAAGTTAATACATATTTAATAAAATAAGATACAATTTAATCCTCATTACACTTTAGCTAATCACCCTCTAATATGCATTTATTGATTAACAGAACACTTATCTCCTAATGCACTAAATTCTGTTAAATCTTAATAAGTTGTTTAGGATATCCTCAGTGTTTATGAGCAAACTGAATACTACATCATGTACAAAATAGAACTGATTAAAAGGGAAGCACATTTTACATTATTTTAATGAGCTATTTAATTCAGAGTTTATTACATTAAAATAAGTGCTTACAAAATAATTCTACATTACACTGGAATTATCTTTTAGAAAGCATCATGAGCCCCTGTCACAGAAAGCAATGAATGAATATTGTCAGTGTCATGAGCCACTATAACATGAAAGCAGTGAAGGAAAGGTTCTCATGGCTAGTTGCAATCTCATTTCAGAGAATGCTGAGGAATGGTAAATTTGATAAGGGTCTGAGAGAATAGAATGGAGGGTTATGAAATGCCTTAGGCACACTCTTTAAAATGAGAATCCATTTCTTTTCATCATAGCCTACCACCACTACAGCTCATCATGACAAGCTTTCTGCAGAATGCCAACTTTACATTTATGGAAGGAATATCCATGTAACATAAATTACAGATCTCAGCCAAGTCAAGTGACCAATATATATGGAGAATACAGCATGGGTTAAAATTCATTGTTTGACCATTAAAGATGTATATGTACTTGTACCTATATTAATATGGTTTATTATAAACACAGAAACTTCTTTTTTTAACTTTTGCTTTTGAATGCTCAGTTTAGTTCTGTGGATGATTTTGTCTTTTTGCAAGAAGATGGTCAAACTAGACCTATATTACATAACTGTTTGAGACCTAAACTTACTGGGAGCAATAACAGTGATTGGCATTATCAGTGTTAATATTTGATTTTTCAGCCAAAAATAAATACTTTTTTAAAAACTGTAATACTTTAGGGTATCCATTCCTACCAACACTGTATACCCCTAAAATATGTGCAATTACATTTCTGCTGCTCCATACTTTAATCCAAGAATGTCAACCCTGCAAGAAACCAATATACAATCGTCAACTGATTATCTATCAAACAGCTGTAAACTCTTGATGTGGCTTTAGTACACTGCTGAGGTAGTGCTAAAGAAATTCTGGGGTTTGTTCCAATGCAATTTCACAGTCAGAAAATCACATATGATCCTTGCAATATTAAGACATCTGTCCTAGACTAAGTATGTACTCTACCTAAGAAAAATCAACCTGAGCAAAATAACTCTTGTTCATTAAGTATGTGAGTGAAGGGGGGAAAGCACTCCTACTCAATGTTGATTACATTTAATAAACATTGGAGTTAATCACTATGGAATATTCAATTGGATTATGCTTTGTAAAACTAAAATTTGTCCTTACAATCAATACTCTATCAATGTTTGAAAGACCACAACTATAATCTACCAATATCTCAAGTCTTCTTCTGTAATAAAAGCTTAATAAAGCTTCAGGTCTTATCTGCTTTTTAATTGGGAGGGAGGGGACGAGAGAGAATCTAGAGCAATCTGTGTCGGTTTGAAACCTTGGCCTTGAAGATATGCGTTACCTCGGCTGGAAAGGGTGTGGATTTCTGTCCAGTGGAAGCATCAGAAAAAATGTACTTACTGCAGTAGGCGATTAGAAGACTAGCCAGGATCATGCTTGCCCAGAAAGTTGAGGACATGCTTGGCAAGGCGTTAGCATCTTTTCTACTGCTTGTCCTGGGAGAGGGAGCCATTGAAGCCACTTCCCCGGAGCTAAGATGTCAGTTAGTTTCACCAGCCAGTTCTCCCCTTGACGGATCGCCTTTCTCCACGTGTAATCCCAAAGAAAAACATCTTCACAAGACCCAAGGGTTGAGCAGCAGCAACCCTGTCATGCAGCATGAAGCATCTTTCAGCGAGAAAGCAAAATAATTCTAAAGCTAAGAAAAAGCTCTCTGCAGGCAGGGGGGCTTCGATGGGTTTCCTCCTGTACCGTAGCACCGATTTAGATGTTGCTGGGCTTAAGATGCCTGGTGCTACTGAGCCACAAATGAGGCTTTTTATTTGAGAAAGTTTTGTGTGTGTTGATTTGCTTCTTTCCGCCCCCTCCCCGCGGGGAAAAAAAAACACCCCGCAAATTTTCTTAAACCAAGTCAGTTACAGTCACGAGGAGACTCGGGTGGAAACCTCCCCACGCCCCAAAGGCAGCTTTAGGGTAACAAGCCCCTGCCCAACTGCAACCGCTTCGCAGTCCAATCCCGCATCGGGGCGCAGCGGCACACGGGGGTAGGGACACGATTCGCGCGCCGCCCCGGGCTGGCAAGGTGACCGCCGGTAACTCCACCGAGGCAAGGAGCCCGCGCGGATCCGCGGCAAACGCCGGCGGGGGGGCGGGCCCCGAGGGGGGGGGGGCGGGCACTACGGGGATGGCGACAGAGCCAGGCAGACACGGCGGCCGGGGAGCTCCGGAGCAGCAGGTGCTAGTCCAGCCCGATCTCCCCTCCCGCCCGATCCTCGGGGCTCGGCTGGCGAAGGGGCGCGCAGGGGCAGGGGGCAGCAGGAGTCCCTGGCTCACGGGACACTTTACACCGAGGCTGTGGGGCCGCCGCAGCTCCCCCAGCCGCTTCGCTCCAAGCGCCGGCTCCGCTCTCACCCCCTTGGCGCCTCTGCTGCCGCAGCGGCGGCGGCCCTGGCAAGAACGGGGGGAGGGGGTCGGGTCGCGCCCACAGGTGAAGGGCGCCCCGGAGCTGCCCCAGCCTGGGCGTGCCCCGCCAGGCGGCCGTTACAGCGGTTGGGCGCGCGGGGCGCTTTCCCCCTGCTGGCTCGTGCCGGCTCGCGGCCGCCCGGCGGCTCCTGGGGCGCCTCTGGCTGCCTGGCCCCGCAGCTTCCTGCAAGTCCCCCGGCTTTCCCTCCGCCGCTCCGCGCTCGTTTCCACACCGAGACCGCGTCGGGAGCGTTTAACCCCTTGCGGGTGGGAGAGTCTCACGGAATCCAGGCTCCAGGGCGGCCGCTTCCCGCTAGAGGACGCCTGAGCCGGGCTGCGCGGCAGGCGCCGGGAGCGAGCGGACAGGAGCAGCGGAGGGCGAACAACCTCCCTCCGGCCGCCTGTCTCTGGGCGAGCAGCGCGGATTCCTGCCTGCCCAGCTCAGAGCAAAGGCGGGTTGTCTTCCCGGGACTTGCAGCCGGCAGGCGTCTGCCCCCGCCGCCTTCCCACCTGCGGATCCATGCACAGCAGCGCACCTCCGGGGAACCCCGGGCAAACTTCCCCCCTTCCTTGAGAGGCTTGTCTAGAGCTTCTCCTTAACAGGGTTTTTTTCTTTCTTTTTCTTTTCTTTCCAACACGGATTCTCCATGTTAGCAAAATTCAAACTGCCCGGCTGAGCAGGGTGGGTAGGCCGGGTAGCCACATCAGTGAGGGGGACTTTCCCAACTGCTCTCACTCTTTATGAGAGGCTTTCCGTTTTTGTTTTTTTTTTTAATAAAACTGATGCTCACTTTAAAGGAGCTAAAGAAAAGTAGCTTTTGGGGATTCCTCTCCTATAGGCATCTCTTGGCCTAGCCACCCACATGTAAATATCATGTAGCCTGTGACCTTCCTTATAGGCCAGTTTACAAACACATTAACGGAAACATCCTTGCTGTATCAAAGTGTGGTCCATAGCCAGACTACTTGAAAGTAGGACAGACTAGTTCTGTCACTGTAGTGAAACATGTCACCCTTCAAGTGGTGACATTTTAACATGCGAATAGAACCCAGTTTAGGATTCAAGCAGGCTCCAGAAGAATTTTTGATCAAACTAAACATTTTAAAAGGTCCTTTGCAGCACAGATTTCCATTTGGTGTCTCCTTAACAATGTTCTCAGATTAAATTTTTAGATTTTACATTAAACAACTGTGCAACTCCAAGGAAAGTGTTGAATCAGGATTGGCAACTAGAAAGGGCTACAAGAGGATCTCGGCTCATGCTATGCTTATATTGCGAAAACATACAGTACAGTGCACTTAAAACAAGCATTGCTTTCCTTCCTTCTCAGTCACTTAGCATCTTAAAAACCGATAATTGTAAATGGGATGGATATTATTTTCAAAAAAGGGTTCTGGAGGAAATTTTCATACAAGTACACATAGTTAAAACACTTTATTGGAATGATCTGCCTCATACTGCAACAACATGCATACAACGAGGAGTCCTTGTGGTACCTTAGAGATTAACAAATGTATTTGGGCAAAAGCTTTCGTGGGCTAACACCCACTTCATCAGATGCATGGAGTGGAAAATACAGTAGCAGGTATAAATACACAGCACATGAAAAGATGGGAGTTGCCTTACCGAGAAGGAGGTCAGTCTAATGAGAATTCAATTAACAGTAGGAACCAAGGGAGGAAAAATCACTTTTGTAGTGGTAATGAGAGTGACCCATTTCAAACAGTTGACAAGAAGGTGTGAGTAACAGTAGGGGGAAATTAGTATGGGGGAAATAAGGTTTTGTAATGACCCAACCACTTCCAGTCTTTATTCAGGCCTAATGTCCAGTGTGCAAATTAATTGCAGTACTGCAGCTTCATATTGGAATCTGTTTTTGAAGTTTTTTGTTGAAGAATGGCCACTTTTAGGTCTGTTATTGAGTGACCAGGGAGACTGAAGTGTTCTGCTTGTTTTTGAAGGTTATGATTCCTGATGTCAGATTTGTATCCATTTATTCTGTTGCATAGAGACGGTCTGGTTTGGCCAATGTACATGGCAGAGGGGAATTGTTGGCACATGATGGCATATATCACATTGATAGATGTGCAGGTAAACGAGCCCCTGATGGTGTGGCTGATGTGGTTAGGTGCTATGATGATGTCCCTTATGTGGAATAGATATGTGGACAGAGTTGGCACCAGGGTTTGTTGCAGGATTTGGTTTCTGGGTTGGTGTTTTTGTTGTGTGGTCTGTTGTTGCTGGTGAGTATTTGCTTCAGGTTGGGGGGATGTCTGTAAGTGAGGACTGGTGCTGTCTCCCAAGGTCTGTGTGAGTGAGGGATTGTCCTTCAGGATAGGTTGTAGATCCTTGATATGCGCTGGAGAGGTTTTAGTTGGGGGCTGTAGATGACGGCTAGTGGCATTCTGTTACTTTCTTTGTTGGGCCTGTCTTGTAATAGATGACTTCTACTTCTATTAGGTGACTTCTACTCACCAGCAACTATACACCACATTAAAAAATCAGTAGAAGAACTCTTCAGTCTCCCTGGTCACTCAATAACAGACCTAAAAGTGGCAATTCTTCAACAAAAAAACTTCAAAAACAGACTCCAATGTGAAACTGCAGAACTGGAATTAATTTGCAAATGGAACACCATCAGATTAGGCCTGACTAAAGTCGGGAGTAGTTGGGTCATTACAAAACCTAAACCTAATTTCACCAAAACTAATGTCTCCCTACTGTTGCTCACACCTTCTTGTCAACTGTCTGAAATGGGCCACTCATTCAAAAATGTTATTTTTCCTCTCTTGGTATCCTGCTGTCAATGGAATTGTCTCGTTAGACTGACTGGGGATATATGCGATGTAAATGTAATGCAAGAGCAAACAACATTTCATTAGTTTTCATGAAGTTTAGGTTAGGATGCAAGATGATTTAGGTTAGGAAGAATTTGTAGGAGCCCTTCTATTTTATATTTATAAGTGCATTTAATTTTCAGACTCTATTTGAAGAGAGGGTTTAATTAAGCAAATATTTTAATGATTGTTATTATGTTTAGTTTGAGGCCCAAACTTTTCCCATTTACCTCACCAAAACGAACCAAAAAAAAAAAGGCAAAAAAACCCCCCAACACCCTCATTTTGAGGCAAATGAAACATTTCAAGTGTCATTTTGAAATGACTTTTCAAAGCACAATGATTAGTTTTTAAATGAAATGTAGAAACAGTTCATTCTGAAAATATTAGAATGAACTGCCTGGACTTTCTAGTAATGGCGGCTTCTTTTGTTATTTGGTTGAAACCATTCACTGGATTCAGCCCAAATTTGTGAATATTTTTGGGTGCTCTCAAACTGCTTTTTTGGCCAATTTACTATTGGACTGAAAAATTTCACCCAGCTCCTAATTAAGAGAGTCTCACCTAATGAAACCCAATGTCTCACAGGTTAAGACACTAACCTGCGAAATGCCAAAGCTGGGTTCATATAGCTGCCTCACTTCTGGCAAAGGAGGAATTTTGATCCTGGGGCTTATACAGCATGGGTGAGTGCTCTAACCACTGAATTACTAGCTGGTAAAAGTGGCAGCTTCTTCCCAGTTTTTCACCAGAAAGACCCTCTATGTCAGATCAGTCCTAACTCCATGAGAGGATTCTCAGCTATGAATCCCCAACAGAGAGAGGTGCATCCATTAGATTAAATTGCTTTGAGGGGCAGGGTTTAGGACTCACCCCTCCCCTCAGCATTTCCTATTGGCTAATTTATGCAACTCCCCATTTAGCTTGCTGACTTCTTTAGGTGCCCAGCAATCAGCATACATTGTTTAGAAAAATTGGGTCCCTAACTCAAAGGTGTGGATTCCAGCAGGATGGAAAGGTGCTTAAAAATTAAGAATCCCAATGCTGAGCCTTTACTTCCTACCCTGTACTTTATAGATGCATTTATTTATAAAAGTATACATGCCTGGAAACAAATTTTGACACTGGTTCATGGAAAAGATATTTTTTCCAAGGTCAGGAACAGTAAAGCTGTTCAAGAACTAGTTAGGATTCTCTAACACTTAGATGGAGAAAAGAAAAAAGCTGACAAGTTCTGAGAGAGGCTGTTGACAGTTAATTATTTCAATGACCAACATAAAGCATGGCATGGCATTATACTTCTTGTATGTAGGCTGCTCTCACTTCTGAGTGCTTTTCATAGCCATTACAGATATATAGTTATTATGTATTACTTTCAGACAGTGCATTTTCATTTACATTCTTTCCATTACAATTTCAAAACTAATATGGTAATGTGGGTGTTTTTTCTAGCCATTATTAATCTGGTGAGTGTTGCTCATTTCCTTTATTTTAATTATCTAGTAATAACTTCTTTCCTGTTTCAAAAACTTGATTTTCAATTAATTGTCTACTTAAAAGGAAAAAGCCTTCAAAGCAAACAAACAAAAAAGACCCACACATTTGATGCTGCTAACCAACAGCAATGTACTAACCTATCCAATTGTTTGCAAAATCCAGACACTTAAAAGAAAGGAAATGATATGTGAAGGGAAAAAAATCTTAGACTGTCCACATGCATTGGTATGCACAATCAATGTGTCATCACAACACAGTTTACCATAACTCTTACCCAATGCTAATTATAAAACAATAAAAAATCCATCTGAAAGAAATAAGTTTTATATGCATACGTACTAATGTTGCTTATTAATGTCCTATACAACTTCACATACAAGCATAGTTTTACTAGAAATTGACAGTGATATACATTGTTCCTGTTAAAATGCATACACAATATTGTTCTCACAAAAGTAATTATAAATACATTACCAAGAATTTCAACTGTCAGTTTATGTGTTAAATGATATTCCTCACTGAAAAGTAAACCTTGAAAAGAAAATATTCAGATGCCAAAAAACAAGACAAATCGTAATGCATAAAAATAAACTGATCTATGGGTTACAGTTAAGGTGGTATTGTAATGAACTCTGCTTCTCTTTGTGGCAGATATAAGCAACATACAGTAAAACCCCGATTTAACGGACTTCGGATGCAACGGACAAAATTTCCGATGCATCCGAAATCCGTTTTTGGCGGGCTGGCTGCCGACTCAAGGCTGCCGCCCGGGTCCCAGCAGCAGGCAGGCTGGCTGATGGCTCCCGCCCGGGTCCCACCTGCGGGCGGGCTGGCTGCTGGCTCCCGCCCAGCTCCCGCCTGCGGGCGGGCGGGCTGGCTGCTGGCTCCCGCCCAGCTCCCGCCTGCGGGCGGGCTGGCTGGTCCCGGCTCCCGCCTGCGGGCGGGCTGGCTGCTCCCGGCTCCCGCCTGCGGGCTGGCTGCCGGCTCCCGCCTGCGGGCGGGCTGGCTGGCTGGCTGCCGGCTCCCACCTGTGGGCGGGCTGGCTGCTCCCGGCTCCCGCCTGCGGGCGGGCTGGCAGCTCCCGGGTCCCGCCTGCGGGTGGGCTGCCGGCTCCCGGGTCCCGCCAGCGGGCGGACTGCCGGTTCTCTGCTCCAGCCCAAGTCCCAGCAGCCGGGACCCGGGCGGGCGGGCTGCCGAGTCCTGACTTCCGCCCGGGTCGCGGCAGCAGGAGAGCTCGCTGCTGGCTCCCGCCCGAGTCCCAGCAGCCGGGATCCGGGCGGGCTGGCTGCCGGCTCCCCGCTGACAGCTCCCGCCCGGGTCCCCGACCCGGGCGGGCTGCTGGCTGCCGTCCGGGTCCCAGCAGCCGGGACCCGGGCGGGCTGGCGGCTCCCGCCCGGGTCCCAGCAGCCGGGACCCGGGCAGGTGGGTTGACGGCTCCTGGCTGCCGTGATAAGTAAAACCTCGATATAACGGACTAATTCGGGCGAGGGGTGTCCGTTAAAGCCGAAAGTCCTGTTATTTAATAATTTAAAAAAATTATTAAATAACGGGCTTTTGGCTTTAACGGACACCCCCTCGCCCAAATTAGTCCATTATATCGAGGTTTTACTGTATTCATTTTTATGATGAGATAGTGCAAGATTTAGAATAGCAATAACTTTGCATTTCTTTGCACTAAAGGGCATGGAATTTGTAAGTGACGTGGTAGGAAAATATGTTTTTGTCACTTAGCAACCTTGACTGGTTTGGGAAATGAAGTTTTTTTGTATGTAGAATGCTATTATGAAAGTGCCTCAAGTTTAGCAAATTACCAACTCATTCAGAAGTGAGTCATCATCTCAGGTAGGAAGATAAAATATACTAGATTTGACTGCAAGAACAAAAATAACTAGCTCAGATACACTGATGATTTAGAAAGGTGAGCTTTTTCCTAAGATTAGGAAACAATTAAGTCGTCACAGACTGAGAAACAGCAAACAAGACTGAAAGAAATTATAATACAGTACAATGTCTTCATATCACTGAATGAATAAGGACTGATGAGGATATAAAAGTCTTAGCAACATGTGGACAAATTTTTATCTTGAATATTATCTACATCAAATTCCTGGTATTTTAAGTCTAAATTTCCAGTAGCCTGCTTAAGACATTGAACTGAAAGAAGTAACAAATTAAGCATCTAGCTCTGAATTTTAACACATTACTCAGTAATCAGCTGCATTTGATACATAGACATTAGCCATTTAAAGTCTTAAAGCCAGCATATTTATACAAAGCAAAATAAAGAACATGGGTAATTTCCACCATATTGTCAGTCTTTGACTTGATGTCCCCTTTTTTTAAGTCTTCCCCAGAGGTGATGCTATCATTAGATAGATGAGAGCAGTTAAACACAAGCATGTTTATAGTCATGAAGAAGCATTTTTACTTCAAGGCATTTTTACTTCATCCACTCCACAGTTCTCTTTCAGTCTTTGTGGTGGGTGGTTTCCCTTCACTTAGGCAGAAACTGGTTATTGGGATTGGAATTGCTATTCAACATTAAAAAGCTAGTCTGTTGTAACCAACCAGTAAGTCCACAAAATATAAATCCATCAGTTTACTAACTGTAAACTACTTTGAAAACCACTAATTTACTGTAAATCACAGTGAATCAGTTGTGGTTTATAGGCCTTCTGCTGTAACGGTGAGCTATTTGTCTTTAAGTGACATTTTCTGAAAATTGTAGCTCAGACCAAGACGGGAGTTTCCAAAGGCTTCTCTGATCTGCTAGAATATAGATAAGTCCATCATCATAAAATGCTCTTTCTCATTTCTTCCAAAACAAGGGCTAGCACTAAGTAGTAGAAAAAGAGACAGAATCTTGAGAAGCAGAGTTAGTGCAAAGTACAATAATGAGGTAAAAGAGAACAGAAGATGGAATCCCGTAGATATACTCTGTGGAGCTCCAAAATATGAAGCTATTGAATCAATATAGAACCTTGCAGCTACATTATTAGCTTCCTTGATTTTTCCAAAAAAACCCTGCAAAGTAATAGTCTAGGAGCACTGTGGAAAGTAGGTGCTGCAGGAAGTATCACCCAAAGGAGCCAGCATGACAATACCCTGTGGCCCACTGGCCAACCGTCCTATTTAAGCCGAGGGGTTGCTCCAATAAATTGTCTGGGCAACAACACAGACTTTGGTCTGCTGTGATTCCAACCTTGTCTCTGGTCTGACTCTGACCCTGATTCCAGTCTGGTATTACCTTTGACTCTAGCCTGACTCTGACCCAGATTCTTGATTACTGAAGCTGGCCCCTGAAATTCCTCTGACTTCTGCTCAGCAATTACTGTCCCTGAGATGCAGAGAATAGCCAAACTGTGATTACTAAACAAGACTGCTTAGTCCCTTACACCAGGCTTTGAAAGGGGCATTTATTCATATTCCATGGGACCAATTTTGCCCTTCAGGTACATCTCCTATTCATGTCACTATAAGTTGAAGTCATATACAGGAAGATGGGATTGAACACCATGTTCTCTATCCACGTGATATTGGGCCTGGAAAAAAATGGTAGTAGACTCAGTCAAACAAGTTGTTCATGTGCTCATATTTGAAAAAGAGAGGCCAATAAGGAACATAGGTTTCTAAAAACTGTCTTTCACATGGTCTTTGTGTCTACCTTTTGCCTGTGAATTAGATATTGCCTAGCTTGAATGTGTAACATTCATGAGCAATTTGGTATGATCTTGCATAAACCCATGATTTGTGTGTCCAATGAATCACTTTCCTACCAACCCAGTGCTAATTTTCCAGTGTAGTAAAATCTAGGACACATTTCATTAAACAAAATAATTTGATACATTAATAGTCACAACAATATAATTCTGACGATTAAAGGGATGCATAAATTAATACCACAATATTATTCTCTCTTCTCAATGCTCCCTCACTTTACTCACATTTTTCTGTGGCCCACCCAAATCAAATTTATCTCCCTTTATCAATGAGATTTAAATAGGAAAGTGAAAATGGGAATTACCTTTCAGAAATTAATTCCACTTTATGCAAAGCTTCCTTATGTTACCCTGCCACACTTCCCCTGTTCTTGTCCTTTCAGGCTTTGGATGTTTAATTTGTACAGTGAGTCAAATTCTCCTCAGTAACACCTGCATAACCCCCTTAGAATCCTAGTGAATTGATATTATTTGGGTGGAATTGTGTAACTCAGTGTGCAGATTTGGTGTAGTGTTTGTGGTATGTGTGGATGCATGTATTCTCTACCTTCTTTTAGAAACATTCCCTCTCTTACATGCCTGCGGAAGTCAATTATTCAGCATTGTATCTTGTGTACAATAATGTCAATGCTGTGGCCCTACTGCCAGTAGGAGGATGATATAGCTCAGTTGTACAAGTTTACCCCTACACACAAAGTACCAGAACAGCCACAGCTGTTACACTTGACTGTAAGGAGTTAATTCCCTAGGGTTCATCTCATTCTAACTGCAGCTGGCTGCTCAGTACACTGGAACTGCTCCTTTGCTGGGAGCAGGCTTGGCTCTGTTTCCTGCTGGTCACACTAGCAAACATGTTGGCTTACTCCTGCCTGCAGGCTGTATTGATCTTGCTCAGCTCTTGGAGACTTCCCTTCTCTGCTACCCTAGAGAACCTGATTGCCTCAATCATGCCTGCATCCTGCAATTGACAATATTATCTTCAATTGAACAGAACTCCTCTCCAGTTAGAACAGAGTGAGCTGCACAGTCAGTTTGTCAAATGTTAGGCACTGAGGGGAAAAATGCAATGTTAAAAATAAGTGCAAGTTTAAACAGTGAGGCTCAGTTTAACTCTCTTTCTCTTTCTCTCTACAGCTGCAGGGGAGCAAAGAGAGGCAACAGATGGCTTTGTCCAGTTTTAATGGGACTGGGTCTGTTTGTGTAACTTTCAGGCTATATTTCAAAAGTCAAAGGAAAATGCCAGATTCCTTAGACTGGTTACCTCTCAGCCTTACCTCCTTAAAGCAGAGCCACTTTGGATGCAGATTGATTCTAAGGCTTCCAGTGTTGTTCTGATCTCAACCTATAAGCAACTGAACTGAGTTTTCTGGGATAATGAACATGGGAGTTACTCTGTAATTCAGTAGAGGTGATTGGTGGGTCTTTTTGTCATGGCAATCAGCATTTCTTTTTTACCAGTCAAATTATGGCTAAAAAGAGCTGGAAATCAAAATATTCCTTAAATCATACTGTATCTAAACTGCCTAGAATTCAGAGCTGGCACACTGCATCCCATTGTCAAAGGCTATTTCTTCCAGATTGCAAAGAAGAATAAACATGTCTGTAAAAATACTTTCACCAAATGCAGGAATCAACAAGTAATAGACATAGAATTTTACAAGTCTAGAAAAATAAAATGGTTGCCAGGTCTACCATAATTCTTTTCCAAACAAAATAGGCAATACTGTGGATATGAGAGGTTCTTTGCATTTTCTTTATCTGGTCATTCTTCATGATTTGTGTGATTCCATTTTACAGATTAAATCCTGCCATAAACTGGACCACTACCCTGACATTTGGGCTCACTCCTAGCATTTTGTGGGGTCCTGGTGTTCCTCATCTATCTTTCCCATGTTGTCTAGTAAGGATGGTGGGACTTCAAATGATTACCATTAATAATTAGATCTTTAGTTTCCCAGAATTTTCTTCTCACTGAATAGATGTTACTGGATTGATATGGGATTCCTGAAAATAACTGAGTTGGCCATGTCTTATAACCTTGAAGAGTTCCTCAGTAAGGTAACAGTGGGGACTTCTCTGATGCAAACTCTACAGTAGAGTTCTGAATCTCATCAAATGAATGAGCTATCTTTAGCAGCTCAGGAGCACCATGTTTAGAAATAAATGATCCCAGCTTGTGGGTCCAAACACAGCAGCCTGCTGAGAATCCAGCCTGTAAAGCACTGACTACGCCTGTGACAGAGGCAACTTGCAGTTAGTCCCCTGACATCACTTGCATAGCCCAGTTTGCATAGATGGCAAATAGATGGATGAGCCAAGGTCTCTGAAATCCCCAGAATGCATAGACTGGAATTCTGTAGCTATAATGGAAGTAGAACTTTCCCCTATGAAATGGGAGCAGCTCCCATACTTTTTGATTCCAAGAGCTCCTTTGCAGGGTGGAGCAAAGTCCTGTATATTTCATCACAGCAAGCATGAACCGAGTTTCACGTAGACATCAAACCTTGAGCTAAGGCTAAGTTTGATATTTAATGCAAACATTTTGTTCTGAATTAGCAAGAAGGCTATTTGGAGCTGATATGGGCTCATGCATGTTGTTATTTTGTGTGTTATTCAAACAGGCACAGTAGAATAATTTTGGGTCGGTAATTGTACTGACCTAGGTATGCATTAATGGTAAGGAAAATGACTATGCCCATCATCTAGCCCATTACTAGGCTTATTAGGTTGTAAATTCATGCATAATCATTTATTTTCCTAGACATCATTTTAAAAGAATCTATTCATGTCATAAACAACAATCAACAGAAGATCTGAAAAGCTACTACATGCTACTGAAATCTCTCCCAGATTATGATGTTTAAACACTTTGGTTTAAACCATCTCTGCCTTTTATTTGTACTGATTTGTATTGTTTCTTGGTTTACCTAATTATAAAACAAAACAAATATCCATTTTGAATGTAAGGACTAAGTTTAATAGGAAACCTCGCTTGTGTCTACTTTTGTTTAATATAAGGCACCTTTCACCTTCTATCTAAAATGCTGATAGCACTTGTGTTGCAAATCTGTATGCAGGTGCCATGGAACACTATTATTTGCATACATTGCTCATGCAATTGTTTTAACTATGTGGATAGTTGTCAATATTGGCAGGGTCCCTTCTGTGTCCTGTTTCATTTTTTGTGTTTATTTTTCTTTCTATGATAGAGTAGTTGACTTTTATCCCATTTCAAGAAAAAGAAATCTGCTTTAGATCTTAAAAATTAGCCATGGGCTCTGTGACAGAGTATTAGCTGGAGCACTCTGGTTACTGAAGTAAAGTTGCTGTAACACAGAGAAGGATGCATACTTAGCTGGAACCAGTAAGTCTGTTTCTAGTGGGCATTGCTGATATTTGGTGGTAATTGTTGGGCTAATGAGGTCATTGGCTCAATAACTGGGAGGTGATATACTTGGGAGGAACAGGCTATATAAGGAGATCAGATGTTGAGTTGGGGAGGACAGAAAAGCTGTGAGGAAATCTCCTCCTGTTGTATATATGTGTATAATGTATATTCTCTGTTATGTGTCAAAGTGAAGATTAAATACATATGGGGTAAAAGGAAAACAGCCTGAGGGCATTTGACTAAGAGACCATGAAAATGGGCTAGGCAGTGCTGCTTGCTGGGAAGCTGAAGAAGTCTCCTGGGATAGGCTCAGGCTAAGGGCCTGATCTAGTTCCCACTGAATGCAATAGAAAGATTTCCATTGATTTTAGTGAGTGTGCGATCCAGCCCTAAAAAGCTAGTTTAAGCATCCCTGACTGGTAGAGGAGAGAGATTTTTAAATGGGCTCAAATTTCCATCACATTAGCTCAATAAGGGGCTGAAGAAAAGCCAAGGATCCAAACATTCCTGAATTCTGTGGGTGTTCAAGAGACAGATTTGAATCCTGCATCTTAGATTTCCTTCCCTCTCTCTGAAAATACCTCCTTTTGCCTCTGCCCACAGTCACCTTTCCCACAAACTCTGAACTCATAGATTTTTGAGACGAGGACAAAGCTTAGCATGACTGGGCAAAGATTTTAGCATATGGAAAGAGATCCACAACCAGTTCTTTCTTTATTTTAAAGAATCTAGCATCCTTTCTGCAAGGTATTGTGTAATCTGAGTGATGCCTCTGATAATTTGGAGAATAGTCTCTCAAATTATGAATTGCATTTTTTTTTGTGAACCCTGTTTGTGACCATAAGCTTCATTGTGTATTAAAGTATCCGTTTTGTAGCAGAGATTTTGATACCTGGTGGACTATAGCTGAGAAGGTATGACAGAGCAATCAAGGGGCCAATATCATTGTTCTGTTGAGAGGAGTGGTTCAGTGGGGTTTCTACCAGCAGAGCCATTGATTGTGAAGGTGTCTCTAATATAAAAGCTTATGATGGTGGAGCCTGGACCACCCCCTGGCTTTCTGCATATAAGGAAACAGGGGACAGTCATTTTTTAAAGTGGTTTTAGCAGAGAAGACCAATCCACTGCTAGAAGCAAGGCTAACCAGTCCAGAGCGGGTCTCAGGCATTTCACCAAATCCACAACTCTCAAGGAGCTGGAGAGATCGGCGGAGAGGCACTTTGCATTCAGAAGTCCATTGTTTTCCACAGAACTTTAACTCTCATGATTACTTTTTGGGAGTGAAATGTGTGTAGCTAAGAAATTCCTTTGCTAAGCTTGTGTACCTGATTTAATACCAGGTGGCCCTTGAAGTGTCTAACCAGAGCTTCCATAGCCAGCTGAACTTTAGGGGGAGGGCTAAATATGTCTAAGAAACTAGGGGCTTGGGAAAGTTGGGTCATTTAGGCAGCCAAAGTGTGAGGTCTTCCTGCCAAAGAAGGGTGTTGGACATGGGGTCTGCATGTGGGAGTATGCCATAGCATGCCATGCCATATCTAACACCGATTTAGAGAAAACAACCCAAAAAACCTGTGGCACTGAGTCTCAGAGCCTGGGTCAGCTAACTGGGGCTCAGGCTGTGGGGATAAAAGTAACTGTGCAGATGTTCAGGCTCGATCTAGAGCCAGGGCTCTGAGATGCTCTACCCTCGACAGGTCTCAGAGCTCGGGCTCCAGCTCGAACCCTAACATCTCTACTACAATTTTATAGTCCTGCAGTGTAAGCCTGGGCCAGCTGTGGCCCTTTCTTTGCAGTGTACATGTATCCTGAGATTCCCAGAGCTAGGAATGCTGACCAGTAACAGCCCAGACACAGAGGTCTTAGAGTCTGTCTACAATGCAATTAATCACCCACAACTTGCCCATGCCAGATGACTAAGGCTCAGGCTGGGGGCTTTTTAATTGTGATAGAGATATTCTGGCTCAGACTGCCACCAGAAGTGTGGGAACCCTCCCAGCATGTAGGGTCCGAGAGCCAGGGCTCTAGCCTAAGCCCAGATGTCTACATTGTAATTAAACTGCCTTGTGACCCGAAGGCCCACGAGCACAAGTCAGATGATGTGGGCCAATCACAGGTTTTTAATTGGAGAGCAGACATACCCTGAGAAGCACATGGGAGTCGTGATGGGAACCCATCAAAACAAATAGCTGTCCAATCAGAGTACCTCTCAGCCAAGTTGTGACACCATCACCAAAAAATACTGGTGATTATATTAAAAAGTTTGCCCCGATTTTCTGCAGTCACAAAAATCCATATCTGAAGGGATTTCACTTTTCAGTAGTCACTGTTCCAATACGATATTCACTACTGTCTCATGTTAGAAACATAGTTTTTGCCTTTGACTTTGTTTGTGACACCAAGGGTGGCAGCAAATGGCCCACTGCTATTATACAATGAATTGAATAGGAAGCTGCAGGGTACTGGCATACCACAGCTTGTGGCAATGCTGACAAAGAAACGACAGGCACGGTAGCGGTCTTGGAAAATGCACAAATGAGAGAGAAAGAAATGACCCAGAGTCACATAGCATTTAATTTCTAAATAGGATTTTACTATAGAGGTGGTATTGTAAGATGCTCATTTTCTTGTGTGACAAAATAGCAAACACGCCATTAAAACCTGCTTTGATATTCTAGTTCTGCAATGCTCAATTTTAAATGCTAACATCATGAGCCAATGGTTCAAAAGAGGGTTCTTCCTGTTACTTATTCACATTTTGAACCCACATCTGCACATGCAAATAACCAGTTATTCATACCAGAAGGCTGACTATATGCCAAAGCTCCCAACAGAAGAATTATCTAATGCACCAGCTGTCCACAATAGTCTGTAGATCATAAGTGGTATGCAGAGAACTGGTAGATCACATTGTTCTGGCACCCCACTCTTTGCTTCCAGCTCCTTCTGTATGTGTCTATGCTTTTCACTGTGAAGAAGAGCCTGGATGATCCCAAAAGCAGCTGGAAGGAGGATGAAATCTATCTGACTCTGACAGTAGCAGTTGCTGTGTAAGAGGATGGAGTGATGAAACAGGAGCCACCTACACAACAATTACATATGTAACTTTCCAGATATTTTTTTCTAGCTGTGTTATTGCTGTCGTTGTACAATAACAAATGGAGGTGGTGGTCATGGTGGGACTGCCTGTCAAGCAGAGCTCCACACCATGAAACAGTGTAAGAACTCTTGATCTCTTATTTAAAACAAAGAAGTGAGAAACAAGCAGCGAGAAGGAAGCATAAAAAACAAACAGAGAAAAAAGAGTGTGTGTTATGTAATGGAGTAGACTTGATTAGCTCTGGAAAGAGAGAAGAGGGGATAAAGAAATGATGACAACAGGTGAAAGCAAAAAGATAATTCTGGGGTTAGTGAGTGTAATTTAAGCTCATTTATTTCATACTTCCCATGACAGCATATGTGTAAAATCCTGACTCTATCACAGTCAATGGCAAGAATCACATGGACTTCCATGAGACCATGAGCTCACCTTACATCACTAAGGGGTATTTTTTGGGGGGAAGGGAAGGAAGAGACGGGATCACTATTTGGATCACTTATGTTATATTAATACCAGTAGCCACTCTTGATACTAGAGTTAAAGAATTGTAGAAAAATGAATGAGAAAACAACCACATATCCCTCCTGAGGATGCAGCCCCAGGGCCGGCGACAGGGGGGTACAATGGGTACAGCTGTACCGGGCCCTGGACTTCAGGGGGGCCCCCTGAAGTCCGGGGCGGGTACGCTGTTGTACCCCCTTGTCGCCGGGGCTGTGAGCAAGGCGCGGCTCTGGGCAGCCGCTGCAGCGCTCGTCAGCCCCCTCCCCCGGCACCCAGCAGCCTCCCCCGCCCCCCCTTTGCTTCTCCTGGCCGGCCACGTGGCCGCAGCACATGCGGGGATTGGGGCCCGCGGGAGGTAGGAGACCGGCGGGGGGGGGGGGCGGGGGCGGCGGGAGACCGGCTGGGGGGGGGAACCCCGTGGACGGCGGGAGACTGGCTGGGGGGGGGAACCCCACGGGCGGCGGGAGACCGGCTGGGGGGGGAACCCCGTGGGCGGCGGGAGACTGGCGGGGGGGGGCACGGATGGTGGGAGACTGGCGGGGGGGGCGCGGGCAGCGGGAGACTGGCGGGGGGGGGTGTCCCCGCGGGCGGCGGGAGACCGGGGGTGGGGGCCCCGCGGGCGGTGGGAGACCGGGGGGGGGGCCGTACGATCTGCCATACGGGGCCCCAAAATTCTGTCGCCTGCCCTGTGCAGCCCTAACAATGTTTAGGATCCCATCTTAATACTGATCTCTTTGTCTGATTTGTTAAATTTTGTCTCTATGTACATGGACCTAAGCATAAGCAGCTAGGCTCAACATCTCCTGTAGTAAAGAGGTATTGTTTCTCCTTTGATGAGCAGCTAAACAATATTTGGAGCCTTTCAGGATTGCTTCCATTAGGAGAAAAAATCAGTGATATGATTTGGGTATATTCTTTGGCATAAACTTGTGTATTTATAAAAAATATACACAAAGTCCTATTTTTTCTGAGTCCAATACACACAACAGGCAGTTTCCTTGCTCTGAAATGCCTGTGCCTGCTGCTCCAGTGAACATTATGCCTAAGAAGTGCTCTCTTTTTCTCTTTCTTCTCAGGATCACACTTACCTCCCCTCCTCCAGGCTCTCTCTCTTTCCCAACACACACAGGAGGCATCCCACATCCTAGCCAGTGTATATGCAATCATGGAAACTCCCCTTTATCTACCTGGGCTAGCTCTGCTTAGGCCTGGCCATGCAGCTGAGTGCCTTGAATGGTGGCTTCCCCATGTCATGATTACATAAAGGGGCTTAATTGCTCCTTCCACTGAGCCTGAAAGAAAGTGCTTGGCCTGCTCATTGGTCTGTGATTGTCTCAGGATCAATGACCCACCCACTGCTGTCAGCCACTTGCACCTTTCAGCATAATAATATTAAATAAGATAAATTTGGAGTAGGGAAGGTAGGGTGACCAGATGTCCCGATTTCATAAGGATAGTCCCAATTTTGGGGTCTTTTTCTTGTATATAGTGACAAAGAGTCCTGTGGCACCTTAAAGACCACAGGACTCTTTGTCACTTCTGCTATTCCAGACTAACACGGTTACCTCTCTGATTCTTTCTTGTATATAAGCTCCTATTATCCCACTCCCTGTCCCGATTTTTCATATTTGCTGTCTGATCATCCTAAGAGAAGGGCAAAGAGAATAATTTTTGTGAGATATTGTTTAAATGTATTGTGGCAAAGCTTTGGCCTTGTCCCTGTGGGTGCTGCACTTCCAGGTGGTTTGTGCTAGCCTCAGAGGCTCACTGTGATTAGTTAGGGGAGGTAGAAAGGGGGGGGGGAGCCCAGGCCCACCCTCTACTCCGGGCTCCAGCCCAGGGACCCTAAGATGGCTGACCTTTTAGGCACCAAACACAATACAATTCCCTGGGCTACTTCCCCACAGCAGTCCCCCGCTTCTTCAAACTTCTCTTCACCTTTACCTCAAGTCTCCTTCCATGCGTATATGTTGTCTACCACTCAGTCTCACCAACAGCACAACCTCCTCTCACAGCTCCTGACATCCACACCCACCTGACTAACTAGGAGGGTTTTTAACTGGTTTCAGCCAGTCCCTGATTGGCTTCAGGTGTCCCAATCAGGCTAGCTATTTCTACTGCCTTCTAGAATCTTCTTAATTGGCCCCAGGTGTCTTGATTGGCCTGGAGTAGCCTTTGTTTGGCTATCCAGGGAACAGAAACCTGCACATCCTGAGGCGGCTCCTTCATGGAGCCGTGAGCATGGGAGTGTACTTGGCGTGGTTCCTCCCCATGCCCGACACCTGTCCCTTCTGCGGCGTGAGGGAGGACCTGGTGCACGCCTACCTTGAGTGCGCCAGGCTGCAGCCCCTATTCCGGCTCCTCCAGAACCTCCTATTGAGGTTCTGGCTGCACTTTTCCCCACACCTTTTTCTTTTTGGACACCCCATCTGTGGCCCCACAAAGTCACGAGACCTCCTCGTCAACCTCCTCCTGGCGCTTGCCAAACCCACCATCTATAACACCAGGAGGAGGATGCTGGACGAGGGGGTACGGTGCGACTGTGGGGCCTATTTCAGGTCACTTATCCAGTCACGCATCCGGGCGGAGTTCCACTGGGCAGCGTCCACCGGCTCCCTCAACAGCTTTGCGGAGCAGTGGGCGCTGTGCGGGGTTCTCTGCTCGGTGTCCCCATCCTGTACCCTCGATTTGAACCTGTAACCCTCACGCACTCCCCTGCCTTTTTTTATTAGTTGTCCCCCGTAATCAATTGGCCCCGGGTCTAGTGTCCCTCCCGCCAGGCTGGGGGAGGGACTTCAGTAACGGGCGGGCTTAGGCCCACTCATCCCCCGGGTACCCAAAAGGTGCACATCCTGAGGCTGATATACCTGCCTTCCAGCACTCTCCTATACCCTTCTGGTCAGACTCCGTCACAGTATGGGTGGGGGATCCACACCCCCGTTTTTCATGCATATCCCAAAATTCTCAGGCTGCCTTTGCTCTCAACTGCCTCAGACTTCCTGCAAGCAAAATACCTTTTAGTCAGGCTTTGTCTAAAAGCTGAAAATTTGACCCCTGGTGATGACTGAAGTTATGGCTTTTGGACTTAAATCAAATGATTACCTGAATTATTCTGGTTTCTTGAGTCCACAGACTATGGCTAGAATTTTTGTGGAAACAGGATTTCCTGGAGAATTTCAGGTTCTCATTTCAGTTGAAATCTGGAAGTGTAAATGCTGGGTGCAAAAATTATTTAAAAAACATTCAATATGTCAAAATCTCAAAAGATTGGCATTTGGGAGCAATCGTAAACTAAGGAACAGAACATACAGTGGGGAACAGCAACTGAATGGTTAATCCAGAAAAGTACTAAACTCTTTTCTGAAGCCTAATATGAAGCCTGAGGAAAAAAGATGTATATAAGGAGAAAATGCTGCAGGGTGCACCCTGCATAGCTAATCTCCTCCATTCTCCTGCTCACTACACAACTAAAATAAACTGAGTTTATAGTCTTGTTCTAGAGCAGAATTCTCTTAAAATTAATCATCTTATCTTTTGGGAATATTCTGGAGTCAGGCACAAAGGATCAGCCTGCAATGTCCACTTATTCTGTGAAAAATCCAGTGATGCTGATTGAGCTCCACTGACAAATGGGCAGGCACAAAGTTTAAAGTTGTGCTCTTCCAATATTGTTCTTCAGGTTTCTTGCCTATCTCCTCTTTATGGGTGATGATGGTAGAATTTTGGTTCCTGCTGGCCAGAAGAGGCTAACAGGGAAAGTTGTTCCAATGATTATCAAATAATGAGGCTGAGGTTATTTTTAAAATATATGAAATACAAAGCGGGTAAAGCTGGAGCTGAAGTGAAAGGAAAGGGTGGTCAAAGGCCTATAAAACTGGTCTTCAAGTTGTAGATAAGCCTTGAGGCTTTTGACCACCTTTACCTTTGGCTTCAGTTCCTAATCCAAATTGGGAAGGGCTAATTATTAGCTGAACTCATATATAATTGTTTCATCAATTGACTGGGTCTGCCTTCTTCCTCTGCACTGGACTAATGGGACTCTACAGTGTATGGTTCCATCTATTTGGCCATAATGTTATGTTGAATCTCTTATTTAAATTATAAGGCTTGTCCAATGATGATCAGAGGGCATAGGAGTTTCATACAGTGGGGTGGGGTTAGCCTGAAAAATTGCATAAGTGTTTACTCCACCAAATTCTTAGATTCCAAGGCCCAAATGGACCATTGTGAACTTCTAGTCTGATCTCCTGTATAATATATTGAATTTGTCCAAACTATTTTCTTTTGAACTAGAGCATACCTTTTAAAAAAAATCCAATCTTGATTTTAAAATTGCCTGTGATAAAGAATCCGCCACAATCCTTTCTCTGCTAAATTGAAGAGTCCAATATCAAATGTTTGTTCCCATGTAGATGGATAGACAACTCAAGTCACCCCCTAACCTTCTCTTTTTAAACTAAATAGACAGCATATTTTTAATACCTTAATCATTCGCATAGATCTCCTTTAAACCCTCTCTAATTAATCAATTATCTTGAACTGTGGACATCAGAACGGACACCGTATTCCAGCAGTGGTCACACTAGTGCTCAATGGAGAGGTGAAATAACCTTTCTACTCCTACTTGATTCCCTTTTTTATGCATCTAAGGATCACATAAGCCTTTGTGGCCACATTATTGCATTTGGAATCTCCTGTTCAGCTGACTATCCCCCATGACTCCCAAATCTCATTCATATTCACTTCTTCCCAGGATAGACTTTGCCATCATGTAAGTATGGACTGCATACTTTGTTCTAGATGTATAACTTCACATTTGGCTATATTAAAATGTATATAATTTGCTAATGCCCAATTTATTAAGCAATTCAAATTGCTCTGTATCAGTGCCTAGGCTTCTTCCTTAATCACCACTCCTCCATTTTTGTGTTGACAGCAAAACTTTATCAGTGATTTTTCTTCATTTGATAACAATGTTAAATAGCACAAGGCCAAGATCTCTTCCTTTTTGGACCCCACTATGAACACACCTACCCAATGATGATTCCCCATCTACTACAGTAGACTCTTGATTATCCAGGATTGGATTAACCAGGATGTCAAAAAAAATATGCGCAACTCGCAGGGCTGGCTCTGGCTTTGCTGCCACCCCAAGCACACACACAAAAAAACCCAACCAGGTGCAGGGCAGCCGGTGAACCAACACCCCCTCCCTCTGGCATAGGATGGCTGGTGAATCAACCCCCACTCCCCATATTTCCTATGGATGGTGATTATCCAGGATTTTATTAACCAGAATTATTTTTTCCCTATCATTCAGGATAATCGAGAGTCTACTGTATTACATTTTGAAATCTGTCTGTACAGTTTTTAATTCCTTTACCATGTGCCATTTTAATTCTGTGGTGTTCTCATTTTTTTTAATCAAAATGTCGTGTGGTACCAAGTCAAATGCTGTACAGAAGTCTATTACATCAACACAAATTAACCAACTTGTAAGCTCATTTTAAAAAGTTAGTTTTACAGAATCTATTTTCCATAAACACATGATGATGGGCATTAATTATATTACTCTCCTTTAATTAGTTATTGAGTCCCCCTTTTTTTTTTTTTTTGCCTGAGATCCTAACTACACACTTATTTCTGGTTTAGGATTTGCTGAATGTGCACATTAAATGTTAATTAACTTTTGTTAATTAAAATGGTTTTCAGAGATTAAGTTTGTACCTTAAGCCTGAACTTTCATAAGTGGTGAAGAGCCAAAAGTAAAAATGATGGACACCGAGTTCCAGGTCAAGATACTTCACCTGGGAATACAAGGGAATTTATCCAGATGTCACTAACTCCCATACTGACACACTTAGAGTTTGACTATTTCCAGAGTAAGCCTAGGAAAGGAACAACTTAGACTTGCTGGAAGTCAAACCAAGACACAACACAACCCAGGTTGTTCCAGGGTTAATTTCACAAGAATTTAATCCATTTCCTTTATAGTCTGAAGGCCAAATTTTGTGTAAGGTGGTGTTAGACCAGGGGTCTCAAATTCAAATGACCACAAGTGCCGCATGAGGACTAGTGCATTGGCCCGAGGGCCGCATCATTGACACGCCTCCTGGCCGCCCCAGCCTCCACTCCACTCCTTCCATGAGGTCCTGCCCCTGCCCCACCTCTGAGCACACCTAGCCCCTCCCTCCCGGAAACCGCTAAGCCAGCAGAGAATTGCCTGGCAGTAGGTAGAGCAGTGGGAAATAGCGCACGGGGGTTGGCGGAGGGGGGAGGGGGGAAGAAGCAGTGGAGATCTTAGCAGCCCCCAAAAACAACTGGGGCCACAGGGGGGAGGGGCGGGGGGAGCTTCGTGGGCTGCAGGGAAGGGCTCGACAGGTCGCATGTTTGAGACCCTTGTGTTAGACCCTCTTTTGCTCACTTTGACTCCTAGACCTACTCTACTGATATGTAGAGGAGTCTAAGCAGATATAGTTTAAAAGCCAAGGAGACAGAGAAGTCATGAGTAAAAGAAGTATGTGGACTAGGTGTTAGGCATCTGTGTTGCTTTATCTGGATATAAATAGTTCTTCCTACTCCTCCACTGGTGTGAGCCTCATTACATTGTATTAAATAACTGAGGTTGAGAACAGAAGTTTATATAGGTGAGCTGATATAAATTTTTGCTTTGAGGGCTTTAGTTATGTGGAAAAGGAGATGAGCAATTTCATGCATAGATGGATGGCCAATAATTACAATATAATGCATAATTTCCCCTTTATCAAAGAGAAAATATAGCTACCATGGTTCCTGATCCTTTGGAAATGAATGTAGTGCTCTCTCTCTCTCTCTCTCTCTCTCTCTCTCTCTCCCTCTCTCTCTCTCTCTCTCTCTCTCGTAGAAAAAGGGGAAGTTAATAGAAATGAATATATATCAAAAGCTAGGAATTGTAGAAAATTGATAAGGGAAGCAAAGGGACACATGGAAAAATCTATGCTTAGCATAGTTAAGGACCACAAGAAGGAACTTATTAAAAACAAAAAGAATCCTAACAATTGTATTGGTCTATTACTAGATGGAAATGATAGAATTATCAATAATGCAGAACATGCAGAAGTGTTCAATAAATATTTGTTCTCTATTTGGGGGAAAAACAGAAGTAGTCATATCATGTGATAATTTTTTTTCCATTTCACGTGTATCTCAGGATGATGTTTACCAGCACATAATAAAGTTAGATATTTTTAAATCAGCAGGTGTGGATAACTTTCATTAAGGGTTTTTAAAAAGCTGTCTGAGGAACTCAATTGACAATTAATGTTAATTTTCAAAAAATCTTGGAACACCAAGGAAGTTCCAGAAGACTGAGATAAAGCTAATATTGTGCCAATATCTACAACAGGTAAACTGGATGACCTAGGTAATTATAGGCTTGTCAGTCACATGTTGATCCCACGCAATATAATGGAGTGACTGATATGGGACTTGATTAAAAAAAAATTAAAGGAGGAGAATATAATTAATGCCAGTTAACATGGATATATGAACATAGATCCTGTCAAACTAACTTGATTTTTTGATAAGATTACAAGTTGGGTTGATAAAGGTAATAGGATTGATGTAACATACTTAAAATTCTGCAAGGCATTTGATTTGGTACAACACAACATTTTGATTAAAAAAATTAGATTGTCGTGAAATTAAAATAACTAGCTTTTAATCTATTTAATGTGTGCTAACTGATAGGTCTTAAAATCTAACTGTAAATAGGGAAATCACCAAGCAGATGTTATTTTAGTGGGGTCTACTAGGGATTGGCTGTATGCTATTTTACATTTTTATCAATCACCCGGAAGAAGATATAAAATTAGCACTGAAAAAGTTGGCAGATGACCCAAAAATTGGGGGAATGTTAAATAATTAAGATGCCCATTCACTGAAACAGAGGGATCTGGATTGTCTGATAAGATGGACAAAAAACAAACAATATACTTTTATAATATGGGTAAATGTGAAATTATACATCTAGGAACACAGTGCATTCTATATCAACAGGATGAGGGACCCTATCCTGGGAACAAGTGACCCTGAAAAAGATTTTTTTGGGAGGGGATAATCAGTTGAACATGAACTTCCAGTCTGCCATTATGATTATGATTATAAAGGCAGAACTTCAAGTGGAATTACAGAGGTTATTTTAGCTCTCTGTTTGGCACTGGTGTAACCACTGGCCAAATACTTTGTCCAGGTCTGGTGTGCACTATTCAAGAGATAAATTGAAGAAGGTTCAGAGAAGTGCCACAAGAGTGATTAAAGGATTAGAAAACATGTCTCATAGTGATAGACTCAAGAAGTCAATCTATTTAGCTTAAGTAAAAGAAGGTTAACGGGTTACCCAATTACGTGTATAAATACCTACTGGGGATCAAATATTTGATAATGGACTCTTCAGTCTATCAGGAAAGGCATAACAATCTCGAGGGAGCATGAAGTAAGACAAATTCAGACCAGACAGAAGGTGTACATTTTTAAGAGTATGAGTAATTAATCATTGGACCAGTTTACCAAAGGTTGTAGTGGACTGTCCATCAGTGGCAATTTTAAAATCAAGCTTGGAGGTCTTGCTTTCTGAAAGAGATGTTTTAAGAATTACTTTGGGGGAAGTTCTTTAATCTGTATTATACCGGAAGTCAGTAGATGATCACAATGGTCCTTTCTGGCTGTGGAATCTATGAAAGAAATGTGATTTTGAGACCTTTTTTCAACCTCTCCTACATTAGATCAGAGAAAAAGGGGTAGAGAACATATGTGATACTTTCCTTTAGCAAACAAGAATAGTTATTTTAGAATGAAGCACTTTTTATAGTTGCTGGTAACTTCAAAAGTGTGAATATTATACTTATTTCTTATCTCTGTATTCTAGATTCCAATAATCACCTTTTCCTTTCAATATGGAGTTCTACTGTTCATGAATTGTATTGCAAATTGCTTAAAATAATGGGATGTGTTGCCCTGTGAATTATCTGTTCCTTACCTTTTCTTTCAGAAGTTCATTGCTCCAGAAATATTTTTCTTGTCTGAAATAATATTATACAGTGGGAAAAAAAGACAGACTACATCTAATTGGTGTGACAGTTATTAGAACATATCTTTAACATCCAACTAATAAAAATCCACCTTCTAAACTTATATTTCAGAGTACATGGTATTACATGTTGGAATTGTTTAAAACGTAACAAATATTAAAAATGACTTATAGATAAAAAAATAATTTCTCCAATTTAGCTTACATAAACAACATATACAAATGCAATCAACACATTTAAAGTGAGATACACTTATTGTCCTCAAGTGGCAAAGTATCTGAGAACAGATAAATTTGACTTGTGATTTGAGCATTAAATGAATCTCTTTTAATAAGGAATTACATATCTTTGGTGTTTAATTGCAAAAAGGTCTGTCACTATAAGATTAATGATGAGCAGTTTTTCACTTCAAATGATTTCAATTGAATTAAGATAGTGCCATTATTCTTTGAGAGATAAAGATAAGCAAAAGGGGGAAAGAGTAGAAATCTGAATTGTATAAAAAATAATAGACTTTCTCTCGGTAAAGGCTCTAAAATACACTATAAAAATTGAAATGAAATTAAGAGTTTTGTATTTTTAAAAAAGTGCAAGGTCAAATTGTGTTACCTAGAACTCTGCTTAGAGGGAAACCTTCACACCTGCATCTCTTTGTCTTCTATGGAAAGAGGATACAGTAGCATACGTGGCTTCCCAGTGTCCCTCCCTCCCCCCCTCCAGACTTCATGGAGACTATATGCATGAATGAGGGGGAGACAATAGGTGGGATGAAGTTAGAATGGGTGGCAAATCCACCCCATACCAGATGACCAGTTTTACCTCCAGCAACTATGGAACACTATATTTTATGTTACATAATTCTTAAAATATTTTCCATACAAACATCCTGCTATAACCATAACAACCAGTGAGTTCTTAGTTTTAGGCAGAGACCACACGTGGCTCCCTTCAGTGAAATATTGTGAGGAGGGCAATCACAGGAGAAATAGGCCTGTCTGGCCATGTCTAGGCAAATCCCTGGGCATAGACTCATAACTGTGTACTCCCCCTCTGTTGCCAGCATGGGTCACCTGGCTTACAGACACCTAATTTCAGATGCTCTTTCATGGGCTCATGATTAAGAATCTGAATTTCACAGGGAAACAAGGATTATTAAACAGGAAGTGGTTGTGAGATGTTCTACCCACAAACACATTATAGTTTTTATGGTGTCAGCTGGGTTGTTCCCACCATAGACTGGTGCAACCTAGCTGAGACCATGGAGAGACTACACGTGTGTGTACAGAGTATCACACCTCCTTAACTTCATAATAGCTACATGTCATTCTCTCTGCTGAGAATCTAAAACACCTTCTCCGAAGTGTATGATAGTTATTATAACCTCTAGTGAGATAGAGTGTGATAATCCCCTCGCTCAGGCACATTTTTTTCAAGGTTAAGCCTGTTCACTTGAGGAAATATTTTCTAAGAAATTCATTCCTGGCAAAATTAAACCTTGTTCTCATCTTCTTTACCCTTTCCAGGGTCATATTATTTTCTTTTGGACTTGGTGCCCAGTTCTGCACATAATGCTATGAACACAGTTTAACAAAGTCCTTATACAAGAAAATAATTACTTCTGAGATGTAATAACATTCCTTGGTTTATATTATTTATGTTTCCATTTTCCTTTTTTTGGTGCCATCAGAGCTCCAACCTTTTTATTATTACTGCTATCCCAAAAGTCTTTTTTTCCCCTGCTGTCGTTTACTGGGCACAATACCATCCAAATAACAGACTGCTTTTCTCTGTGTTTCTCTGTTGCTATCATTGGATTCCATATTCCAGTCATGTGCCCATTCTCCTAGCCTCTTTTGATCCTCTTAAAGATGACTGACATCATTTTTAGTACCAACAAGCATTCGTAACCCTATACACTATGGGACCAATTCTGCCATTGTTATTGCCTTGGAAATCATATTGCTGTCAATGAGAATTCTTAGTGAAGATCATGCTCTGTATTTAATGAAGATATCCTATAGAATGATACTGTAAAGACTGTATTAAATATTGAGAAACATGTACTTTCTCTTTTGTCTTCCTTTTGAAAAAGAAAATTCCCTAGAGATAAAGAAATCTAGCTCACTGTCAGCTCTAACTGTATCCAGGAACAAGCTTATATAATAAAATATTAACATCCCATCTTGTTCACTCCTGCTCACTAGTTGAATTCAACACATAACCCTCACACTCAGTTTAGTCTATGAGCTAAAGAAGCTACTCAATCATCCTGATTACAGACAGCATAAATTAATTACATAAACCTGATTTCAGGTTTTAATTAAATTAATATAATTTGGTGTAATCGCTCAGAGAATAACAGGGATAGTTTTCCACCTCAGTTCCTGTATAAATTAGTTTACCTAAGAGCTGGTGTTTATTTTCTGTTTTTTGGAATGTGAAACACTAATACAGAATTTTAGCATAGACTCTTTTTTAAAATTCTCATTATTTGGGAATAGTTGTTCCCATTATTATTGAACATAACACATATACCTTTCTACATGTATCTACCTATCAGGAGAACACACACCTTTCCTATTTGGTAGTATAATCTCCCAGAAAAAAACAATCTGTATTTGTTCACAAACATCACATGATATTGAAACATTACCTTTTATATAAACCTAATTCATTATTAGGTGGGCATACCATTTGGTATTTTTAATTTTTTTTAATTTTTATTATTTATAATTTGTATTATCAAGATACTTAGGAGCCCCAGTTATGGAATGGGACCCCATTATATCAGGTATTGTACAAAACACTGAATAAAAAGATGGCCTCTGTCCCAAAGAGCTTACAATTTAAGTATACAATACGAGACTGACCAGGGAGTACAAGAAAACAATGACTCAATATTGATCACTGTGATAGTCAATGACTTTAAACTGAACATAATGTATAAAGTCAGTGGAATTAATGCAAAATTGCTACCCGTATTAAGCACTGTATAGCTGAGGACTTGTGAGATATAAACAATGAACGTAAAATCTCAAGAACAAGGAAAAGCCACTTGATCTCTATTGACTTTCCTCAGTTGTCTATGTACTCACCAGACAGTTCCATCTTCTCTTGTTTGGTACTCATCTACCTGTCTTCTGAACATATTGATGTTTCTTGCTCCATTGCTTTAATGGCCTCTCTTGGTATATTATTCCATATGTTAGGTTTTCCAATGTTTACAAAATATACTGTTGCTTTTATGCTCCTTGAAAATGCCATTTGAAGAATTTACATGTATCATTTCTATCACAGTGCCTGATAATTTTTTTAAAAAAGACCAAACCCAAGAAAGGTATATGTCATATGTTCCCTTTTTTTGTCACAATTCATTGATTCTGAACTGGCATTATCTTGTTCTTTCTGAGGAATCGGAAAGAGGTGATTCTGCAGTCACAGAATTTACTGCAGAATTCATCCCATTCCTCAAAACTGGGCTTCAGAATCTCTTTCATTTACTAACAATTATGTTTTTAACTCTTCTTCCCCATTCAACTGAGCTGGATAGGGTGACCAGATATCCCGATTTTATAGGGCAGTCCCAATTTTTGACCCTAGAGCCAGAGCCCATGTACTCCCCAGTTCATTACCACAGAATTTGGCATGTTTAGAACTTGCTGTAAAATGCAGAAGTCTGGTATGGAATCTGAAATATGGCTACAGACATGTGCCCAACATTTTGTTTTCTGTCTCCTTGTCCTACTGAGACTTAGCTGTCCTTGACTTCTGCTCTCCAGTGATATCCTACCTCAAAATGGAGCAACTCCATGAAACACTGCAGATACCAAGCAGTGTATTTCAACTGACTCCTCATTGTGGGGAAAGCTGGAGAGCAGAAGTCAAGGACAGATAAGTCTCAGTAGGACGAGGAGACAGAAAACAAAATGTTGGGCACATGGCTGTAGCTGGACTCTGGCGAACAGTGCAACAACTGATGCCTCAGGAGGTGGGGAGACGAGCCATGCAAATAAACACAAGATCTCCTCTTCCCTGGAACATATTCAGGGAAGAAGATTTTGACTTCTGCTCTCCAGCTTTCCCCACAAGAGTGAAGGCTCAGGGAGGGGGGCAGAGAGTACAGTCAGGCCACCTAGACAACACACAAAAAAAGACCATCCTCTAAAATAGTCAACAATGAGTTTTACATTAGAGTTTTTTAAAGTATGAGCCATAGTTCTGCCTTCTTATTGGGGTGATGATAGCATAGGAATGGTAGCAAAGGCTACTTTGTGGTGGTGTCATACATTGTTACACAGGAATTTAGGGTTGTAGAGCTGTAATTTGGTTCCATTTTGCCACAGAGTACATGGGTGGGTAGTCTCACTAGCTGTGCTGTGCACTTGATGGAAATATTAATTATTTATTGTCCCAAGCAAAATTGGAAATCTTGCTTCCTATCCCATCATCCAGAACATTTACACTAGAGATGGGTGAATGGCTCAAGTGGAAATCAAAGTCATCTTAACCCAGCCACTCTTGTTATTGCACAATCAGGAAGAGTTTGTAACGGTGAGAGCCCATCATCCCAGTGAGTGCAGCAAGAGGGGACTGTGCACATAGCTAAATAGCAAGAAATTGCACTCTGGGAGTAAATCCACATAGGGTAGGAAGGCCTCTTGCTCCCACAAGTCAGCCTTAGAAGAATCAGTTGCTTTTGGATACAACCCCCAGATTATGGAGGAGGCCACATTCAGGTTCTTCAAGTTCCACAAGCTTTGTGATCAAAAGCAGACGCCAAACTTCTCTGTGTTTGAATCAGTTCCAGATTACAATTGAACAATGGAAAGCCAGACTTGTCCCCCCATTCATAAAAGGATGTAGTTTGTTGTTTCTAGCCTGAAAAGTTTGTGTTTATTAATGTTTTTTTATCTGCCCTCCAGACAGTTTTATTATTTTGTTTTTATTCAGTGACCCAACTTTTCCCACCTCCAATGACACTTCACTTTAGACATTAATCTCCATGTGGAACTGTGTCAGATGGTTTCCAAAAATCTAATTCTCCTCTATTGCTCTTCAGAAGGCCAATCTTTTCCCTTCTGATTTGTTACCTTTATCCTATTGCTCTTGGCGATGTATGTTTTTATATCCCAAATATACTATTTTATCCTCATTTTCATTTTGACTCCCATAAGTATTTTTGTCAGAATTTTTTTCTTAGTTTCCAATTAAACATAGAAATACGCTCACTAAAATTTTGAATCACATCTTCTATGTTTAATGTAATTAGTGTTCATTGTCATTTTTTTCTGACAGTACAGTGTTTACTGAAATGCACATACAGTAGACTCCATCATTGTTACATGTTCCCTAAGTGTCTTTCATTTTTATCTGTGCATTTTGCGTTGTTAAACGCCTGGTTTTTTTTAAAGCCCATTGCAATTGTTGCCTTGTGTCATTTGAATTGTCTTATAGTTTATGATTAGTGATTTCTAGAGTGTTTGCTAACATCTCATAACATAGCATATTCATTTCCTGGGATAACAACCTTTAATATTTTTTTGCTTAAGAAAAAATCTTATACATCTCTTTATTTTTAATGATGTGTGATAACTTGGCTTCTTAAATATTTTGAACTAATTTCTGCACACAGAGCTTGATCCTGTATAGTGCTGAGTATCCTCAATATCCAGCTAATCCAGACTCCCACTGGTATTCTTGAGCCCAGACTACAGGCCTTTATCTGTTATTCATGTTTGCTTTATGGTTTTAATTTGATTTTGTTTTTCACTTGTTTATTTAGTAGTAAAGGTTGGGGAACAGAATGGTTTATAAATAAAGTGAAAGACTGTCATGTACCTTACACACCCATGCAGTGGAATAACGGGATGTATCCATTCCTGTGCATGAGCTACCCACACCGTGGCTGTAGAGCAGGAGACGGAGAAGCTTCCATGGCGCCAATACGCTCCCTCCCATTTAGGTGGGTGGGGAGTGGGCAGACAGGAGTCGGGAGTGAACAGAGTTGTCCACCCCACCATTCCTTGGTCAATGCAGCTGAGCCAGTGCAGAGGGGGAAGTAAGACACATAAAGTATAAGGCTGCCACATGTTATTTTCATTTGGAGTGAATTGGGGAACCAAGGACCATATAGTGACATTGAGCTGCTCCTAGGGCAGGACAATCATGCACTGGCGCTTATGAGGGATTTGTGGGAAAGCCCACATTTAGCCCAAATGTATTATTTTAGCATCATCTTTAGAAATATAAAACCTTTCTTGTCCGTTGCACATTTTCTATCAGAAAAAGTATACAGTGAAACCTCGATTTAACGGACTAATTCGGGCGAGGGGGTGTCCGTTAAAGCCGAAAGTCCGTTATTTAATAATTTTTTAAAATCATTAAATAACAGGACTTTTGGCTTTAACGGACACCCCCCTCACCCGAATTAGTCCGCCCGGCTCCCCGCAACGGGGAGCCGGGCGGGTGGGCTGACAGCTCCCGCCCGGCTCCCCGCTGCGGGGAGGCGGGCGGAAACTGTCAACCCCCCCGCCCGGCTCCCCGCAGCCGGGCTGGGGGGGGGGGAGGGTTTGACAGCTTCCGCCGGGCTCTCCGCTGCGGGGAGCCGGGCGGGAGCTGTCAGCCCGCCCGCCCAGCTCCCCTCTGCGGGGAGCCGGGCAGCCGGGTTCACAGCTCCTGCCCGGCTCCCCGGGACGGGAGCCGGCAGCCCCCGAATAATGGATTTTGGATGCATCGGAAATTTTGTCCGTTGCATCCGAAGTCCGTTAAATCGGGGTCCGTTAAATCGAGGGTTTACTGTACTGGTTTACAAACTAACTAAAAGGCAAGAGGCCACACTATGCCCTCATGCATATTTGCTGCATGCATATCCACTGTTGTCCTCTGCGTTTTTATATACAGTGGCCCAATTATTCCCTTTTTATTAGAGCTGTTTGTCTGTTATTCAAGTTCGCAATGTAGAAAGCTTGCTTTTGCAATGACTAGGATAACTTTTTTCCATTCGTTTCTACCTATGACATTGCAACCTGCTCTACTAGATGCAAACCTCATTACAATTATCCATACCCTTTGTTATTTCAAGATTCATTCAACATGGCATTACTTTTAATCCATCTGGAAACTGAAGCTAGTGCCAAATGCCTGTGTGTTATGAAGTATACATGTCATCAGTGCTCTGTGATCAGCACTAGTTGCTTTGTTTATAGGTTTCTAGGCAAAGTTTAGAATATTGGTTTTGGCCTACAGTTTTAATCCCTAAATGGATTGAGACATGTCTAAATGATACCGCCACATCTATGGTCACTGATGGCATTCAGGCTAGAGCTGGGGATACGTGTCTTGCTACATTAAAATAAATAATATATTTGAACCAGACATTTTTTCTTGTCTACTCCTGCCTCATTAAAAATGATTTTGCTCATTGATTTCTAAGCACACTGTTTTCCAAGGATCTATGTCACCTCCCTTTTTTACTATAGTTACACAATTAACAATATAAATTATTTTACTTATAACATTATAGTTTGTGCATGATGTGTGACCAAAGCATGGGGTGAAGGTGGTATTAATCACAATGGCTTGGAAGAAGAAAGCCAATAAATCAGAAAGGCTCTTCTGGTAATTTATTGTGAAAGTATTTTTTCCTCACATACATTGCATTTCTAATGCACAGAAGTGACATTCTTTCTTTGTCTGGTGTAGTGTAAAACCCCAATGGCAATAAATCTGGATATACAGGTTGTACTATTCTCTTTAGCCCATAAATTTAGTAAACAGCAGAGATTCTGAAAATATATAAAATAGAAATAGAACTCTCTCTAGACAGAAAAGCAATGTAGTAAAAATGAAGCCCTACCTTTCCATGGTCTTTTGTGGGGAAGTATATAGCTGTTCTGGTTAAATATATTCCAAATTGCAACTTTAACTCTAAATAATTTGCAACGGTGAGATCCATATGAATATTATTTTGATACAGTGTACAATGAAATGTAAAATATATAATGATAATTATTTTGATGTTACTGAGGCACTGACGGTCAAATCAGGATATTTCAAGGAGTGGGTTCCAAAGTCAAAAGATATCTAACTGTTTCAAGAACAAGACTGATGGCTACAAAGAGTGATATAAATAGTGGTTTTTTAAATAATGGGTAGTCTTAAACTTAGGGCATAGCTACATTTGCAGCTCTGGAGCGCTGTGAGTTAAACCACCCTTCAGAGAATGCAGTAGGGAATGTGCTGCAGTGTGTCCACACTGACAGCATCATGTGCACTGGCATGGCCACATTTGCAGCACTTGCAGCAGCATTGGGAGCAGTGCAATATGGGCAGCTATCTCACAGAACACCTCTTCCCATTCTGGGGCTGTGGTTGACCAGAGCGCATTAACAGATCAGGACATCCACACTGGTGCTGCAGCACTCCAGCAGGGGCACATCAAATGTTATTCCTCTCTCCAAAGTGGACTACCAGGAGCACTCTAGCTGCGGAGTCAGAGCACTCTATGTGCCTTACTAGTGTGGACGCATCGTGAGTTCTAACTCGCAAGTGTAGCCATGCCCTTACTAAATGTAGAATATGGAAATATAATATACATATACACTATATAGAATTAATTTCTACTCTCCCAGTGACATAATCAACACCAAATGTCAAAAATATAGTTAGCCCAATCAAATAGCATCTCTTTCATATTCTTGCCCTCAGTCAAAATCATAAAACAATACAAGCACAAAATATGGTGTAGTGCATATAAATTGCCTAGAATTCTAATTAATTATGTTTCTTACTCTATGAAGTAGCATTTATCTTGAAGGTGGAATTGCTCATCTCTTTCTCCTCAATTCCAGCACTTTTCTTTTTGGTTTTAGAAAGATGTCTTGGATGTGCACTAATAATACAGTCCTGGAAATACAATGGGCCAATTTCAGTCTGTTGTGAGGTACTTTGGATTTTGCGAGACAAGGCACACATACGTGGTTGTAGAAAGTAGATGAGTTTATTGGAAGGCCCGGTCCCTCGAATAGGCGCTGAGGGGGCCGATTTTGATCAGCGCGACCGCAGAAAGGGTGCCTAGCACTTCGGAGCCGTTGCTAGGAAGGAAGAGCCCACAGCAAAATACAGGTGTGGGTTTAAGTACACTCACACATTTGCATCTCATACATACTCATATCTCATTTGCAAGCGACAAGCTGATTGGTTACACGCTGTTCTGCCTCAGTTCCCCACTTAGTTTCCCACGCATTCGTTCTCACACAGACGGGGTAAACACTCACACAGCTGGGAACGGTTCCGTTCCCAAACACACAGATAGCAGAAGCTCAAGGCTGATGATACCATTACGCCCTCTCCTGGAGTTGACTCAGAAGCGTAACTACACCTCCTAGTGGTTGCCCGTCACAATTTCTTCCGCTCACTACACAGTCATTTTGAGTCCTCAACTTGAGGCCTGATTTTCAGAAGTGCTGAGCCTCTACATCTTCAGCTGAAGTCAATGGAAGTTGCAGATGCTGAGAACTTTAGTTGCCCCATCCTTAGAGGGGCTAAGCAGTCAGACTTTCTGCAGAAGTCAATAGGAACTGTTACTACTCAGCACTTCTGAAAATCAGGCCAAATATGTCTCTGTTTTGGTATCCACAGAGACTAGGGCACAGAAAATTAGAAACGACTTATGACAATGTTGGCAAGTTTCTTGACATAAGTAGCACTGTAGTGAGTAGTAGAGCTGGAAAAAGAGACCTCTAAATTCCCGGGGCTAAATGCTGCCTCTGTTGAAAACAATGGTGAAACTCCTATTCACTTCAACAAACTCAGGGTTTTGCCCCAGAGTCCCAGTATTGTAGTTAGATCACTATAATATTGCATTGCTATTAAGGTGTAGTGCAGTTGAGGATACATTTTATGGAACACTGTTTCAAAAATAAATAACGTGATTTCATTTTATTTTTGCTTCTGCTCTAACTTCTGAGGATCCCAGGCCAGTGTATCTGCTAATGGGTCTGACCATCCTACCATTTCCTTTGCTGTCAGCTGCTTGTGCTTCTTCCTTTCATGTTCCCTGAAGCACTGCCTTTGGCAGAGTTCCATCTCCATTCTTCACACATAACTAAACAACTTTCATTTTCTTACCACTGTTATGAATCATATTCCTTGTTCCGTTGATAGCTCTTGTGTTCACACAGTTCCTGACCTCAGCATTTGTTAAAAGATATGCAACAAGCTCTTCTAACTTCTCATTCCAAAATATAATCTATCTTCATTTTGGCAAATAGACCAGATTTAACAACACTGAAGGGGTCTTGAGCAGCCTGTTTGTTGTTGTTGCCAAACTAATCTTCAGATTTACCAAACTGTGCACATTAGTCTTCAATTACTAACGGGGGCAGTGAAGGCTTGATATCTCATCACAGAGGTGCAAATACTGAGACATTTGTGCAATTTTTTTTTGCCTCTAGTGCCATCTATCTTTTCACTGAAAGCCATGCTAGTATTCTGAAATTATCCATTATTTGTTTATTTACTACAGAGCTTGCTTAGTGATCTTGCTTAGTTCTGGAACTCTTTTAACTTTTTTTTTTTACATCTTTTGTACTATGATCTAGTCCTATTGTCCATGGATGGATGCAAGTGCTCCTGTAAAACTCAGTTTGCTGGAAACATGGCATTGGTGAGGCATGAGGTGCCCATCTTCTTTCTGACTCAGTGCTGAATCAGTACACTAGCATGGTGTTGAGAGGCATTATACTGCTAGAGTTACTGTCTTTAAAAAGGAATGTAAAACCAGGGTCCTGAATACCTATGTCAGCAAGAGAGAATTTTAAAAAGAAGGCCTATATGTGTCAAATGATTTATTTGATAAGAACATTTTTATTTTGCATTAATAGTAGTGCACACAAATGATAAAATGTACACAGTCAAGACTCAGTTGAATGTGCAAATTTTGAGCTAATATGCACAATATTCTAAACTGGGGTGATGCTCTTAGACATACAATAATTTGACAAGAAAGTAGCCAAATCATAGACACACAAAATCTCCAAACCTTTAGAAGAACTGCATATCTCAGAAGCAGACTTCTCAGTTCAGTGGGAATAAATACAGCTCTGGAGACCTTACTGACTTTATTGCTTATATGTTCCATTTTAGACCTGATTGCCTTAATATAATTCAAATTAGCTAAGAGCACCATGTAATCCATTAAAGAGATATCCTGCATGTAACCAACTGGCACTAGTGTAAATAAATACAAGCCTTAGCTTTCATTACATGTCCTCATCCATTTTATTTCTAATAGAAAAGTACTTGGTTTTCTATTTTACTTTCCCAACAGCATAGTACTCTCTAAATGGAAACTAGTTCCAATATTTCAGCTTTTTTTCATCTCTGCTCCTTCAAACACATTTTTATGAGTCTAATTTCAGCTGCATATTTGACACCACTTGCAAAAGTGAGCTAACAAATGGCATTATTAATGTCTCCCACAGGTGTCCTACCACTTGAGCTGTAGAAAATGTACAGTTTTTTATTATGGTTTAAAACTGATCTTAACATTATAATTAACTCCAAATTCCAAGGAAGACAGCAACTGAAGCCCGACACGAAGAGAACAGTGAGATGCCCTTATTGAATTCCATCTCAGCAAGTATTTTCGTTCTGCACTGACAGTTCAAGCAACATTCACAATCCTCCTAATACACAAGCCTAATAATAGTAGACTGATGATAACCTATGCCACTGAGAGGTGCCTTAATGATATGCAAAGATCGGTCTCCAAATCCATGTGAATACCTTTATGTAATGTGATTGAAGATTATATTTTTGTTTGCTTTCTTTATGTATATGGCATATCAATTTTTTTTTTCAATCAGAAGGCTTCTTGCTGCTGGAGGTTTGTGGTGCCAATTGTTAAGTGCACAGCTATAGTTCACATTACACAGTGAATCTCTCCTGAACATAGACTATTAATATCAGGGGTACTTGAGGACTGGTTCACTGATCATAATATTTTGGAGCCCTAACTAGCAGCATCAGATATCAGAGTAAAGTCCAAATTCACAAAGATAATGGGTATGCAGTGGGCCAAAAAATTCAGGAGAAATACAATGCTAAAAGGACAGTCATGCCTGACCCTTTAAACCGTCCAAGTCTCCAACTGAAACTGGATGTTCTGTAGCTGGTCAAGGTGTGGGGAGCCAGTGGAAAGCTAGGGAAATGAAGTTCTCATGTACTGCTTTTTTTGGGGGGGGGGCAGTGTATATCTTTCTCATGAAGACACAGAGCCCACTGAAGCTATTTCAGCCCTAATCCTTATGCAATCATCATATATTCCATTTGTCCCCTAATCCTACAAAGCGAAGGTACAAATGGATCTTGACCACACTAACAAAATCCTCTTGTTTGAGGTGTCTAGGATTTCCAAACCCCATTACTAGAGAGGGAACATTGATGATGGTGAAAGGGTCTATTCCTTTGATCACTGATAGAGAAGGTGATGGATATCCCTTGTAGCAATCAGCCAAGGAAGGACTTGACCTTCAGTTAGTGTTATGATATTTAATGCATTAACTACGTGTCCTAACATCACCTGGTTTGCAATGTGAACTGTAATGCCATAATTGGGAAGGGAACAGACTTGGGTAACAGGACTATGATGAAACAACTACTGAGGCAATATCACCCATTTGCTGCATAGCCCCAGAAGCCTGTTAAGTTTCCAAAGGCCAGGAACATTGTACCTCAAAGCAGTGCCCCATAACCCCCATATTCATTGTTCATATGTGGTTGTGATATTTCATACAAAGCAGGCCATGTAAAATATCAGAGGAAAGGTCATGATCTGCTAAAATGCATTCTTTTGTCAAAATATTTATATTATTATTGCTTATGGAGTTATGAGATTTTGCAGGATGGTTGTTATTGAAATATGTTGTGAGTTGCCCACTGCTAGTTCTCCAGCGACAAGAAAATAGTTGAGCCACACCCAGGTGGGCATTAAATGACCACTAATCAGCAGTGGAGTTGTGAACAAGGGATTTACAATTCTGTAAGACAGTTGTGCAAGCTCCACACAATGGGGGCTGCTGAACTCTCTGACTCAGCTGCACAAGTCCACACGGGGATTTCTCAACTCTGTGACTCAGCAAGGCCCACCATACATGTCAGGGCTAGTATTTACCAGGCACATGGATTGAAGGTATAAAATAAGGGACAGTGGTATAATGTGATCACCTCTCTCCTCCCCCCACTTTGCTGAAGAATGCTGGGAAAACAAAGACTTGAACTGAGGAGACTGGTCCTGGGCTGAGAAGAAAGTCAACCTGCGTAAGGACTGTAACAGGTCTGCACCATCCAGAAGGGTGAGAAAAACTGCTTGATCCAAATACTGCTTGGTCTAATACGGTTTAGGATTTAGATGGCATGCTGACCTTTTTGTTTTCTTTGGTAACTATTTCTGACCTTTATGCCTACCATTTATAATCACTTACAATCTATCTTTCTGGGCTTGGCTACACTTGCAGCAGTAGAGTGCTTTGGGTTAAACCTGCCTTCGGAGAGCACTCCAAGAAAAGCACTCCAGCGTGTCCATGCTGACAGCTGCAATTGCACTGGCGTGGCCACATTTGCGGCACTTGCAGGAGCATTGGGAGTGGTGCATTATGGGCAGCTATTCCAGCATTCAACTGGCTGCAACATGCTTTTCAAAAGAGAGGGGTAGGGTGGAGTGTGTTGTGTGTATGTGGGGGGAGAGAGCGAGTGGATTTTTGGAGTGCTTAGAGTGTGTCGACATGCTATCTTGTAAGTTCAGTCTCCCACTCACTCGGTAAACGTTTGCTCTGTTGATTTGCCCAGTTGCAGATAATCTCTGAAAAAGCACTTCCGCATTCCTCCAGCTGAGTTCAAAACAAAGAGAAGAGAGGCCACTTGACTTATAGAGATTAGGGGGCATTCCCGGAGGTCACTCAAAGCACAGTATTGTTACTAGGGGTATGTCTTCACTACAGGACTAGGTCGATTTCCCTTAATTCGATTTTCTAAACTCAATTTTAGAAAATCGAATCAGTGTGTCCCCACCAGGACAGCAGGTCGACAGTGGTCGACACTGTCTGTCCTAGAACTTTTGCAGGGGTCGACATAGCCCGCATTGCACTTTGGGTAGGTAGCCCACAGTGCAATGCGTGCCGGACCCCCCCCCCAAGCAGCCCCGCGGACCCCCCCCGCCCGCCTGAACAGCCCCCCCCCCGCTGGACCCCCTCCCCGCCCACCCGAGGGGGGGGGGAGCCATCGCGGGGCTCCTTGGGTGATCGGCTCAGCTGCCTGGTCAATTTCACCTGAAATTGACCAAGCAGCTGACCGGATCGCCCAAGCAGCTCCATGCCGGCTCCCCCCCCAGCAGCCCCGCGCCCCCCCCCCGCCCGCCTGAAGCGCCCCCCCGCCGGACCCCCCCGCCGCCCGCCCGAGGGGGGGGGGGCGGCAAGGGGCTGCTTGGGTGATAGGCTCAGCTGCCTGGTCAATTTCACCTGAAATTGACCAAGCAGCTGAGCAGATCGCCCAAGCAGCTCCACGCCGGCTCCCCCCCCCAGAAGCCCCACGGACCCCCCCCCGCCCGCCCGCCTGAACAGCCCCCCCCCCCGCCGGACCCCCCCTGCCGCGGGGCTGCTCGAAGGTCGGAGGCTTAACTTCAGATGCCTCTTCACTACTCACAGTAGACATAGAGAAGTCGATTTTAGCCTTACTTCTCTCATCAGGCAGGAGTTACAAATTCGATTTTGAGGGCCCTTTAAATCGACTTTAAGGGCATGTATGTGAAGACAGGTACACGTTTAATTCGACCTAACGTCGTTAAGGTCGAATTAAAGTGGTAGTGAAGACATGCCCTAACTGTTTACACTGGAGCTGCAGCATCCAATACACAACAGCTGTTAATCCTCTTGAAAGGAGGAGTACCAGGAGTGCTCCAGCCAGACAGTTAGAGCACTCTATGTGCTTTGCCAGTGTGGACGGGTAATAAGGTAGAGTGCTCTGGGAGGCTTTATTGCGGTATAACGTGCCAGTGTAGCCAATCCCTCTGTAGTTAATACATTTATTACCAGTGAGTTGGTCTAAAGTACTTGGGAAATCTGCTCAAGTTACACAGGCTGGTGCATGTCCACTTTCCTTTGACAAAGTGGTGAATTAATAAGTGTGCACTGTTCAAGAGAAGGTTTTGAGCATTATAAGACAGTATATTTCTGGGCTGGAAGGCAGGGGAATTGGGAGATTTGTAAGTGTTTCCCTATGTATGGTTCATGAGTGGTTTAGGGAGACTTCAGGAAGCTTAGCTGGATGTCTCTCTGCATGCTGCTGGCTGAGGGATAACAGTGCCTAGAGGGCTTCACTGCTTGTCACTGGCAAAGCAATGTGAGAGTCAGCCCAGGTTGGAGGGTTAGGGGGAACAGCAGTCCCACAGTTCTGGATTGAACCCCGAGGGTCCTGTCACAGAGGGAAATGGTGAATGGGGGTTGGATAGAACTCTAATCAATAAACATTCCTTATACAGAAAACCAATACCACAATGGTTTTCTATTAGCGCCCCTGCATAAAAACTCCATTATCAGTAGTAAAATTTACTTACTTCAGCTAATCCAGATATTTCCCACCTTTTAGCTGGACATCTTTGGCAAGGTTGATTGTCAACTGGAAAAATGGATATTTATTTACATATTTATGTAATATAAAATAAATAAAAGAGAATGTATGCGCAGTAAGTACCTTAATTATTTTCTCTCTCTATATAAGTCAATTACAGGCAGGGCAGTTAGAATTTCCCATTATAAGGCTTTGTTTTCAGTTGCTTATAACTTTGCCAAACTGCAACAATTCAGGCTGACAATGTCATAGCTGGGCGTCTGCTTCAGGTTGAATTTATCTGGAATTTTTAAGCCAAAATTTCCAAGAACAAGGGTAAGGATAAATATATTGTTTTACTCAGGTGAAAAAGTCCTGTCAACCTTTACTTTGAAAAGCTCTAGCGCTCCTGCATGCTTTGGAGTAGGGACTTAAAATTTGGCCTGTATAACTGAATTCCTTTGTGATGCTAGGCAATTCATTTAAACCCAACTTTTCACAGGGGTCTCTAACTGTGTTTTTATTTTCTGGGTGCCTGACTTGAGACCAGTTGTATTAATTTAGAGTCAAAGGTGTTAAGATAACAGTCACTGTCCAACATTAAACAATTTTAAACAAGATTTGAGGTTTAGTACACAGAGATCTCAGCCTGTTTAATACCATAGCAAATACACCATTAAAAATCCCTCTAATCTTGTACAGAAGATACAGAAAAGAAGGAAAAAAGTCAAAGCATTTTAAATGTTTAAGGTATTAAGTAAGGCTTTCTTTTTAACAACTCCCTTTTCACTTTGGCTGGGGATAGTCTTTAATGGAAAAAAACCCTGATTCAACAGTTTCTTGTATGGTATTAGAGATAACTTTTGGTGGGGAAAGAGAAAAAATAGCTGAATTGGGCAAAAACTGTTGCTGCTGTTGTTGCTAAAGTATGGTCCCATTTTCTAGAAGAAAAACCAAGACAAACACACACAAGAGGGAAGAGAAAAGAACATCAAAGATAGAAAATGCAGTTTCTAACTCTGGTGTTGACTTTCACTTGGATTGGAACCTCTCTGCAGAAAACCACAGGCACAACACACAGTCTTCTCAGCCACTCTGAGACCTGGCAGATTTGTATAAGCATCAGGCTGCATAAAGCATTGCACTTAGCTGCCTCTTTCTCGTCTTTTTTGGCAATGTTGCAATAATATACAGTCTTGGCAAACTAAGCCAGACTGTTATTAAACAGAAATAAAATGAAGAGGGATCGGAAAGAAAGCAAAATCAGATAGGGGAGGAAAAGGACACCCTGGAGGGTGGAGGCATCAAACAAAATCTCACATCCCAGGTAGTGTGTGGGATTTAGCTGAAACCGCTGGAGATTGTGGTGTCATCTGGGTCACTCTCTCATCTCTCAGAATTAGGATGAGGAGTTATTGGGTTCCAGGAGATCATGGAGTGATAGCCATGATGGTGAAGTTTGCTCCAGTAGCCAGTTTTTCTCCCGAAGTCTTTTTTCAAGGACTCAAAAGGAAGTGGTGGATTAAAATAGCCTCATTATTTTGTCCACTAATTAGGCCTAATTTTCAATTTACCATCTGATTTCTGGAGTCACATTTTTTTTTTGTTTACCAAGCCTAATCTTAATACTGTCCTTTAATTATATCAGTAGTCCTTTTTATTTGGGCTAATTCAGTCTGTCTTTCTATTGTACCTTCTCTCATCAACAATTGTTGTTATAGGTTATTGTAACATTAGCTTAAACTCACAATTAGGGTTAATTTTGTAGGCCCAATTACCACAATTGGGCACTCATAAAACTCATTTTCAAGGCGTCTCTGAGGCGCAGCGCCTCCTGGTGCACTCTTCTACTTTCCCTGCTGTCTGGCTGCTGGTAAGTAGCGGACAGGGGATTTGCCTCTGCCTCCCACCCCGCCATAAATGTCTCCCCCTTGCTTTCACAGAGATTGTGGAGTACAGAGCAAGCAGCAATAACAATGGGCACATTTCTGTCGCTGAGGTCTGAGCGAGTGAGTAATGTACGCCAGCGCGCTTTGAGGCGGCCAAATGCACACTCTACCACCCTTCTGCACTTGCGCAGCCTATAGTTGAACAGCTACTGACCCCTGTCCAGGAATCCTGTGTATGGTTTCATAAACCAGGGCATTAAGGGGTAGGCTGGGTCCCCAAGGATAACGATCGGCATTTCTACACCCCCCACGGTAATTTTCTGGTCTGGGAAGCAAGTCCCTTGCTCCAGCTGTCTAAAGATCCTAGAGTTCCTGAACACACAAGCTTCATGAACCTTTCCCGGCCATCCCACGTACATGTCGATGAAATGTCCCTCGTAGCCAACCAGTGCTTGCATGACCACAGAATAATACCCCTTGCGGTTTCTGTACTCTGTGCCCTCATTGTCCGGTCCCAAGATAGGGATATGAGTCACATCTATAGCTCCACCACAGTTAGGGAATCGCATCGCGGCAAAGCCATCTACTGTAGCTTGCACGTTTCCAAGGTTCACAACCCTGGAGAGCAGCAGATTGATGATTGCCCTGTGATTACTTGCATCACAGCAGCTTCCACTGTAGATTTACCCACTCCAAATTGATTCGCGACTGACTGGTAGCTGCCTGGAGTTGCAAGCTTCCAGAGGGCTATCGCCACTCGCTTCTGAACTGTGAGGACTGCTCTCATTTTGGTATTCTTGCGCTGGAGGGCAAGCATAGTCACAAAGTTCCATCAACGTGCCCTTACGCATGTGAAAGTTTCTGAACCACTGCGAGTCATCCCAGACCCGCAGCGCTAAGCAATCCCACCAGTCAGTGCTTGTTTCCCTGGCCCAGAGTCAGCGTTCCATGGCATGAGCCTGCCCCATTGCCACCAAAATCGCCAGATTGTCGGACCCCCTACTTTCAAAAACGTCAGTGTCCATGTCCATGTTCAGGTCCACATCCAGGTCCTCATCATTGTCATCACTCTCCCGATAGCACAGTTGTCTCCTGATCGCATTCCTCTGCATACGATGAAGCATAAAGTCCACAACAACTTGCGAGGTGTTCACAGTGGCCAGTACTGTAGCAGTGACCTGAGCAGGCTCCATGCTTTCACTGCTATGGCGTCAGCGCGGAGAAAGGGCACGAAATAATGAGATGCCTACCCACAGTGCACTGCTTGAAATGGCGTCGGTGATGTGAAAAAAGGGTGCGAAATAATGAAATGCCTTCCCACAGTCCAGCACTCGAAATGGTGCCTGCTGGGGACTCCGGGAACTGTGGGATAGCTGCCCACAGTGCACCACTCTCTATGTCGATGCTTGCCACAGTTGTGTCGACAGACGCTGCCGACTTGCTGTGCTTTGTGGGGATGCACAAAATCGACTTTATACAATCTGCTTCCAAAAATCGACAGCAAGGTAATTGACCTACATTCGTAGTGAAGACATACCCTAGAACACACCACCTCTAGTGCTTGGTACCATACTAACACAGAAGTAGCTGCAGCCCCTGTCCGAAAGAGATTTTGGTCTCCGAAGACACTGCATATGAAGGGTGGGGTAAGGAAGACAATTCATAAATCATAAGTCCAGAAGGGACCATTAGTCTAACCTCCTGCACAGGCCATAGAATTTAAAAATCCCTCCAACCCCATCTTTGCCCACACCACACACAAACACACTTTAAAAACACTTATGCTATATAGGGCAGGAGCCACGGGCTCAGGACACCTGGATTCTATTCCCAGCTCTGCCACTAGTTTGTTGGGTGATCTTGGACAAGTCACTTTCTCTCCCACTGCCTTAGTGTCATGGTCTGTAAAATGGTGATAATTCTACTGACCTCCTTTTTAAAATGCTTTGAGATTTATGAATGAAAAGTTCTATACAAGAGCTGGCTATTCATTATTGTTATATGGCCCTGCGGTGGATGCCATAATACAAATATTCAGTAATATATTTAAAGTTTGTGTTAAAATGGTACTCCCTTTTGTTTATTCTGAAGAGGAAGAGCATAGCTACCTAATCTACCTTCATGATGAGATAATGAATGCAACAAGTATTCCTTTTACATTCATTGGACCATATCACGATCAGCCATCATTAGGAATGCAGTCCTTTGAGATACAGAATATCTCCTGAGGGATGTTGACTATCCTGGATGCAGCACCTCAGAGGACCGGGACCCTACCATAATTATTATCAAGGCAGCTGGATTTGCTGAACAGTCAACACTATGGTCATTTTATAGGTCACAATAGGATCCCCCCTTTCAGGTCTATGCTCACCCATATTATTTTCTTTTGAAATGTAAATCTGATATAACATATCCTAATGCTAAAAGGGATTATTAGAATGATTTGTCCTCACCTATGTGTCCCTCTTCCAGTTTTTCTTTTGCTGGGGAATATGATTATTTTCTTTTGGCCACAGGCTGATAGATTGAACAGCTGTCCTCACCTTTGTAAGGTTCTACTATTAACCATTAGAATGAATCTTCAGCCTCTGCCAAGTTTCATCTCTAACTTCCCTGATATTTTCTCACTAAAGATGATTGGAAAAGAAACTGAAAATATCAGGTAAAAAGAAGAAGAAAATAGTAAATTGCACATATTCTGTCAGGCAACAAGAGAAGACACTGCATGGAATATAGAGAGACGTTGCAAGCAAGGTGATGGACTAATTTACAGGTCATGAACTCTTTATAAATGCCACATATATACCAAAATGTACAATAAATCACTTATGAAAATAATCCATTATATAATACAATAATAATAATGACAACCATATAAGATAATTTCTAAGAGTTACTGACTGACTAGTGTAAAAGCCCTTGCCTCAACACCTATCAAATGCTCACTATTGATTAGGGAATAATCTATAATATGTTAATAAAATGTAGTACACATTTGAACAAAACTAATGAATTCAATCTCTTGTCTCCCTTAAACAGAACCAGCTCTCCTGTTGAGAAGAACCTGTTTTGATGGTCTCTCATGGAGTCTAATATAGCTGTAGGTCCATCATAGCCCTCTGAAAATCCAGTTAACTGATGTTTTACTAAGCCTATCACAATATTTTGCCTTGTATTATCAACCACTTTTTCCACAGTCATCCTCTTCCAAAGCTTCATTTCTCACAGGTCACTTTTGTTTTCAGCCACCCTGTGACATATGAAGCAAGATGCAAGACAATTAAGCACTGTTGGCAGACATTCAAGGTTGAATGTGACCAGTTGCATTATAAATAGATACTTTTTTGCCCATACTACAGGATCCATAGAATAGAGGTCAGCAAATTAGTTTATAATGATATTAGCATGACCGTTCCAAGCTGTCCCCATACAACAACTGATTTGAGTTCCTCCCACTGTGAGAAATTTCCAGATATTTTTGGAGAAAATCATCTTATTTGAATAGCCCTTTCTGGGGTAGCAGAGCAGGATCTTGAGGTGACAAGTAAAAAATATTTCCTGGTAATGAGAGTTAATGTGAATATTATAGTCAATTAATTACAGTTAATGCATGCAAATAACTCAAAAACAAATTAATGTATTATTTTTTTAAACAAGTGTTAATCATATACCTTTGGAGATGGAACTCAGTGGTGACTGGATAGGGAGGTAGGTACCAGTTGTGGCAGTGAGTAGGAGGTGGCCAGGGCCTTCTGGGGGGGAGAGAGGAGCCCGATCCCCTATTGCCTGCACCATCCCCTCTCCGCTGGACAGGTCCACTGCCTGGGCCCTGCCTCAGCAGGGCACCTCTGCTCAGGGGGGCACCTCTTTCTCTCACTGCTTTGCTTCACTGCTGCTCCTGCCTCCTCCCCATCCATGGAGCTGCCCCCAGCAAACCAGGTGAACCAGGGGACCCTGTGTCCTGCTGGCTCAGGAGTGAGTGCTGCTGCCTAAAGAGACAGTGCTCCCGCCACACACACACACACATTTGTAATCAATAATAATAATATAAAGTGAGTACTGTGCACTTTGTATTGTGTGTTGTAATTGAAATCAATCTATTTGAAAATGTAGAAAACATCCACAAATGTTTAAATATATAGTATTCTATTAATGTTTAATAGTGGGATTAAAACTGTGATTAATTTTGATTATTTTTAAATCATTCGATAGCCCTAGAATATTGTAGTTTGAAAAACCAAAACCTATTATTTTACCACATCAACAAATATAAGCAGTCAATTATAGGCCAATATGTATAAAACTAATCTATACACCAGCTCACTAACAGAAGACTAAATAGGCATTTCCAAAGTAAATTGAAAAGGTGGTTATAGTATGCATTGTAGATTATGAATATTTTAATGAATATTTTATTTATAATCTAATTACACATTATATGTTTACTAGTGATTATTATTTTAGGTGTCTAGAATTAGAGGACAAGAAAAATCTAATACCAATTACAGTAAAACCTCGATTTAACGGACCTCGATTTAACGGACTTCGGATGCAACGGACAAAATTTCTGAGCAAGTCTGATGCATCCCAAATCCATTTCTCGCGGGCTGGCTGCCGGCTCCCGGCTGCCGCCCAGGTCCCGCCAGCAGGCAGGCTGGCTGGCTGCTGGGTCCCGCCCGAGTCCCGCCAGCAGGTGGGCTGGCTGCTGGCTCCCGGCAGCCAGGACCCGGGCGGGCTGGCTGACAGCTCCCGGGTGCCATACGGGTCCCGGCAGCGGGCGGGCGGCGGAGCTGCCGCCCCGACCCTGTGGCGGTCGGGCTGCTGCTCCGACAGCTCGGTTTTTTTATTATTATTAAATAACGGACTTTTTCATTTAACGGACACCCCCTCGCCCGAATTAGTCCGTTAAATGGAGGTTTCACTGTACCCAGGTTATCATGCCAATTATAGTAATAAGTGCTTTATCAGTGCTTATTTAAAAAGTTGGCATAAAAATTAACAAATACATCAAAATGGCTGCAATTTGCCTTTTCATGATTTTTTTAAAACAGCCTGGCTTAGTAGTATGATGTGATTTAGGGTAGGATACTGTTTATCCAAACCACTTTGGATTGTTCAGATTATCAGGAGTTTGCATAGTCAAAGTGAATCAAAAAATCTGTAAAGGGACATAAGTGTTGTCAAAACTAGCATTGTATCTTTATTATACACTGTACGGCTATAAAATTGATATATATTTGCCTATCATTGATTACTTATATTTGGTAAAATAATAGGTTATGGGGGAGGGTGGCGGGAGGCAGGGGAACTACTAACCCAGCACAGAGAGAGGACCAGTAGACAGGTGCTGGGAGTCAGCTGATACACCTGATCAGCATTTCATGGATTATCCCACACTCTCAGTCAGGACAATATAATGGAGAACTCAGGTCCTTTGGGGATGAGCCAGGAGAGACGATTACTCTTTGGTAATCAGAGCAAGAGGTTGCAAGCAGGCAGACCCTGTGGATCTCCCTCCCCACAAGGTCAAAAAGGGCTCTACCTGGTGCCTACTGGAGGCCAGAGGACTCCAGTCTGAACCCTACTAGACTATTGTTTGTTACCTTTAGCACACTTTACTATCTTTTTTTGTGAAGACAATAAATAGAGCCCTGAAGAAAAGGACAGAAACCTAACCTAGGTATGACTGACTGTGTATCCTCTACTGGTGCCTAGTGCCAACAGTGTACAAATAGGCAGAAGATACTACAAGAATACATCAGAACAGCACTTATGAGGAGGCGATGGAGAACGCAGTTCTTTTATTGCTAATATGTGTATGTAATTTTATTAGCAGTCAAATATATCTATCATTACAATGAGCATATTAAATATACTTAGATAGAGATAGAGAGAGATTAGATACCAGAGACCTTGTTCAAGCATTGTCTCCTTAACAAGAGGACTCAAAATCCTCTTCTCAACCTCTGGAGGGAACTAAGGTAAATCTATTTTACAATGGTGGCATGAGTTTATGTTCTTGCAGTTGCAAGAGCCCAATCCGCTACTGTCTCCCCTGCTCACAGCTCACTGTGCCCAAGGTCACGCAGGAAGTCTGTGGTGGAGCAGGAAATTTAACTCAGATCTTTTAATTCCCTAGGTTCCCAGCCTGGGCAAAATAGCTGTGTAACTGGGCTGGAAGGAAGGATCTCAACAATAAATAGCTCTGGTATTATTTCTTAGTCTCTTGAGCTGTTTACAAGGAGGGGTGTTAGCTGGATCTCTTATATTAACTCCCTGTTAATTTCCTAACAACCTCCTACTAAACTAAATCAGCCTGGGCATACAATAAACATTTCAATAACCAAGTCACATAGAGTTCCTAAATCATTACAGAGCAGTATTCCTAAATTATTACATACCAACCCCAAGTCTTTCATACTAGTATTCTAAGTTTTTGCGCTAAAGTGAAAATCCATTTTCCCACTGCAACTACTAGAAGAAAGAAATGAACGTAATGGATAAATACCTTAAAAGCAGCATGCAATTAACAAATTGACAATGAACAAATTAACAAACAAAACTGACAAATTAAACAAATTGCAAAGCTGATAAACTGACAAATTGGCAGATTGCTTGGTAGACAGAGAGACATGCTGGTTGTTCGTTAAAAAGGGAGTTCAGATACTGATGGTTGGGATAATTGATTCAGGATCCCTGTAGTTACAGACGGTTCCTGAGTTACGCAAGCGTTCTGTTCCAGAATGCCTTGTACATGTCGAATTTTGTGTAAATTGGAAACGTATCTCTGACCATTACGTGAAAAAAAACAACCCCCTTCTATATCTAGCTTATGGAGCTTTTTCTGTAAACGCGAATTCAGATTTGCATGACCCGGGGAGCGTCTGTACAGATAACATTCCATTCAGATGGCATAAATTAAGAAAGGAGTATGGCCTAATAATTTGAAAAGGGATTGGGAACCAAAACCGTGGGCTTCTATCTACAGCTCTGTCATTGGACAAGTTGTTTAGGTTCCCAGTACCTCTGTGTACTGACCTGTGAAATGGATATAATTATACACTGTATTTGTTTCCAAATCATGAAGTAGAAATGTTCAGCTATTCTGAAAGTCTGACAATTGTACAGAGAAAGAGAATAATTACTTGTTTATTGGTACACAGTAGAATCCTGATAACTGAGACTCTTTCCCTATATTGGAGCCTCGTTGTAGTACTTGAGACTGTAAGTGTGGGGTGCAGCCATTATCAAAGGTACAGAAGTTCATGTATCGAGGTTCAAATAGTACAGGATGACAGGGAACTCATTTATATACTATATAAATGAGGTACTCGCATCATGTGCAGGAATTAAATTAATATAGTAAAGAAGTTGAATATTCTTGGGTAAAATATTACTACTTCAAATTTACATATTATATGTATATAATTTCATCCAGGAATATGAACAAGCTTTATAAAGATGTATAATTATTATTATCCCACTTTTAGAAATGGAAAAACTAACCCACAAACAGGATATCATGCGTGGCTTTTCCATGGCTGTGCAGTGGTGTACAGTGGAATATCGCACTGCTAGGCATGCTCTCTCTGTCCTGGGAAACTGTGAGAGGAAATCTACATTCTTTGGAGAGTCTTCCTCTTGCCATGGTGTGGTTTCCTTCCACACCCTATGTTTGGCTAAAGTCAAGACAACCTTAAATTATTTATCCAAAGTCACACAGCAAATCAGTGACAGCACTGGGAACAGAATGTATGTTTCCTAATTTCTAGTCCTCAGTTCTGGATACCCACCAGATCAATTTAAGACCAGTTCTCGGGTGGTATAAACTGGCTCCAGTGACTTCAAAGGAACACTGTTACTTTACATCAGCTGAGAATTAGATCTGTCTCTGCAAAGAAGTTGCTATGTAAGTGCAAAGTACTATTAATGACTCATACTTGTTTTTATAATGTTTTCATTCTATGCAAGTGATCGAGGGATGTTGTCAGGAGAGAGAGTTTAGAAACTGGAATAAACATTCCATTTTAAAAGAAAAGGGTGAAATTACTTAAAATTAATGGTATATAAAATTCTTCAGATTTTGTTGATCAAGTCTAATTTTCTCTTTTCTTGAGAAAAAAAAAGGTATTGAGAAGGAAATAGGGATTGTGGGATGAGATGGGGGTGGGGGGAGAGGTAGGGAATTGACCTGAAGTCTCTCATCTACCAGGTGATATTGTAGGCTGGAGCTTTCTAGTCTCTCCTGCTGAAGCTGTTCTCCTTTATTTGTAGAAAATATTGAAATATTCATTGAGGCACAGAGCATGAGAATTACTCAATAACCCAGTAGTTATGCCAGTCACCAGGGATGTAGGAGAACCAGTTTCAAGTCCTGGATCCAGTGAATATTGGGTTATACAAAGTGAATCAGCTTCAGCAAGAGAGACTGAGAAAGTCCCACGCAGAATACCTTGTAGCTCAGTGGTAAGGACACTCACATGGGAGACCTGGGTTCAAGTCCCTGGTCACATCAGAGAAAGTGATGATTTGAGCCTCAAGCTCCCACATCTTGGGGAGTGCTTGGACCACTGGGCTATAGCATAAAGTGGAGGGGGCATGCCCCCCTCCTTGTATCAGAAAGGACTGACATGGAATAAGCACTTAACTCCAGAAGACAGTTGATAGCTGAAAATGTCAAGTGGAAAGAAGTCCTTTCCTCTGGCCTGGAGTTAGGTGCTTAACTCCGTTTGAGGGGTAGGGCTACACCCCTCTCCCTGGCATTTTGCTGTGGGTAGCTTAGGCAGTTCCTTGCTCAGCAGGCTGTTTTTTGTGAATCCCATTCTTAGGGCTGGTCTCCACTGGGGGGGGGGGGGGGAAATTGACTGTAGATACGCAATTTCGTAGCTGAAATCGGTGTCTCTACAGCTGACTTACCTGCCATCCTCACGGCGGCGGCGATCGGCAGTGCGCTCCCCCGTCAACTCCAGCTTGCACCTGTTGACGAGCTGGACTTCCAGAGTCAATGGGGGAGCCACTGGTGTTCAATTTATCATGTCTTGATGAGATGCGATAAATCGATCACCAAAAGATCGATGCTTCCCTGCCATAGTGAGGACAAGCCCTTAGTAACCTAACTCTCTCCAGTTGTTGAATAGGGAACCGGAGTGCCTATCTTATGGCTGTGGATTTCATTGGGTGGTAAGCTGCCTAAAGTTATGTGTTACAATGCTGAATCTAAAGTTCCCTTTGTGGATCAAGCTGCAAAGCCTATCCTTTCATCTACCACAGCTCTCTTAGTAAAAGGAGTCAGGATAAAACAACTCAGCATGTCCCAGAAATTGAAGTATAAATGTCTGGGCTTGGGCTGGAATCTGGGCTCTGGGACCCTGCGAGGGTTGTTTTTTTTCCCCAAAGCTTGGACTGCAGCCGGAGTCTGAATGTCTGCACTGCATAGGGTGACCAGATGTCCCAATTTTATAGGGACAGTCATGATTTTTGGGTCTTTTTTCTTATATAGGTTCCTATTAACCCCACCCTTGTCCTGGTTTTTCACATTTGCTGTCTGGCCACCCTAACACTGCAATTTTATATCCCCACAGCCTGAGAACAAGTCAGCTGACACGGGCCAACCACAGGCATTTTATTACAGTATATCCATACTCACAGAGCCAAATTCTTGTTCTATTAAAGTCAATAAAAACATACCAGAAATTAATTTGGTCCAAAGAGTGCTACCATAGTTCGATATTTGGGTCTGATCCTCCACTTAATTACATGAGTTTTGCATCATTGGCTCCTACAGTTGGAATGATCCTATTACTTCATTGGAGTTAGATTGGTATAAAATGAAGAAAAATCATACCCAAGAAACTGGGTGGTTGGAACCTGGCTGGAGATTCAGAGATGTTTCCTGTAGTTCTGTCTGTGTCAGATATAAGCACTGCTTTGCCTCTGTCTCTGTTCAAAAGTGAACACATCTGAGATAAATATAGACTCAGATAGAATATCCTATGATTATTAAGTATTTTATCTCCCAGTAAGGCAATAAGCCAATCATGAAGTAGAAATGTTCATCTACTCTGAAAGTCTGATAGTTGAGATATTTACAGAGACAATACAATTACTGGTTTATTGGTACAAAGTAGAATCCTGTTAATTGGGACTCTTTCTCTATCTTGACTCCTGCCTGTAGTACTTGAGACTGCAAGTCTTGGGGGCCAGCCATTATCAAAGCTACAAAGTTAATGTACCAAGATTCAATAGTACCAGATAACAATCACAGGCACCAACTTTTACCAGCACCGGTGGGTGCTTGCAACTCCCCTGCCCCCATCCTGCCCCCAGCCTGATTCCAGCGAAGGTGAGCTGGGGCAGGGCAGGGAGCTGCCGGTGGGTGATCTGCACCCATTGATTTTTTTCCCTGGGTACTCCAGAGTCAGTGCCTATGATAACAATGAACTCAATGATGAACTTATAAGTAGAACAGAAAAGGTATGGACTAAATAGAAACAAGCAGTAGAATAACACAAATTGAAAAGTAAGATCTACAAGATGGTAATTAGGCCTGCACTTTTGTATGATCCTGAAAGCTGGGCACTGAAGAAGAGACAAGAGCAGATCTTGAATACAGTGGAAATGGAAGTATTAAGATGAATGCTCGGCGTTACAAGGATGGGCCATGTTAGGAGCAAACAAAGTAGAGGAAGTACGAAGCAGGGGCGGCTCCAGGCACCAGCGCAGAAAATGTGTGCCTGGGGTGGCCTGCCGGTCGCTGTTGGTGGCATTTCGGCGGTGGGTAGCCGAGGCCACAGGACCGATGGACTCGCTGCACAACCGCTGCTGAATCCATGGGACCAGTGGTGGACCTCCTGCAGGTGTGCTATCGAAGACCATCTGACTGCCATGCTTGGGGGCGGCAAAAAAAGTAGAGCTGCCTCTGGTACAAAGGTGTTAAACTGGAAGTGGAGGATGTTAAGAGATGGTTTGGAAGTCCCCAAAATAGATTGATAGATGTCATCCAAAAGGATTTGAATAGTTGCAATTTCCAATACATACTGGAATGGAGAAGGAGGACTCAAAGACGGGACAAAGACTAGAAGAAGAAGTTTGCAATATCTGAGTATTTCATGGTCCCCGTGTTGACAGCCTATCGTCCCAAATAAATAACTGTGCTAATGGCTAGATTCTTATTTTAATTGCTCCCACGTATATCTGAGTAATTCTATTGAAGCAAATGGAGATAATCTAAATTTACATTGGTGTAACTGTGATAAGAATTTGTCCCTAAGAAAAGGTCATTAAAATAAAGAAAATATGGAAAAGACTGAAAATGAGATAATAGATTGTAGTTAATAATGTTTAAGAAAAAAAATGATATTCCCTATTTTTCACGTTTGTTATATCTGTATATCTTCTTTCAGTCTTTTTTTACCAACTCCTCTTTACCAGTTTTAGAAACATTTTAATACTCATTTGACGTAGTGCTGGCCAAATTGATATGTTCCTGATATCACTGAAATCAATGTGAGTTTTGCCTTTAATTTCTATGGGAGAAAAAGGAGGTTCTGGGAAATAATAACCTCTGATTAACAAATACACACTGTCATTTGGCTAAATTGTTTCCCTGGGAGATGTCCCAATTAAGCAGGTTCTCCAATTAAGTGCATCTCATTTAAATGGAGACCATTGTATTTTACTCTGCAAATAAAGTATGCAGTATAACAAATGTAATACAGAAATAACATCAAAGAAACCAGTTAGTCTTTTAGGTGAATACAAAGTTTAATTCAATGATTTTAATCTATTGTTCAATTATCTTTTTTAGGGTAATTGGTTCACAACTGAATAACCATTCCCTGCAGAAACTTGAAAATGCTGTTCATTGTTTCACTGGCTGTAGGAGCTTGATTTTTGCCTTCTCTGCTAACTCTTTTGTATTAATTGCCAAGTAGTTATTGATGACTTTTTTTGAAGCTGCCATGGCAAGAACTGTAATACATTGCTCTTTTGCAAGGTCATATATCAGCTCAAACATCTCCAGTTATAAAGACTGCTTAAATCTATCATTAACATACTAGGTTGTCTAAGAATCTTGCCCTCTGTGCATTTCTCTACTTCTCTTCTTTCAGTTATGAGCTTTCATTATTGTCAAAAGCCATAGGAAAACACATTTTGAAAAATCAGTTCTGATAAGTCTTGTAGATAAAAAAGGCGAACAGGTCACAGAAGAAAAGTATATGGGAACCTCAATTTGCATTATTGACTGCCACTATCTCAAAAGACTCACTTTAAAGTGCCTGACAGCTTTTTCCCTGGTGACACTATGTAAATCAGAAAAGTATTGGGGCTATGCACTCATTTCACCTCACATCAGCCTTTGGGTGTCAAGAAGAGCAGACGAGAACAAGTTGTCCTTTTCACCTATACACAGTCCTTGAGGAGTTATAATTACAGTGAGAAAATATAGCTTTTCAGGTTGCCCATGGCCATCAGTGTATCTACAAGGCTTCCCTTGAGTGAACCTAACACGTAATGGTCAAGTGATCTCTCTCCTTTGAAGGAATCTCTTGTTACAATTTTGTCAGCACATCACTGGTTCAGTTGATGACCTAGGAGGACACTGTATACATCTTTTTTATTCACTAATGGAAAAGTGTTTCCTAAATGATCTCTTCCCTTTTTTTGTTCTCATAGGTTACCATTCAGATGGCCTGCAGCAGATAAAGTGGGAAAGAAAATAGCTAAAGTTCCAAAAGGGAAAGTTTGCATTCTGAGCCTCACTAACCTAACTTTCCTTCTTCTTCATATATCTTGTGCTGTGGCTGTGCAGGAGGAAACTTTTCTGTCTCCTGCATGTCCAAAGAAGCAGGTAAGATTTCTGGAGCTTAAGAGAAGAGGAAAAAAATTAAATGTCTTTATTTGGATCATATCTCCTATTCCTGCCCTATTCTGTAACTGCTTTGTTTAAGTCAATTGTATGCTGATATTCCAGCTTACACTGTGGCCTCTTCAAATCTCACAGGTTAATGGTTTAATATTTGGATGAGGGAGCACTGAGAACAGTTAGCTATTACAGAAAGTGATCATTTAGAACATGTCACTCATCATTCCAACTCAGTTCTAGTTGGGGGACAGTGGCTGATGCAGACAAAATGCAAAATCATCTGGATCCTTCATAGTTATTAAAGCTCTCAGGACACCTTTCAGAAGCCTATTAACTGGGGTTTCTTGGTGACATTCCTAGCTGAGTAATTATTTCTCTCTTACATACATTCTTTCTGTGCTTTCATCTGAAGTGGAACATTCTTATGACTTAGCAATTAGGAGGGAAGAATCCCATGCACTGCTACAGGCTGAGGATTGACTAGCTAAGTGGCAGTTTTGCAGAAAAGAACTGGGGATTACAGTGAACGAGAAGCTGGATATGAGTGAACCGTGTGCCCTAGTTGCCAAGAAGGCTAACGGCATATTGGGCTGCTTTAGTAGGATCATTGCCAGCAGATCGAGGGAAGGGATTATTCCCCTCTATTCGGTACTGGTGAGGCCAAATCTGGAATATTACATCCAGTTTTGGGCCTCCCACTGCAGAAATGATGTGGACAAATTGGAAAGAGTCCAGCGGAGGGCAACAAAAATGATCAGGGGGCTGGGGCACATGATTTATGAGGAAAGGTTGAAGGAACTGAGTTTATTTAGTCTGGAGAAGAAAAGACTGAGGGGGGATTTGAAAGCAGCCTTCAACTACCTGAAAGGGGGTTCTAAAGAGGATGGAGATAGGGTGTTCTCAGTGGTGGCAGATGACAACATCAGGAGCAATGGTCTCAAGTTGCAGTGGAGGCGGTCTAGATTGGATATTAGGAAAATCTATTTCACAAGGAGATGGGTGAAGCACTGGAATGGGTTACCTTTGGGAGGTGATGGAATATCCATCCTTAGAGACTTGACAAAGCCATGGCTGGGATGATTTAGTCGGTGTTAGTCCTGCTTTGAGCAGGGGGTTGGACTAGATGACCTCCTGAGGTCTCTTTGAACCCTGATATTCTATGATTCTATGACTCTAAAATGCTGTGTAAAGTTGCTCAGCACTGTTTAATGGTTCCTGTTCACCACAAAGCTGCCAGCTTTTCAAAGATGGATAATGTGATCCTTGTGCAGAGTTTAGATTTCAGATTGGGGGGCTCAGCCTGTATCATTAGAATTCAGTGAGAGCATTGTCATTGACTGCAGGGGGGGCCAGTTCAGGCCCTAACTTTGAAAATCATATTGGTATTCAAGAACTATTTAAATATAAGATAATATATTAAATATAAGATTATAAAATATCAATACAGCTTCATATCCTTTTGAACTTCAAAAATGTGGGTACATTTACTTAAATGCTATTGAACGATATAGAGCTCTGATGATTTACACCAGCTGAAGATCTGACTCATTAAAAGTTATTTAAAATTGTAATAACATTGATTAAGGTAACAGTATGATATTATTTCCATTATTTATCCCTCTGATTTGGCTGAAGAAATTTAACTTTGTTTTGAAATTTGTTCTAAAGCTATAAGCAAAGAGTCTTCATTTAAAAATATTTTACAATGTTTGGATTGTGGCGAAAATGACAATAATATAAATGGGTACATTTTCAAAAGGGTTGAGGTCTAATCTCCTGTTCTGTGAATAAAAATTTGGGACTGCCAAATAAATTGTTGGTGTCAATCTCAATACTTAGACCTCTAGCTTCCTGATTTGTGCAATCAGAATTAAATCATTAAATTTGTGGGGACACAAATTTTTCTGGTGCAACTTGTACTGGAAAATGATGGTCCAAAGCATTTAGGTTGAAAATATCAAAAGTGCCAGAGGGAGTTGGAGCCCTGATCCTTCACAGAAGTCAATAGGAGCAGGACTGAGACATAAGTACCCAACCCCCATTGAATTTCCTAACTCCCACTAGTTGTTTTTGAAAATCCTACCCTCAAATACTGATAATAAATTAAAAAAAGAAATTAAAGGAAAAAAAGCTTATTGCTAATGCAATGTTAAGGCTGCAGACTGAAACACTCAAAAGTAATGGAATCCAATTGGGAAGGAGTTACATTTCGATTCACCGGTGAAGGAGGTAGACACAGGAGGAGCTGGTTTCAAACAGCCTTCTGCTGTGGTGGCTTTATTATTCTGTCAACAAACAGGATCAAATGGAAATGAGGCTCTGCTCTCTGTACAGAGTGTCTACTTTTTGAAGGAGCAGGACAGCACATTCTTCCATCCTACTTTAAAGCATTTTCCAAATATAAACACACATTATCATTTTCATGGCTTACACGATATAACCTAACTAAAACTTGCAGATGGACTACCACAGACTTTCATTCTGGGATCATTCTGCCCTAATGGCAACTGACTATCTAAACAACTTATAAGTTTAGGTGCACCGCTGGTCTCCACACACTCTTGGGATGACACGGTAATAGTGGCGTGTCATTATTGTGAGCAAGAGGAACAGATGGTGGTAAGGAATCAGCTAATTCTGATGTGAAAGTTTTTTCCAACAAGTCATTAACATTAGGAATTGTAACAGGAAGAGGAACAAAAAATCCAACTGAACATCCACTAGTCTGGTACTCGTTGAGGCTGCAACTTGTCCATATTTTTGTTACATAAAGTATGATTGGATAGTTTCACTGTGAACAAAACAGGTCCTGTGTTTGGGTCTCCAAGTACCCATTTCACTCCTCAACCACAGTTGCGAGGCCACACTAAGTTTTCTACTTGAAAAGAATGCTGATAAGTGTCACTTGGAACAATTTGGAAAGAATGGGATTTGGCTACCCATGAGGCAACACCAGTATGTAGAAGGTCCAAACAAGTATGCAAAGACTGCTTCAGTAGAAGACTTGCAGGTGACTCCTTACCCAAAAACTCCTCTGGGTTCCTGAGGGATGCAGGGAGAGCTCTGCCTATCCCTACAGGCAGCTTTGATTGTCTGCTTTTTCCCTGGAGCCTGAGAGCGAAGAAAGCAGCCAGTCAGATTTCCACTGGGCACAACTGAGAATCCCATGAGGACTGGAGGGTCTCATGCTATCAAGCGACTGTGTCTATGGGGGTCTAAAAAATTTTATGATTCAATTGTGAGAGTTGGCAACACTGCACCGAGTATGGTGAGCCAGCTAGGAAGGCTGGGTGGAAGATTTGTGTTGTTTTGAAACTAATGCTAACAAATGCGACTCCCAAAAGGGGAGACTTATTGAGAAAATACTCACAGCAGGAAGTGAGGAAGAAGGGGAAACTGAGGCAATAGATGGGCCAGAAGCCAGAGTGAGTAAGTCCCTTCTTCAGGGTCCATACTATCTCATTCATTTAACAGTGCTGTGCAACCGATAACTTTTATAATTAAATTGCTAGATGAAAAACTGGTCATTTAAGTCTAATAAGCCATCACATAGTATTTTCTTTTTTTACTCCTAGTGAAACATTATTTTTCCACTCTAAACAGAAATAACTGCTGAATTGGCTATATAAGAACATAAGAATAGCCATACTGGGTCAAACCAAAGGTCAACCAGCCTAGTATCTTGTCCTCTGACAGGGGCCAATGCCAGCTGCCCCAGAGAGAATAGGTAATCGTCAAATGATCCATGCCCTGTAATCCATTCCCAGTTTCTGGCAAACAGAAGAACAGAAGCTATGATAAGTTCTTCAATTGTTAAACTTTTAATGGAACCAAACCATGATTATTGCTTAAGATTTACTACAGTCACTTATCTTTTGAGTGAATAAAGTGCTATTAATTGCATTTATATGCTTTAAATGAAGTACGTTCGATGCTTTTAGCTGATGACTTTCCAGCCAATTTACATTATAATGAATAAAACCCTAAAGATCTAAAATATGGAGGAGGGCTAATGTGGTCAATATGCAAATATACATATGAACTTTTGGGATATTAGATATTGTATAATTTCACTTTAAAAGGCAGACAATGAAGAAAATTGTAAAACTTAATTAAAATTAACATTTTATCACCCTGAATTCCATCAAATCCAACATCAGTTAACATACTCTTTGCAGTACAAAGTTTACTTTTCCTTGCCTATTGTACTAGGAGTATTTAAACTGTGATGAGTTCCACACAGCCTAAATTCCAAATTATTTGCATTCTCATTTTAATTGAATAATGTCCATAAATTATCAGATAGCAGCATTTCTTCCCTGACATATTCTGTTTAGTCTGTCTTACACAGCCTTTGCAAAAATTTAAGGTGTAAGTCAACAATTCAAGTTAAAGTTACAAATGCTATGATTTGTAAACTCTTACATACCATGCTGCAGCATCAAAACTGATTTTATTTTTAAACAGTTGACTGTTTTAGATGCTATTTGCCCTGGAAATGCAAACATTTATTAAAATCACTCTTGGATGGTGCATTCTTGTGAAGGAAAGCAATGTTAAATTGAAAAATGTCATTTGTTATGAGATGTTAATAGGCGCAGTTATATCAAGACCTATGAATTGAATATTGACAGAACAACCTTGGTAGATGAATTTATTAAAGCAGCATGGGGTCTGATTAATAATTAACAGATTGATGTAGTCATGTTTCTTTGCAGATGACACCAAACAGACTCAAGTTTATTTCCCTCATTTTAATTCATGTTATTTCCTAACATTTGAACCAGGACATTTCTCACTGAATTAACAAAGTAAGTTAATGCCTCTTAAGAAGTTCTAAAATTTAGGTTTGTTCTTATTTAGTTATTGCAGCCTGCTTCAGCTAATTCTGTCAGCACCAACATTCCTACAAAACCAGCTCCTCTGAAACCAGGTAGAGATGCTATCTAGAAACCAAGCTTTTGGAAGAACACAGAGCAATAGCATATGAGTGACTTTACCTGCTACAAAAAGGAAAGCATTTTAGTCAAAGCAAAATAGGATTCCTTTAATACAAGAAGATATCGTTCTCTTGGCAAAAGAAAATTGGCACATCCATACACTTTTCTTTCCTTTAATAACTTTAACATTTTATAAGAAGATTGAGAGTTTTCTAAATGGCGCTAGCTGTGTTCATAATCAAAATAATTAGAGACTAGCTGTTGCATTGATTTCAAGAAGGTAGGTAGTCTTAACATAGTGTTTCTTTGGAAAAAAATACTGTTTCTTCTACTTAAAATGTCTCTCAGAGCAAATAATTATCCACTCTCTTTAACTCTACTTTGATGCCTCTTAAATTTAATACATTCAATTCTTGGTCATAGAGAAGAACAGTACAAGCCTGTGATTATGTGAAGCAAAATTTTTAAATAGCTTTTGTTGTTCTTATATTCATGCCTCACATAATTCCCTGTCTTGTCTCCCACCTTCATGTCTGCTCTCCAGCATATAAAGCAACCGTTGCCTACAGACACTAGATCAGAGGAGTCAATTCACATAATACTATCAATAGTTGCTTTAGCTCCATAAAAGTTTCTTATCCTGGCTGATATATTCGGTAAAAAGGCAGAGCAGCTGCAGAGTCCCCAAACCAAAATCAATAGTAGCTCTGCAATGTCAAGCTGAGAAGCCAACTGAGCAGAGGACAGCACATACAGGTAAGCACCTCTCTTCTGAAAATGCACTCTTCCTTTTACCTGACTAGCAGCAAAAGCTCTGGACCATGATAATGCTCCTGTGCACCTCAGAGTGATGGAGTTTGAAGGGCTCAAGATTTGTCTTCTGGACTGGATTTAAAAATACTTTCAGGAATTGATAGTAGGAAACGCCTTGTTGGCTTGAATCAAAGACAATGTCATTTGGTAGCAGTCAAATGTCGTTTCCTTATGAAAATTATTTAGCTTATGTGAAATGAACAGAAAGTCTCAGCCTATTTCATCATGAATATCCGGATAACTTACCTTAATTGATACCATTGTTAGCACACACACCAGAGAGGGAATGATACTCTTTCATCTCCCATAGCTGACGCATCCTGAAGAAGAGCTTTCTGTAAGTTCAAAAGTTTGTCTCTCTCTCCAACAGAAGTAGGTTCAATACAACTTATCGCCTCACCCACATTGGCCCCCCTCCAAAAGTCACTTTAGTGGGCAATGGCAGGGTCAGCTGCCCAACAACCTTACTATTTCTACGCCCCGACAGATTCTTCCTAATTTTCAACTGAATTTGATGTTTCTTTCATCCTTTTGACAGTTGAAATTTGAAGGGAGGATATGTGACTGTGGGCAGTTTATGAGTCAGAGCTGGCTCAGACCCTATTTTGCTTATGACTACTTTTGGAAGAGCACCTTCGATATATTCAGTTGAAAGGTTTCTTTGTGTAAAAAGAGGGTAGCCATGAACAGGGTAACTCCTCTTAACTAAACAAGGAAAGGACATCTCTTCATTTATAGAAAATGACTTTTCAGCAGGCAGTGATGACTTTCTAAAGATCAGGGCCCAAACCTGTTTGCTTTATGCAGGCAAGGAGTCTCATTGATCAATGAACTACTCATCCATATCAGGCTAGTAGGTTTTAGTCTCCAGGTAATTATAATATTGAAGTTCAAATACTGTGAACTGGACAGTGAATGCCACTACAGTAAAACCTCCATTTAACAGACTAATTTGGGCGAGGGGGTGTCCGTTAAATGAAAAAGTCCGTTATTTAATAATAATTAAAAAAACGAGCTGTTGGAGCAGCAGCCCAACCGCCACAGGGTCGGGGCGGCAGCTCCGCCGCCCGCCCGCTGCCGGGACCCGTATGGCACCCGGGAGCTGTCAGCCAGCCCGCCCGGGTCCTGGCTGCCGGGAGCCAGCAGCCAGCCCACCTGCTGGCGCGACTCGGGCAGGACCCGGCAGCCAGCCAGCCCGCCTGCTGGCGGGACCTGGGCGGCAGCCGGGAGCCGGCAGCCAGCCCGCGAGAAATGGATTTGGGATGCATCAGACTTGCTCAGAAATTTTGTCCGTTGCATCCGAAGTCCGTTAAATCGAGGTCCGTTAAATCGAGGTTTTACTGTATAGTTCTTTGGTAGGTTTAGATTCTAGGCAGTCCTGTAACAATTCCCTGTCTGAATAACATTTCTTAGCTGATTTCTCTAATGTGAGGCACTCTTCCAGCAAAAGCCATTATCGTCTTGGTCTGAGAGGTTTTAGAGGTCCAATCCTGTGCCCACAGAAAACTAATTTTAGCTAAGAGTAAAGATGAGTCCTTTGGGGGAATTCCGTAATTATCCTCTGCTCCTAGGCGGTTATCCTACAAACACTCCATCTTGCCCCAGAATCATAAGTTAGGCCTAAAAACCCCATCACCTCAGCCCCAAAATGAGATTTGAAAAATTAAATTATGGTTCTTAGTCTGTCCTTCTGACTTGAACTCCCCCTTACACATGCCCAGTGTGTGTTTACAGTGTTGCCAACTCATGAAGTTATGATGAGTAGGACAGTTTTTGATCCTTCATCAGGAGCTTTCATTAGATGATCCAGCTGAAATCTGGGCCCCTTTGTGTTAGGTACTGTACAATCACATCTTCAGAAACGGTCTCTGCCTTGTCCAGTGCAAAGCAGGATGAAAGTTTGTGATATAGGAGTAGCAGCTGGAACTGGGATACACCAGACTCATCCTATCAAATATCCTTTAGAATACAACCATTTTAAATCCCTGCTGTGCTCAGCAGGATCCAAACTAATGAGCCACAGGTGAATAGCTCACTAATAGTACCCTGAAGTATCCAATCCCCCAGAAATGCTAATGTTACTCCTTCCCAGAATAAGTCCTGCTGCCTGGAAAGATACATTTATTAGATCAAGTTCTGACATTCAGAGCTTAGGCAAGATCTTCCACTCTCTAGAGACACTCTCTAGGGAAAGTCTCCCACCTGTGGCTCTCAAATTCAAGAACTCTAACTGCTGCACCCTATTCTTAAAGGGACAGCTCCAATTAATCACATACAAATAATAAAAAATGGAACACTTGAATAAATTTCACAATGTCCAATTTCACCTCTGCATATGCTTTTTTACAATATAAAGTGCCTCCAAATTATTTCACAGTCTTAATGTAAGTCACATGCTATTACATAATACTACATATGTGACTCTGTCTCCAAGAAAGGGAGAGAAACGGTGGAAAAGAGACATTGATTTTACCTTGAATACTCCACTCCTCTACCCATGTGTTGGGTAGAACAACTCGGCTAGAAGGGTGCAGACATAGGGGGTGGAAGTTATAAGATCTGCTTAAGCTGTTTCTGAAGCCCTATAGAAAGTTTTCATCATGGGCAATCTGCCTGCCCATCTGGTTCACTTTTCCCAGCCAATGGGAGCACAGTGGGAAGTGGCACAGGCCACTCTACTGCTTACCCTGAACAATCACAAATCAAGTTTAGGAACTCCTGCTCTAGAGACTACAAAGCCAATGGAATTTATATTTAGCTATTAGCCAACTGCTTTTAACAGGAATTTTATTTCAGTTAAAGAGAGAACAGGGACAGAGCTGAGTGAGATAAAGATTTTGAATTTGTACCTGACTTAGCTGGGCTTATGAGGAGAAGATAGTGCCCTATAGAGTGAGAGCTTTTTGGAGATCCAGAAAATGAATATTTTATATGCTCAGCCCAGTACTGTTATGGATACAGGCTACAAATTTCTATTTCACTGGTAATTAAGGGCCAGTCCGCTATTAACCCATGGAATGGAATGCTACTATCTGTGGAGACACCACACTGCTTGTGTTTTAACAGAGTTCTGAGGTGTTGGGAAAAGATTTGAGAGGCTGCCATTTTTCTGAAGAGCCCAGGTGACACACACGACATATTTTGACCACACTGTAAAGGCTGAGAAATCATCTCTGAACGATGATCAGAGGAGAATGTATTCATGTGTGTGCACTAAAGTATAGGAGTATAAATGTTATGTGGAACCCTACATGTAAATACGTAACAACAGCAAAGTTGGCAAGTCAGTATGGGGAACTCTAGTAGATTTACTAACAGCTTTTGTTTAAAAGTTATTCATAGAATTCTAAATACTATTTACAATGCTTTCTGTGTGCATTAAATGCTTGCTTTACTAAGTGTACACAGTAAAAACAGTGCATAGGTTAGCTAACTTGAGTTAGCTTGAAACCAGCTGGAATGGATAGCAATGGCAGTGCTGTCCAGGCTTCAGCACAAGAATTACAAACCCAGAATAGAGCCTGGTATATGCTTGGCTTGCTAGCCTGCTTGCTTTGTAGATATACCCAAAGCAACTGTCTGGTATTCTCATTTTGAAGTTTACAGGGAACTATTAACATCTTCTTATCGGGGTTTTATATAAAAAGTCCTGAGTTAGACAGAAGTGCAGGAAAAAAGGAAAGTGTACTTTATTCTCTAAAGGAATAACTTTCTGTCAAAGAAACTAATCAGAGATAGCTTGTTAGTGGCAGATGTTTTTAAAGGCATGATTATGATCAGAAAAGTGACAATGTAGAAATGATACAATCTTACTCAACATATTTGCTCCATGTTTAATTTTGAGTGACATCTTTTTACTTTCCAAAACAAGTTTTCCTTATTGCTAACATTACAAAGTCAGTAATGCTATAGAAGAATGAACTACATTCTGTAATAGCTTATAAGTTAGAGCTGGCTGAAACTTGAGATCTGGTTTGCAAGAAACGTTGGAACAAATTTCAGAATAATTCCATTTTTAATTTTTCCCCCCCATGAACTAGATATTCTAAAAACATGGTTTTGTTTTAGAAACACCAACACATGGTGTTTTTAATTTGTAAACGGATCTGGGCTTGACTTGCAACCTAATCACATTTTATGGAAATTTTGAGAAACTATGCACCCAACCAGCTGCATGGAAGTCAGATTCACTTTTGCAGTCAGTTTTAATGAAGTAAGCAGACTATGAACCCAGTAGTATAGTTTTTATTCAGGCAAATATCCCAGTGACTTCAGAGAAACTTTGCTGATGTAAGAGCACAGGATTTTTGCCTGTAACCCTATCAAGAACTGCAGGTCCTTGTTACTTATTCTTTTTACTTTTAGCAACTCAGCAATACGTTAATGGCATACCTTTACCTCTTAGTCATCTTTCTGTGTGGAAAATCAGGGCTTTTAAGTGCTTCTGTATTGCCATGGGATTCATGTTCAGAGGATTTCTTTTGACTTTGTAGCCTCTCATCTTGAACTGACATTACAAACCACTCATCACTGTCAGTGTCAAAAACTATATCAGTATCAGTAACAGCAGCATCTTTCTGGAAGAAAATATTCCATTTTTACCCCTCCAAATAATGTAACTGGGATGAATCCAATAAAAATTAGAAAGTGTTCTGCAGAAATGACACTGGAAACCTATAGAATTTAATTAAAAACAATATTTTTTCTATGGAAAATGTAAATCACCCTATCAACAATTAAATTTAGATTAATGGTTTAGATTAAAAATTCCATAATATGGTTATCTATTTTTATTACGTTCTATAGGAGATTTCTACATGGGTAAAACTAAGTATCATTGGTATGATAGTCCCAGGATTAAAGTGTGTATGCCAGTCCTTAATGTGAGCAATTCATTCTGAATAAACATGGTTAGCAGGATATAATAAATATTTGTCAGTAATTAGAGCCAAGGGCACATTATTCATTTCAAAACCTGGTCTGTGAGGGGAATATTCCAAGAGTGTAATCATATTTCTTGTCATTTCAGTAGGATTCCTCCATAGAAAATAGATTATTCAGAGCTGTACTGAAAAGGAACTTCTCTGTGGCTTTGGATGTGACTACAGTAGCTCTTCACTTGGCTCGGAGCCACAGTTTATAGGAGTAGCTGAGAGAAATCATGTAGGAAGTGAGAGGAGGAGATGGAGGATGCTTCATTTCCAGCAAATGTCCCTCCTCATGTCTGTCCCGCCTCATGTCTACTGCAGGTCTAGGGGATTCCACACAGAAGAGAGAAGGGTGAGATCCACAAGTGGTTAGCAGTTGGTATTTCATTTTCAAAATTTCCTTGCCCCCATCAATTCCCATAGGTCCTGACCATGGAGCAGCTTCAGAGTTGCTCCAGGCTGTATTTGGTCCAAAAACCAGAATTATCAGAGCGTACCAGGGCTCAATTTTCAGAAGAGCTCTTCTCCCAGTTGCCTTATCTCGTTGCGATGGGAAGACTTGTAGTCTAATGATCCTAAAAGCTATGGTGGTGGTAGTTTAAACTTCTAATTATGGTAGTTGGGAGAGTGCCTGTAAGGGTTGAGTTTTCCAGATAGAGAGTCTGGGTAGAGTGTTGTGAAGCTCTTGTTGTGCACAGACAGTTGGAACTGGACACAGAATAAAGCAGACGTCAGGCAAGCGCTGTAAGCACTGAGTGAGTAATTACCGATCACCACACTGGGAGGTCTACCCAAGCCAGACTCTTCAAGGAGTAGGGATCAGATGAAAAGCAGTTCACTGACCCTTGAGATTGGGCAATAGACCAGCAACCAATCATCATAAAAATGCTGTTATAGAAAAACAACAGGGTAGTCATTCTAGCAAACAGCATGGGTGGACTTGTGACTCAGTTTCTCCACTCAACACTCCCTTTTGAGTTCAGATGGCTTTGGATGAGGCCTTTGGTATCAGATTAAGTGGCCAAAACTTCAAAAGAGCTCAGCATACATCACACAGTAAATCTGAGCCATAAGTATCATGATGGGAACTGCTGGTTGTTGTACAATTTTGAAAAATTCACCCTTATTTAGGTGTCTAAATGGGAGCTGAGGTGCCTTGAAAAACTGGTTGAGTGCTGAGCATTTGAAAAATGGCCTTCAATAACTTGCTTGAGATCACGTCCTAAGCATGTAACACAGCCCACTTTGGCAGATCCATATTTGTGAGTTTCAACCACATGTCTCTTCTTTCCTTTCTTCTTATGCAGGAGAAAGAGGTGTGGTCAGTTGATTTAAGCATGGGACTGAGAATCAGGAACATTGGAGTTAAAATTTCATCTGTAGCTGGAAGCCCCTGTGGGGCATTAGTAAAATCACTCAAACTCCCTGCACCGGTTTCCTCATTTTTGACAGGTGATAGATAACAATGCTTCCCTACCTCACAGGACTGTTATGAGGGCTAATTAATTTTTTGTAAAGTTCTTTGAACATGAAAAGTGCTATGTGAGTGCAAGATATTATGTTAGAGTTTTTTTCATGGAGTAAATTATGTCATAAATTATCAAAACTCACGCATAAATCCTCACAACAGAAAATAATCTTTGTTTAAGGAATTCAGCACGTTTCTCAGAAGACTGATTGTGGTGGAGACATGAATGTTTGACTGATGGGCACTCTGCTCACTTCATCTGTGATACAATAATGCCATAAATTTCCACTTCTTAGACAGATCTAAACTGGTGACTGCCTCATGCTAAATCTAGGCTGATGTTATTTTTAGTTTGCTTTATGTTAGTGAGCCATAGCACTTTACATGGTCTTTGAAGGGCATTTCCAGTTGTCAGTGTGAGGGTGTAGATGGGCTGGTGATTGATGAGATGACTGAAGAAAAAAGGATAAGCAGTAGTAGGAGATAAAGTCAGACATGTAAGACAAATCTACTGGTAGATGAATATAGCTGGAGTAGGGCTGGATGACTATGTCTGTACTTGGTTGCCAATTCTTTCTTTCCTTCAATATTAATTTAGGTGTAATGGCACCTAAATAAATGGCTTAAATTGCTAAGTATCTAGCAGCTCCCACTAACTTCAGTGGGCATTGCCAAATACTGAGCACTTTTGAAAATCGGACCATTTACTTAGGTATTTTAAATAGGGATTTATGAGATTAACTTCAGTCTCCTACTTTTGAAAATCTTGGCCTAAGTTTAAGTTTCTTGATCATCATCATCATGTTCCTGTTACGCCTCTGGCGTTTAGGGCAGTGACAAAGCTCTGTTTCTGACAATAGGTTTCTTGAGGTAGACTTCAATTTTTTTCTGTCATAATAGCTGACATACCAGTTACCCAAAGCTGCTCTGGTACCTAGACAACATTAGCTTTTAGTGTATATCTGAAATGACAAGCAGGCTGTGAGCAGCCTGGCAACTGCCAATATATGGTCATTGTATGTGGCGGATCAAAAAGATCAATGTGCTGTTGAGGGCTTGTGCACATGCCAAATGCAGTTGTCTCATGTTGGGTAACACCCACTAGACAAGATGCTTTCAGACTAAATTGCTGGCTGGGAAGGGCCTATTCATGGTAATGTGTCATTAAGAAAAACAATAGGCCTTAGGAGAATCTTATCTCCCACCTGGTGAGCCTTCCTGGGAACACTCCAGACAACCCGTAAGTAATGGCTGCTATGACTCTACAAGGCCACACGACTCTGGACTCCATATTGGGATGACAGTATTTTTCCATAAACTGGTCTGGGAACCAGTTTGGAAACAAAGTGTTCCTGCCTTATGCTAAAGCTATATAAGGCATGGAGTGAGATCATCTGTGGTTCTTCACTCCCCACACAAGGAGATCCTGGAAATACCATAGGAACAAAGACTGAACTGGGGGAACTGCTGGACCCAGGCTAAAGGGATTTCTTGTCTCTATGTGAAAGACCTGGTGATTCCAAGCTGCAAAGCAAGTGCAGCTTGTCCCATAAGAATCTGCAGCCAACTTGTGTCATCAGCCAGGGTAAGAATTTGCTAGTTCTTAACCTATATTGCTAGTATCTTAAAATTAGTTTGTGTTTTGTTTATTTACTAGTGAATCGTCTTTGATCTGTTGGCTATGACTTATAATCACTTAAAATATATCTTTTATAAATAATAAACTTATTTTATGTTTTAGTCTAAACCAGTGAGCTTTGATTGGAATGTTTTGGAAAAATCTCTGCTTGGTTACCACAAATGTGCATTTTTCTGTTCATATTCAGGGAGAGGTGGACCGGCATTTGACCCATATTCTGGCCAGATTTGACCAGGGGAGGATGGTACCACTCTGTGGCCCTAGGATGGGAACCTGGTGGTTAGAGAGCCTGCATGTAACTGCAGCTGGGTGCATCCATTCCTCTGTAATTGCTGGTGAAAGTGCAGACTGGAGGGCTTGTCACAGGGCTCAGTGGTACCCCAGTTCCATCACAAGGGGGTTTATAGATTTGAGGTGGGGGAGCATTAAATTGGTGGCATAGGACCTCAAATGGAAAAGTTTAATTTTCTCTTTTGGCATTCAACTAGCTTGAAAAGTCCTAAAAGTTTCAGATAATCTGTTCAAAACTCTGCGAGGGTGGGATGTTTGAGCAATAGAAAGCCAATCTCATATGAAAATGACTTTAATTCATTTCAATCCATCTGATCAGATGAAAGCTAGAATTTATTCTGGGAGTAAACTCACCAGGAAAGTTTAAAGTTACAGATAGAATTCCTGAGCATCCAAGGAAGAGAAAAATTACCAAGAAAATGCAAATGAGGACAGGGGAAATCAACTACCCAAATTCAGCAAAGTAATTTTATAAGTAGAGTTACTTTGGACTCATTCATTTTATAATGTCCAGATTTGAGTAGAGGCTACAAAATTATTCATAATCTTGAAAATCTCAAATTTTGAAAATCTCATATAAAAAATGCCAGTTCAAGAAGTGCTTCAGGAGTGTGCTTCATATTTCAGCCACGATTGAATCATAGAATCCTAGGACTGGAAGGGACCTTGGGAGATCTAGTCCAGTCCCCTGAACTCATGGCAGAACTAAATATTATCTAGACCAGTGGTCCCCAACCTTTTCATCGCCGCGGACCGGTCAACGCGGGCGAGTGAATGCTTGCGGCCCGGGGGGTAATTTAATTTTTCATTCTGTGCGGCGTACCGTGGTATGTCCGCCGAAAACCCGCAGAATTCATTTGATCTGCTTCAATACTTTAATTCGCCGCGGCGGACTCTTGTATGTCCGCCGAAAAGCCGCCGGAAGCCGGACCGGAAGGGAACCGGATGCAAAGGCGGCCAGGGGGGGAACGTGGCCGCGGCACGGAGGGGAACGCGGCCGCGGCCCGGTACCAAATGCCCCACGGACCGGTACCGGTCCGCGGACCGGGGGTTGGGGACCACTGATCTAGACCATCCCTGACAAGTGTTTGTCCAATCTGCTCTTAAAAATCTCCAATGATGGAGATTCCACAACTTCCCTGCCTATTTATTCCAGTGCTTAGCCACCCTGACAGTTAGGAAGTTTTTCCTATTGTCTAACCTAAACCTGATGATTGAGTAATCATCTGTCATGAGCCAACAGACAGTTTACAGAAACATTGTTGAAGTCATTTAAAAATGTCTCAGTTTTGCTCAGGCAAATCGAATGCCAGCTTATTCTCCAAAGTGGTGAAGATGAAAAAAATGATTTTGGTGGAACAGGCAACCAATGCTGTGAGTGTAGTTTAAGTACTTTAAATTGTATAAAATATGGCTTTAATCCACAATGGAACAATCATAGCTCACCTGGTATATAGCTTTACATGTGAACCATGACCAAACAGATAACTTGCAGCTAACAGATGTTTCAGAGAATTTCATTTCAAGCAACCAAGGGTGAAGATCACTGTTTGGAACTTTTCCAAATTTGAAAGTCAGTCTTTTTACTCATATTTTATAAGCAATGTTTTAATGAGTAGTTTTGTACCATTACTAAATGTGTCCACTCTAAATAAAGCAAGCTAGATGAGCTTCTGTTCCAAACTCTGTGTTTTATTTATTAATTCAATTCCTATTTTGGGGGGAAAGCTAAAGCCGCCCAAATTCCCAGATGTCTATAGCTGTGAAAACTCAACATTAATGGTCAAGAGAACTTTTTGGCTACATCTCTGAAAAATCCTGGATGCAAGTTATTTGGACCTGCTGCTTTTAAAAATGTTTAACTTAAATAGAGTGGTTTAACATCCTCCTTTATTACTGTTGGAAAGGAAAGTGTTTCATTAGCCAGAATGAATTCATCATCTGCCTTTTTTCCCCAAATACAGTACAGATACATTTATTGTGCCAGTCTGCTTTTTCCACATTGACAGTTCTACTGTTTCCAACTGGTAATGGACTGTGACGAACTTATAAATTGTGGTTGATATAGTGATTTGTTATGAAATCTTACTATGAAAAACTGTTGTGCCATGAATGCCTCTCTGTATGTGGATCCATCATTGCTGATAGAACAAGCGCCAGCTATACTCCAGGGTGAGGACAAAGGAAGGTAGCTAAGGTTAATGACACTGCTTTGTTTGATATAACACAAATGTTATGCTGAAAAATAGCTGTATCCTCTGAAGGGAAAGGGTAAGGGGAGAGCAATGGGAAAATGACCCAAAAGACAGAACAAAAGCATCCAGGTGGCCAGTAGGGATTTAAATAACAGTGTAGACAAGAAGAGAAAATTTTGGGCAGGAGAGAGAGGTCACAGAAGCAGGGGGAGGAGCCTCTGAGGAGAGAAGCAACCGAGCATGTAGCATTTGAGCAAGAGGCCCCTCCAGCTTTCCTGATCCCGGATAGGTCCAAGGACTCCAGTCCAGATGTTCATCACTCGTGGTCTGCAGACCATCAGTGATCTGCGAGCTCCTTTTAGATGTGCTCCATGGATAGTTCCCACTAAGGTGCATGCCTGGGAAGTCGCACATGAGAGAATGAAGGACCACCCAGCTAATTAGTGGAGTCGTGCAGGCACAGCTCCACTAATTTAAGTGCCTGAACACTAAAGAAGACACACATGTAAGGTAAGATGGTGGCCTTGGAGGGAATATGGGATAGGTGGGAGGGGGAAGTGGGGCGAGAAGAAGGGGTGGAGGGAATTTGGGATGTGCAGACTTTGAGCCCTCCTCATCATGCCCCACTGAAGCTCACACTCTACTGACATTCTGCCTTACTAGGACCTGGCATAATTCACTTAAACAACGGGAGTGTTAAGCTGTCTGGAGACTCATTGCACATGTTGAAGAGAACTAAATGTCTACAAGGAAGGGATTGATGAACAGTTCTCTGCAAGTGGCATCTCTAGCTATTTTTCTGTTCCCTATGTGTCTGGCATGGGGGGGGGGAAGTATCCTCAGTGCATGCCAAGTCAACACAGCATTCCCTCCCATTCTCCCCCAATACCATGTGCAGACCACAGAGCAGAATGTATCATAGCATGGGTGTTTGTGTCCCGTAGGTCAGTTTGACGTGCCTGGAAAAAGCAGAAGTTACTCTGTGAGCTGGACCAGTTCCTGACCAGAAAATTGCCAGGATTTAAGATTCTGGCCCACAGAATTAAACTAATAGAATGCTTGAACCTATAAAATATGTCCAACATGTATGGAGAAATGCATTCTATATTCTGGGACTTCCCTTGTTCAGTAGTAATATTCTGTGATGATTAACTCAGTCTGTAACCATTCTGGACCCTTTTATTTATATGTTTATGTTGGGATGTGAAGTGTTAAGATCTCCCTATTTATTACCAGCACCCAGAGTAGGTTCTACAAAATGAGTTCTGAACTATTTCCTTCTCATGAGTATTGAGCTCTACATGACTAAAGTCATGGAAACTGCACAAGGCTCTCATACTAAACTGTAGAAATCAAATTTCAGTCTGAAGAGAGCTGTCTTTAATTTGCCAACCCTTGTGAAAGCTGTGCAAATCTGGTTAGTGTAACATAAATGCTTCAGCTTAAATTCTCAATGGAAGGGAGAATTTGGCCTTTCCCATTCTACTTGTGCTGCCCCTACCCTCAGTATCTGAAAACTGAGTGATGAAAATGATTTGCTTTGCAGCTGTATTTGTTTTGGTTTTTCCACACTTTTTTTTTTTTACTGGGCTTTACTCCCTTATCTGCTGAAGATTTAGAGAAGCAAAGCATCATTGCAAGATCTTTTGCTACCACACCATCACAGGTAAGGCCCAACTTTCTCTTCAACTCACTGAATTCACAAATAAAAGACAACAATGTAGGCTTCAGTCCTATAATGAGTCCCCATGTGTGTGGACCGTATGAAGGCAATGAGCTCTCTGTGTGGACTAGCTTGTGAGCAAAATCCATATAAAACCTAACACTACACTGTGCAGAAAAAAAAATACATTTGCATTTCTTTAGTTTTTCCACTCAGTCTCCATTGCACTGTTTAAACTGTTTAAACCAACACATTACTTTATTTATAATGTATCACTACAATATTTATTGTGCTAATCAAATCTGCAGCTGGGTTTTCTTAGCTGGGGATTCAGTACTGGCTTCTTCGTAAGCAACACTGAATCTTCTTAAATATAATGTTCAAGACAATATGCTCATCAAAAAAAAAATAGGCCCATTCTGTTTTCATTTTAAGGGATGTGTTTGGTGCATGTTAATGCTGAATTCTGTAATGTTTTCCCTAGGAATGTCATAAAAACTATATTTTGATAGAAAATATGTCATAATGTTTTCTGATATTTTTAGATGAGCTAAGGAGTATATCTGCTCTTAATCTATTCCCTCTGCTGAGGCAATGTACATCCTCAGCAGCATATTTAACCAAATGGATTTTTTCCTAAGCAGATCAAATTGAGTTCTGCTGCAGGCACAGAACTTCCTGTTTAAATGACAAATGGCCCTGCTCACAGATTTGAAAAACTCACTTATTGACTCTTTCATCTCATGTAAACACATAATCAGCCCATCGCCACCCTGGGGAGGGGGGCAGTGGGGAATTGAATTTTTGGGACTGCTGCCAAACTTGCATTATTTGGATTGAAAAACTACGTGTTTGTTGCTAATGTTGCCATTATACACAGATAGTAGACAGCAATGCCAAATAACAACAAAGAAAAACCCACAAAACTGTAAAACCAAATGTTCTTTCTCATTTAAGAAACAAGGTGTCTTTTTTCATCCCCCGGAACAACCAGAGCGAAGTCCTGATTTTTTTTTAGTTTGGTTTAATATGCTTTTACATTCAGGTTTTGAGAGAGATGTTTAAGGGTTTTTCAAGTTGGTCTTTCAAGTCATCAGTGGGTTTAAATATATTCGGACCCTACATAGATGCACTTTGAAGTTTTTTTTTATTTTATTGTCAGCATTATTTCTAAAAAGTATTTACTTCTAGTTCTAATGATCTGTATAAATGTGGTGCATGTGAGACATGCTAGAACAGTGGTTCTCAAACTTTTTGTAGTGGTGACCCCTTTCCCACAACGGGCCTCTAAGCGCGACCCTCCCCCTTGGGGTCAGGCGGGGGGGGGGGCGTGCCTGCAGCCCACTGCGTCAGGGGCTGGGATGGGGGGATTCCAGCAGCCACCTGAGGCCAGTGGGGAGGGGGATTCCAGCACCCCCCGAGGCCAGTGTGTGTGGGGGTTCCAGTAGCCCCACGGAGGTGCCAGAAGCCCACCACAGCAGGGGCTGGGCTCACGGGGGTGCCGGAAGCCCACCTCAGCAGGGGCTGGGGCTGGGTCGGGCACGTAGCAGTGCCGGCAGCCCGCCACAGCAGGAACCAGGGCCCTGACCGGGCTCATGGGGCCGCCAGCAGCTTGCCGCGGCAGGGGCACGGGCTGCCTGCAGCAGCAGGGGCCAGATGCCAGCAGCCCACGGCAGCGGCATTGTTCAGGGCCGGCTGCTGGCAGGAGGGGCTTGCGACCCCCACAGAACTGGCTCACGACCCCCAGAGGGGTCCCGATCCCCACTTTGAGAACCAATATGCTAGAAAGTCTTCCCTCTCACCAGAATAAATTGCTGGAGGGGGGAAAAAAAGAAAAAGTGCTATAAATTGTTTTCTTTTTCAGAAGACATCATTTTTAAAGGCATTGTAATTGGCAAACACAGTAAGCCAATGAAATCAATAGGCTTGCTCACATACTACTCAAGTGAGAGTAAGGGTATTAAATCTGCCTTTGATAAATATGCAAAATAAGCATATACTGGGAATAAGAAACCAATCCTCAGCCAGTGTAAATTTACAGAGCCATTTTAAGTCAACTTGGCTCTCTCCAATGAAGCAAAAATGTGACAGAATTAACTTCAATGGAATTATGCTGATTTACATCAATTGAGGATCAGTATCAATATACTTTTCTTTCCCCCACTAGGCCTCCTTCTTTTCTTCCAATAATTTTTATCATGTACAGTTCATTCCAAAAATTAGGAGAGAGATTTTTGAAAGTAGAGTTACATGCTACATCAGTTCCTTTGTCATCCAGATTCAATGAAATTGCTCTGTTCTAAATTCAGCGATTTCTTCAAGCTCTAATCATTGTTGTTCAGAATGGCAAAGAAGCATACAAATTTGCAGTTATAAGTGAACTTTGCTCCCTTCTCTATATAAACTTTCAGTACCTTTGAAGTAAATCAATTTTTACATTTTCAAACAGTGACCATATTCTTCACAGGTAGGCTGTTCACTCCAAGGGACAAATGTAGGATAACAAAATGGATATTAGCCATAAGAGGAATAAACTCTAGGGAATATAAAAGCAATGCTATGATGTAATTCATTTATGATGCACAGGAAAACAAAACAAGAGAAAGTAAACATTATGTTGTCTGAATTCTATAGTAATGACATGTTTGCAGACTAGAAGCTGGCAATTTGTTAATCCTAGGCAGTGCTGGTCCATCTGTATTTGAAATTAATTTGTCATTTCTGTATGAAAATCATGTAGACTAAGGTACCTCCATATCTGAACACTAGTGAAACCTGCAAACTCATACTTGAAGAAAATAATATTAAACACCTTTCTTTTAAGTCACGCTGCAAGAGCTTCCTCAACAACATGAAAAATGAACATAACTGAATCCATATGGAGAACTGAAATGTGTACACACAAGAAATACAAGTCTGTACCTACTTACTGAGTTAAATTAATGCTGACAGAATGCTCTGTGTTACTCTTTTTGAATATCTTCATTTAAATGTAGATTTTGACTTTGACTTCCGACTAGATAGGAATACTAATTACAGTATGTATTGAAATAATTTTAAACCAAGATTTGCAGAGAAGACATTTTATTTCTGAGTTAAAAAAAGCTTCATTTATTCTTCCTTAATGACTTTGATGTTCATAAAAATATCTTAAATCCCCATCATTCTTTATCTTTTGAATTTTCTTTTTTGTGTCTAATGGTGATTTTGCTACATATTTGCAACTGCATCAGTTAGGAGATTGGGCTGTGAAAATTGACACAAGGACTAATGCAATGGAAATAAAGGTGGAAAATTAATTTTCTGCTTTTGTTAATGGAAAACAAAACACCCTAAATGAAAAGTGGAATACACCTTTGTGCAAAGGTATATTGTGTTATCTGTACTAATTTGTTAGCTGCTTCTATTGAAGTCATTAGGAATTCTGACATTAGATTTAGTGGGATTAGGATCATTCAAAAGGGAAAACAATGTATAATAAACTAAGGTTATATAATAAATATGTAGGCCATATTCTGTTCTTTGCTACACTAGTGTAAATCCAGAATAATTCCACTGACTTCATTGTATATATGCTGAATTATGCTGCTTGAGTTACTGAGAGCAGAGTTTGGCTCATTGGACTTGTTCCATCAGGAAATAATGTAATTAATTTAAATTGAATTATTCGTGATTTATGCCATTGTAAGCGAGGTCAGAATCTGTACCATTATCTTTACTTTTGCTTGTATAATTAACTTTTTTGTTGCTTCCAAGGAGAGACAGGCTGTGTTTTCGTAAATAATCCCCATGTACATAAGAAAGTCTACCAAACCCAACCATCATCACCATACCCTGGGTCTGCTATATTTGTCTAATATTCATTGATTATTAATAAAACTGCTAGCTTCCTTTCTCCTGCTCCATGAACCAAGAAGCTAGCCAACAAAGTATCTCAGCTCTTGTACTGGAGATAAGTGGTAACAAATGGAAAACAAGGTGTAGCCTAGAATGCTTAAGAACACAAGGAGAATAGGTTATCCAAGACAGACAATTCAAAATTGTCCTGATCCTAAGGCTGGCACCCCTCTCTCTCCTGGAACCTAATCAGATAAAATGAGGCTACACAGCCAGGGTCAAATCTTGTTCATTTTACTCACAGGAAGTTGGCTGGACTGCTTACATGAGTAAGGGGGGGGGGAGGATTTGGCCCCAAATGAGCTTCTTGTTTCAAAATTATTGTTCTGTCTGAACTGAAACGTTCCATATTTTTTGGAAAATCAACAAAGTTCATGTCAGGTTGAAAGAAATGTTTTATTTCTCGTTATTTTTAAAGGGTTAGATTCCCTAAACAGTTGGTAGTGCCACTGCTGCTGCCCTCCCACCCCTTATAAGTTTTAGCCCAGTGATTAGGGCATTACCCAAGATGTGGGAGCCCATTGTTCATTTCCCCCTGTGGTGGGGCGGCTGCCCCACCCCTATGAGAGATTGGGCTAGATCAGGCCAGAACGGCTGCGTGGGCTGGCAGCCAATCCCGGGGGTGGGGGTGGGGGTAGGGAGAGGCTGTGAGAGAGCCAGGAATGAGCAACAGGTGGTCAATCAGGGCCAAGCTCAGCCAGATATAAAGGTGGCCCAGCAGAAGAGCAGGGGAGTCTCTCTCAGACCTTCAAGGGAGAAGGTCTGTCTCTTGAGGCAAGGAGACCAGCACCTAGGACAGCGTAGTGCTGGGCAGGCTCAGGGGAGCAGAGGAGAGTTCCAGCCCAATACCTGCCAGGCTGCAGGCCCTGACTGGACGGGCCTAGAGGGTGCAAGGAGCCAGAGGAGAAATGGCCCAAGAAGGACAGATGACAAGGGGAGAGAAGGAAAGCAGGGAGGCTGCCACTAGAGGGTCTCTGGGTCAGGATTCAGAGTAGTGGGCGGGTCTGGGTCCTCCTCTTCCCTCTTGCATCATTCCTGGCTATCGAAGAGCAGCCGTGTCAGACTGCAATGTGCCCCAGATTTGAGAGGCTGGACTTTGGGTTGCGGTTGGCCACTGCAGCAGGAGTGAACAGAATGACTGTCATTAAAAGCCCCCCCCCCCGAAGGGGGTGAGAATAGACTGGGGGCACTGCCAGAGTACCTGAAGCAGACGCCGCCGAGCAGGGAGCAGTGCGGGTTTGGACACCAACGGGGGAGCAGACGGCAGACGGGACACCACCGGCAGGGGGCAATCTACAAAGGATAGAGCTAATTCCCAGATGTGCCAGTGGGAGGCGCCGCAGTGGTAATTCCCAACACCGTCACACACCCCCTTCCCTGCAGTGGAGCAGGGACTTGAATGCAAATCTCTCACCTCCTAAATGAGTGTCCTACCCACCAGCCTGTAGGTTACTCTGAGAGAGGCTCTCTCAAACTCTTCTGTTAAAGCTGTTCCACCTTGTATAAATAATTAAATATTCCTGGGAGGGGGAGGAGAGAGAGAGAGAGAGAATGACTTTATAGCCTAGTGATTAGGGCATTCACCTGAGAGGCCCAAGTTAAAGTTCCTGCTCTATGTCAGGAAGAGGGGGGAACTGAGCCTGTCACCCACATGCTGTGTAGTGCCCTAACCACTGGGCTAAAATTAAAAAGGAGACACCACCAAGTCCTCCTTTGGCCATTTTGTGTCTCTTTGTGAATCTAGCCTGATTTTTTTTTGTTTTGGCCAAAACTGCTTGGTGAATTCCTGTCAAATTTGTGAATAGTTTTGGGTTGGCTGAAACAGCATTTTTGGTCAATAAGCTGTTTGTTCGAAAAATGTACCCAGTTCTAGTGACTATTATCAAAAAGCCTGATTCTTCAAAATTCTAACTCCTGTGTTCACATCTTAATCAAGCAAGGAGTCCAAGTAAACTGAGTGGGATTAAGGGCTGTGAGTAGGCCTATGCCTTCTAGAAACCTCTGGTCAATTTTAATACCAGCATGAATTGTAGATAAACTTCCCTGGATTAGCTGTCCAGTATTAGAATTTGAAGAGTTTTGGCAAGATCCACAGGTGTGGGAACTAGGGCAGCTGGAGGTGCAGTCATACCCCATGGCTTGAAGTGGTTTCATTCATATACAGGGCTTACAGTTTAGTTCAAAGGCTCACAACTTCCCCCACTATACACCCTGCTCCAGCACCACTGGCAAGAGCTTGCTTTTACATAAAGAAAAGAAAATATCCTTCATCATTTCAGATTCTACAGCAGGGGTCTCAAACTCAAATGACCATGAGGGCCGCATGAGGACTAGTGCACTGGCCCAAGGGCCGCACCACTGACACACACACATACCCTCGCTTCCCCGGCTCCGCCCCCACTCCACCCCTTCCAAGAGGTCCCACCCCTGCCCCACCTCCTCCTCTGAGCACGCAGCTCCCCATTCCCTCCTGGAAAGCGCTAGGCACCACCAACAGCTGTTTGGCAAACAAAGCAAGAGCAATAGGAAGTCCAGAGCTAGAAACACGCGCGGCCCAGCCAGGCAGCAGAGAAGCCTCCACTTCTGGCCCCTCCATCCTGCAAACTGCTATGGGGGAACCAAGGGGGAGGGGGGGCGCCAGGAAGCTTGGCGGGCCGCAGGGAAGGGCTTGGCGGGCCGCATGTGGCCCCCGGCCTGCATGTTTGAGACCCCTGTTCTACAGGTTAGACTAGTCAGTCTGTCAATCAATACTTATAATTGGCATATTATGCCTATTCAAATAAGCTATGCATTAACTATGCTTATTTGCCATGGACTCTTTGGTCATTGAAAAGAATGACAAACTGCAGCAAAAAATATATAGAAAAAGACAGCTGAAAATGAAGAGTCTTCCTTAAAGAATATTTCACAGTACAACTGAAAATTTTGTGTAAATTAGAAAAATGATCTATTGCAATTGGAGTTTGAAAGTCTTTGAAACTGGGTGATCTTCCACAAAACATAATATATAAGCCATTTTGTCTGGATTTTTCATGGAACCTAACAAATTCCACAGGAGTAGGGTGCCTAACTCCCTACATGTACTTTGAAAACACCAGCAACGAGTCAACTAGTTATGCTGAAATCATGCTGAAAATAAGTTCAGCAGCATGCTTCAACTATGACACATAGTACCAATTATGACAACATAATCCCAACTATACATACAAAATGATGGGGTCTAAATTAGTTGTTACCACTCAAGAAAGAGATCTTGGCGTCATTGTGGATATTTCTCTGTAAACATCCACTCTGTGTGCAGTGGCAGTCAGAATAGCAAACATCATGTTGGGAATCATTAGGAAAGGGATAGATAATAAGACAGAAAATATCATATTGCTTCTATATAAATCTATGGTATGCCCACATCTTGAATACTGTGTGCAGATGTGGTTGCCCCTTCTCAGAAATATATACTGGAATTAGAAAAGGTCCAGAAAGGGGCAACAAAAGTGATTAGGGGTATGGAACAGCTTCCATATGAGGAGAGAGTAATCAAACTGGGACTTTTCAACTTGGAAAAGATGACTAACACGGGAGATATGGTAGAAATCTATAAAATTGTGACTGATGGGAAAAAAGTAAATGAGGAAGTGTAATTTATTCCTTCTCATAACACAAGAATTAGGGGGTCACCAAGTGAAATTAATAGGCAGAAGGTTTAATACAAACAAAAGGAAGTACTTCTTAACACAATGCACAGTCAACCTGTGGAACTCTTCGCCAGAGGATGTTGTGAAGGCCAAGACTATAATAGGGTTAAAAAAATAACTAGATAAATCCATGGAGGATAGTTCCATCAATAGCTATTAGCCAAGATGAGCATGGATGCAAAACCATGCTCTGAAATGTACCTTGCCTCTGTTTGCAAGATGCTGGAAATAGCGGATAGATCACTTGGGGATTACCAGTTCTGTCCATTCCCTTTGAAGTACCTGGCATTGACCACTGTAAGAAGGTGAGATGCTGGGCTAGATGGGCCATTAGTCTGACCCAGTATGGCCAATCTTATGTTCTTATTAAAAAGTAGTTTCAGATAACACCAAGTCTCTTGGTCAGAATTTTATTCCTAACATTTTCTATTTCCAGTGTGAGTTTAAAATAGTCCTTTCATGCTATTTGCAGCCACCATAAGTGTATTTCATGAATTCCCCATTGCACAGAGGTGGCTTAAAGCAGAATTTAATCAAATGCAAAAGGAAGTCTTCAAGCACCTATTAGTGCCAAAGTATTTAGGTACCCACTATGTGCATTTGGGCATTTATTCTATTAACATGGAGGTAACTACTATTTTGTTATCTATGTAATTTTTCTTTAGTGGTGGTATCTACCATTTCTTGGCCAGTTTGTATATACATTTTTGTATTGGCAGCAACTGAGAGGGATAACTGCCAGTTACAAAATTGTTGCTAGATGACTGATGACGTTGTGCAACCTGTTTATGTACACCTTTCAGTGGGATTTGTGTTTTTCAATGTCTCCCCCTCCTTCCTCCACAGCCTCTCTGCTCTTACTTGTATATTGATAGGTGTTTCTATGGCATTCATTGCCATGGTATCCAAGTGACTCACATACATTAATGAATTTAGTTTAGCGCAGTGGTTCTCAAACTTTTGCTATTGGTGACCCCTTTCAGACACCAGGCCTCTAAGTGCGCCCCCCCTTAGGGGTCGGGGTCAGGGCTGGGGCTGAGTTGGGGGTGTGTGGGTGTAGGGGTGCCAGCCCCCCCAGGGCAGGGGCCGGGCTCAGGGGAGGGTGCCAACAACCCCCTGGGACAGGGGACAGGGCCCGGGGTGCCACCGGCAGCCCGCCGTGGCAGGGCCTGGGGCTTGGGTTGCTGCCGGCAGCCCGCTGCGGCAGGGGCCGGGGCTTAGGGCGCTGCCAGCAGCTCGCTGCAGCAGGGGCCGGGGTTTGGGTAGGGTGACCAGATCGCAAGAGCAAAATATCAGGACACATTGGGTGAGTGTGTGTGTGTGGGGGGGGAATAGGAGAGGAGCAATGCGGGGGGGGGGGGGTGTGTGCAAGGATATTTTGGCACCCTAGGCAAAACTTTTACCTTGCACACCCCCCCCCTTTTCCCAGAGCATTGCTTATTATATTTTTTAAAAATGAATATTGGATAATGTAATGTAGCATGGGGCAGAGGGTTGGAGTATGGAGGGGTCTCTCGTTGGGACTGTGGATAAGGTGTTTGGGGTGTTGGAGGGGCTCAGGGCTAGGGCAGAGGGTTGGGATGTGGGGGGAGGGCTCTGACTGGGGCTGGAGATGAGGGGTTTGGGGTGCTAGAGTGGCTCAGGGCCTGAGTAGAGGGTTGGGGTGTGGTGGTGGGGGGGTAAAGCTCTTGCTGGGGTGTGGGCTCTGGGGTGGGGCACGGCTAGGGATGAGTTTGGGATGGGTGCAGGCAGGCTGCTCTGGGACTGGGGCCAGAGAGAGGACTCCCCCCATCCCTTTCCCTGCCAGAAGCAGCAAGCTCTGGGGCAGGGCCCCCCCTTTCCTGCTCCCCCAGCAGCAAACTCACTCACCCCTGTCACTGACAGTGGAAGCTGGCAGGCACTAGGATCCTGTGGCCGCAGTTGCTGCAGGGAGGCAACATGTTGCTGCAGGGAAGAGAAGGGAGGCTTCTGACTTGCCCCTGTCCATGGAAGGTCTAAGAGGGCAGCTAGGGGAGGCCGGGGGACCCATGGGGGAGGCGCGGGGAGAGGGGGCAGCTGGAGCCAGGTTGCGAGTGGGGGCTCTCTGCCCTGGCGCTGGCTGCATGGTGGGCCCCCGCCCCTGCAGCATGCCCCGGGCGGCAGAGAGCTCTCCGGTGCTATGTATTATCGTGCTCCTTGTAAGACTGTGCTACTTAGGGTGTTTGCTACATTTGGTAGCAGTTTTCTACGGTAGCTTTATATGGTAGCACTTTCTTACGCCCTAACTATGAGGAACTGCTACGGTAGCACATTCGTACAAGGAGCAGTATAAGACACTGCACCAGCAGCCGGCCCCAACCCTAACCCCTGCCCGCAGAGCCCCAAGCCCCGGCCACAACGGCAGAGGAAGGCGTGGCGGCAGAGAGCCCTCTCCCTTCCCTCCCCTCTGGCAGAGTCAGAGTCAGGGGAAGGTGGACTGCGTCCCCTGGCCGGTGCAGTGTCTTATACTCCTCCTTGTACGAATGTGCTACCATGGCAGTTCCTCATAGTTAGCGTGTAAGAAAGTGCTACCATATAAAGCTACCGTAGAAAACTGCTACCAAATGTAGCAAATGTCTACAGGTAGCATTTTCTTGCATTCTGTAGTGTATTTTACTGCACCCTGTAGGAATGTGCTACTGTAGCAGTTCCTCATAGGTATGTGTACGCATATAAAAAACCCACTTTGATCACACAAAAAAAGTCTCTCACCCCCTACTACAAACTATTTCTGCAAATACTGGTGTCTCAGTTCCACTGGGGCAACTGCAACCCCCCGTTGCCCCTGCCTGTGCTGGATTTTGCCCTCTGTCACCCTCTGCCAGCACCTCACTCCGGGGCTTAACTCCTCCCTCTCCCCCCGGACCCGTGATTTTGCCCGTTCGCCCCTTTGTTAATCCTATCTCCAGCTGCTTGACCCACCTTGACCAGTCCATTTCTGCTCAGACCCCGGCCACCCATTTCCTCCGTTTTTCCCCCTTTGCCACCTTTTAAGCCCTGTAAACAGCAGTCAGCAGAATCTTATGGCTAATCAAGGCAGGGAGATGGGCGGTGGCTACAGCCAATGTTACTGAGCATGCTCACATGCTCAGTACACTGTAAGTAGCACAGTCTTACAAGGAGCATGATAATATATTGCACCGGCAGCAGGGACTCGCGACCCCCAGTTTGAGAATCAATGGTCTAGCGACTCTTTTGTACAGAGTCTATGCAGAGTTGCCAAACCTGGAGTCTCCTCAGATGAACTACACAAGACCTACCGGGTCCCACACAATCACTGACAAACTGAAATTTAAGTGTGGTGAGTACTGCTGTGGGTATAATTTTTTGAGCAGAAGTGAGGTTGTACTGACAGAGACAAGTAGTGATAAATTTTACCACCAAAGGAATCGGGATGTTTCAACTGACTTTTTGGCTCTTTGAGGAACATATAAGAAATTTGTCCCCTCCTCACATTTATCATGTAACTTTCATCCACTGTTCTAGTTCTTTACAGAAATGCACCATTTCTGGGGATATATATCCTATTGTGTCCCCCTCCAACATCCAGCAAAGAATAGAGCTAGGTGAAATTTATCACCTGAATAGTTTATTTGCTGAAAAACGCAGCTTTTATTGATTTTAAACTAATTTAACCCACTTTTTGGCTGGGGAAAAACTTTTTAGGGTCAGCTTCAGGAAACTGTGTGTCCATTAATCCCTTAATAAACTTTAAGTGCTTATACAAAGTGTAAATCTTCAATAGGAGAGACTGAGAGCATCCCATCCCCAGAATAGTCTTTACCCTGGTGGTTAAAATGCTTACCTAGAAGGGAGAGACCTTAATTCAAGTCCCTACACCAGTGCAGAGTTTGAAACCTGGACTTGTGTATTTTGGGAAAGTTCCCTAACCAATGGGCTAAAGGGTCACACTCTCTCACGTTGCTGGCCCGATTTGGACTCTTCCAATTTGCTGATAAATTTCAGACATTTTGGGAACTGAAGAATCAATTATTTGCCCAAGTCTAATAGTGAAAGCCAACATTCCCAAACTTGGGTGCATCCAGCTCCATTCTTTAGGCACTTGTATAAAAATGGTCTGATTATTTTTTCAATGGTGCTTTGTATCTTCAACTACCATTGAAGTCAATAGCAGCTGTGGGTACTTCGCATCTCTGAAAATCAGGCCCCATTTCGAGACCTAAATAAGTAAGTGCTCAGTTTTTTACAACCAAGTTTGAAAATGTCAGCCTATCACAAATGATTTCCCTAAGGAAGTGACTTCTCTTGGAATGCTGGTGAAGTTCCAGAGGCTGGAAGAAAGCTAATGTGCTAACATTACAGTCCCAGGTAAATGGGGTGACCTCCTTAATTATAGGCCTGTCAGTCTGACATAAATCCTGGACATGATAATGGAGTGGCTGATATGGGACTTATTTAATAAAGATTTAAAGGAGGGTAATATAATTAATGCCAATCAAATGGGTTTATTGAAAATAAATCCCGTCACTAACTTGATCCTATTTTTATGATATTACAAGTTAGGTTGATAAAGGTAATAGTATTGTTGTAATACACTTAGATTTCTGTAAGGCATTTGACTTGGCACTGCATGACATTTTGATTAAAAAAACTAGAATGATGTAAAATTTACATGCCACACATTAAAAGGATTCAAAACCAGCTAAATGACAGATTTAAAAATGTAATTGCAACCTGGGAAATATCATTGAACAGATGTGTTTCAAAATGAGTCCTGCAGGGATTGGTTCTTGGTTTTATGCTATTTAACATCTTTTATCTATGGTTTGGAAGAAAACATTAAAATAATCACTGATAAAGTTAGCAGATGATATAAAAATTGGAGTACAGGTAAATAATGAAGAGGACAAGTCACTGATACAGAGCAATCTGGATTGAGTGGTAAACTAGGCACAAACAAACAATATGTGTTTTAACATATTGGATATGGATAAATGTAAATATATTCATTTAGGAACAATGAACATAGGCCATATATACAGGATGGGGGACTCTGTTCTGGGAAGCAGCAATTCTGAAAAAGATTTGGGGATCATGGTGAATAATCAGCTGAACATGACCTTGGAGTGCAGGACAAAAGGGCTAATGCAAATCCTTGGATGTAAAAACAAGAGAATATTGAGTAGGAGTAGATACGTTATTAGGCACTGACATTTGGCAATCTCTGCATTTGCCCCTGGTGCAACCACTGTTGGAAAACTGTTCCCAACTCTGGGGACAACAATTCAGAGAGGTTACTGATAAATTGGGTAGAGTTCAGAAAAGAGCAATGAGAATGACTAAAGAATTAGAAAACATTCCTTATAGTGATAGGCTCAAGGAGCTCAGTCTTTTCAGCTTAGCAAAGAGAAGATTAAAGGTTGACTTTATTACAGTCTATAAATACCTGAGTGGGGAGCAAATATTTAATAATGGCCTCTTCAGTCTAAGAGAGATCCACCTTTTAGAAGTTGATGCTAGATAAACTGAAACTGGAAATAAGATTTTTTTTACCAGTGAGAATTAGTAACCATTGGAACAGTTTACCAAAGATTGTGGTGGATTCTTCATCACTGACAATTTTAAAATCGAGATTGGATGTTTTTTCTTAAAGACATACTCTAATATGGGTATGGAAATAGAGGAGGTCTCAGCACTGGATCAGGCCTGCAGGGAGCTGAAGGCAGGATCCAGGCATAAGAGCCAACCCTCATAATTCTTTGCAGCAGCCCCCTGTGTAACAGGAAAGAGGGCAATGCAGAAATTGTCTCACAGTTTCTGTATTGCCCTCTTTCCTGTTACACAAAGTTTCTCCAAGCCACAAAGTTCCCCATCTTGGGGCCTTACCATAAGGTAGCTATTTAGTTTCCCAATCTACTGCCAGTAAAATAAGGCTTCAACTTATCAACATATAGGGAGGCAAACTGGTTGGGTCTTGAAAGGGGGCACTTAGCACCATATTAGGAAGCAAAAGGATGATTCAGAGGATATGAGAGAGGGTGGGTACCAGGAAGAGGGTTGGGAATAAAAAATGCTGTAATCATAACTCAGGGCTCACTCTGTTGGTCACGAGATGGAGGCGGGCAAGCGATCTGGATGCTGTAACCGAATAACTCACCTCTTACAACTCCACCCAGACTTATCCCTCATTCAACCGTGCAACATCTAGGAGTCATTTGGGGGAAGTTCTATGAACTCTTTTATACAAGAGGTCAAACTTAATGATCACAATGATCCCTCTGGCTTTGGAATATATGAATGTCACATAGGAAGTTTGGGGCAGAATCACGAATAAAATCTAGAACTCCTGTTGGTTAATGTCTTACCGTAAAATCATTCTTCCTAGCCCTTTTGATATATTAGTATGCTAGTAGCTGATATTAGTAGTGTTTTTACCTGGTTATTTGTCATATGAGGTGTGATAATAGTTGTTGTTCTTTGTATACTTTGCTTTATTCGACTGAAATTCTTTCTAACATGGAATACAAATTGCTCCCAAAATGTTTTATTTTATTTTCTGTTGACTAGGGAATATTTCAAATGCATGTCTTACAACTGGACATCATAGCTGCAGTTGTTTGAAGCTTCTGACTTACACTTTGTGTGTGTGTAAGTTTAAAAAGAAAGAGGCAAATCTCTGAAGAGAGTTAAATGGTCCAAATCTCTTGGAGGAGAATCAGAGGCAGCACATAGAGAAGAAAAGGGGAATCAGAGTATGTGAGCTAGAAGAAGTAAACTCTAACTTCCTAAGTAAGTCTCTTAACAGAACTTTCAGTGCAATCTTAAACTCTGAAGTCAGTACTATGCCTGCATAATTAATTTAACACAGGAAGGGATACTGGTCCAAACAGGTTGGGTGTAGGGGCTAAGGAGAATGTGAGGTACAACAGTGTGAGTTAATGGGATATGATTCTTATGATTCCTATTTAGATTTAATTTTAAAATTTGATAAAATTTGAAGACATGACATGTGTGAGGGCTGGAATGGAGGACGGCAATAGAAGACTGACTCAAATAAATGCTGTTTGAGAACGGGAGCTTGTGTGATGTTGAATCCTTTCCCTTGATGTTGTGTGATGTTTTTAGAGGGTGACACGAGAAAGGGAACAGCAATACTTTTGGGAGGGAGAAAAGGAATCCGAATTGCTAGAGCTTAAATTTCATGCAGCAAAGGACAGCTAGAGATGTTGCTACGGCTGGATCTTTGCAATGCCTTGGAAGTGATACAGAAGATGAGACACCAATGCTGGGACACAATGGGGACGTCATTTTTAGCAGCACTGTGTTGAATGACTTGAGAGGCACAATATGAGGGGTACCCGGCCTGAAAAGAGGAGGTCGTAATATCAAAAGTGAAGGCATGACAATGGCCAACCTTTTGGAAGTAGGATCTTTCGAGTAGAGAGAGAACCAAAGCTTTTAACAATAGAGTTGATGTGGGGGGAAAGGAGAGAGAGGAGATGACGACACCAAGTCAGGGTGTCTGGAAGAAAGGTGAAGTTGTTGATTGTGATTGCAACTGAAATAATTAAAAAGGAAGATCTGTAACTAGTCATGTCAATTATTAGAATATTGGCACATTGGCATATAGGAAAGAAATTCCAATCAGCAGATTTACTGTATTATGATATTTGAGAGCATCAAATTCTTTTTGGAACTTTAAACTATGCTATATGAAATAATTTTTACACCATTTGTTTATGAATGGCAACATCTGTTCTTTCAAATTCATTTGTCATCAGGAAATTAAAATAGTACAAAACATATAACGGTAATATTTTAACATGAAACAAGCTCCTGGATACTTTTTGGAAACAATTCTGAGTCTTGATTGTAGGCTTGTATTGAACATAAGGGCCTTAATATCATTTTAGCTTTATTTCATGTTAGTCTATTTTCTAAAACACCCAGCATGCAGAAACTTCTTTATGAAACAAAACACATAGACTGGAAAAACAAAATTGACAGATGCCACAATGAGTCCATTATCAAATTTTAAATCAGTATTACCAAGTGATGTATGGAGTGCTTTTACAAATCTGAAAAATTCTTTATGAATCTGCTGGAAATTAAATAAAAAATATTAAGATTTCCAGTAATTCAGTCTATTGTACGTCACTGCCTCTGGCATGAACAGCAGTTGGATTCAATGGACATATTCTGTACTGTTCATCAGATATCCCAGTTAGCCAGGCTTATGTTGGATAGGGAAAAGGGAGACAGGAGACAGCTATGGCCAATGAGAAGTGGCAAATGGCAGTTCTTTCTTCACTGTGTACATCAGTGGTCTTCATGTTATGTTACCAGCGATGGTTCAGCAATCTCTCCAATTACTCTGTATGTGGCTTTTGGTGAGAACCCTTTCTTCCCCCTCTAATTGCTCAAGAAAATGTGATCTCCTTCACTTAGTTGAGGATCTGGACACTGAGTCATCTGTTTTTATCCTTTCTGTGTTTTTAACTTTAATGTATTGAAATTTTGAGGCAGTATCAATCATGGGTGCTGGGACAGAGGTCAGTGTTAGAAGGTTAATAATGTTGTATTGTTTGACTTTCCAGTGCCCTAAAATGTTTTGGGTGTTTCTCAAATTCAAGTACAGAAATAGTCACTGCCTAGAGTACAGTCCAAATTCAAAGTGAGAATAAGTGAGGGTCATAGAGAGATGAGAAAGGAGAAAGGGAGGTGAATAGAGGAGGTTGGCAATAGTAAGAATCTCTGATTATCCACCTCAGGGAATGATACAAACCATAGAATAGCCGCATAACTTTTTATTTCTTTTTCCGTTTCTTCCCACCTCACTCTTAAGTAAGAGAGCTGAAATGAGTTTTTAGGAGGGATTTGAATGAGACAATGGGAGGTAGTTGGGTGTACAGATTTGAAAGGCAATTTTAAGTATAATGAGAGCATGGAAGAAGCTTTGGAGACGAGTGTCAGAGAAGAAGATGAAGGGGATGTCAAGGCTGGTGTCACTAGCAGAGCGGACAGGGCAGGTAAAATGTGAGAGGAAATCAGGTCAAAGACTCAGACAAGGGCTGCTTTAATGCAGGGAGACAAAGTTTAAATCTTTACATTTTAATTTAAAGTTTAAAAATTGTAACCCTCCTTCAAGGTAGAGGCGGCAGCAACTAGGGATTGGTTCAATACCTAGGGGTTCCTTTTCAAGTATACAATACAGAACTGGCTCAAGCCCCCATCCCGGAACCTGGGAAAATCACACAACACCCTTGGATGCCTCTAAGGCAGGGGTCTCAAACTCAAATGACCATGAGGGCCGCATGAGGACTAGTGCACTGGCCCGAGGGCCGCACCACTGACACACACCCTGCCCTCGCTGCCCCGGCTCTGCCCCCACTCCACCCCTTCCAAGAGGTCCCACCCCTGCCCCACCTCCTCCTCTGAGCACGCAGCTCCCCATTCCCTCCTGGAAAGCGCTAGGCACCACCAACAGCTGTTTGGCAAACAAAGCAAGAGCAATATAGGAAGTCCAGAGCTAGAAACACGCGCGGCCCAGCCAGGCATCAGAGAAGCCTCCACTTCTGGCCCCTCCGTCCTGCAAACTGCTATGGGGGGACCGGGGGGGAGGGGGGGCGCCAGGAAGCTTGGCGGGCCGCAGGGAAGGGCTTTGCGGGCCGCATGTGGCCCCCGGGCCGCATGTTTGAGACCCCTGCTCTAAGGCCTGGGCTAAACTGAGGGGGAGGGGAATGGTGGGGTTTGAACTAAGATACGCAACTTCAGCTACACTATTTGTGTACCTGAAGTCGAAGTATCTTAGTTCAACTTACCTGGCTGTCATGGTGCTGCGTCCACCACAGTGGCTCTCCCGTCGACTCCGCTTACTCCTCTTGCAGAGCTGGAGTTCTGGAGTCGATGGGGAGCGTGTTAGGGGATCAATTTATCGCATCTAGATGAGATGCGATAAATCGATCCCTGATACATCGAACACTACCCGCCGATCTGGCAGGTAGTATAGATGTACCCTAAGAGGCAATACTTTGCAAGCACAGAGTCTGAGTGTAGAAAAGAAACTTTTAATGAAAGAATCGAAATCACCTAACAATTAGAAAAAACGCTGCAAGCAGGATTCATATACATAAAACTGCAGGCAAAACACCCACCCCAGTGCCTGGGCAGTGTCTTTTGTCTCAGGTTTTAAAGTGTCTCTTTCTGCTTCCTCACCCATACACAGTGGTTATCCTTGGTCAGTGCCAGAGTTCAGAGGTGCCTATATGTGAGTTTATCTCCTACACTGGCTTTGTGGGGGGAAATAAGGCACCTTACGTGTTCCACCGTCCAAGTGCTAGCTCTGACATTGTCTTGCCAGCCAGCCACTGCTCTGCTCCTCTGGCCATCCTGCCAGATACTCACTGTTTTGCTGGTCGCCCTGCCACTGCTTGCCGTTGCACACCTTCACCTGCCACCTGCTTCTCTACTGTGACCTCTGCTGGTCGGCCTTTTGAGGTTTCATCCAGTTCTTAGTGATTTTCAGCTCTCAGTGATTTTCAGTTCTTATTGGGGGAACTTCATTGCTGAAGTAGGGTGGGCAGAAATGCTGTCCCACAATAAGTGATTTCAGCTCTAGTGATCACTTAAAGCAAAAGACTCCTATTGGAGCCTGTCTTCGAGTCAGCAGGGCCTGGTAAAATATATCCTAGAATACTTAAGGAAATAGTATGAAGAGATCTCTCAGAAATTTCTGATTATCTTTGAGAACTCATGGAGGATGAGGGGGATGGAGGAGCAAATATAGCACTTATCTATAAAAAGGAAAATAAGGAAAACACAGGGAATTATAGACCAGCCAGCATAACTTCAGCACTGGAAAAGCACAAATATTCAAACAATAAATTTGTAAGCACTTAGAAGAAAATAAGGTGATAAATAACAGTCAGCATGAATTTGTCAAGAACAAATCATGTCCAACTAATCTAATATCCTTTTCTGACAGGATAACAAGCCTGGTGGATAAGTGGAAGAAGTAGTTGTGCTATATTTTAGCACCAATAAGTCTTTTGATACGGTCTCACATGACATTTTCATAAACAAATTAGAGAACTATTCCAGCTCTGGTTGGAAAAAATACCCAAAAAGTAGATATCAATAGTTCACCCAAGCTCTATTCCAACCTGACACTGAATGGAATTCGCAGATTGGAGTTAGGTGCCAAGGCTCCCATAGATTGTACGGGGAGAACTAGGAGCCTAAGAAAGAGATTCACAGAAGCCAGCAAGCTGAGGGGGTAGCCTCTTAAACTGGCCAGTAGGAAATGACAAGAAGGGCAGGGCCTAAGTCCTGTCCCTCAAAGATAGTTAGGTATCTAGCTCCGGGCCAGAGGGAAACACTTCTGTTTGCTTGGGATGCTCAGCCAGAAGAAGTTCTGGAGTTAGGCATCTAAGCCAGGTCAGCCACTTCAGTAGCCCATGTTCTAGCAGCCAGAACCCACATAGACACAGAGACTATATTATAGTCAGTAGTTAGGGCATTTACCTGGGATATAGGAGTTCTCTTTTCAAATCCCTGCTCAGCCTTCTTTAGCTGAGGGGTTTGAACCCAGATCTCACACTTGCCATGTGAGTAATGCTCTAAACCGGTGGTGGACAACCTGCAGCCCGGGGGCTGCATGCAGCCCATCAGGGTAATCTGATTGCGGGCCACGAGATATTTTGCTGAGTTTGACAGTACGCAGACACACACAACCCCCTGAAGCTCTCAGTGGCTGTGGTTCACCATTCCCGGCCAATGGGAGGTGTGGGAAGCAGCGGCCAGCATGTCCCTGCAGCCCACCATTTCTCACAGCTTTCATTGGCTGGGAACGGCGAACTGTGGGAACCGTGGGAACTGTGGGAACCGTGGGAACCGTGGGAACTGAGGGAAACCATGTCTACAGATGGTCAACGTCAGCAAAATGTCTCATGGCCTGCAATCAGATTACCCTGATGGGCCACCACTGGTCTAAGCGCTGGACTGGGACACACCAGTCATCCCCACGGTGTCATGACCTGCTCAACCATGGCTGTCTTTTGTGCAGGTTAGGTGTGTGCTGAGCATGCCTATTGGATTGGGCCCCCCAGGAGAGACAGCTAAATTTGTGAATCCAGCTATGGCTTAGGCATGACTGAGGATGCTGAACAGCTCTGACTCAAGCATCTTTGTGCATGTTCTCTGACAGAAACTTAGGTGCCCAGGTAATTTAAATATCTGCAGGGGTAGGCAGAAACTGAGCAGGAGTTTTCTGAATATCAGAGGCACTTAAATATTTGATTTGGGCACCTAAGTAGGCAGTTAAGTACCTAAGTCTCTTTTTGTGAATCTAGTCCTTAAATACCAAATGCTTACAAACATCTAAGATAGATGAGACAAAGATACTATAGCCACCCAAGGATGTATTTTGGGTATAGGACAGAAGACCGGACATGGTCCAAAAGAAGTGGCAATTTGGTCCCAGTGTAAGATTAGGCTCAGTGATTCCTAAAAGTAAGAAAGAATAGAGTATCTTCAATTAGCAAGCAAGGATTCAGGTGAAGCTTTTTAAAGTTCAATGAATAATAAAATTAGCAGCTGTGTGTTCTACGAACTTGATCTTCAAGATGCTGTTTTGATAATTATAGAGATAGGTTTCATTTTCCAAATATTTTTTTTACTTGTCTTCTTTGTTAGGTTGCTAACCCTGGAGCACATTTTCTGTCAATCAAAAGGGTTCATATTGTCAGCATAATAAGAAAAGCTTTGAAGTGATGATTGCACTATGTTCATAGAAATATGCAAAGTCATGAGTTTAGGAATATTCAGATATGAACACGAGAGATTCTTATCTTAATAAACTAAGATGATTGCTAGACTATTGATATGCCTTGCATTTTTAAATTGTGTATGTATGGGGGTCGGGGGTAAGACACACAGACCCAGAGTTTCAGAAATGTATAATAGCCTAAGAGGTGCAAGTGTCATAAAACATTGATTAGAAAAGTTCCTCAGTAATACATAACTTCTTAGTGTTTCAACTAGGGCTGTCAAATTATTAAAAAATTAATCATGATTAATCATGAGATTCAAAAAACAGTCATGATTAATCACCATGTTAATCACAGCATTAAACAATAATAGAATACTATTGCCCTGGCAACCCTGGGCTCCCCATATCTCTATTGCCATTGGCCCCCACGGTCTCCCCTGGGTCAACTAAATCTCCACCATCTCCAGGCCCCGTTGTCTCCCGTCAGTGCTTAATTTGTATTGAAAGAGGTGTCGGGGGTATCTAAGGAGAGCACTCATGGGGAGTGTAGGCAGCACTCACTCCTGAGCCAGCAGCAGCAGCTCACGAGCAGACAGGCTCCCCCTGTTCCCTGACCCCAGCTCCTTGGCGATGGGGTACATGGGCAGACAGGCAGCAAGCTCCTGGTCTGGAGTGCCCTGCCCAAGAGGCACGCAGTGCTGCCTCGCTTCTTCCTCCCTCCAAGCACAGTGCCCTGGGCCTCCCTCACCTACCCTTAAGGCTGGCCCTGTCTCTCCTCATATGGGACCTGTTACAAACACCTAATAATTTTAGTTGTCTTTCTCTGAACCTTTTCTAATGCCACTATATCCTTTTTGACGTGAGAAGGCCACATCTGTACATAGTATTCAAGATGTGGGAGCACCATGGATTTGCATAAGGGCAATAAGATATTCTCCATCTTATTATCTATTCCTTTTTAATGATTCCTAACATCCTGTCTGCTTTTTGACTGCTGCTGCACACTGTGTGGATTCTTCAGAGAACTATCCACAATGACTCTAAGATTTGTTCCTGATTAAACAATACAATATGTTCCCATGGATGGAAAAGTACCTTCAATATACCAGTTGAAAAGAGTTGTAGAACAGGGACTCTGACTTTTTCATAGTGAAGATCCCAACCCAGTAGAGATTGTCTCTCAGAAAATTCCCTTCCCACTCTCAATCACATGAATAGCTTCACTTCAGATTAGTGATCAAATAACATCCCTGTATGACTACAGCAATTGCTTACATAGAAAAGCAACACTGAAGATGTTTTTTTCTATTATTTTTAATGTGATTTAACTCCTGGAAACAAAAGGGAGATCCTGCATCTATGGTTACCTGCAAGTTTTTTGGATTCATGAGCCATATTTTGGGAAACAATGGAATAGAAAAGAATAGCTGCAGGCTTGTCTGTTAGACAATGCTAGTTTACGTTCAACCTAAAAACAAAGAGCATTTATTTTATCAGTATATTTTCCATTCTGAGATGGATAAAAGAATCATACAACTTTAAAGAGTATTAATATGCACTTAAATCTGTACCAGAGCTTCATTTATGTATTTTGCAGTTGCACAGAATTTAACATTTTGTTTTTTGCAGGCATATTATCTACTCAGTTTGAAATAAGTCTTGTATTGCAATTTGTAACCTCTTTCTACTTCTGAAACTGAAAGATGGAATATAGCTCTCATCCAAACCATGTTTTTTTAACGAACTAGTCTTAAAATTAATCTGAAAGGATCACTGATAAGGTTGAAAAGCCTCACAATCGATCCAAATGGGTATAAAGTTACAGGCACACATTTTTTTTTTTGCAAAGTCTATACATTTCCATGCATGTGAGTACATTTAATCAAGACATTTCTATTTTTTCTATAATTAAATGAGTAGCTCCATCTCAGCAAGTGAGCTGTACAAAACCCAGTAGTTTAAGTTCCTAGAGAGTTTTCATGTGAATCTTTTTTTCATTTGCATGGACTCACTCTCTACCACACTCAATTTCACTTTGCATTTGGGGTTTGAGCAAACAAATATCCAACCTTGAAGAGGGTCACAAGTACAGATTCTCCATTTTGCTACTTTGGATTTATGCCAGCATAGTTTTGATGACTTTATTGTGGCAGAGCAGAAAACCAGGCTCACTGAGTTTTGCCTAGTTTCCATTCCATCTTTTCCTGACACTTGGAACCTAGCCCAGGTAAATCCAAACTAAGCCCAGAGTCACCAGAACATTTGCAAACTGTAGGAAAATTGTGGCCAAATATACTATGCATGGATTTGTTTCTGTCAATCATTGGTCTATTGTATTAAAAAATGCAAACTCTGTAGATGGTTGAATAATGTATTTTTAATATTTCCCCCCATAAATTATTGAAGACCTTATTTGCAAAATAGTATGATTATAAATAGAATCTGGACAGTTCTGAGAGTAGCAAACACAAGCCTTTCCTCCGTGACTGCAGAGGGCATTTTGGAAGCAGAACCAGTACAAAGATGGGGAGGGGAAGGCTATAGATGGCTACAGGGAGGATGGAGGGGAGGCATGCAAGCAATGTGATCCCATTGCACAGTATAGACCTCCGTTCTGCATAAGTCGTCTGTGCAACAATGAGTAGGAGGTTCAAAGCTGGAGGTTGCCTGGGGCTAGAAGATCTTCAAATCCTTTCCTGGGCAGATGGAGTAGCCTCTACAGCTTGGCTGAACAACTTCTTCTGACCACAGATTCCTCGCCACTCTGCTGCTGCCCTTTCCACTCAGGCTGGGGTTTGGAGACGGGATTTACCACATTATGCATTTCTTGGTAACTCAGTGGCCCTATATTCCCTTTCTCTATTGTCCTTTTTCTTTCCGCTTCCTTTTCATTTTTGGTTCTTTGTTCACAAATAATACATATCATTTTCTCTGAGCACATTACAGTTCCCTGCTTGCTAGACCCTTTTAAGACTATATTCAGTAGCCAGATGTTTAGTAGCCTTAATGTAAAAACTGAAGAGTATCAAAATTTTGCAATACATTATAACCAGCTTTCCTTTTTTTTTGTCATTCAATCAAATATTCTCTGTATGGCTTTGTTCATACCAGGGTATCACAGGATGATTCACAATGGATTATAGTTTTTAGACTGCATGGATACACCTAGCATTTAAGCCTACACAGTAAAATCGAATATAGCCATGTTAAATTGATCCTTCCACTTTGTCTTCCTCACTACGACGCCATTTAGGTCGACCTAAAAGGGTCTTTAAATTGATTTCCAAACTCCTGCCCGACAAGGGGAGTAGCGCTGAAATTGACGTTTCCAGGTTGAACTAGCATTAGTGAGGACGCAATTCTACATTACCAGCCTCCGGGAGCAATCCCAGAGTGCTCCTGTATGACTGCTTTGGACAGCGCTCTGAATGCGGATGCACTGGGCAGTTACACAGGAAGAGCCCCGGGAACTTTTGAATCTCACTTCCTCTTTGACCAGCGTGGCGACATCTACTGTACAGCTCACCATTCAGAGCCCACCAGCAAAGGAGACCATGCAGTCCCAGAATCGAAAAGGGTCCCCAGCATGGACCGCAAGGGAGGTGCTGGATTTGATCACCATTTGGGGATACGAATCTGTGCTGGCAGAACTGCGATCCAAAAAAAAGAAATGCCTATACATATGCCAAAATCTCCAAGGGTCTGATGGAGAGAGGCCACGACAGGGATACACAACAGTGCCATGTTAAAATTAAGAACTTGAGGCAAGGCTATCAGAAAACCAAAGAAGCCAACGGATGCTCTGGGTCACAGCCCAAGACATGCTGCTTCTACAGTGAGCTGCATGCCATTCCGGGGGGTGCGCCACAACTACCCCACCCATGTCTGTGGACTCCACCGATGGGGTGATTGTCAGCGTGGCAGAGGATATGCTGGACGAGAAAGATGAGGTGGAGGAGGACTATGACAGTGAGGAGTCTATGGAATAGGCAAGTGGAGATAACTATCTCCCCGAGAGCCAGGAGCTGTTCATCACCCTGGAGCTGGTATCCTCCCAACCCTCCCAGGAAGGTATCACAGATGGGGAAGACATGCAAGGCAGCCCTGGTGAGTGTCCCTTGGTCAATGGAGTGCCTGCTTGACACGCAATTTTATTTAATGATTTAATCATTTATTTAATGCCCTGAGGACTTGGAGTGCAAGAGTGTCTGCAAGAGTGTCTGTATCTTAAAAGAAATCCTCTCAGCAGTTCCCCGGTTTTTTTTTTTTATGGGGGCACAGACACCATGCTGTAACCATCTGGCTAGCAGGGATCTTCCCCGATACCAGCCAGGCACTGGGGGGCTGGGTGCAAGTTTCATCACAGAGAACTTCTTTATTTTCTGTTTTTTTAAATACCACTCTCCCTTTTTTTCATCCCGCAGCTGAAATGGTTTCCAGTCTCCCGCTCTCATCTGCGTCCCACAGGCTTGCAGAAATAAGGCAGCAAAAAAAAAAAAATGCACGCGGGATGAGATGTTCATGGAGCTCATGCACTCTTCCCGCACAGAGAGAGCAGAGCTTAGGGCTTGGAGACCGTCAATGCTGGACTGCCGGAAAGTGGTAACAGAGCGTGAGGAAAGAAGGGACGAGCGGGAGCAGAGAAGGGTCGACAGGGAACAACGGAGGGACAAGAGAGAAGGCAGGAAGCACTTGTCCATCATCTGGCAGAGCAAACTGACATGCTCTGACATCTGGTGGAGCTGCACGAAAGGCAGCTGGAGCAAAGACTGCCACAGCAGCCCCCCTGTAACCGCGGCCCCTCTTCCTCAAGTTCCCTAGCCTCATCGCCTGCATTCTGAAGAATCCAGGGGCGGGGGCAGGGTTCGGGCATCTTGCCACTCCATCACTAAGGTCTGCCCAAACACCAGAAAGGTGGCACTTCCAAAGTTATGACTTGTTCTGTGTTCCTGTCTTCCCCTCACCTGCCACCCCACCCAATGCCTACCCTCCCCCCCACTCACCCGTTCAAGTGCTACATTTGCATCAATCCCCCCATTTCTGTGACCCCTTAATAAAGAATGCATGGTTTTCAAACATCAATTACTTTATTATTGCTTGGCAATCGATGAGGGAACATGGGAGGGAGGGTAGGTGCCTGAAAGTTCAGTGCAGGGGAGCAGGAGAAAGGAAAAGGACACGTAGAAATAATAAAAAAAAAAGTTTAACCCATTAGCCTGAGCAAGGGGGTGGGTTTTCCTGATGCATAAACAAACAGCACAAGTGGGAACAAACTGAAGTCTAACACTGTAACCTGCCCTACCATGAAACTAGTTGTCAAGGCTTCTCTGATGCACGCCGGATCAGGGTGTGCCCTTCTAACGGCTCTGGTATCTGGCTGCGCATAATCAGCAGCCAGGCGATCTGCCTCAACCTCCCACCCTGTCTCTCCCTTGCTCTCACAGAGATGTGGAGCACGCAGCAAGCTTCAATAACAATGGGAATATTTCTGATTCTGAGATCTGAACGGATCAGTAAGCTGCACCAGCTTCCCTTGAGATGCCCAAACGCACACTCTACCACCGTTCTGCATTTGCTCAGTCTGTAGTTGAACAGCTCCTTACTGCTCTCCAGGGCACCTGTGTATGGTTTCATTAGACAGGGCATTAATGGGTAGGCCAGGTCCCCAAGGATAACAATTGTCATTTCAACATCCCCAACACTAAATGTTTTGGTCTGGGAAGAAAGTCCCTTCCTGCAGCTGTTTAAAAAGGCTAGAGTTCTTAAAGACACAAGTGTCATGAACCCTGCACGGCCAACCCACGTTGATGTTGGTGAAACATCTCCTGTGATCAACCAGCACTTGCAGGACCATGGAAAAGTACCCCTTGTGGTTGATGTACTCGCAGCACTGGTGGTCCGGTGCCAGGAGAGGGATATGCGTTCCATCTATAGCCCCACCACAGTTAGGGAACCCCATTGCTGCAAAGCCAAGCACATTTCCCAGAGTTACTACCCTTGACAGCATCAGTTCAATGATTGCATTGGCCACTGGCATCACTGCAGCCCCCCCTGTAGATTTACCCATTCCAAACTGATTGAAGATTGATCGGTAGCTGTCTGGCATGAGGGTTATCGCCACTCGCTTTTGAACTGTGAGGGCTGATCACATCTTGGTATTCTGGTGGTTCAGGACAGGGGGAAGCAAGTCACACAGTTACATAAAGGTGCGCTTACACATGCGAAAGTTTCTGAGCCACTGGGAATCATCCCAGACCTGCAGCACTATGTGGTCCCACCAGTCCGTGCTAGTTTCCTGGGCCCCAAATCGCTGTTCCATTGCATGAGCTTGCCCCATTGCAACCAGGATCCCTAAGCTGCTGGTGACACTGCATTTGGGGAGGACTGGGTCCATGTCCTCCTCACTCTCGTGACCTCCCTGCCTTCACGTTCTCGCATGGGTTTTCCCTTTCTGCATACACTGCATGATAATTCGTGAGCTGTTTTACAATGCCCGTAACTGCTGCAATAAGCTGAGCGGGCTCCAGGCCTGCACTACTATGGCGTCTGCCCGGGCAGTCCAGGGAAAAGGGCAGAACTGGCAGAGGAAGCATTCGACTAAGGAAGAATGGAGAAAAACGAGAGAAGAAATGCCACTCGGTGGGAGAAGAGATGCCACTCAGCGGGAGCAGCAGAAGCTGCCACAACTAAGGTACTTTTTACGAGTGCCTGGAGCATAGCAGGATAGCAGCCGCAGGGTGAGTTATGCTGATGCCACCAGAATAGACATTCCGGCCAAACAACGGGAGGACCTTCAAGATAGACTCCTCTGGTCAATCCATGGAAAAGGGCAGAGCTGGCAGCGGAAGTGTTCGAATAAAGAAGAAAGTAGAAAGATGAGAGAAGAGATGAGGAGAGATGCCACTCGGCCACCAGACTTCATGTACTTTTGAGGGGTGCCTGGAGCAAGGAAGGGTGGCAGGGGACTTGATGTACTTTCAGGATTGCCTGGAGTACTATAGTAAAGCAGGCAACTTGACGTAGTTTCAGGATTGCCTGGAGTACAGTAGAATAACAGGTGACTTGAGAACAGAGTTCTAGGAGAAGTGGTGGCTGACTGACCACTGCTCTGTCTGCCGAAAGCAGCATGGTGTCTGCAGGCCCAAAAGGTGTGGAACGGCTCTCTGCTACACCTTACACGGAGGGAGGGGCGAGTGACGGGAAGCGCGAACGAAAAATCTGCAAGACTGTTTTTGCCCCCATCATGCAACGCCGGCTTTACCCAGGATTCCAAGGGGCTTCCACAGTGCACCGCTCTGAGAGTCGACACTAGCCATGGAACTATGAACTAGGAACTATGAACGCGATCCGCCGAATTACCCCGCTTACTGGGGACACGCACAATGAAATGTATACCATCGGCTTTCTTCATTCGAACTGTAGAAAGTCGACGTTAGCTCATAGTGTAGATGAGTCCTTAGTCTCCTTTGTCTGTGTGATGACATTGCACCAGTTATCACGTCCCTTCAGCCTTTCGTTACAAATGTAATTAGTTTAATATAAAATCTTCTCCAGAGATCAGCTGGAGATCTTCAGTCCCGGAGAATGTTTTTTGTCATTCTGATTACTTTTGGCTGAACACTGCAAGGGCTTTATTTTCTTAATGTCCATTCCTCAAGAAGAGGTGCATCCAATTTCACATCCTTTGGATTTACAATAAAGATCCTAGCATTTCAAATGAGAATCCCATTCACCTTTTTAAATTTCAGTGGCTATAATGTGACAATGGTAAAGAATCACACAGTCACTTTCTTTTAATAACGGAAAAAAAGATACAAATGTTATCCATTAAAGCTATTTTTGTCTCTGTTCTTCAGTTTAGATCTACCCCAGTCCTCTGTTCTCCGGATTCCTGCTGCAAATTTAAAGAAACAATACATATATCCATATATGCTTTTGACAGTAATTTTCCTTCTTTTTCTGGTCATTCTGCTGTTTCTTTCTATTTGTATATGTTTTATCTTTCGCTTCACTGTTTAAAGTCTAATGCACCTACACTTATTTACTTTAAACTGCTTTCATCATGTATTACCCCATATGTCCCCATATGAATTTTATGATCTAAATTATACTGTGCTAGACTGTATCATTCATTGTTATTTCCTCTCTGCCTGCCAGTTTAGCATCTGTAAACGTGGAAACCTCGTTTTTATATTGCATTTCTAGTAACTGAAATATATTATTTATAATTCATTCTTTCAGTGAACCTTGTAGCACCATTCTATCAGTTCTCGTCCAGCTTGAAATTCAAGTAATGCATATAGTACAAGAAAAATCAAAAGATTTCCCAGGAAATCTGACCCACTAATGATTCTGCAATATGTCATATGATGAAACCAGAGTTTACATAGCAAGGCTCTGGGTTAAATGTGTCTTAGTGACATAGCCTTGGTTATGCATTAAAGAAGCCCCTTTCTTGTATATACTGTAAATTCATGTACCATTAAAAAAGAGCTCAGTCCAGGTAGGTTGAAGAGAACACATTGAAGTTTCCTGCTTAGGAGTATTGTAGTTTATTTGTTATTGTCATTTTTACTCTCTTTATTCACAAGGCATTAGAAACTCTGCAAAGAAAACTTGGAATATGTCTGTATTATGTCATTGACATGATTGTTCAGGAGAGTTTCACCTAACGGTCTATGCCACTATCATCATTGTTGTTGTTGGGATGCGTGAAATGCCTTAATTGATTAGGTGGGCAATTTGCTGGTAATCTTGTAATTTTGTTGGGGCATTGAATTGATCATAGAGAGGTAGTGATTTGGGGAGGAGTGATGGATAAGGCATATTATGGCATTTTAGAAAAAAATAAAACATTTATTTTCTGGGTCACAAAGGTCTTGTCCAAGGTATAATTCCTAGGGTACTTTATGAATTATTTTGTCACCTAAAGTAACTATATATGTGCATGTGCAGTCCTGTTATCAACTACTGTGATAATGAGGGGCATACAAGTGGTTAGATCCTGGTCTTTTGTGTTTAATTGCCCCTGTACCAAGGTCTGGTGAAGGTCTGCCTCTGGACCAAGGTCCTATTGCTTGCTATACCAAGCAACATTAGATATAAATATATCACTATTGTGGCAAATACTTGGTTTCTGTGAGGTTAAAATTGCTGTTCAGAAGTGTTGGAGATTACAACCATAAATTTGGCATTATGGGAAAATTCACAAGAGTAAAATGAAATTGCTCAAATATTCACAGAAATCAAACACAAAAGAGATTTAAACATGGCTGAGTGGTTGCATTTAGAAATCTGACCAATTATTTGGGGAAGTTTCTGCTAGCAGTATTCAACCAAGTCTTTCAAAGACTCAGCGAGACAGAGGCAACAGATAGATTTTGTATAAAATAGCCAATATTTAGTAAAAGAATGTCACCAGGGAAATAATGCTAAAGAGCCAGCAAGATAGAGGAATGCTAAGTATTGAAATACTCTAGCCATGGTCCTTTGAGTTAAGGAGGACCACACAACTGATTTTCCTTAGTAATGACACTGATGATTGTGCACAGATTACCAAATTTATTCTCAGCAAACCTGAGGCCACTTCAGGGACTACAGCACCATAGCTAAACTGACAAAACCCCATAGTGTAGGTCGGGGTCAGCAACCTTTCAAACGTGGTGTGCCGAGTCTTCATTTATTCACTCAAATTTAAGGTTTCACGTGCCAGTAATACATTTTAACTTTTTAGAAGATCTCTTTCTATAAGTGCATGATATATAACTAAACTATTGTTGTATGTAAAGTAAATAAGGTTTTAAAATGTTTAAGAAGCTTCATTTAAAATTAAATTACACTGCAGAGCCCCCCCGAGACTGGTGGCAGTGTGAGTGACACTGAAAATCAGCTCACGTGCCTCCTTCGGCACCTGTGCCATAGGTTCCCGACCCCTGGTGTAGGTGTTGTCTACAGCAAAGGTTTTCCATCACTAGAGGAACACCACCTCTTTGAGCAATGGTAGTTGGTTGATGGGAGAATGCTTCCATCAACCTTGCTGCACCAGCATCAGGGGTTAGGTTAACAATAGTTACAGCACTGAGTGGTGTTGATTTTTCATACCCCCTGAGCACTGTAGCTATGTTGATCTACATATTAAGTGTAGACTAGGCCTGACTCTGCAGTCCTCACTCTGCAGATGCAGCAAATATTCATTCTCAACAGAAACTGTGCCAAGGTCCTGTTCTTGGGTTTTTGTATTCATATCCACTTTCTTCTTGTTGCTGTGGGAAAATGGCTCTCTTAAGAGTAGGAAACAAAACTTATGAAGGCAAAAATTGTTGCTGATATAGTTTGCATGACACCACGGGGGAATGGAGCTGACTGGTTTAAAAATAATTTTAGTGCATTTCGGTTCAGAGTAATAAAGTAATGAAAGTCTTGTTTTTCATCTTTCCTTCCTTCCCCTCCCCACGTTGCCATGAAATGCCACTGGCAGGAAAAATGGAAGGTACTTTAGAACATGTCATCTGCAGTCTGCTTTTCTGATAAATTTGTTCAGGCAAATATGATAGGCCATAAAAATAGATATTTTGAACTATCTGGTAAAAGTATTTTTTTCTTTTTTTCCTTATAGCTGGCTGTCAGAACATTTTATTATCTTGGCTAGAAAACAAGTGAAACTGAACTTGATAATGTCTGATTCACCCCACCCCCTTTTTAGAGCACATATCAGGCGTAGTAGTTTTTTTTCTTGCATATATTTAAGAATAGTATCCCTATGTTATTTTTTTTAAACTCTGGATGATTTTGAATGCCAGTCCAGGCAATACTGGTCATAGAGAACCTTCACTCTGTTGTATAACACTTCTTTAATGGGTTATACACTTGTGTAAAGGTTAGCACAGAAAGCAATTTGAAGCATGAGGAGTACAAACAGGTAAATGATGACCTGTCAAGTCCCTCAACATCATCACAGAAGCTAACTACTAGCTCCTCTCACCGCAAGCACACTACTCCAACCAGCAAGACCAATCCAATCTCATTGCAGAGGACACTTCACCAAGCCCATAAATATTGATTTTTAGATGTGAGTAATTCATAGATAAGGGTCTTCAGCAACAAGTCCCTTGAATACAAATGAAGAAAAGAAACCTCAATGATTTTGGATCTATCTAGTATCTTAAGCAAAACTAAACAATATATTGATTACAGGGGAACATTGCCTATAGTAGCTAAATGAACCCCCCAGAAACCCAATTATCAAACAGCAAAACAAAAAACAAGTACACAAGCAATTAAGGCTGATGAGTAATAACTGAATTAATCTTTCTTGAAAAATAAGAATTAGAGATGGAAATGTCATCTTGTTCTGTGTAATCAGTTTCTAGGTTTTTATATTTTTATCTGAACAACTGGCTCAAATGCATAACTGTGCCATCTAAATGGATTTCAAAAATATCACACCAGCCCACTTATGCACTACATACATAGTGATTTGAATTATTTAACACAGAAGAACTACCCATTTTATTAAGCAAGAAGACTCTAAAGGAAAACATTAAAATAAGTTTTTAAAAGTGCTCATTTCTTCCAGTATACTGCATGGCACTTGAAGCCTGAATTTAATGCTTTAGAGAAGGGTGCATTCAAGATAGAAATTTCATATTTGAAATTCAAAGAGCTGTTATTGACATGACAAACTATACAAGTGTTGCCAACGTGCGGAAAAGAGACAGGCCATTTGAATGTCTGTCAGAGGTGGGCCAGGACAAGGCTAGAGTATATGCAGATACTGAAATACTCCCTATTGTGTAATAGAGAGGCAGATTAAGATACCCTTTTATAATATAAATCACAATAGGGTTTTTAGAATAGTTTTGATTAACAATTTGTGGCTAGATACTCAGACCCCACTTAGACTTTTTTTAATTTTAAAGAATCGGCAGCTTCTGTTGTTTTCAAAGTGAGTTGTGGCTGCTCAGAGTATTGAAAGTCAGTCCCATTCAGTAGGGTTTACTTGTGTGTATGGATGGCACATCACTTCTGCCACAAATTTAAAATATGCTTCTTGTAGGACACAGATAGAAATTCTACCAAGCAAGCTAAAGATAAACTTTCATTTGAATGTACCAGGAGAAGATGTGTAAGTATTTCAAAAAATGTCCCTACTTATTGGCTACATGGAACAAAGTCTGAAACATTGTGAAATGTAGAAGAATGATCCTGTATTGAAAACAAAAGTCTGCACTTTGAAAGAATGTTGATTCAATGTTTTTTACTCAAATGCCTATGCGGTCTGTAAATGCTGGCTCTATATGTACTGTTGGATCTCTTTCTCCGCTTTAAATAACATAATGAAAATATTGCTTTAAAAATAACCAAAAATGTGTCACAATGATTTGTTCTGAATTGCAGAGGAAAGGAACCAAATGACTTTTTGTCACTTGCAACTTGATTTGACTTCACTGTATTTTCTGTTCTAGCTGGGTGGATGGCTGACATCTATATTTATATGTATTATTATGACCTGAACATTGTGCTATATATTCTTTTAGACACAAAGTCTTGCATGGGGTTTGGGCACGTGGGTTGATGTCAATTTCAGTTTTTACTAAGGGCAACAGAAAGAGTTCAACCATCAGTGAGATAAAACTAGCAAATAATTCCTCCTTTAAAAGCCAACCTCAGCCTGTTTGCTTTGTGACAGAGTGCATCTGGATATGGGTTCAACATTAACCTAATTGTATCTTTGTTACTGGTGGGTCTGTCTTTGCCCCGGCTATCTAAATAAATCTTAAATAATGCATCACTTCTTTGCCACTTCTACAGACAGCTGAGCCAAGTCACTCATTCCATCTTTGCATTTGGAATGTAGGATCTGTATTAAATGATTCTTGTTTCCAATCTTCTAATCAACACTTTAGAAAAGAGAATAATTAAAAAAAACCAAACCCACAACCTTCCACCTCCCCCACAATTCATATTTTTGCCAAGAAATAAATATAAAACCCCCCAAATGTCATGAATCAGATGTAAACTCAGTCACATGAAAGAATTCAAAAAAGTTAATCACATCAGTGGAATTATGGGAGTCTGGATTTACAGTGGTTTACCTGAGATAAAGTTGGGTCCATTTACTTTAAGGATATATGCAGAATGGGACATTAATATTTAAACAGCTTTTTAAAAAATGACCTCCTGATAGACACTGGAGATATTTACTATGTCATGGATAACTTTAAGGGAAAATTCAGAATGTGGAAAGAGATGTGTTTTTGATAACCAGAGAGTTAATTGCTAAGGAAAGGTAATACCTGCATTCTGTGTGGTAATATACCTGTTACCATCATATCTGAGGTTGAATGGATGTGTGCAGACACACACACACACAGGCTTCACAAGTTAAACTTAGCTACCCATATTTGAAAATTTGGCTTTAAATGACAGATTGTATATCTGCTTTCAGCAGTTGTACTGACCAAACTTTAGGTCTCCACTCCTTTCCCGCAGTCCAGTGGCTGCTTCCTTTGTCTATTCAGGTGCAGGGAATGCAATGGGCAGGGAGAGCAAGTGAGCAATGTCTTGGGGTGTTCACACATTCTTTTCATAGTCCTGTCCCCCTTTGGAAGCAAACCCAGCTGGGGGCAAGGTAATGAGCAGTCCGCCTAGGAAACTCCAGGCTGTTTCTTTGCTAAGATGTAGATTTTTGCCCCTATCCTTTTTCTGACAAAGAATAGCCACTTAGTAGGTAATGGTGTATCAGCCTGGTCTATACTTGGCTGACGTGTCAGCTTGCCTTTTATCTCTGAAGAACTGGTTTGGCCACTGCCCAAATTTATCTTGAAAACATACTTTTAGTCATGAGTTAAGCTTGTGTTTATAACTTCACACATATCGCTGGTATGCGCCTTTTAACATGATATTAGTGATTAGCAAATTATGAGTTTTTAACTGGTACCTCACAAGGTACATCTTGTACAAACATCATTATAATATAGTGTAGGATGTGAACACAAGTATATTCTGTCACACAAGGTTATGAAGTCTAGTTATACTTCATTTTGAACCATTACTTTATGTTATTTAAAAAAGATTTGTGGGGGTCAGAACCTGAACCCAGAAATAGCCAGATATGTAATTCACTAGCCCACATAGAGACATGCTCATGGCAATATTTAGAATACGCGGTATGGATTTTACTTCTGGTAATTACTGATCTGTATAGTATTTGAAATAGAAGAGTTTTCAAATACTGCAAACATGCCTAAAATTGAGAAAACAGAATTCTACAGACCCTGACCACATTGCCTCCATGGCCTCTCCCTGAGTGACTGTAGCACTGGGATAAGAGGATCAGATGCAGGAGTCCTTGGATCCCCTCCATCATAAAATCATGAAGTTGTACTTAGCATCACTTAAAAGCAATAAAGAACATCTCACTACTAAAATGAATAGGCTGGCTGGCGAGGTTCAGACAGTGGAAGATGAGGATGAAAAATTTGAGAATAGAATAAAAGACATTTTTTAAATAAAATAAAGATTGGCAGCTTGCATTTTAAATTTGGAAAAGAGTATAGTGATGATGAAGAATGGGATGAGGGCCAAGAGTGGTAGGTATTCAGGTGAGGAGACAGGAGATAAAGTCTTGGGTGGGTACAAATTTCTGGTACAAATTTGAGACTTAGGCCTGGTTTACACTAGCGGGGAGGGTTGACATAAAATATGCAACTTCCGCCATATGAATACCATAGCTGAAGTCAACATATCTTAGGTCGACTTACCTGCAGTCCTCACGGCAGCAGCGGTCGACAGCGGGCTCCCCTGTCGACTCTGCCTTGCGCCTTTTGGCGAGCTGGAGTTCAGGAGTTGATGGGAGTGCCTCTGGGGATTGATTTATCACATTCTGACGAGATGCAATAAATTGATCCCCAATAGATCGATCTCTACGCGTCGATCCGATCGGTAGTGTAGACAAGGCCAAAGATGAAGGGCATTGCCTTCATTACGATGCTAAATTAGTGCTGCTGCCATCTATGCAATGGAACTGATTTAGTGTGTCTTTTGAAGATGTATTATGTCAACAGGAGAGTGCTCTCACGTCAATGCAATTACTCCACCTCAACAATAGGCAGTAACTATGTTGGTGGGAGAGCGTCTCCTGATGACATAACGTGTTCTATATACTGCTTTTAGTCAACATAAGTTATGTCACTTGGGATATGTTTTTTTCACACCCTCGAGTGACATAATTTACATTGACTTAAGCAGTTGTGTATAAAAGGCCTAAGAAGAAATACTTTTTCAGATTAAGTGTTAGTACAGACTTTTCTTGAGGTCTCACCAGGGATTGAGACAGCACAATTGTGGTGTTGGCAGACAAGTGAAAAAGATTAGTTCCTTAAATCTGAATACCCAGACATTCTATTTGGTAAAAAACAGATTTTATGTTTCTCTAGCCACAGCTTTGAAACCTAGAGAGTAGGAAGGAAACAGGACAGTCAAAGCAGTCCTTTATCAGCAAGGGGATTTACAGTCCTCTTCAGACTCTGTATCTGTTAACTGTCTGCATGAAAAAAAACTTGCACAGAAGGACTCACAAGGGCATCACAAGATGAAAAAGATGTTGATTAGTGGTAATTTTGGATAAAGTTCTTTGTGTTTCTACAGACAAATTGAGCTAGGGCCAAATTCTGCTCACGGTTGCTCTAATGCTAATCCAGAATTCCTTTGCTGACTTCAAGAGGGTTATTCCATATATACTAGTGTAACTAAGAACAGAATTTGGCTACCACTTTGTGTACAGTGGATTCCTAATTCAAATACTCCCTCCAGATGGGCGGTTCTGTTTTCTCGGCAATGAGATAACAATGCCTGTGAACTTCAATAATTTACCTTTGACAGTTCTTTATAGATTTTTTTATTAGCAAATAACTATCCCTGTGAAGAGGGCTGGTACGATGTCTATGTGTTATTTAAATACCACCTGAAGCCCTTCATGCAAAGGTGAATTCACCAATGTTAAAAAAAATGGCAATTATATTCACTATTGTTATATACATTTCCTCTTTCCTCCTCCCCCAAAATGGAGAATGGTATGTTGAAGTATATTCAGGATATAGTGTACTGTTGTAGATTGTGTATCAAAGTAAGATACTGCTTAAGTCGTTCCAGTAACAAGTTAACACTTGTAGGCCTAGTTCTCCACTCACTCACACCAGCGTAAACTGGGAACAAACCTATTGAATTCTATGGAATGAGTCCCAGTAAATTATTGGATAATTGAGACTTGTATGTAGTGTGAAAAGCTAATTTTAAAAATGTTAAACAAATAAGATTGTTTTTCTTCGTAAGAGAACTAACTTGTTAGTCTTTTGACAAAGGAATTGCTATTGCAGAAAAAGGGACATTCTGTCTAGAAATGTTCAGAGATATTTTAAAAATTGAATGGAGACATTTGCTGCTTATAGCATTTAAGTCTTTTTGAAAAAGACCATCAGAGACTGAGAGTCTAAGTAATATTAGAAAAATAAATGAATCTTGATTTCTAGTCAATGGCATTCGATTGAATCTTAGGGCAACACTGTATATTCAATAAACATTCTAAAATTAAATTGACAAATAGAATAAAAAGTTACATCTTATATTCTAGAGCTATTTAATTAAAAGTTAAAGCTGAGCTTCACAGTATGAGTCTGACTGAAAGCGAAGACACAAAAACTGACTTTGTGAATGAGACAGATGTGTGCTATATAGATATGAGTTGATTCTTTAAACTGAATCATGACTGATATGGAGAAAGTCTGAATGGATGCTTTACAAAGACATCCTCACCAGCTCTCTTGCTGTCTTTCTCCACTCTCTTTCTTCTTTGTCAGGGAGCAGGGGAAATTATATTTAAAATTGGAGAAATATTGTAGTCCAGTAACATTTTCCCACAGCATAAAAATATTACACCAGAAATGTGTGCTGAACCTTTAACATTCATTGATAAAATGATGTCCTAAAATTATACTTGGTCAAATTCTGGCTCTTCTGAAGTCAATTGCAAAACACCCATTGGCTTAAATGGAGCAGGATTTCACACAACATATTCAAAGGGGCATTTTAAAACTAAGCTGTAGATTCTTAGTTACAGATGGCCTTGGATGCTTCATGACATGAATCCAAAATGGTGGCTGCATAGAGCATGAACATGTGCATTTGTGAATCTTTGAAGTAAGATCTTTGAAGACTTATCTTTATAAGCCACTGCATCTTCAGAAAGATGGCACTAAATAGTGTACAGTAAAAGCTGTTTAATCCGGCACTTCACCAACTAGAAAACTCTATAAACCGAAATTTCTGATCTTCAGCAAAACTTAGGTCTCTCTGGAATGTGTAAAAAACACCCTTCTGAGTGACTTGTTTCTCCCGTCAACATAGCTACTGCCGCTTGTTGGGGGTGGTTTAATTATGTTGATGGGAGAGCTGTCTCCTGTCAGCATAGAATGGCTACACAAGAGCTCTTACAGTGGCACAGTTGCATCGGTACAGCTGTGCTGCTATAAAGTTTCTAGCGTAGACATAGCCTAACTCTTACTCTGTAACCTTAATCTTCCCTCACCTCTTATTTATCACTCTTATAAATTCCACATACTCTGTTACATTGTGAACAGCACAAATGTACAAATCCCGATTCCTGTAGGCCAAATCAAAATAGCATAGGAGTTCCTCCTTTTTGGTTGCTGTGGACTGTGTACATCTCTGGGTTATCTGCACTATTTTCTGCACTGGCTGACTCTGCTATTGCTTGTGTGCTCTCTCTAGTACATTTTTCCAATTGCCAATCCGATGTGCCTTTCCCTTGTATGTTTTTTTCTGTAGCAGAATGAGATTTAAAAAGAAAAATATAATAGAGTATTCTGCCTGAGACCTCCCTCCTGTGGCCTTCCTTAACTGAAGAGAGAAAGATGAACAAATTGCATCACTTATCACCAGTTTCTTTCTAACAACATAGACAGGAATCAGCATAAAACTGAAGTCAAGCAATGATGATCCAGGACAGGGATTGGCAACATTGGCACACGGGACCGCAGGGTAAGTACCCTTAGCGGGCCCCGCCGCTTTATTTACCTGCCATTTCACCGACCGTGGCTCCCACTGGCCGCAGTTCTCCATCCCGGTCCAATGGGGGCTGCAGGAAGCAGCAGCCAGCACTGCACCGCTTCCCGCAGCCCCCATTGGACTGGGACGGAGAACTGCGGCCAGTGAGAGCCAGGGTCAGTGGAACGGCAGATAAATAAATTGGCGGGGCCCGCTAAGGGTGCTTACCCTGCGGTCCCACGTGCCAGTGTTGCCAATCCCTGATCCAGGACCTTACATTGTGATTCTGTTCTCATTTACACTGCTGGAAATCAGATGAAGTGGACCGGCATAAAACTATGGTGACTATTGGCCCAGGCTCGGTGTACAGTGGCAAAAACCATAGGGATGGTGTAACTTGCACAGACACCCATTCTTTTATGCAGCACAAACTCAGGGATGGCATGTGAATCTCCAAAGTACAGTCCTTTCCTGAGAATCCCCTGGGATTCAGGGTATGTCCTCACAGCATTTTGGAGCCTACAGGAACGAGCCTCCCTGCCCAGGTTAATAGACTTGGGCTTGCAAGACTTATACTGGTGCTCTAAAGTAGCGGTATAGAGAGCACATGGAAGATGTAGCTTGGGTTGGAGCTCAGGCTCTGCAGATCCTCCCTCTCTTCTTCAGAGCCTGAGCTCTGGCCCAAGCCGCAACTTCAATCCACTATACGCAGCTATTTCTAGAGTACTACCGCATGTCCTGCTAACCTGAGTCTGTTGACCCATGCTGGGAAGCTCACTGCTGTGTGATTCTAAATCTACGTAGACATATCCTGTATGTAACTCTGTAGTAACAGTAATCCAGAGCACAATCTAGCCCTAAATGACAGCACAACCTCCATGCTGTTAGCGCCCTGTCATTGGCAATCAGGGCAGCAATCAGGATAAATGTGTTAGTAATGTATCATTTAACTGAATCTGACAGGCTTGGAAGCCATCACAAAGGATTAATTTTTCCAAACTTGCTTATTGAGTATATGAAGATCATTGACATGTATGTATTCTTCTTCCTCCTTCTCAATTCAGACTTTTGATAAGAATCCAAGGGAAAAAGAGGAGACAAGTTAGCCATAACTGTGCCTTATTTAATGTGGTCAGTTAATTAGCTAATGCTTTTCTCTTTTTAAGAGAGAGATCACGTTTTAATATGACTAATGTGTTTGGGAATATAGAAATTCCCAGGTAGGGTCAGACTAATGGTTCATCTAGTCCAACATCCTGCCTGCAACAATGACCAGTATCAAGTGTTTGAGAAGAAGATATGAAAAACCCCAAAATGGACAATTATGGAATAACCTGTCTACAGAAGAGTGGTTGGTGTGTGCCTTAAACTATGGGGGTTTATTTTATACATCTTATTATAGAAATGTATCTGGTAAAATATGGTTAATGTTTTTTATCCATATGAATGTAATTTTTCTGTACCTGAGGTTATTTTAACCTGTGAAACATTTCTGATGATCAGTAGATTAGATAGATATATTCTGTATGCTCACATACTGTATATCTAATGAAAAGCTGTGAAGCCTTTATACCTTTGCTATGGAAAAAGGGACAAAAATGTCTTAATATAACTGCCATTTCTCTCATATAGATGTCAGACACCAAGCATTCTCTGTTTCTTTTTATCTCTCTTTTACTTTCTAATAATAAGCGAGGATGTTTTTTAAAGAGCTGCATATTCATCATTACAAATGAAAACTCCACATTTTTCTTGCTGTGGAGACTATAATTATACGTTTGCATTTCTAATTGAAGCATTGATGAACTTGTCCCACACTGCAGCAAATATAAAATAATTGTTAGTCAGTCTGTGTGAAGTACTGGGTAGGAAAGAAAAAAATCCCCCAGAAAACCAAAAACACTTACGAGGATTTGAAAGAAGCAGCATGAATACTGATAATAACTAGCCCAATGGAATATTGCCTAGTATTATTTACTACCATGACAAGTTAAATGACTGGAGATTGGAGGTTTTGCCGACATGATGACCACTAGGAATTCCATGTGGGCTGCAAGTTCTTCCCTGTGCCTGACTCTTTAAGGTCATGGTCTGCCACCCTTACTCACACTGTGGCCTGGGTTATACTAGACTTAAGTCAACATAAGCAGGGCTCGTGCAACCTATTAGGCGAACTAGACGGTCACCTAGAGCACCAAAATTTGGAGGTGCCAAAAGTGGTGCCCCCCAATTTTTTTTAAAGTGTTTCTGCGCTGGGCTGCCCCGCGGCGCGCTGACTCTCTCTCCCAGCACAGGCAAAGTGTAACTTAGGTCAAATTACCCCAGCGGTGAACACAAACCCTTAGGTTCACTTAATGTTGTAGTGTAGACTTGAACTCAATTATAGTACCTCACCATTGGCACTGCTCCCACAAGGTAAAATTCTGCCTTTAGCACAGCCCTGAGAAAGGAGCAATGTATAGGTTCACTGCCCAAAAAGATAGTATAAAGAGACAATGTGCCTGAGACACCCCTGTTCTGCTGAGGCGGGGTACGATAAAATGCTATAGCTATTAAAAGGTTGTAGCATACTGCTCCCCATCCAGCTCTGCTGACTGATGCAGAGGAGAATGGAGGCGTGGCTCTATTCATCTATTCCCCTCCAAAGGACACTTATCGATGGGTGGAACATCTCTGGTAAAGTTCTCACTCACTGCCCACAGCATTTTGAGCTAATTTGGTCACTTACTTTTTGCTGCTTCTCTGTGTAATTGAAGTAGATCAGGGATCGGCAACCTTGGGTATGCGGCCCATCAGGGAAATCTGCTGGCGGACCTGGACGGTTTGTTTACCTGCAGCATCTGCAGGTTTGGCCAATCGCAGCTCCCATTAGCCATGGTTTGAGGGCAGTGGAGGCTGCGGGAAGTGATGGCCAGCACATCCCTTGGCCCATGCTGCTTCCCGCTGCTCCCCCCCCCCATTGTCCTGGAACAGTGCATCACAGCCACTCAGAGTTGTGATCATCTGAACCTGTGGATGCTGCAGATAGATAAACAAACCACCCCGGACCATCAAGGGCTTTCCCTGACCGGCTGCATGCCAAAGGTTGACGATCCCTGAAGTAGATGAATAAGCGATTTTGTCCTGAACATGGTACTAGTCAATGTGAGTAAGGGAAGCAGGGTCTGACTCTCTGACAGCATTAGGGATCAGATCCTTAGCTGGTAGAAACTGTCATGGTTCCATGGACTTTTATGAAATGATAACAATTTACACCAATTTACACCAATTTAGCTGAGGATGTCTTCTTTTTTTTCTCAGCCAGAAAGATATGCTGGGTAATCAGGACATCTACATGGTTCCCGCAGGATTTGCTTGAGATGTGTCAGAATAATTTGGGCCATATACTGCCTTTGATATAGAGTAGAAAGTCCATTGATATCAGTGGGAATTGTACAGGGACTGAGAGAAATTGTTGACCATTAATATACTTTGAAGCATTCTTATGTAACATTCCTGTTCCAAGTAGAAAGGGCAGCACTGCTAATCTTCAAGAAACAATTTGTAAACCCACTTAGAGTTAACTGCATAAATTTAGCTGCTTGGCACTTATAAACTAGCTAATTGATATCAGTATTGTGCAGCAGGGAAGACGGAAGAGAAGTGAGTAATTTCTTATGTTCTGAATCAACAACCACTGATTTAAAAAAAAATGAAATTCTCTCACCACTCACACTCCTGCTTATACTTCTTGCCTGGCTAGTTTTCCTGTCACTGTGCTGCACTGAATAAACACAACCAGAAACAAGACTAAGGGCATTTCTTCTCCGCAACAGTTACCTTAAATTAGTCCTGGTCTAAACTAAACGGTTAGGTCAACCCAGTTACCTCTCTCAGAGATGTGAAAAATCCATACTCTTGAGTGATGTAGTTAAATGGATTTAATCCACAGAGCAAACAGTGCTAGGTTGGTGGAAGAATTCTTTCATCCACCTACCTACCACCCCTCTGGGAGGTGGATTACCTACACCTTTGGGAAAATCCCTCCCACCAGTGTGGGTAGTGTCTATACTAAAGAGCTAGAGAGGCACAGCTGCTACACCATTTCAAGTGTAGACAAACTATTAATTCATTCAAATGACTCCATTTGATTTAGTTTGAATAGGAGTGACCACACTGTGAAGCAACACTGCAGCAACCTCTAGTGATGGGATTAGCAGCACAGAGTGATTGGATTTGCAATACAGCCTTTGTAACTCAAGATGCTGTTTCCCCATTGCAATATAAACTTCAACCAAGCGTCAACATCCAGCTACCACCCTTTCCCCCACCCTCTCACTTTCAGGCAGGCCAGCTGCCTGTAGTTTAAAGCACTTCTTAATTTAAAATAACAGTTTTTCTGCCTGGATGGGAATGACATTAGGGTCCAAACTGGAGCTAACAAGGCAGCAAACACAAGCCCTAAGAGAGTATGTTTACTCTGCAGCTGGGAGCCATGAGATATGCTGCCTGAGTAGAATTACATCCAACCCCCTGTGCATGTGACTGGGCAGCTAGCCTGTGCCACCGCAGCCAGGCTGCTACTTTTAGTGCACGTCTAGTGTGTGTCTGTCAACAGGCGCAGGGAAGCCAACTTAAAAAAAGAAAAAACGAGGGGTGGTGCCAGCAGACTAATGGTGTTGGCTTTAGAGGGTCATGAAAATATTTTAGGCTTGGATGTTTAAAAGCAGAATTATGGGCCTAGCTTGCATTGTCTTTGAAAGGGAGCTGGGCACTGATTCTCAGATCCCTTTTGAAAATCCCAGTTTAAACATTTCAAAAGTTTGTGTGTTTGTGTGATGAGGATTTGAAGAGGGAGGAAAACAAGAAAGGATACAAATGATTTTACCTTTCTCAAATAATCAGCATGTGTTTGTGCCATTGGCATATTCAGGAGCTGTTACTGTTTGACTAACGCTATGTAAAGTAGAGAAGCAAATCTGGTAAGGTTATTAAAGGCCCATTTTAAAATCATACTGAGTTGGAGAAAGAAAACATTTTAAAGAGAGAAATATGTGAGGAGCCTTTGGAAGAATATCAATTTAATAAAACCAGCCTTTTTCCAAATAAATAGCATAAAGAATTTATGAAAATAGTATCTTCCCTGTATGTATAGCATGCTGTTCGGGCTCCAGGAGAGGGAACAAATCGCTGTATTTCATTCTGCGCAGGACATGCAGAGTTTGTCTCTTCCCCTCAGTGACCACACTAATGCAGATGCAAAGATCTAGCTCAGCAATAATGTTTATTTAATATGGTTTGAGCCGAGATAAATTATCCAGCTTCTTCAAGCCAGTGTAAAAAATATTGCTTCCTGCCGTTATTTAACATGTTTCTGGTCTGTGAAAAGTTTAATGTGAAGTTATATTTTCAAAGCATTGTGTGGGGTTCTAGTCCTCTCATTTAATGTAATCGGAATTGGAAAACTGGAAATTTGATTCTTATTCTTTCAAACAACCTATTTTAATTGCGAACTGTAAGTGCACACTTTGAGGGTTCAGTTGTGCCTCTGCTCAAAGGCAAAATGCCTCTTTAGGTCAAAACAGTCCAGTAAGAGGTGGTAGTTAATACTGTTCAACACATGGAGCTAGAGTGGAAACGGTATAAGCCAGGGCCTCATGTCTGAGGGTATAGATCAAACACTAACTTCCTGGGGTTAGCAAGAAACTGCTTCCTTTAGATACAGGATGAACGTCAGTCACACCAGCTGATACAGATGGGATGAAGGTATAGACCTGTGAGTCATCTGCATATGACATTAGAGCCCATATTCCCTCACTAACCTTCCTATAACTCCACATGTACATGGGTGTTGCAATGGAAACCTATTGACTCCGATGTGGGACAGCCCCGAGGGAAAATCAGCTCAATACTGTGCTCAAGGATATTTTAGAAAGAAAGAAAGGAAGCCAATCAAGAGGGAATATGCTGGCCCCTCTTCCTGTCTGCTAAAGTGACGGCAACATTTTTTCCCAAATCATTACTTCACCTCCACAGAGACAAATACCCTAGCTCAGTGCATTATAATTTATCTTATTATAATTTACTTGTAATATGCAAGTGATGGTATGGTTACAATAATATTACTTTTTCAGTTGTTGCTAATGATATTAATTCCTTAACTACTGGCCTGCCCTATGGGATTGTTAGTCAATAGCATTTTCTCACAAGTCTGTAAAGAAAGTGTCAGATCTGTGTATGCCTGTCAGTTAATACTGACTGTAGTGTGATCTGAGAGTTCCCTTTCAGTCTGTTTATTTTGTCCATTATAATTCACATCACTAATATGTATTATCCCAACCTGCTTAAGAGTTATTACTACATGAGGACTGTGACTATGTTCAAGATCATTGTAGGAAGAATAACAAATATGCTAAGAATCCTTTGGAAAATATTGTGGGAAAAGTTGACAAATTAGGAGATCTCTTGGAAAAATTAAACTAAAAAAGCTCATAGAATAAATAGTAACTTTATGCTTTATAAATGTTTGTCACTGGAGGTCATAATAGTACACTTTTAAAAACCATAATTTGTCACATTGGTAGGCTGCTTGAGTTAGTCACCTAATAGTCATTAAGGAAATATAATAACCACTTTGAAAATATAACTCAGTATATTAAATTATTTCACATTAAGTGTTGAGATTCAATGATTATGCATGGAGGTGGTATGCCTTGCGGTAGTGGTATACAAGGAAGGTATTAATAGCTTGTTTGTCATATTAATATTTAGGATGCAAGGAAGGGTTTCACCCACAAAATTAGAAAGAGTACTATGAAACTGATGTATGTGGGAAGTAGTATGAAGGGTTGGAGCAAAAGGGGGTAACCTTTTGAGGGGCGGAGGTTTATGAGAAGCACTCTCACCGAAACAAAACCCAGAAGCAAATGAAAGGATAACCCAGGAGATGACCTATATATGGGATCTAGGATCTAAAAAACCTTGAAGAGGGAGTCCTGCTTCTCAGACCATAGGACTGAGCTTTTTTTTAAAAAAAAAAAATATGGAAACTCTACAAACTGTCTGAGCCAAAACCTTTTTAATGTGTCGTGGTATAGGATTCAGGTAGCATAGTAGCACATGCTGCTATATGAATGGTACCCACCAATCAACAAATTCAGATAGGGCAGCATGTTTCCAAATCTAATAATAAATAGTATCTTGAGTTTTGGCAACCAATTTATATGAAGGGGACAAAAAAATGATTTTATAGTTAACCGAATTGTCCATCCTAGGTATATGCACACTTGTGATGCTTTCCAGGGGTATCCAGGGTTATGAGGTACCTAACTACTACCTGCCCTCAATGTGATTTAATCTTACTGGGCCTGCTGTATGTCACTTTCTTGAAACCAACAACCTCTGTTCACAAACAAACACTTACTTCCAGGTTTCTACAGACCTCACCCTCTCTGTGCAGGCTAGTGATAGACATACACCAATCACTGAATCTCCAAAGTGCTCCCTGAAATATCCAGCCCTGGTCATTGGACACTCACAGAAATTACCAGGTAAGCTGTCCCCAAAGATACAGTGTACACACAGGTTGACAGGTAAAACTCAGGATCAGGTTCTTTATAAAACGATAGCACTGAAATATATGCATAGTGAAATAATAAAAAGTTTATTGTCAAAAATTTGTTTCAAGAGATAGCGAGTAGGGATAATAAGTGGAAACAGAAGTAAGTGGTCACACATATGAAACAAAAGGTACAACAGGTTTCTTGGAATGTAAATTTAACTTTAACAGGCTAAAATCCGTGTATAAATTAGCTTCTCACCTAAAGCAATCTGCCAGCATCACCAACCCACCTTGATGGGATCCACTGTTCCTGGATGCAGAAAGCACTGCCCATTTTGCTCCTTCAGTGATGCATTAAAAGGTGTTCTTAGGCCTTCTTTTTATACTCTCAAGTCCTTTGTTTTTGTTCCCAGAGCCAGGATGATCCCCAGTGGTTACTTACTTTGGGTACAGGCGCCATGGTGTCTTTAGGTACTTCTGTTTACAGATGCAGATGGAGCTTCCAGTGTATTGATTTACAATGCTTAATCTACATCTCACAGAGAGAGACACACTTCATCTCCTATATGGAAGAAACCGGTTTGTCAGCATTGCCTGGGGCACAGTCTTGAAATATATTTTCAGTTCATATCCTCAACTCTATTCTTGAACCTGTCTTTAAATATCATTCATCCAGACATCTTGCAATGATTATGAAGATCTGTATGATATTAGCTTTTATTAGACACTTTACATGACCCTATTTAAGAAAGTAGTGTGTGAGTGTAATGAGTTGGTCAGCCAGATAGGAGTTGCTATTATTGAACAGTGAACATTTCCCCAGTTGGCATGGAGGGGTTCTTAGGGTCCTAATGCTACTTTATTGTGAATATGGTGTAGTTTATAAAACGATTGAAGATTTCAAGTTAAAATCACTTGTGGGACCAAGTATATTGTTAACACGTTGAATTTATATGGAAAAGTCTTCAGATAAAGATGGTGGTTAATACGAGCCCTGTGATTAATATCTGCAAAGCCGCCAACCCTCAGCAAATACAGTGGGTAGATTACTCCGGATTCAGGCTCTCCCATGAACAATAACTCTGCTTTGCAGCAAATTTTGAAGCTTTGACATTTGTTTTCCTTCTGCAACTTATAAGCAAGATCATTCACACATTTTTGTGAAAGTGAAATTGTCTGGTTTTGGATACAAATGTGAGTTTTTTGATCTGGGAAATGTGTATGGTTAGCCTGGTGATTAGGGTACTGGGCTAGGAGGGACCCAGGTTTAAGTCTCTGCTCTGCATCATCACACTGCATCAAGCAGAGCAGGTACATCCCAGGCCAGTGTCCTAACCACCAGGCTGTAGAGGGTCAGAGAGACTCTCCAAAACCTTCCTGATGAAAATATCAGTGAAACCCAAACGTCTCTGGGAAACATTTTGGTTTTGATGAAATTTCATCATTTAGTCCAACCATCCCCTCTTCAGATTAGCTACCTTAGTTAGCAATGGAGAGCCATAGCATTTATTATTGATTTAAGCATCAGCCTAAAATCTACAGCAGGGATTGGCAACGTTGGCATGTGGGACCACAGGGTAAGCACCCTTAGCGGGCCCTGCTGCTTTGTTTACCTGCCGTTTCGCCGACTGCGGCTCCCACTGGCCACGGTTTGCCATCCTGGTCCAATGGCAGGCTGTGGGAAGTGTTGCAGTGCTGGTGAAATGGCAGATAAACAAAGCATCGGGGCCCGCTAATGGTGCTTACCCTGCGGTCCCGTGTGCCAATGTTGCCGATCCCTAAAAATACAGAAAGCCATAAACTGATAGCTCTGATCTCCTCCTCCCCGCCCCCCCTCCCCCGGCTGCTTTGCGCTGTTCTAGTGGTGTAAATGAGCCCGAGAGCCAGCTGAACCATCCTCTTGAAGTTTCCCTAAGCCTTGGGGAGTCTCTGGGAGGCATATAGTCAGTGCAGCTATTCATACACCATGACCCTGGCATAAGAGGTATGTCTGAGGAAATGGGGCTTAGCCAGAGTATCCTTATATCTTAGGAATGTCTGGCACCTTTAGAACCATAGGCAGCTGGCATAAGTTAGAGCACCATTCAGACTGCTCTAACTTGCACTGGAGGTCTGGCTGGCACAGAAGAGCGCCAGTTAAAGCCACCTTTTCCTGCCCCCACTTCTTGTCTTTCACAAACTTAGACTAGAGGCTCTGGCTCTCCAAGAATAATGCTATGGAATAATAAGGCATATTCTTAGGGAAATGATTATTTATGAGGAACATTTCTTTCATTTGAAAGCACTCATAGATTCTCAAGACAAGAGAGCCCCCAGACGGAGTGAAGCACAGTGTGATCACAGGGGAATTTGGACTATGTAGGAGTTTAACACTGATGGGAAGTAGGCAGCTTAGCTAGTGGACTAAAATAAAGAACAATCTTAAACAAATGATGTAAATAAACAAAAGAAAAAGAAAACTCTTCACTTTTAACTAATAGGTAAAGATAAAACGTAATTCAAGAGAGTACCCTGGCACAGAGTAACCCCCTACTTTAACTATAGTGAGAAAAGACAAGGAGCAAATTAATCAGGGAGGTTTTCCCTGGTTACTGTACAAGGTGCAGATAGGACAATTTGCCTGGAGGCTATATATATGCATCTGGCAGAAGTATCTTGTGTCCCTCAGAGCCCATGTAGTACATTCTTGGGGGCCTGGTGAAACAAGAGGAAAGGAATGATTTATTACTTCCTATTAGTGAAAAAATTTACTCGTTAACCTCTGAGGATAGGATAAGAAGCAATGGGCTTAAATTGCAGCAAGGGAGTTTAGGTTGGACATCAGGAAATCTTCCTCACTGTCAGGTTTAAGCATTGGGACAAATTGCCTAGGAAAGTTGTGGAATCTATGGCACTGGAGATTTTTAAGACTCTGACATCCTTCAAGAGAGATCCCCATATACAAAAGTGGCTTATCTGGTTGACAGTCACATTGGTGATTTCCATGTGAGCTTGTGAATTGTTTTGTGCCAGAAGAGACTGCCTCCTATCTTGAGGGTGTTTGTGCAATAGAATTCAAGAGCTGTTCACCATTATCAGTTCAGATATCTGCTTCTGCCGTGACCATAACTCCTTTCCAGCTGGTATGGTTGTTGCCAATTTGTGCATCGAAGTCACTTATTATCAGCTTGCTGTCATGGGTAGGCATGTCATCCAATATTTCTTACACCTGCTCAGAGACTATATCCTTTTCACTGTCACCTGCTCTGTTAGGAAGTGCATATGCCTGGATAATTGTTCTCTTGACATGACTTGTTTGCAGCCTTGCCGTTGTTATTCTGCTGTTCACTGGCTCCCAAGTCAGCAAGGTTTCACTGTAATGTTATCCAGCATAATTACTACCTCTCTTTTGTGTGCTCCTCCTTTCGTGTGTAAGATTATAGCACCCCTAGACATGTGGTCATCATCTTCCCATTCCAAGCCCATCTCATCTCACTGCAGCCAAATATGTGCAGATGGTATATTTTTTTCATTTAACCTATGCTAGCTTTCCTGAACTATACAAAGAATATACATTCCACATGCCTACTCTTGTTATAGATTTGGTCATAAGGATTCAGTGTCTTGAAATCTCAGTTTCCTTTCGGCTTTCATTGAGATCTGTCATATTTGGGTTTTAAGATCCACCTGCACCTATCATCATCAAGTTTTGGTTTAATTGAACTGTTTCTGTTGCAGTAAGGATTATGAATGTATAAATTATATCTGGAACATGGGCAGTAATTGATGAGTGGAAAGCTCTGAAGGCAAAAAAGGAACAGTGAGAGACACAGCATAGTATAACATTGAATAAGAAGGGTTCCCCAGCATGACTAGCATTGAAGAATTCATCAGGAGACTCTTCAGATATGACAACATGTTGAGAAATCCACTGATCTTTATGATGTCCTTGGGGATGTGAATATGAATACATAGATGCTGGTCATATTATGGTATTCCTCCCTCTTTGTTTATATATGTATAACTGATGCTTTGCTCAGCACATCTCCCATCATCCATACAATATACATGGACCAACTACCTAGGCCTTTCTTTGATGATATTTTCTAATATATCTGACACTGTCAAGTTCCTTATTCTATAAATTGTTATTTTGTCTTTCCATGAAATGTGCAGTATCTTTCTCATCCATCTGTGATGGGCAGCCTAAAATCTCTTTGTTAGCCATGGTCATCAGCCAAGTCTCTGCTCTATACAGGAGCATGCTCCATACAATTGCATGGTATAATCTGATCTTTAGTTTGGTGTGGAGACCTCTGATTGAGTAAATGTTCTTCATCTTTCCAAAAATGGTGTTTGCTTTTCTTAATCTCATCTGAATATCTTTCACCAAAATAAAATTATCCCTTGGGCAGGTTATTCCAAAGCTGCCCACTATGGGGTTTCTTGCAGCTTCCTCTGAAGCATTTGGTAGCAGTCACTGCAGGAGACAGGATATTAGACTACATGGTGAATTCTGGTACATCAATTCCCATGTTCCTAAATTAGCTTGCTGCTTAGAGAACAAAGAACATGAAAGAAACAGGATTTGCCATATCTGACCAGACCAATGGTATATCAGATCTTGCATTTTGCTTCTCAAAGTGTGCTATTCATTGTGTTTTAGGGGAAAGTTAAAACTCAGCATAAAGCATCTGTTCCGTTGCGTGATACAATACATTTTGGTAATGGAGATGAACTCTAAGCCCTTCAGCTATCAATTTAAAGCACGGCATAAGAGCTCATGACATTGCAATTGGTTATTGATCATAAAATTATTCACCCTTTCTCAAAAATGCATATAAAACACCAAAATATGTTAATAACATCAGTCTGAACCTCATTTTGAGCCTGGTCTGCTGTTCTGGTTGTCTCTAAGCTGCTTATCACTTTGTTGTGCACACATTTATATAAGATATGGATTAAATTACAGCACACTAGTGACTATATTGTTCTAGTCAGTTAGATAAGGCTTTTTCATGTAATGTTCATTCATCATTCACAACTTGCTATATTGATTCAACTGCCATTAAACAATCTTAAAGTTAATGCTGAATTTAAAAGAGAAATACTGCCATGGATGCTGTTATTATTTAAGGTCATGGCTATACTTGCAGATGTAGAGTGCTTTGAGTTAAACCAGCCTTCAGAGAGTACAGTAGGGAAAGCACTACAGTCTGTCCACACTGACAGCTGCAAGCGCACTGGCATGGCCACATTTGGGGCACTTGCAGCGGCATTGGGAGCGGTGCATTATGTGCAGCTATTCCAGAGTTCAAGTGGCTGCAACGTGCTTTTCAAATGTAGGTGGGTGGGGTGGAGTGTGACGGGGAATGTGTTGTGTGTATGTGGGGGGAGAGAGAGTGGGGTTTTGGGGTGCTGAGAGTGTGTCAGCATGCTGTCTTGTAAATTCAGACACTCCCTAGATCCCTGACTCACTCTCACTCACTCAAAGCAAGCAACATTCCTCAGTAATGTTTTTTTGTCCCAGAGCAGATAAGCAGGCCTGCTCTCAGGAATGGAGTTTTGTAAGGGCATGTCTGCATTCCAAAACAATGACAAGAGTGGCCTTTGATTTAAGGGGATTAAGAGATGTTTCCGGAGGTCAATCAGAGTGCAGTAATGCAACACGTCATTCACACTGACGCTGGGATGTCTCAGTCAAGATGCATGAGACGTTATTCTTCTTGCCAAGGTGGAGTACCTCTACGTGCCTTGCCAGTGTGGACGGGGAGTGAGTTAGAGTGCACTGGGCAGCTTTAGTGTGCTCTAACTTGCAAGCGTAGCCAAGCCCTAAAGGTGTTATAATACCCAGTGCAGAATCTGAGTATTGGACTCCACAACTAATTTTGTTTATATTGCACTGGATTGACTGCAGAGGTATATATCTTTTAAGTTATAACCACTTCATTACTACCAAATGTATTGAAATTGTAAATACAATACATACCTCATGAGCTGCAGATTGTGTCCTTGTAGTCCACGGATTTCAATTCATAGTTGTCAGTATGCAGCAGTATGATTAAATGTGCATATGATTTAAATATTACAGAAAATGCAGTTAGTAACACCTATAGTTAGAGTTGCTTGACATTTTTCATTATAAGAACCCATGTTCAGTTGCTTTTAACTTTATTAAGTTGTAACCGTTTGAACTGAATTTTTCTTCATTTGTTGTCTGCCTGAGGCTGAATTATTTTGGAAAATCTTGTCAAAAACTGTTTGACCATTGTTCAGAGTGAAGTTAAGGGAAAATGGTTGTTTTGATCATGTTAAAAATTATTTAAAAACTATTTTGTTGAGAAGCAGTAGTTCCTCCATACTTCGAAACAGGGATGTCAAATTGGGCAGGATCATCACCCTGGTGTCAGTGATGTGCCTTTTGTCATCCTTGTGAAAATCTGCCAACATTTAGTGAAGCTATGAGCCTCTGAAAAATCTTTGTGCATGTTCAGTAGAGACTTGTTAAGAATTTGGCAGCTAAATTCTCAGAAGAGAATATCTGTACTGAGCATGCTCTGACCCAGGAATTCAGGGGCTGAGCATGACTTTCCCATAAATTGCTCCTCCCGGTGGCCAGATACTGCTGTGGTGCTCAGGGCTTGGCTACACTTGCAGCTGTAGAGCGCTTTGGGTTATACCAGCCTTCGGAGAGCACACTGGGGAAAGCACTTGTGTGTCCACACCGACAGCTGCAAGTGCACTGGTGCAGCCACATTTGCGGCACTTGCAGCAGCATTGGGAGTGGTGCATTATGGGCAGCTATCCCAGCGTTCAAGTGTCTGCAATGTGCTTTTCAAATGAGCTGGTGGGGTGGAGTGTGTTGTCTGTATGTGGAGGGAGAGAGAGAGAGTGAGTTTTTGGGGTGTGTAGCAGGGCAGCGACTCACCCCTGCAGCACCTCCTGCTGGTCCATCTGGGAATTAGCTTTTCCAGAGTCCGGAGCGCCCTCTGCAGGCTGATGTCCTGCTTGCTGCTAGCCCCGTGTCCCTCCCGGGCCCTGGTGCCCTCTTACCAATGGTGCTGCACCCCTGCAGTACCCCCAAAGTCTCAGGGTCTCCCCTCCCTTGGGAACCCCCAACCCGTATCCCACCTTGCCTCAGTCTAGGCAACTGCCAGTCACCACTTTCCCCCATTCACTGGGGCAGCCTGCAGTGTAATTGCCACTCATCACCAGCAAGGAGGGTTTGGCCTGCTGCCTCTACCTCTTGAGCCATGGGCTGTCCCCTGCAACCCCAGTACCCTTTTGTTGGGCCATCTCCTAGGCCCTGCAGCCTTGGGGTTTCCAGGCCGGAGCTCCCCCAGCTCCTCTAGCCTTGCCCCAGCCCTGCAGCACTCTAGGTACCTTGTCTCGCTTCCCCAGCAGCCAGGCCTGTCTACCTCTACAGACAGAGGAGAATCTCTCTCTCTCTGTTCTAAATTGAGCCCTTTTATCAGGGACAGCTAGGCCTTAACTGAACCAACCACAGCTGTGGCTGCTCTGCCCAATCAGCCTGGGAGCTGCTTGTCCCCAGCCACAGCCCTTTGCAGGGCTGTTTGAAGCCACTTTCTGCTGGAGGGTGCTGAGAGTGTGTCAGCATGCTATATTGTAAGTTCAGACCGCCCTGCTCCCCTGCCTCTTACTCGCTCACTCAGTAAATGTTTGCTTTGCCCCGTAGCAGATAAGCCGCTGTCTGAAACAGAGCTTTGAAAAGGCACTTCCACATTCCTGCAATGATTTCACAACAAAGGGAAGAGTGACCACTTGACTTAAGTGGATTATGGGGCATTTCTAGAGGTCAATCAGAGGCAGTAATGTAACTCCTCACTCACACTGAACCTGAAGCATCTCACCAATATGCAATAGCCGTTGATCCTCTTGGAGAGGTGGAGTACCAGGAGCGCTCCAGCCAGGGAGGTGGGGCACTCTATGTGCCTTGCCAGTGTGGACGGGGAGTAAGGTAGAGCGCTCTGGGAGACTTTACTGTGGTATAAAGTGCAAGTGGAACCAAGCCCCTAGATGGAGCTGAGATCAAAGAGACTTTCTCCTATTGTCTCAATTCTTTTCCTTTTATTGTTGAAGCAGTCAGGAGGAGAAAAAGGAAACAGCCTGACTGGAATGCAGAGGGGTGTGGATCTGAGTCTGGGGTTGTAGAATGGAAGTTAGAGGGAAGAGCACAGGTTGCAGGAGCAGGGTCGGTTCCAGGCACCAGCCTAGCACACAGGTGCCTGGGGTGGCAAACGGTGGGATGCGGCATTGCGTGTGCTGACAGGGCTCCTCTCTCTTCGGCGGCATACCTGTGGCAGCTCCCCTGGAGATGGAATGATTGTTCAGCTGCCGCAGGTGTGTCGCCGACGAGAGAGGAGCAGGTTTCGGCAGCATGCCTGTGGCAGCTCAAAGATTGTTCCTCTTCGGCAGAGCAACTGCAGCTATGCTGCCGAAAGCCACTGTTCTCTCTTCGGCAGCATGTCTGCGGCAGCTCAAGACTGGTTCCTTCTTTGGCGGAGCTGCCACAGGTGTCCCACCGAAAGCTGCTAATTCCTGCCGCCTGTGGAGCTGCTTGGGGCGGCAAAGAAGTTAGAGCTGGCCTTGTGCAGGAGGGAGCTTTGAGAAGGCACAAGGAACCCAATCTGACGTATGTGGCTGGAAAGCTAACTGCAGTTGCAGCATTTCTGCAAATAAATAAATAAATAATAATCGAGTCTGTTAAAAGAGTTGGTTTAGTTTTAGAAGTTTGAGGTCCATTCATGAAACAGGGAAAAGTAGTTGGGGTGCAGCAACTAGCATAAGGGACAAGTGCTCGGGGATGCGGGTGGGGAAAGAGACAGGGACTAAGATAGGCTGGAGTGCCATGGAAAAACTAGGTTGGGGTGGGAGGGGGGGGAGAAGTCACGCTCTAGCAGAAGGGTCTCTAACCACGAAACTACACTCCCCTATAGTAACTGAACTAGAACCCAGGATTCCTGAGGCTCAATATTACTTTGCACTACCAAATATCTGTAAAACCACACAACTGGCAAAATGTGTGGTTCATTTCTCTCTTTAAGGGCTGGGCTACGTAGAGCATGACAATCTCTTGCTGTTATCAAATTACTCTGGTAGCTCAAGTGACAAAGGTCTGAATTGTGGATCTAAGCGTTCTAACTGGTTTTATTCCTGCTGATGAACCCTATGGCAATCAGTATGACTCCACAACATGAAATTTCCATTTTTTCCAGTTTTCTCGTTTGAAAACCTAGTACGTTACTCACAAAAAGACATCATTAAAAGAATTGTAAGGCTTCAAAATCAAAACTAAGCACTCAGAAGTTAGGAGATGCCAGAAGTAATGTCTGCGGAAATTAATTCATCCTTCTTGTGTGGATTACAAGACCACATACTTTTATTTCCACAGGACCCCTTTCCTCATTCAGTGTACAGGATGGACTGTGTGTGCTTAATGAGCAGCTATGCAATATTTGGATTTCCTCGTCATTCAATATGTGCTCCTCCCCTTCCTTATCTACTGCAGAGGATCTCACCTGGTGGAGACATGTAGATAAGCTGTTGCCGGGTCATACTAGTCCAGGACACATCTTCGGTTGAGTTGCCTGAATTCATTGCTTCCAGCAAGACAACAAATTAAAAGTCACATGTTCCTGACTGTCCCCCTTCATTACTGCTGGCATCTGAGATACCCCCCTGCCCGGAATGAACTGATACCACATCCTCATGCATTCATACTACAAACCCTGAGCCCACTGTCAGGCCTGTGCCCAAGACACTTTCAGGTGCAACACCAGAAGTCCACCGTTAATCCACCTAGAGACAGAAGGCCTCCCCAATGGCTGAATCTTTAGCTAGGGCGAACCCATGGTTACGGCGCAAAATAATCCCCGGGATTTAGCTGGGAACAGAGGCAGTCTACCCTCCTTCTCTAGTTTAGTATTTGTTTTATTTAGGGGATGCTCTTATTGAGGGGGGATATGTTGTGTATTTGGTTGTCATGGTAATAGAACCTTGTTGTTGCTATGTCAACTGAGTTAGATTATTAGGGGAAAGCCAAGCCAGTTTGGGCTGGTTTGGTTAGTTCAGTGTCTGGCAATAAATGGCTGCTTTTAAGGTTTACAGGGCTGTGTGTCACAAGTCATTTCTTCCTAAAACTGCTGCCCCCAAGGGCACAACATCCAGGACATCAGATTGTGCAGCCTTTTGAGGACTTTTCCTAACAGGAACAAGTGGTTTATGACTTGTGATGCTTATGACCTTTTGTTATAGTTTTTGTTTGTAATATATATTAAGGGGGTGATTTCATGCTGTGTTTCTCTGGAGAACCACAGCACAGAGGACAAGAGAGGAAGGGCAAAGGTAGCTCTAAGTTATCATTGCGCTGTCCAGGTTTTGGGGTGCTATAGGGGCCAAAATGGTCCCTGGCATAGGTTAGAGCAGCACTTAAGGGTTCCTTGTATTTACCGCATCCACTCCACATTCACCTATGGGGCTGCACTGCATCCCTGTGTCCCTAGACACGGTGGGCACACTCCCTCCCTGCTCCAACCCCATTCAAGCTTAGCTCAGTCTGCCCTGCATCCTATCTCTATGCCACGGCCTGTCAATGGGGACAGCCCTGGTGCAAGCAGCCCTACACTATTCCTCCATCGGAGAACTCTATCACAACTGTTTTGCAACCCCTATTTACTGCCAGCATTGTGTCTAATGGTTTACTGTGAATGCACCTAAATATTCATTAAAACTGTATCCAGGCCTCTTACACACATACCATATTTAATTTGAATATGTTATAGCACCGTAAGCTATCTCAGCAACCTTAGCATTTCAATTTTTTACACATTTTCTTTCTCATTTATATTCAATATCTAGTGAAGCCTCATCTTTCTAATACACTGCTAATACACTACTAGAACTATATGGAACAAAGACCAGTCTCATATTCAAGCTCAATAAAAAAGTGGGTACATTTGAGGAGAAAGGGAACCTCTTCCTCCTTGCCAAAAATAAAATAAAATCGTCAATATTCTGTGGTAACTAGGCACCAGAGTCATGCCCAGTGATAGATACATTAGATCTATGGACAGACAGGGGCTCACCAAGCAAAGCTAAGTTAAAAGAGCATAATATCTGTTCTCTGCTGCTGTTTAGGTCAGTGTTACTCAGCTGGCAATCAAAGAAACACGTTATCAGTGCTAGATGAAAGTCTGAGTACTCATCATACAAACAACCACTGTGGCAGAATGTCCTCTTCTTCTCCTTGTCCTCCCTCCTCTACTCCATTAAATATATCAACAAGAGGAGAACCAGCCGTAGACTTGTGAAGGAACGTACTTTTGAGGTCTCCAAAGCAGGGGAGAGATAGAAATTTGCAAAGCTACACATTTGAACAACCCCACCCCCCAACAAATACAAAGACTGTTCTGTTGATCCACGTGGAGGCTGGACACTCCAATTGTTAAGAAAAGCTCCTAAAAGTTAGCAGTCTGATGTGCTGAAATGTTTTCATCTTTACAAGACAAACCTATCTATCCTAACCTATTTGCTATTTCTGCAAGTTAGCAGTGAGCCAGGGCAATGGGAGCCTCCTAATCAGATCTGGACTTAAGCTTCAGCTGGCTCCAAACAGTTAATCAACTCTCAGGACCATGCCTCATCTAATATTGTATCTTCACCAGTGGCCAACAATAGATGTCTTAGAGCAGCGGTGTTCAATAGAAATTCGATGCTAGCCACACTTGTGGTTCTGAATTTTTCTTATTAGCCATATTATAAAAAGCCACATGCATTAGCCACAATATAATAGCCTATTAGCCACATGTGGCTAGTGGCGAACGTATTGGACACTGCTGCCTTAGAGGAAAGTGCAAGAGAATGATGAGGAGAAATGTGGGGCCCTCAATTGGATAGATTTAGGATAGGCTTTCCCAAAGGCAAATCACATCCTAACCCCTAGCATGGAGAAATTGTCTTAAATCCTGAACCAAGAGGTTGTAGATCTTTGTCCTCAATGACATTCTATGGTAATGAGTTCTATAGCCTAATTACCCATTGTGTGGAAAAGTATTTTCTTTGGTCAGTTTTTAATTTGCTGCCCTTTAGTTTCATTGAATGTCCCCTACTTCTTGCATTCTGAGTCAGGAGAACAGAAGCACCTGATCTATGTTCCCTATACTATTCAATATGCTGGTTACTTTTATCATCCTCTTTCCTACTCATCTGCAGATTGGCTACTCACAATATGAGAAACATAATGACATCAAGAAATTTTAGTGACTCAAACTCCTTCTTCCATTTCTCCTCTGAACTAAAGAGGGAAAAGGCTGAGATTGAAAGTGTTTGTAGAGCTAGTACTATGTAAAAATGTGCAGTGAATCTATGTCTCATAGCTCATCCCAGTATTAGAAATTGCACAGATTTAAAGTCAGGATGAACATGAAAGTGATGAGCATGGCACAAGTCATCTTAAAGAAGCTGAGGTTCCGACCCATTATGATGTGCAAATCTGAAATCTTTTCAACGTACTTGACATGACTCGAACAGAAATGTCTAAACTATCTTTATAATAAGACATCTTAAAGAAAATAGCAGGCTATGTTTTATATTAAAAAGCCAAACTTGAAAAATGCTCTTAGGACAGAAATAAGACTTTCAAAAGCTCTTTGAATTTACTTGTTATTGTTGGATTTTCAAAAAATGCTTCTTTATAGTCAACTTTCCCTTTACTCAGCCAGAAATAAAAATAATAAAATATTTGGATAGCTGGTCTTATTTAAATAAATGGACTTGGACCCCAAACCCAATTTTCTATATACAGTTTAATAAGAAAGAAAAGAAGAGCAAGATTCCTCCAGCTATTCTTCAAGAACTAATGGTTCAAAAGTTAAAAGTGTATTATGGCACAGGCATGGTGGAACAATTGCAGCATATGTTTCCAAGTAGCTTTTTGCCTTTCCCTAGCTACAAACATTTTGCAGCTCCTGTTCAAAATACGACTTGCAGGTACAAATCAGGAGAGTTAAATGCTTTTAAGAATCCCAAAGAAAAACACAAGTAACCACAGCTATGCTCTCAAGAAACTGATAAATATGTCCACAGATGATGATGATTTTGAAATAAAGAATAAATCGAAAAATCTGTTGCTCAAGGGATGAAAAGTAAAACACAAAACCAACCAAATTATTATCCAAAAATTATTGAATTAATGTAGGATTTAGGAGGAAAAATAAGTTTTACAAAGCACCAGTGCTCTTGTACCATCTAAATATGAGATATGATATAATGTAGGCTGAGATAAGCCACTTGAAACGGAAATTAAATAGTTTATTCTCTGAATAGAGCAGTAGTAAATTAGTCTAACTATGTCATATTTGCTTGTGAAAGACTGATTTCTTAGATTGCAAGGCGCAGGAATGCAGTGAATTTAACAACATCTCAGATTGTTGTAAACAAATGATATTTAACAGTCCGACCCATCAATACTAAATCCAAAATGCACTCTCCCACATCAAATCCAGAAGGGATAACTGCTCGCTTAAGGACCTTGTGGGTAAAAGGGGGCAATTTTAAATTGTTGGACACCAAGTCATTTTATTTTAGAAATTGCTAAAATATTTAGTTAAAATAAAACAGCAATGGTAGGCCAGCTCTTACTAATTGGTTCTCTTACTGCTAACACAGGTGTGTGACTCCCACTTTTAGTCATTCATAACCTAAACTGTTAAAATAGGACAAAGTAAGCAATCATAACTAAATCCTATGAAATCAAAGAAAATATTTAAATTGATTACACAGAAGAAGCCACTTAAGGAGCTGTCTTGAGACGGGCCAATTAGGAATATTAAGTATCTGAAATCCAGTTAAGTCCCACTATTTCTCTTTTACTAAGGTGTAGCTCTTGTCTCCTCTACAGAAATACATAGTCTGACCATTTGGTGATGAACAGGAGAAACTATTAATCTTAAATTACAACAGTGTTTCCATCTCTGAATGAAATCATTACAAGAGTTTTAAGTCTAATCCCTAATGTCTTAGTTATCTTTCTCTCATGAATACATGATGAAGTCTTGGGGAGGTTTTCCTCATATTGGTTTCTTCTTGAGTTTTCTCTGTTCTTCTGAGCTGTTTATTGCTGGCTTGTAGAGAAGGACAGATTGAGATGTAGCATTCTTGCTGTTTAAGCAGGGTAGTATAAGGAATGTGTGTCAGAGGGGTGCCCACTCCAGAGTACTATACCAGGAAATTAGGAAAACACACCTCTTTTACACTTGTTTAGATTCAAAGTTGGTTGCTGTCATCTTTTCATTGCCTTCAGAAAACATTTTACCATTTACACAGCAAGGATAATAAGAGCTTTGTGTTTGGCTAAAATAGATGTAAGTGTACATTTCCCAAAGGTGTTTGCCATTTCAGCCTTTAAGAAGGAAATGTTTTAAAAACCTTTTGTTTCTAACTACACGTTTTCCCTAGAATTTTAAAGACACAAACTGAGATGCTAAATGGTGGAGGATTGAGTAGAGCCTAGATGTATTACTTACATAACACATTTCTACATTCCTTTTCACAGTCAAATATTTACTTAAAACATGCATATTTTACATGGTTTGTTTTATTTTGAGTCTAGGTCCTTAAAGCTACAACTTGTTTGTTATAGCAATTACACTTATTTTAAATATTTTGCACAAAGCACAAATTTTAATAACCAATATATCTTTTAAACATAGCGCAAAGGAAAATAATATAAAAGTTAAAGCAGGATAAAGTTTAAAAAGCTTTTCCGAGTTTGTATAACACTCCTAAGGGTAATAAGCATGGTTTATTGGCTAAGGAAGTTATTTTCCTGACATTTGCTTGTCCTTGGGAGAAGGAAACAGGAGCCTCCGGTAATTTCTTTTATTATCTTGAACAATTTGTAACATAACTAGCTAAACATAATATGTATTATTATACCCAGAATGTGTGAAATAGAAAATATTTGTAGCTATGTCTTAATATTCAATTAAGGCCTAAAATTTCAATGATCGAATATTAAACTAAGTCATAATAATGTTTATTAATACAAGTTTTGCATCAATATTGAGATCACTTTCCAAAGTCTAAGGAATTCAGTAGGACTATGCACAATGGCAAGCACTAGCTAGTTCCAGGATTGAGCCGTAAGTGTGTATGGCCAATGTCTATCAAACTTAGGGTGACCAGACGTCCCAATAAAATCGGGACTGTTCCGTTATTTAGTTGTTTGTCCCACGTCCCGACCGAGGTATGGCCAGGACACCATTTGTTATCCTGATATTTTGGCTCGGGGCTGCTCCCAGTAGCATGTGGAGTGCAGGTCGTCGTTCCCCCTCCCCCCCCCCCCCCCGGCTGACCCTAGGAGCCAGACCGGAAATGCCAGGTAAGCAGGGGGGGCTGCGGGCTGACGGGAGCCAAGACCCTGGGTCCCCAGCCCGTGGTGGGACTGCGCATGGAGGGGGGGGGGTTCGCCCCCGACCAGCGGCGGGGCTGCCCGGAGCTGGGGGGGGGGACTGGTGCTCGGAGCCAAGCCCTCTGCTCCTGACCTGCATTGGGGCTGTACAGTACCTGGAGCTGGAGGGGGGCCTTGGTGCCCCCAACCTGGGGCGGGGCTGTGCCTGGAGCTTGGGGGGGGGGGCTGGTGCCCTCGACCCGCAGAGGAGCTGTGTGTGTGTGTGTGGGGGGGGGTCCTGTTCCCCAGGGGAAGCGGGGCAGGACCTGGGGCAGGGTGGAGTCTGGGAGGAGCAGGGGTGGACTGTGGGTGGGGCTCCAGTGTGTCCTGATATTTTGGTCCTGTGATCTGGTCACCCTAATCAAACTGGTAGTCATATGCCCATCCACCATAGATATGGGACCAGGACGGTTAAACATACCAAGTAATTCCTAGCACTAGCAAAGGATTCAAATATTTAGAAAGGAGTAAGACACTTGATACCAAGCACTACAGACACCGCCCTCCCCACACCATCATAGTCAAGATCTGGCAGTGATCTATGAAAGGCAACACAGTAAGGGTTTCATTATAAAAAAGGTTGGCAAGTTTATTGATGAGAGCCAATGAATCTGCATTAATTTTATTTATTGTAACTTTACATTTAATAACGTGCTTTTGGTACAGATTATCTTATCTTGTTCAGTAATTATAATTGTTTCACCTGCCTTGAAATGAGAGCTGTACGTTTTTTGATTAATGGATTGAATAGCCAAAGAGTTTTACTTCAAGTTCTAAATCTCCGTATTTTTCCGCTGAACACTAGCTTCCCATAACTTCTTTCAGCAATACACAGTGAACCACAACTGGTCTCTGGTCATATCGTATTTCCCAAAGTAGGTAGATGCACTAATTGTGCACTTGGATAGGAAACCATGAAGTAAAATTCAGGATACTGGAAAAGTGGTGTTTTTGATTCAGCCAGTGGTGCATTTTCCTCTGACTAGAACTCGCCCCCAGCGTCTCAGCATAAAGCCATTGACTTTGCAAAATCTTGTGTCAGCAAGGATTATGGAACTGGGCCCGTTAGGAACTTCATATTTGACAGATTTAGCTGAAAGGTAAGAATTGGTACAGTAGTCAATAATTATTATCACTGTGACAATCCTCTGCCCTCTGTAAACAGTGAATAAATAACCTTGACAAAGGAGCTTTGCTGGGGTGTGGGACAGCATGGATCCTCTCACCTATGGCAGGGTAAGAAGTTGCATAGGGAACCCAGCCTGTACTAGAGTCCACATTCCTGTGGGGCCATGACTGATGAACCTGCCCCCTTTCCTGACTTTGCCTCCTTTTGTGGATGCACACTGAGAGCCCTCTCCTTAGCTCTGTAGAATGCAGGGGATGTGGGCCCATTGTAGTTTTGTTGCCTCAGTCATGTAGCTCTTTCATGGCCGAGACCTTCCAGGAAGATGGAGCTGTGTGGTGGGAGCTTGGGAGTGATGGGATAGGAACAATGTAGGGTTAGAATATGCCATAGTATTGTTAAGAAAGTATAATATATCGAATTACATTTACAAGTCTCTCAGTCCAGGCTATAGGACAGATTTAGAAATGCAAGAGAATATTTTAAAACCAAACTATACAGAAATGTAGTGGAAATATTTTTCTTTTTAAAACTTTGGGTGATTAATATCCTGCCTTAAAGCAAAAACAAACACTTTATTCCAATCCCTGGGAGTATTAAGTCCATCTTATTTATCTTCCACACTAGTAACTAAATCATTCCTTTAGCTGAGACAGTGCAATTTGGTCCCTACTGCCATCACTTCTCCCCAGAAGGTTTGCATTGCTGCAGAGCTGATAATGTCTCAGCTGTGGTAAAGTGAATCATAAAAGCTGCTCCTTAATTAGCTGTAGGATGAATCTCCAAGAGAACTCTAGGGTCTGTGCCTAGAAAAAAAATTGTGCAAAAAACCTGGATTAACCAAAGTTGAAAATACGTACTGGTGCTTAAGAACTAATGCAAAATGACTGGCTGATTAACTGGCAAAGCAGATGTCTCAGGTGAGCAATGGAATAAACCATCCAGCAGCTGACGAACAAGATGGCTGTGCTTGTGCTGATAAATTGACACAAATAGAGGGTACTAATCTGTCTCTGCCTGCTTAATTGACTAATGATAAAGCGTAACTCAAAATGTAAATCGTTCATAGTTAAATCTAATCTAAGATGCTGGCATTCGGGAGGTTAATATTTTATCTTCTCTGCAGAGGTGTGTGCCAGTCAGCATGCAACTCCTACAGTGAATTTGCAGATTAGGAAAGGCTTGAATTGCAATCTGCACACCAACAGTGGCAGTCAGGTTTATCATTACCTCCCTCCCCCAGCTTTGAGGCATATGCCTGGCTGGGGACAAGCTGCCACTAAGAAATTGGGACTCAGGATGTGGGTAGGAGCAATGAGGACCAAGAATGCTAACTGGCTATGGCAGGCTACTGTATGAATATGCAAATATTTACATTTGAGGCAAAATACAAGATCTGGCAATCCATGCATTATTTTAATATGAAAATAAACATGTTATAGTTATATGGCAGTTCATTATTTGCTACAACTGACCTATACAATTTGACCTATAAAAAAGCCTCTTTGTTTCAGTGGAAAGTTTTTCCTTGCATGTTGTTAGAACTCAAAAGCTGATTGTTTGTCATTACTTAAGCAGGTGGAAGTGATCAACATATGTAATGAGAGATCTTTTCCAGAGTCTGGCTTGCTCTAAATTATCCATTTCTCCACATATGGCCTCTTGCTGCCTTGTCCACCTGCTTAGAATTTATTTCCAGAATGCAGCATTTTTCACCATTTGCTCCAATCTTGTTCATGAGGAGACTCCAGCCTGGCCACCATTTGTTGTTCAGAGCATGCAGAATATGGATGCTTCAAAACACCAGAGCACTCTGTATTAGCATAATTGTTATTAATAATTTGGCACCCATAAAATGCTGAGTGGTACACAGATAAATGCACCAATAAGTAACATCAATTAAAACACTATAAATGGACCACTTTACAAAATGCTGAAAACTTAGAATCAAAGAAATCTCACATATGGACTAGAATGTATATTGGTGAGCTTTCAACTATGTGAGTGGGTCCATTGAAATCAGTGGACTTGGATCAGTCAAATGGGGCTACTCTTGTGAGTAAGTAATGACCAACCTAATTAAAGTTTGCACAGTGTAGCTGTAAAATAAGAAGGAAACATGGGGAGCCAACTGAATAATGGCATAGAGCAAAGATAAGAGGACTTAAATTTAAATTGTCAGGCAGAACAGTAGTTCGTTTCTGCAAGTACTGAATTTTTTTATTGGAACATTAAATTTACAGAACTATGCGATGCATTATAGTGTACTATTGAGAACGATATGTAGTAATTTGGGATGGTAATGCATTTCTGTAAATTTTAAGCCAGTCAAATATTACCCATTATGGTGCAGCAGAAATAAAGGTTGAGTTGCAGGAGTTCAGTGTAATGGGATCTGTAAACTATTATTTTCTAAAAATCTCCTTGAAATGGCAAAACATAAATATAAATTTTGAGTGTGATTTTAATTTTTCATGCTGGTCTGATGAAAAATAAATTGATACAGAAAGAATAATAATAATTAAAACAGTTCCCATTTTGACAGGTTTGATTGCCTCAATTTTCTTCTCCTTTTGCAAAAATTCTAAAACACTCTGTTACCAGTCCTTTGGCCACATTATTGCTTTTCATGTGCTGATTCCTACATGATACCTGTATGTTGGTAGCCTTTATCTATACAGGATTTTATAACATTTTAGCCACAATGGCATGTAAGTGACCAAGCTAAACCCACCAAATTTTAATTAGAACAACAAATCTCTCATTCATGGGGGGAAAGGGGGGGGGGGGAGAGAGAGAGACTCCCACACAAAATATGCCTGTAGCATAGAGAAAAGTTTCCTATGAGGGGAAAGAGAAGACCAGAATTTAAAATTTCACCTCTGACCATTGTTTAAATTCCCATATAATTCATTAAGACCATGAACCCTAACATAGAAGATGTTTAGGCAACAGCTGTAGAATGCTCAGTCCATTTTAAAAATAAGTTGGTAGAAATATCATGCAAGGCCACTGCCGCACTATACTCCAAGCCTCTACGCTGCCCAAGCACATATAGTTTGCAGGGCACAACACTGCCTGGCAAGGTAACTAAAGCACTTTGGGTTTTCCTATCTCTACCCACCACACAGTCCTCTCCCAGAGTCAGGAGTAGAATCTGGAAGTCCTGCTCACCAAAATTCTGCTGCTGATAAGTAAGTATTTGCGTAGGCCACTGGGAAAGTATGGCTAGTCTTTCTGCAGTAATTGGTTTACAAAGGCGCTAGCAATCAGAGTAGGTCTGGAATTTTTTGATTGGAGTGTGAGTTTTTTGGGGTCAGAAAATGCAGATTCATTGAAAACAAAACTGTCAGAAAGGGTTGATTTGGATTCAAAACATTGATTTTTTTTAAATTGTCAAAATGGTTATAACATGGTTATAACAGAATGAAAATTATTTTTTCTGATTCATTTAGAATCTCTCTCTCTCTCTCTCCCTCCCTCTTTCTCTCAGAAAAGGTCAAACTCAAAACAAAATCTTTTAAGTCACCTGAACTGAAAATGTGTTTTGGATTTTGGGTTCATAAAAATGTGAGATTTTTGGTCTGGGAAATTTTTTCATTGGATGGACAAACTATTTCTTAGAGAACTCAGCTGCCAATTACTCCTGAAGCTCAGGGTTTCATTCCCTCCTGGTGATGCATGTGTGGGAATCATGTGGTTGCAGGTGATTCACATAGTGAAAAGACATTTTTAAAATGGATTTTGTACTGAAAAACTATGATAATCAGTAAAGTATGATCGAACCAGTGCCAAGTAGAGCACTACTATCACCTTCCATAGTATGCAAATCATGGGAGTAGTGATAATACCACTCTACTTGCCACTTGTTAGGCCTCAGCTGGAGTTCTGAGTTCAGTTTTGGTCACCGCTGTATAGAAGAGTTGTAGAGAAACTGCAAAGGATCCATAGGCGAGTGACAAAGATGATCATAAGGATGGAATGCAAGCCATATGAGCAAAGGCTGAAGGAACTGGGTAGGTTTAGTTTAAAAAAGATGAGATTAAGAAGGGACATATACTGGTCTTCAAATACTTGAAAGCCTGCCATAAAAAAGATGAGAAAAGTTTCTCTCTTGCCACTGAGGGCAGGACAAGAGGCAATGGGTTCAAAACTGCATTTGGTTGAATCTTGGGAAAAACTTTCTAACTGTAGAAACAGTGGGACAATGCTTAGGAAGTGTAGTAAGCGGAAGATTAATGTGACGGCAATCGCTAGGTGGTGCGATTTCGCTTCTATTGCGTCTCTATGGGAACGGCCTTGGCTTCAGAGCTTATCTCATGGGAAGCCTCTCCCCAGCTGCAGCTGGGAAGCTGTTTACCTACCCTGTGTGAATCTCAGCTTGTGTGAAACCAAACAGGTAAACTGAGGCAGGATTGCAAAATATGTGATTAGCTATTTATGAGTTATGTATGAGATGCAAATGAGCATGAGTATTTCTGTGTCCGTGTGCCCTTGTGTGTCGGGCTTTTTCCCTGGGCAGTGCTCCGCTGTGCCAGGTCTCCCATCTGCGACAACACTGTCTGTGGGGACCCCAGTGCGGCAATGTCGCTACCTTCAATAAACTCACTTCTAGCCACTATGTGTGAGCATCATTTCTACGGGACTCTTAGGGTACCCTGCAACAGGAAGTCATGGAATCTCTTCACTGGAGGTTTGCAAAAAGAGGCTGGCTGGCCATCTGTCTGGGATGTTTAGACACTACAAGTCCCTTGTGGTTCCTTTCAACCCTACTGTGATTCTATGATTGTATGGTGTATATCACCAAAATATGAATTTCACATTTCATTTTTTGTCATACCTTTTGCACGTGTAATTGACTGGGTTGTGTTGCCCTTGGTGTACGGTATGCAGAGGATGTAGTGCAATCTCTATCATGAAAGCTGAACTTACAAATGGAGAATTATGTACCAAAAAAACCTGCATTCAGAAATAAAACAATGTAAAATTTTTGAGCCTGTAATCTACTCAGTCCTACTTCTTGTTTAGTTTGTTTATATTTGTAGGAGACAATGCTGTCTGCTTCTTGCTTAGAATGTCACCTGAAAGGAGAACAGGTGTTTACATGGGACTGTTGTAGCCGGCATCGCAAGATATTTACATGTCAGATGCACTAAAGATTCATATGTCCCTTCATGCTTTAACCACCATTTCAGGGGACATGTGTCCATGCTGATGATGGGTTTTGCTCCATAACAATCCAAAGGAGTGCAGACCGGCATGTGTTCATTTTCATTCAGATGCCACCAGCAAAGGTTGATTTTCTTTTTTTGGTGGTTTGGGTTCTGTAGTTTCCACATAGGAGTGTTGCTCTTTTAAAACTTCTGAATGCACCTTCCTTGAAATTTTTATTTGTTTAATTATTAAATGCATGTGCAATCTCCCAGTATGTGCAGATAATCACTTATTTTGCCTATGAAACGTAAGTGCACAATTTTCAAAAGGTATCTCTATGTGTTCAAAATCTACCCCAGAAACCACAGCTGTGGAGAGGTTGCATATTGCAGGTCCTTATTACTGGTACCTCATTAAAAATATCATAATATTGAGTTGAACATTTCAGTAGGAAGTTTTCTTTGCCTCTGAATATGGATTTGGTGTGGACATGTATAGTGGTCAAAGATGGCTATTGGGACAAAGCATAATTATCATAAGAACATAAGAATGGCTATACTGGGTCAGACCAAAGGTCCATCCAGACCAGTATCCTATCTGCCAACAGCAGGCAACACCAGGTGCCCCAGAGGGAGCGAACCTAACAGGCAATAATCAGGTGATCTCTCTCCGGCCATCCATCTATATCCTCTGACAAACGGAGGCTAGGGACACCATTCCTTATCCATCCTGGCTAATAACCATTAATGGACTTAATCTCCATGAATGTATCTATTTTTCTTTTAAGCCCACGTATAATCCTAGCCTTCCAAACTTCCCCAGGCAAGGAGTTCCACAGGTTGACTGTGTGCTGTGTGAAGAAGAACTTCCTTTTATTTGTTTTAAATCTGCTGCCCATTAATTTCATTTGGTGGCCCCTGGTTCTTGCATTATGGGAAGAAGTAAATAACTTTTTCTTATTCACTTTTTTCCATACCACTCATGATTTTATATACCTTTATCATATCCCCCCCTTAGTCTCCTCTTTTCCAAGCCGAAAAGTCCTAGCCTTTTTAATGTCTCCTCATATGGAACCCATTTCAAACCCCTAATCATTTTAGTTGCCCTTTTCTGAATGTTTTCTAATGTCAGTATATCTTTTTTGAGATGAGGAGTCCACATCTGTACACAGTATTCAAGATGTGGGTGCACCATGGATTTATATAGGAGCAATAAGATATTCTCCATCTTATTCTCTATCCCTTTTTAAATGATTCCTAACATTCTGTTATTTTTTTTTAATGTTGCTGCACATTGCGTGGACATCTTCAGAGAACTATTCACAATGACTCCAAGATCTCTTTCCTGATTAGTTGTAGGTAAATTAGCCCCCATCGTATTGTATGTATAATTGAGGTTATTTTTTCCAGTGTGCATTACTCTACATTTATCCACATTAAATTTCATTTGCCATTTTGTTGCCCAATCATTTAGTTTTGTGAGATCATGCATGTTGGGGTGTTGAGCAGGGCGGTCAGTATGGGTAAAGAGATTTGGGACCTGAAAGAAAGCTATAGGGAAGGTGGGGAAAGCTTGAGGGAGAGAGACTGGACTTGGGAGGACAGAGAGATAAGAGAGTGTGGTACATGAAGTGGGATCACTGAGTCTTCGGAGCAGAGGGAGAGAAAGTAAAGCTTTTGAGCAATATAGAGCACTGATTTTCGGTGGTCTTTCTTCTGGCTGAATGGCTTTGGTACGTCATAGGAGACATAGTGTGGATGCACTAGTGCAGGGGCAAAGCTAGATGGGTATAGAACTGTCCATGCTAGAACAGCTGCTAGGGTAGGGGTCCATTGGTTAGATATTAGGTGGTTCATGGATAGTGTGTACCCAACAGCCTGAATCAGAACCCTATACCTGAACATCCATGAACTGCCGGAACATTCAGATTTGGACTCAAACTTGCTTGTGCCAGTGTCTATTTAGAACCTCAGATGCTGCTGCCACCCACAGGAGTGACTTTCCAATTTATGTTATAATTGACAAGGTTGGAACCAAGCAAGGGAAAAATGAATGGCGGATGGAGTCATGTCATTTTTACTGAACAGTGCACAGAAAGGCAGCCAGATCTCAGCCTAGCAAGAAAAAAAATGTCCATTTTTTGTTGCCAAGCAGAAAAAGAGAAAAAATAAATCACAGATAGAAAGGGATTAATTTCTGAGGGACCAACTATTAAATATAGCATGGAAATTGGACTCTTTCAGATGTTTGCAGAGTTCAGCTTGACAAACGATGTCCAATAGTGAATTATTACTTTAAACTCAGAACCCAAGGCTGCAACCCAGGGATATGGAAGGTAGAAATTAATTAATCAGCAATCTAAGCTGAGAGCAATACTTACTTTTAGACGCCTGTTGAACAAAACTAAGGACACCAAAGGACTTACATAAATTATAGGTCACTGGAAATAACAGCACTGAAATCTCTGAAGGTCTCCATGTTAAAAGCAGAAGTGGTGTAACAAGATAAATAACAAGTGTTTAATGATAGCAGAAAAACAATAATAACCTGCAATCAGATGGATAATAAATTATGGGCAGATGGTACTTGAACTCTGCAGATATTTCATTGTTCCATATGCCTTCATCCACTGGTATCATTTTAGATTAGATTCCAAAAAAGCTGCTTGTTTATTTTTTCTTTCAGAATTCATTATTAGCATCACATTGTGTTAGTTTCATTGCTTCATGTCTTATTGTGATACATCACCAGCAGGACATCCTACGGTGTACTGCAGTCAGGCACTCTGGAAGGATGCCTGGGAATTCAATGATCAGACATTTTCAGGTTGGAAAGTTTCATAAAATGATCTTGCTCGGTAAAGAGGGGCAATTTTATTGCAGGAATGTATACCGGATGTATACATTCAATGAAACAACAGCATGACTTTAAAAGTAAAGCAGAGTATTTGCCCATTCAAATAAATATATTGTATAAACATAGCAGATTAAATAGTCAAAATCCAACGTGTGTATTCAAATTAATTTAGAGATATTGCTAAAAACATCAATGGATGTTTTATTTTCTTTGAATAGGGATTTGACTGATTCACGTGTATTAACAAGACAATTTCCCCCTGAAGAGAGAGAATCAAGTAGGATGGTCTAAAATGTCTTTTAAAACACTGACAAAAATCTTTTTTTCCCATTTTTTTTTGTTTCTATGTACAAAGTTTTGCCCAATTCAATGGCATCAAAAAGTCTCACCTAGAATCAGGCCTTAAAAAAAAACCAAACAAAACAAAAAACTCCACCTAAAGCACTTTCCAAAAGGTTTCACCAAGGGGACAAAACAGTAGGAGAGGACAATTTCTTTGTAACTATAATATCTCCAGCAAAAAGGAGGGAAAAGTGGGGGACTCCAGCTCATTTGAAGCAGACTGTCCATCAAATACACCTGCAGCTGCTTAGACAGGGCCATTCATCACCATCATCCTAGCAGAAGAGAAAAAGGTTTTTTAAGCAGTCTAATGAGCTTAATTTCCAGACGTGGCAGAGCTTAGCCCTAGGTCTCTGAAATACTGTTCTCACATTTAACTGCTCTATGAAAAACTACCTTTTTACAGAAGTGTGTGTGTGTAAGGATGGATGAAAGTGAAAATTGGTAGGGCATCTATTTTGTTTCTCTATTGTTCCAGAATGGTAGGATAAAATAAAGGGTAATTTTCCTTTGATTTTGATCCATTGCAAAGCTAATATGCTAATATCTTATTTAAATCAGGGCAGACAATTTGCATACTGTAGTGTTTCCATATCCCATTGCGATCTCCAGTGCCTCAAAGTTCTGTGCTTTGCTTGCACTTCAATTTCAAGGTGTTTTTTTCACGTCTTAAATAATTTATTATGTGCCTTCTGGGTGGAAGGAAAAAAACCAGTTCATTAGAACATATTATCTAAGAGAATCAATAACCTTTCATGTGTGAGACACATGGTAAAATAGGTTGAGTTCACATCTCACAGAAACTTGGGGACTATAATGGACTGCTACACAAGGAGTGAGATTTTATCTGCCTCCTAATATGCTAATACATTTTTTACAAACTTTCACAATGTCATTAAATATGACAGAGGTGGGCGTGTAGCATAGGGGACAAATAAGGTTTCTGTGGGGTTTTGTGGGTCACTACTAGGGATGGATGAATGAGTCTGGAGAAAATAATGTAGCATGGAGTTTGTGTAATGAATTTCCAATGGGTGGTGCTTCTGGGAAAGAAGAGGCCCTAACCTAAAATGTATATATTTGTGCTGGCAACTCCACCTACCTGTAAGTTTTGTGCAGAGGTATTCGTGCTTTGATTGTATTAACGGGGCATGGGTCCCAGGGTATATACACAACCCAGTACACCAATTCTAAGCTAGGCCTTTAAAGGGAGTTGCTTCCCACATGAACCCTTTCCTGGAGTTAACCACCTAAACCACATCTGACATTTCTCAAGAAAGAGGAACAGTTTACCCTATACCCAAGTAGGTCCATGGTAAGAGCACTCACAGAGGCTGAGGGAGACCCAAGTTCAAATCACCACTCTGCCTGATGCAGAGCAGGGACTTGAACCCGTCTCCTCTCACTCTGTATCAAGTGCCATGTGGCTAAAATGGCCACCTGGGAAAAATAAGAGGAGACTGTGTTCAGTTAGGAAGAAAGAGCAGGGTGGAGATGATTCTTTATCCTTCAGCGAGCAGTTGCCTGGGGAAGGGGGGGTGGGGAGCCTCAGCTGAGACCTGCGGGGAGCAAGGGCCCAGAGGAGAAGCCTTACCTGGTAAAGGCTCTGAAGGAGTGGGAAGCCCTGGAGGGGAAGAGTTCTAGGGATACTGCAGCATGTGACACATTGAAAAGATGAATGGAGCCTGGAGAAGAGATCTGGGACACTTGCTTTTGTGGGGTTTTTTAAACATTAATAAAGGAGACCTCAGAAAGAAAGAGTTGATTTTGAAGGACCCTGTTGTGTGGCATTTTGACTGGGCTGAGAAGGAAAAGTGAGGCAGTGGGTGGGTCCAAAGCTGGATTGGGTAAATCCTGAAACAGTGGACCTGAAGGCCGTGAATCAGGAACTCTGCTGCTGCCTGCATGTGTGCAGGGTCGGCGACAGGGGGGGAGTAGGGGGACAGGTGTACCGGGCCCCGGACTTAAGGGGGGCCCCCATGTCAGGACTCAGGAGTGCGCAGGCGGGGTGGAAACAGGGGATGCTCTGCAGAGCCCCGGTGCGCGCGTGGCCGGCCGCGTGCAAATCCCCCACCGGGCGGCCACCCCAGTGCTGTAGCCAAGCGCCCGCACTGCACGGCAGACTCCACAACGGGCCCGGGGAAGCGTGCCCGGCTTCCCTGGTGTGCAGCGCTGACGGTGGCGGAGGTGCCGAGAAGGGGAGCCGGCCTCGCCAGGGTAAGGGGGCAGGGGGCCCTTTGGGCAGGCGGGCTCTGCAGTGAGTTCACCCCCTGTGGGCACTCGGGAGGTTCATTCATCGGCGTGGCTGGGCTGGGGAGCAGGCAAGGGGGCGGTGGGGGGGGGGGGAGGCCAGGCTGGGCGGGTGGGGAGGGGGGCAGGAGACTAGGCTGGATGGGGTGGGCGAGGCGTGGGTGCGGGAGGGGAGGAGGTTTGGTGGGGGGGAGGCTGGGCTGGGCGGGACAGGCATGGGGGGCAAGAGGCTGGGTTGGGAGTGGGGGGGGAGGAGGTTAGGTTCGGTGGGATGGGCCGGGCCAGGCAGGGGTGGGGGAGGGAAGGCGGTTAGATGGGGGGAGGCTGGGCGGGGGTAAAGGAAGATCACCCCCAACAGCGGGGTGGGCCAGGCAGGGATGGGTGGGGAGGGGAGGAGGTTAGGCTGGGGGAGGAGATTAGGTTGTGTGGGCCGGGTCAGGCAGGGGGGAAGGAGAATAGGCTGGGGGTGGAGGTGGGCCAGGCAGGGGTGGTGTGCTAGAGGCAGCACGCACGCACCGCGCGCCTCACGCCACCGTGCTACCGCTGACCGCGCCCCATACCCCCGCGACATGACACCCCTGCTATGCCCGACCGGCAAGGCAATCCCACGTAGGCCCGGGCGGGGCAGGGCGCGGGCGGCGGGAGACCGGCCGGGGGGGGGGGGGGGGGGCACAAACAATCAGCATACCGGGCCCCAAAATTTCTGTCGCCGGGCCTGCATGTGTGACCTTGGGCACTTAGGCCCCAGTCATCAAAACTGACTTAATTTAGACTACCTCTGTTTTTGGTGCCTAGCTTTAGCCGGGGCCTGATTTTCATAAGTGCTGAGCACTTATAGCTCCCATTGAAGTAAAAAAAAAAGGGAGTTCACTTTCTAATGTTAGCCCTTGATCTTTGTGTGTCAAACAGGGATAATATTTATTAATAAGAACTAAAAATGGAAAAACAATGAGGAGTCCTTGTGGCACCTTAGAGAGTAACAAATTTATTTGGGCATAAGCTTTTGTGGGCTGTGACATGGAAAATGCCCCTGTATCATCTTGTCTCTCCTCCTACCAGCACACAATTATTCTCTACAGAACACAGGATTTTCTAGTGTTTTATTTCTGGATTTTTCAAAGTCCGTATAGTATCTCCTTCCCTCCCAGTAGCAACTAGAATCATGACGTGAAACTGCAACACTGACACATCTGACAAGAGGATTTCCAGACTCATGACAGATTACAACATGCTGCAACCACACTGTATCACAAAGGTCCAGCATGTGCAGCTTTTAATTCTGCTTGTTACATTTATTTGAACAATGGTTTCCACTGTAGATTTTGGGAGTAGGTTGTTACCCTGAACTGCCTAATTAACATGGTGATCAATGCTGGCTTTGAGATATTTGTTAATAATGAAAAGGAGTTGCTAATACACATGCAAATGACTTAGAGGAAATAGTCGTTTCCAGGCAATGTAATAATCTTCTGAAATCACTTATATGTTTATAACAGGAGGAAAAATATTTTCCAGCACAAAGTGCTATCAGAAATTGAATATGTGCTTTGACTTAACATTGATTTGCAGGTATTATACACAGTAGTAACTGTTCTGTTGTAAAACTGGCAGACAGTTCCAGAAAAAGAAATTTATGCATGGAATTATATGCTGGCATTGCCTGTGATAGCAGGGGACTGGATGACCCGAGGGGTCCTTTCCATTCCTAGGTCCTGTGTTACTACACACTGGTCTCTGCGTTCAGAAACCTCTCATGTTGATGACTTCTTGTACATGGAATAGATTAACGCCACACCTATGCTAACATTTTGAATAATTTTTATTCTGCTATATTTTATAATATTTCATGTATGGTAACACTTAAATGAAGAATATTATTATAATTTTTATTTGAAATAACAGTAACTCCTGGGTCCCTATCAAAAGTTGGAGTTCATTCTTGCTAGCTACTGTACCCATATATAATAGAGAATCCCTGACTTTGTCTGTCAAAAACATAAAAATAAATTTGCTTCTCACTAGTTCATAAAAATGTTTAAAAGATTAGTTTGTTAGTGTTTTTAAAGTGTTTTGAAGATTAAAAACATGCTTAGCAGTATTACCCTTTTATTTATTTCTGGGCCAAATGTAGTTCAGATAATGCCACAATCAGTGTACATGATCTATCTGACCTTACACATGATAAGTTATTTTCCTGGTTTTCATCAATATAAATTCAAAGTAGGGCTGTCAATTGATTCAAAAAATTAATCGTGATTAATCGCACGATTAAAAAAGAATTGTGATTAATCACACTGTTAAACAATAATAGAATACCATTTATTTAAATATTTTGGATGTTTTATACATTTTCATATATATTTATTTCAATTACAACACATAATACAAAGTGCATGGTGCTCACTTTATATTTATTTCTGATTACAAGTATTTGCACTGTAAATAAATGAAAGAAATAGTATTTTTTCAATTAACCTACTGTAGTGCAATCTCTATCATGAAAGTTGAATTTACAAATGTAGAATTATGTACAAAGAACCTGCATTCAAAAATAAAACTGTAAAATTTTAGAGCCTTCAAGGCCACTCAGTCCTACGTCCTGTTCAGCCAATCACTCAGACAAACAAGTTTGTTTACATTTGCAGGAGATAATGCTGCCTACTTCTTGTTAACAATGTCACCAGAAAGTGAGAACAGGCATTCGCATGGTACTGTTATAGCTGGCATCACAAGATATTTACATGCCAGATGTGCTAAAGATTGATATGTCCCTTCATGCTTCAACCACCATTTCATGGGATTTGTCCACACTGATGATGGGTTCTGCTTGATAACAGTCCATAGCAGTGTGGACCGAAGCATGTTCATTTTCATTATCTGAGTCAGGTGCCACCAGCAGAAGGCTGATTTTATTTTTTATTGCTTGGGTTCTGTAGTTTCCACATTGGAGTGTTGCTCTTTTAAGACTTCTGAAAGCACGTTTCACACCTCGTCTCTCTCACATATTGGAAGGCACTTCAGATTTTTTAACCATGGGCTGAGTGCTGTAGCTTTCTTTAGAAATCTCACATTGGTACCTTCTTTGCGTTTTGTCAGATCTGCAGTGAAGTGTCCTGAAAATGAACAGCATGTGCTGGGTCATCATCCGAGGCTGCTATAACACAAAATATATTACAGAATGTGGGTAAAGCGGAGACAGGGACATATAATTCTCCCCAAAGTTCTTAAATTACAAATGTAATTAACATATAATTCTTTTAACAAGCATCATCAGCATCGAAGGATATCTCCGGAATGGTGGCCGAAGCATGTAGTGGCATGTGAATGCTTAGCATAGCTGGCACGTAAATATCTTGCAATGCCAGCTAAAAAAGTGCCATATAAATGCCTGTTCTTACTTTCTGTTGACATTGTAAAAAAGAAGAGGGCAGCATTATCTCCTATAAATGTAAACAGACTTGTTTGTCCTAAGGATTGACTGAAGAAGTAGGACTGAGTGGACTTCTAGGCTCTGAAGTTTTACATTGATTTGGTTTTGAGTGCAGTTATGTAACAAAAAAACTACATTTGTAAGTTTCACTTTCTTGACAAAGAGATTGCACTATAGTACTTGTATGAGCTGAATTGAAAAATATTATTTTTTCTCATTTTTACAGTGCAAATATTTTTAATAAAAATAATATATACACTTTGATTTCAATTACAACACAGAATGCTATCTATATGAAAATGTAGAAAAACATCCAAAATATTTAATACATTTCAGTTGGTATTCTCTTGTTTAACCATGTGATTAAAACCACAATTATTTGCAATTAATTTTTTGAGTTACTTGCGTGAGTTAACTGTGATTAATTGACAGCACTGATTCAAACACATTTTTTTTTCTATCCACTGGATGCATAAACCACAACTTTCATGTGACATGGTCATTGCCATTTGGAATGTGATTCCCTCTTTTAATTTATATGGGCACACAACTCAAGATTATCCACTCTCCCAGCAAATTTTCATGTTGGCCGTGGAGCTATTAGCAGGCTTTCCCCCCTCAATTTATCAGATAGTTTCACACATCAAAGAATGATGTAGCAGATGGCATGGCTCTGCATACCATTGCTACTTTAATTTATACTGCTACCTTTCAAATTTCAATCATTATTAGAACTGAGAGAACAATGCAAATTTGCTTCTGTGAAGAGTGGTTTGGTGAGGGCTACATTTCATTTACATTGGAACAAGCAGGTTGCATGGCAGTCAAAGAAAGTAACAGTGTGAGTAAGCAGTTCACAACCAAACCTTCATCCATGCACATGCTGCTTTTAAAATTTGTTTTTTGCCAGCATTTATAGCTATTAGGTTTTACTGGCAAAAATGTTAAGAGAAAGTGAATTAACAACTGAAATTACAAATGTGACTATTCTTGGCAACTTTATTTTAAATTTGCCCATGCAGGTATTTCTGCTAGAGATCAAAAATTCAAACATTATAAAAATGGAATAGAAAATATTATGTCACTGTACACTTCTTTGTCTGGAGTACTCTATTCAGTTCTGGTTGCTGCATGTTGCTGCTAATGTACCAATTTTTAAAAGGGTAAATGGGATGACCCAGGTAATTATAGGCCTGTCAGCCTGACATAGATCCCAAGCAAGATAATGGAGCAGCTGATAGGGGACTTAATTAATAGAATTAAAAGCAGTTAATTAATACAAATCCACATGGGTTTACATAAAACAGACTAATTTGCTATCTTTTTTTGATGAGATTACAAGATTACACTTTGCCTTCTGTAAGGTGAAGTGTATTACATGGCTATATAACTTGGTTTAACATGACATTTTGATTTAAAAAACTATAACAATATAAAATTAATATGGCCCATATGAAATAGATTACAAATTGGCTAAAAGATAGGTCTCAAAATGTGACTGTAAATAGGGAGTCAGCATTGAGCAGGTGTGTTTCCAGTGAGGCCCCTCAGAGATCAGTTCTTGGCTCTACACTATTACAATTTTTTATCAATAACCTGGAAGAATACACAAAATCATCACAGATAAAGTTTGCAAATGATACAAAAGTTGGGGGATGGTAAACAATGAAGAAGACAGTTCATTGATTCAGGGAGATGTGGTTTGCTTTGTAAACATGCCTTATAGCAATAGACTCAAGGAGCTCAATCTATTTAGCTTAACAAAGAGAAGGCTAAGGGATGACTTGATTATAGTGTACTGTATAAGTATTTACATGGGGGAACAAATATTTAATAATGGGTTCTTCAGCCTAGCAGAGAAAGACATAACATGATTCAGTGGCTAAAAGTTGAAGCTAGACAAACTGAGACTGGAAATAAGAAATATTTTTTTTAAAAACTGACAGTAATTAACCATTGGAACTATTTACCAAGAGTTGCAGTGGATTCTCAACCACTGACAATCTTTGAATCAAGTTTGGATATTTTTTTCCAAAAGACATGGTCTGGGAATTATCTTGAGGAAGTTCTATAGCCTGGTTTTATAAGGAGATCAGACTAGATTATCACAATGGTCTCTTCTGGACTTGGAATCCATGAATCTCAAATAAAAAATAGCAAAAATAGAAAGTACGCAAAGATGGAGAACAAAAAAAAAAGACTCAAGTTTAGGACTGTTGAGTTTAAAAAGGTTTATATTTTAATATATAAAATAAATTGTATGGAGAAGATACCACAGCTCCCATTGGCTGGGAACTGTGAACCACAGGGAGCTGTGTGTGTGTGTGGGGGGGGGGGGGGTGCCTGCAGACAGTCAGTATCAGCAAAATGTCTTGTAGCCCGCAATCATCTTACCTTGATGGGCTGCAGGTTGGCCACCACTGCTCTAGTAGGTCTAAAGTCTTTCCAACTCTTCCGCAAGGGGAAGGGGAATACAGCTGCAGTTACATTGACACCTGTGACATTGTACCAGATGTGAATGTGACACACACATTTCACAAGTATTTAAAGGACTGTGAGGTTTGCAATAACTGTAGTATGATTACTGCCCCTTTCACTTTGTCTAGCAGTATAAACACATTGTTTTATTTCATTTCATTTGAAATCCAATGTTCCTGTCCATTTGCTGAATTAGAAAGAAGGCCCTAAGTCAGCTCATCCTTCTTTCTTTTGTCTCCTACTCTTTGGAAAATGCAGCTTGACCCAGTATATGCAAACCATGCCAGAGAATAGTTGCTCTCTATAGCTGTTAATCTCAGAGATCCATCTGAATAAGAACATAAGAATGGCCATACTGGTTCAAACCAAAGGTCAATCTAGCCCAGTATCCAGTTTTTCCAACAGTGGCCAATGCCAGGTGCCCCAGTGGGAATAAACAGAACAGTTAATCATCAAATGATCCATCCCCTGTTGCCCATTGCAAGCTTCTGGCAAACAGAATCTAGGGACACTATCCCTGTCCACATTGGCTAATAGTCACTGATGGACCTATCTTCTATGAACGTATCTAGTTCTTTTTTGACCCCTGTTATAACTGTGGCCTTCACAACATCCTCTGGCAGGGAGTTCCATAGTTTGACCATGCATTGTGTGAAAAAATACTGCTTTTTGTTTGTTTTAAACCTGCTAGCTATTAATTTCATTTGATGAGCCCCTAATTCTTGTGTTATCATAAGGAGTAAATAACACTTCTGTATTTACTTTCTTCACACCAGTAATGATTTTATAGCCCTCTGTCTACTCCCACATTTTTAGTTCCTGGAGAAGTGGTGGTAATTCTCACCCATGGAGTAGAACACAATCCTACATCCACCATTCATAGATTTAATACAGTATGGTCCCCAAAGATACTGCATGTGATTGCATTGTCTGTCATATACGGGACCTCTAGAGTCTCAATTTTTATTGCTTTTCCCCTTCACTCTACAAAAAAAAAAAAAAAAAAAAAAAAAGAAAACCAAAAGAAAACCAAAAAACAAAGAAACTTGCATGATCTCTGATTAGAAAATGAATTTGATCAAAATGACAAATCTTCTGTATTGTCATTACCTTTAAAAATAACTATTAAAATTACCAGTCTATTTTTCTTCACAAGATACGTGCTGTTATCTTATCCTTTCTGTGGTCAAATGCAGGTTTATGGATTATTTTCAGAATACAATGGGTATGATATTCAGAAAGCTGATTCCTGAGGTCTGGCTGCATTAGAGTTTATGCAAATTGCATCTGCAGACTAGGCTTTTTTTTGTGAGCAAATGGATATTTAGCTCCATTAAAAAATTCATCCTACGGCAATGTTTCAGCACAAGCAAATCCACCAAGATCCAGATACATTCTGTAGTAAAACAACCTACAAATGAGAGATTAGTGCCCTGAGGGGAACTAGTGGATTGGCCTGTCATTACTTCATTGGATTTATAGTTTATTTCAACAAGCTGTAACCCTCTAACCCCCTCTTTCTTGTCCTATGACTGCAGAGGTATTAATGGGCCACTCTGCCTTAAATGGTCCCTTAGAATATGTCCCCTAGAATAACTCCTGCTCCTAAACAATCTATTCCATCGTGCATTTTGCTCGGAGTGCCTTTACCAGACTTGAAGGAGAACTGTGTGTGGCTTGAAAACTTGTCTCTTTCACCAACAGAAGTTTGTCCAAGAAAAGATATTACCTGACCCACCTTTTCTCTCTAATATCCTGGGTCCAATGCAGCTACAACTACACTGCATGCATTACTTCATCAAGTAATTCTCCCATGCTTGAAGTGTTTAAATCAATATTAGATGTCTTTCCCAAAGAGACTGTCTACTTCAACCACAAATCATTGGGCTACATGCAAATATTGATTTGTGTAATTCTGTGGTCTGTGTTATGCGGAAGGTCAGACTAGAAGATCATGATAATCTCTTCTGGCTTTAAAATCTATTACTCTAATCTTTAGGATTTAGAAATTCCTTATTCATCTTCTCACACTTTGCATAGTTATCATAGAATCATAGAAATGTAGGGCTGGAAAGGATCTTAAGAATTCATCTCGTTCAGTGGTTCTCAAACTGTTGGACCCCAAAGTGTATTGTGACCCTGTTTTAATGCCATCGCCAGGGCTGTCTTAGACTTGCTGGGGTCAAGGGTCAAATCCAAAGCCTGAGTCCTACAGTCTGGGCAGAAGTCTGAGGGTTTCAGCCTTGGGCAGTGAGGCTGAAATTAAATGTCCCCTGCCTGGAGCTGAAGCCCTGAATGTCTCCTGCCTGAAGCTGAAGTTGTCTGTGTCATTCACAGAGTAGCTGGAGATTGTGGGGCACCTGATTCTGGGCCCAGGCAACAAGCACTGACTGGTGAGACCGCATGGTCACACAGGTTTGGGATGGTGACCAGTGGCTTCAGACCAGTGGCCTCATTTCTGGATCTGTGTGCTGAACTCACCCCAGCCCTCTAGCACAGGAACACCAAAATGAAGCAAATGGTGATTGTACTGTGGAAACCTGCAGTGCCAGATTACCACAGGTCAGTCAGGAATCAATCCGGAGCTAGGAAATCCACCTAAGGGATAGCTGTCATGTAACCATGTAGTCAATAACTGTCTTCTACAAAGCACTGTGACTCTGGGCAATGTGCAGGATATAGTGGATGGTTTTGCAGCAGTGGGGTTCCTGAATTGTAGTGGGGTGATAGATGGCAATCATAGACTTGTTTTGGCACCAGACCACCTTGCTACAGAGTATATCAACAGAAAGGATGACTTTTTTTACTGTAATGCAAGTGCTGGTGAGTCACCTAGGATACTTTACCACAACAAGGCGGGTTGGTCAGGGAAGGTGCATGATGTGGTCTTCTTTAAAAACACAGGTCTGTTCAGAAAACCACAAGCAAATACTTTCTTTTCAGACTGGTGTACTACTATTGGGAATGTTGGAATACCCATAATGATCCTGGGGAACCAGCCTATCCCTTATTTCTGTGGCTTATGAAGCCATACACCAGCCACCTTGACAACACTAAGGAGCGCTTCAAGTACAGCCTCTGCAGATGCAGAATGTCATTTGAATGTGTCTTTGATTGGTTGAAGGGCTGCTTGGTGTTGTTTACTTATAAGAATGGAGCTCAGCGCGAAAAATATCCCAATGTTTATTGCTGCCTCCATAATATCTTCAACACAAACAGGGGAAAAGGTTCCACTGGTGTGGAGGGCAGAGGTGGAGTGTCTGTCTTGTGAATTTGACCAGTCCTATACAAGGGGTATTAGAAGAACTTGGTGCAGAGGTATATAGCTCAGAAAGGCTTTGAAAGTACATTTTAATAGTGAACCAGAGTAGTGTGAGCTGCTGTAGTGTACTCTACTTGGCCTTGCTGTTTTGCAGCCCATTATGAATCTTGTAGTGATTGCTATGCATGTAGGTGTGACGGGGTGTATTAGACCCCTTGAGGCCTCCTTCTGGAGACCTCAGGGTCCTACCACACCACACCCCGTCCTACAAAGGAGTAGTGGAAGTTTGTCTTCCAAGTGGCCTAGAGAGGCTGCTTGGGATGCAGCCAATCTGGGCCCAGCAGGCCCATCTAAAAGGAGCTGCAGGAGTGAAGATGGAGTGGTGTTCCTGGCAGGATGGAGGACTCAGATAGAGCAGTTGATGGTCGGGACCAAGGGAACAAGAAGGGGCTCCTGGCTGGCTTCTGGGACTCAACCAGGAGAAGGTCGTGAGATATGGGTGAAGAATGTGCTGTGGCTGTGGGGAAGTGGCCCAGGGAACCATAGCAGAGATTCAGTTTACTTAAAGGGATGTGGTGTGGATGGCTGCTATCTATACAGTTCCTGGACTGGGACTCGGAGTAGTGGGTAGGTCTGGGCCCCTCCCATTAGCCACTGGAGAAGTGGCTTTAATATTGAACTGTGACACCCAGAAGGTGAACTGAACTATGAAGTGGACCAGCTGGAGAGTTAGGGCCAGAGAGGCCCAGATGGGGGAAGAGTCTCCATGGAGGGATCCCTTGGACACCAGAATGGCTGTGGCTCTTTGAAGATCAAGGAACAATTTGAAGGCTAGCGCAGAAAAAGCTGCAGGACAATTTTAAGACTGAGCACAGGGAACTATGCATGAAGACACTGACCAATCATGAGGTACTGTGATAGGCCCCTTGTTGGACTTGTACCCTGGAAGGGGTTTATTTATTTGTTGTTTTACATATAGACTGTGTGTGACTTGGAGGTCTGACTCACTGAAGACTCACCGCAAGGCAGAGAGAACTTGCAGGCAAGTACACTTGGCCAAAGGGGTACTCACGCGAGGTGAGTGCCATCTCATTACAGTGGGAATATTATATTTTCAGTGCACCTATTAATATTGTCTATGAATAATGTTATAAGTTCCATAACAAAGTGAAGTTCCAGGAAACTGGTGGGTGTCAGACCTGCTCAGTACCAGACAGCATATGTTATGAACTAATAAAGAAGAATTTTGTTCCAAAACATAGAATTTTATCCTGTAACATGAACCAGGCAATAAAAAAACCCAATGTAAATATTAATAAATTAAGGAAAAGGAACTTATGAAGGGAAGAGAACACCCATTTCTACTTCAGTTACACATACACCAACTGTGGCGTTCACAGGACAGTGATTGTTTTTAATGTCCTCTAGGTGGAGTGGTAAGGGTAGCGCACCAACCCCTGATGCAGCATGGAGTGTTGAGGGGAGGGCTATTGGGAGGTCCCAATATTGAGTTCTCTATAGGCTGTAGAGGAAGGTGGGTTCAGGATTGTTGTACCTGGAGGTTTACTGTAGTCTGCAGCATCTTTGTTTTCTGTCTGAGAAATGCAAACATCTTCTGCTGAAAGTCCTTCTCCATTTCCTGTGCCTTTTTCTTCTCCACTCTATCCTTCTCCATGCTGTTCAAAGGTGATCCTCCAGGCCCTGTGCTCATTCTCTGATGTAGCACTGACTTGAAAGATCTCCTGGAACATGGCATCCCTAGGCCTCTTCTTTCTCCTCCGTTTTCTGGCTCAGGCGTTCCGAGGGAGACCCGGAAGGCCACAATGGCAGTAGCTGCAGATACAACACACAGAGGTACTATTATCAGTGTAATCAAAATGGAAATCAAAACTTAAGATACTGAATTAATCTCCTTGCTCCCCCAAAGCTGTAAGCAGTGCATTCTCACTTCTGCTTGGGATTGATGGAGCACAGCATCAGTCACAGCACCAGCCATGGTGAATATGGCCCCCCAGGGAAGTTGGGCTTGGGGAAATGAGCGGCGAACAGCTTACGGGCTTGAAATAAGGCAATGGATCTGAATACTGGCAGCGTATTCCATTTTAGCTGATATCTCACTCCTGAAGGTAACAGAGGCAGAGAGAGCACAGCAGCTCCTGGTGTCCCAATGCTGCCCAGCCTCATATGCTGCTAGCCTGCGTGCTGCAATGGTGCTTGCTGAAGTAATAGCCGAGTGACATAGGAAAATGTCCTATTGCAGTAGAAGAAACAAGGCAGAAACAAGGCAGATTACAGAATACCTCTGTCATAAGTATATAGTGGACATGGGGGACAATTGGTCACCATCCTCTTCAAAACAAGATTTTACATATTTGAAAGGTGTCAGCCTGTTTCCTGCCCTTTACCCCCAATAGCTTTCTAATGTCTAAAGACTAAACACATCCAATTAGTTCAACCTATAATATAATAAGTTTGGACAGAGTAATAAAGTCTTGAGATGCAATCATTGGCAAGATGTGTTCTAGACACTTTTATAAAAAAACATTCACTGCACGCCCAATTCTACAAGATGCTTTAGCCTTCTGTAGAATTGTTCTTGTTGGTTCTGAAGATTATTAATGCCCATGTGGTTGCTCTTAGAGCAGTACTTCCCAAGCACTTGTTCTACTTCCTACTCATTATCCCTAACTCAGTGACATTCCCCTGTTTGTGGCCCTAGTTTACTGCTGCTGCCTCCCCTTCACTTTTGCATGCCTTCAACTTCAGTGTCAACTGGTCTGATGCACACCTCAGTTTCTCTTGGTTAATAGTCTGCTTGAAATAGAGTTAGATTATAACTCTCAGGGGCAGTTTGAACATTAATAAAGATTGTAAACCACTTACATATTGCGTGGGTATCACAACAGATGTATGTGAATCATGACACATTTATACTTTTTGTTCTGACTTATGAAGCTATCATTAAAGAGGAACAAAACCAATGAAACAAGAATCCTTGGTGCCTTACAGTAAACAGCATTACACCTTTTGTTCCTCTGCACATTGAAAATACAACTGAACTCATCTCTCCCACTGTTTTCTTTGATCACAGATCATTTCAGAAGAAATACCATTGACTAAGCGGCGATGGCTTGTCATAGAAAGTTGCAGATGCGGCAACTAGCAGAAAAACAGACCTGAGTGATTCATCCAGAAAGAGTATACACCTCTGGCTGCATCACAGACTTCTTCTAAAGCTGTATTGGTCTGTCAACTGGGAGGAAAAAAAGAAGGCATAGTCCCTGCTGGGTAGTCCATCTGCCAGGTGGTAATGCTAAATTAACTTATTTCAGGAGCATCTGCCAGCCCCCTCCCCAAAAGCCTGCTGTGAATTTTTTCTAAAATCTTCAGCTTAATACTAGAGCCTATGCAATACTTTGTTTTCTCATTTTATTTTGTATTCAAGGAAACTGTTGGGCCAGATTTTTAAAAGGTGTTTAGATGCTTAAAGATTAAATAAGTACCTAGTGTGATTTTCAAAAGCACCTAGCGGTTTTGAAAATCCCACTAGGCACCTGTCTGCATCTTCATTTGCCTAAATACTTTTAAAATTGACCCCTTTTCTCTAAGCAACTTACTCCATTGTATTTTAGCTGTATAAAGTGCAGAGTATTATAACTCAGATATATAATGCCTGCTAATCAAAGCCCCATTTTTTCTTTAGTGAAATTTGATCTTTTTATCCTCTGAGATTTTTTCAATTAAAAAGGTATTCCTCCCACTGTTCCACCTAAAGAAAATTAGAGAAATGACTTCTGAGTTGTATTTACTAGTCCTGCTTTATTTTTCTAAGGGGAAAAATTGAAACTTCCAGATATCTTGCTGCCAATAAAACTGCTGAAGCAAGATCAGACATTTTCAATATGGAGATAAAATGTTAATAAATGGTAGCTATTGTCCCACACATGAAAATTTATGCACTGCATCTATACTGGTTCATTCTCTTCTTGGTTAAATTCAGTAAGTAATTTCTGACTATATTCATTGCCTAGGGATATATTTCTTTACAGTTAAATATCACTAGCTGTGCATTTTGATAGAAGAAATGCAGATTGCAATTTATAACCTACAAGATAGTATGTGAATAGAAAGCAGCCCCTTGGAAGAAGTGCAATAGAGTATATAAAAGTATAACAGTGGTTTCAACCATTTCTTTTGAATGGTTCTGAAGGAAAAATCCCGACTGGAATTCTAATGCTTTTTTTTAAGCTTCCCCCATTGTGTTCTTTGAGCGGCAATAATAACAAAGTACTGACAATCAATGCAATAAAAGATTAATAGAGCCAGTTCTGGACAAGGGGAAAAGAATATATAATGACCCAGGTGACTAAAATATCTTTTGGGTATACACACTCTAATAATAAACACTTAATTATAAAGATTTTTTTTTCATGCACCAGCACTATGCTTTGAACATAGAGGCAAAATAGTCCCTGTCCCAATGATCTTACAGTTTATAATATGAATGCCATCAGAGATATATACACTTCAGAAGTCAAATGTTATTTGTGTCTGGTGTAAAATCTTCATGATTTTATTTACTAATGCTTCACTAAAAGAAAATTAAGATGTATTATATGTGTTATATGTATGTATTGTATCATAAAAAGCAAAATCATCGTCTCCAAATGCATTCAATTTAATGCAGTTATACATCTAGAACCAAAGAGTACAGGCCATACCTACAAAACAGGGGATGGTATTCTGGAAAACAGTGACTCTGAGCCTTGGTCTATGCTAGGGCGGAGGATCGACCTAATATATGCAACTTCATCTACGTGAATACCGGCATCTACATGGCGCTGAGTCAACTGCTACTGCTCCTCCATCGACTCTGCCTGCACTGGAGTTCTGGAGTTGATGGGAGAGCGCTTGGAGATTGATTTATCATGGCTAGAGCCCTTAGACTGGAGCCCTTAGACCAGACTGGTGCTACTGCTCTGCCGGACAGCAGGTCAGAGCCTTGACAGTTTGCAGCCCTGCCTTGCTTAATGGCTTGACAAGCAAACTCCTATCATTCTGCCAGGTTGCAGATCAAAGCCCAAATGGTTTATGGTCCTGCCCCACCTGAAGGCCGGGGCCCGCTGAAAACAACTAATTCCCCCCTTTTCTCTTTGCCTAGAGAAGGCTCTAGCAGACCCAAACTATGAGGGGGCGTGGCCTTCCTCGGATGCGGAGGGACAGCTCCGCCAGCCTACAGTGAATATTAGACATCTGAAGAGGGCAGTAGTGAGTCAGAGCAGGGAGATGATTTTACCTCAGTATATGGCACTGGTGAGACTGATGCTAGAATATTGTGTTCAGTTCTGATATGCACTTTTAAAAAAAGATGTTGAAATATCGGAGAGGTGTCAATAATCAGAGAGGTAGCCATGTTAGTCTGGAATAGCAGAGGTAAGAAAGAGTCCTGTGGCACCTTAAAGACTAACTAAAGTATTGGAGCATAAGCTTTAGTGGGCTAATACCCACTTCGTCGGATGCAAGCAGTGGAAGTGTCCAAGGGCAGGTATAGATAAATAGTCAGGAATCAGGTAGGAAGTAACAAGGTTAGTCCAATCATGCTGAACCAGCTTGTTATCTCAAATCAGGGAGGTGAGGTATTCTTCTAGCAGCTGAATTGGAGAGGTGGTGAGCTAATGGTCCTTTATGGGCTCATACTCTATCTTGTCATTGAATAGACAATTATAATTATGATTATATGATTAATTGACCTTAAGCATTTTCATTATACTTTTCCTCCATAAAGCCAAAAGTATTTCTCAAAGGTTGGTGATATTATACTCACTTTATCTATGTGTAAACTGAGTCACACAGTGAGGCTACAGCCAATATTGTCAAATATGGTCTCTAATTGTGGGCACTTTACTTTTTTATGCCCAGCTTTGGTTTACTAGGTGTTTCGGGATCTAGGGCTCCCCAAATGAGATCTCACCCCAGACTGATCTCATTCATCCACATCCAGCAGCATCCAGTGCCCTAGGCACTCCAGAAACCGCGAACCCCAGCCACTCTTTACTACTGCAACTAGCTATTTATCAGACATCACTCAAGCACCCACTGATCCAAACACCCACAGATGCTCCAGCACTAATCCAGTTCACAACACTCCAGACATCCTCTGACACCCACCCAACTATGCAGCACCCCAGATAGCCTCCCTCCCATCTCCCCCAGACACCAAAGCATTCACCTCCCACAGCTGGCAAATCTTGTGTTGCTCCATGTTCCACCTTCTACAGCTTGGGGCAGGCTCTATTGAGCATAAACTGAAGTTTCTGGGTGTATGCAAATATGGACATTGATCCATTAAATAAATTGCATTAAAAGTCAGAAATGGAGCAACACAAAACATGTCAATGGTGGTGGGAACCTTTGAACATTTGGGCCAGAATGATTTGTGCAGAGCAACACAGTGTGTCAACAGAGAGGAATACAACCTAGGCTCTTGAATCACAGTCATGAGTCTTGTCCATTGGACCACATTATCTCCCATCCCTAGGCTGATACAATATGGAAGGAAAGGGAAGAGGTAATTATTGTCTTCACACTGTGCCTCAATGGCAGTAGGTTCTTGATGCCATCATACAGCAGCAATTGCCAAACGTACTGTTCCACAGAGACACACAGAGGAAGACAGTGCTACAATGAAAATTCCATAGGCGGGAACTTTCCTTATCCTCAGGCCTGGGAGGTCAGCCCAAGCAGTGGCCTCGTATGAGATAGGGGGTAGCTTCTCTTTTTGGAAGTGGCTGTGGTGTATGTGATTAATGCCAATGGTGGCTATTTGAGTGAAAGTCTGCATATTTCTGTGCATGCCTCTTGGGAAAAACCCAAGGGCTTTGGAACCTGTGTTGTTTGGGTGTTCGCCTCATAGAAGTTATATAGTTGGGTAGGTTTAGTTTTTAACTTATAGATGTCGTTGCATAATTCAAAATGCTTTAAAATCTCTCAGTAAGCACAAAACAAATAAAAACCCTCACCCCAAACAAACAAACAAAACCCCCACTACCACAACAAACCCTTTCTCTGTCAATATAACATTTTTTAGTGCAGGATCTCAGCACCTCTTCTTTGTTTGTGCCTTCCTGTGTTGTTTCACTGGTTACATACCTGAGTAAGTTAAAACTTCACAATTTGACATAACACTGTTGAAATGTTTTATTCCATTTAATAAAAGTGATGTATTGTCATTTTGCTATTGATTTATACTTCCATTTCTTGAAATTTCCTTGTGACATTTCCCTCTTGTCTACAATGTACTTAGGAACATGAAAGGCTGAATATATATTTAGCTCTTATATAGGGAAAAGAAGTACAAGTCTGTATTTACTTACCCTGGGTACAGTAACCTCAGTCCCAGAAGAGTCTCTGTTCAGTTTTAGTAAATCATCATTCCTGCTGCTCTGAAGCCATTGTTACTAGAAGCACTGCTTTCACTGGGATTCCTTTAAGATGCTGCTTTTTTGTGGATGATCCATGATCCTCTAAAACAAAGGATCATTAACTTAGGACTGTCTGGCTTTCCACTGGCTCAGCTGAAAATGCTATTACATCTGCTTTGAAGCTTGAGTTGGGCTAATTTTAAAAAAAAAGTTTCCTTGATGCTTAGTGTTCTATCACTAGCAGTCAATTTCAAATAGCCTATTTTTTCTTTAACATTCTCCAATGTGTTGCTGCACATTTACTGTTTTGAAATGCAACTCTTTGTACAATGATTTCCAATCTGATTTTTCGTTTTGGTGGTGGTGTTACATTTTAGTCTCAGAAGAGCTGTTTCTAGGTTACAAGTAACCCTCAGAGAAACTGTGCTAAGAGTTCCCTTTCCTGAATATGCTATTGGGGACAGTTTTTAGGTCTAATCTTTAAAAAAAACAAAAACCAAACCTAAGTTTTTGACCAGTTGTGGGACTTTTCATGACTATCGGGGCTGTTGATCCCAGTGTCATGGCCAGATTCCCAGTTTCAGAAATGACATTCTGCCGGTCTAATTTCCCATTTTCAGTTTCAGTTTCAGTTAAATACGGTATTCAGCAGTTTGTATGGCAAACTTAGGCATGATGCTGTGCTTTGTTAAATAGCTGCTTTGTTAAATTTCATGGCAGAAATGGCTGCATTTCAATGGTGAATAAAGGCAAATTGTCAACTGCAAATCATGAATCAGGCCTAAAAAAGTAATGAAATTAAAATAAATAAATAAAGTTTCAAGTTTTTCTATGCAACCATAAGGGCCGGGTATGTATTGACCTACTTAAATGAAAGCTGAAGTTCTCATGTAATCACTTGATTCTAGCATCCATCACCCCGGCCTCTGCTGTCTCCAGCACACCCCTCCAACCAAGTCTTAGCTTGCCAGGACTTGCTGTGAAAAGTGATATTAACAAATATACAAATATCACTTTTCATAGCATTATTTTTTACTGAATCTGCAAAAAACTCGACATAAATAAATTACAATGATCTGGATGAGTGTTTGTGCATATTTATTTGTTTTCCCTAAAGTTAATTAAGTATTTTAGAAAAAAAGTGTCACCGCGGCCACTAGCAAGAGTTGGTGGCTGCACTCTCGCAACACCAAAAATTTGTGGTGAGAACTCCTTCTCTAAGTGTATGTCTACAACCTAATTAAAAACTTGTGGTTCACCTGTGCCAGTTGACTCAGGCTCACAGGTCTTGGGTTAAGGGGCTTTTAATTGCTATGTAGTCTAGAGTTCCCAATTTTGGTTGGATGTATTCTGGAGGCTTCATCACATGACATAATCTTTAATTAAAGATTAATTCTTAGAGACTCCAGGACAGTTCTGGAAGTTTGGCAACCTTAATGTAGACATTTGGTCTCAGGATGCAGGGCTCTAGGACCCTGACAGATGGGAGAGTCCCAGAGCTTGGGCTGCAGCCTGAGCCCAGATGTCTACACCGCAGATAAAGAACCTCTTAGCCCAAGCCCCAGAGCCTGAGTAAGTTGGCATGGGCCATCCACAGGTGTATAACTGAAGTGTAAACATACCTCCCAGCTTCTCATTCCTGCTAAACCCTGTGCCTTCTACCATTTGCACTTATGGGTGAATTTTAGTTTTATTCCTTTTAATTTTTTTCAAGAGCCAGATGTCATGGTCGTTTTGCCAAGTCCAAAGCAGAACCTGTCTGCAACCATTTTCTCATTGTTTCCTGATCTTCTGCCCCCTCCTCAACACCACTCTTCTCTACATTTCTTGTTCCTTCACTGCTTTTGCTCTTTCTTCTCATATGCTCTTTCAGATACTGACCCTTTTCTTGGTCAGGGTTTCCTAAATTGCAGATTCAAATTTAAGACGGAGAGAGAGCCAGGAACTTTTTCAATTCACAATCAAACAATAAACTTGCCTCCTAAAGTCAGAAACATAATTTATTGCATTAGTAATTTCATAATGTCCACTCCAATTTTACTTCTTTGATGCTGAGAAATGTTTGTTCTAAAACTGTGTGTGTGTGTTGAGGTAAAAAAATAAAGGAAAGCAAAACAGAACCAGTCAGCCACAGGATGAGTACTCAAGAATATTTCTATCTAATGCAGAAATGAAGCATGTTTTTTCCTCCTGAATTAGCATCGTATTATATCATGTTACTATGACAAGATACAATACAGATATTATTCTTAGTGGATAGAAATTGACCAGGTTTCCGTGAAGAGGTGTATTATAATATACCCAAGGGTAGTTTTAAAACCACGCATGCTTATTTTGACTATTTGTTCGGAGTCAAACTGTGGTTCAGCAATAAAGAGCAAGCCTCAGATCTATCCAATAACCAAGCTCTTAACATTTCTTCATGTTTACTTGTAATGGTGCATGAATAAAGAAGATATCTTTCGAAATGATGCCGGGATTATCAGGGACCTTTGCTTTATACCTGTTAGAGTATATGTAGAATTATCTTCAAACTTACAGCCTCCAAGTTCCCTAAATGCAATTTGTGCACATGCATACTTTAGAGAAAATTAAATACCATATGGTGCTGAGCCAGTCACAATTTGTGATGTTTGAAAATAGCACCCTTCTGAAGCCTGCTGACAAATTTTATGGGTTTTCTCTCTTGCTAATTTATAGGAAAAGAGCTCTTAACCATTTATCCACAGAAGCATTGCATAAACTGTGGCTGTAAAAATTCACTGCAAGAACTATTTTGAAGTAAATGACTGTCTATAAAATGCAAGAGACTTATGAAAAGAGATTTTTACCTTTAAAAGCACCTTTGAGAATTTTCATTCTCTTGCCTCATTGTGTGCTGCTCTGTTTTTCCTGATGGCAAACATCTTGAGCAACAGAAATAAAGGCTATCCCAGATGCTCACTATGCCACCTTAGGCCCCAATCCTGCAAAAAGATCCACATAGGAGAACTCATCTCCTGTGCCATCTCTGAGAAAGGTGCATTGAAGTTATTCAGGAATAGCGATTCAAAAACAGCTGTCCCTGAATAACTCTAAGTCCTAAGTAGGCACCCAGACAAAAGGGTGGAGGAAGAAAGGACATACTATTCTGCCCATTTTACAGATGGGGAAACTGAGCACAGATTAATCAATTTGCCCATTTTACAGATGGGGAAACTGAGCACAGATTAATCAATTTGCCAGGAAGTCTGATGGAACTAGGAACTGAAGCTAGACCTCCTGATGCCCATTGCCTTAGCAACAAGACCTCCCTTCTTTCCTCTTACAAAATATTTCCTTATATGTCCAACAATACAACAATTGCCTAAAAAGATAAAGAATCTGCAAGCCATGGTGTATAAAATTTTGATGACGGTTGAAAGGGTGTTTTGCTTCCTCTCTAATTTTGATTAGAATTTCTCTCATTGCATAAAGGTTCTCATATCAGTGTTAGCCAATGAAACATTATCAGTGCTCACTTTGTGTTACAGATGGCACGAAACACCAGAAGTCTATGTTTAAGGCACTCCTACTGATTTTGCTGTCACAGAGTATGATGAAAGCTCTAGCTCAAAACTGTGATCAGAAAAACTTTAAACGGGCTTCAATGTTTCCCAACTCCAAATATATATACATTTTATTCTGTATAATTTGAAACATCACTTTTCCCCTAGCAGAAGCTCTGTGGACCTTTGCCTTTGCCTTTCTGAGCACACACACACACAAAAATCATTTTAAAAAGTTGCAATGTACAGTATGCATAGCATAGGGACTCTTTGTGCAGTCCTTATACAGGCAAAGCTCCCATTTATCTTCCTGGGAATTGTATCTGACCACAGACATCCTGGTATTGCCCAATGGTTCATGCAATATACTGCACAGAATGTATTATGAGAGCCTCAAGGAGGCCATGTTTAATAACATTCAACTTGTCTGAGCTAAAAGTATATTCATATATTCATTGATACTAAGCATTTACATTGTATCCCTTTGGACTCAATTGAATCTCCCTCACTAAGTGTTTTTAAGAGTAAGATTAAGACTCTTCGTTTTAATATTGCTCTTAGCTGAGATCCTTCTAATCCCATTTAAAGTACACACTGCCTTGGGATGTTTGCATGAATAAGGGTCTTCCAAAATAAGATTGTATAGGGTTTGTGTTGGAACTGTACCAGGGCTGAGTTCAGAAAGGAGCCATATAACTCAAAAGCGTCTGATATGCTGTTGGATCATTTGTAACAAGATTCCCTCTTGATTTGATTCCAAGTTCTCCAGGACAGGGACCCAGGCCTCGATTCACAAAGAGACCTAGATGCATAATTCCCAGTTTTAGGCTCTAATGCAATTCACAAAACTGAAGGTGAATCCTCTAGGCAACTAAACTTGCTCAGAACCTAAGGTTTTGCCCATCTTTCCCTTTGATCTTCACTTGATTCATGGTAGAGAAGGAACTGGAGAGTCTGCACTGCCCCTTATACATTTGACTCAGAGCCCAAGGAGATGTAGGTTATAGCCACGGACCAACATACACTGTTATTGAAGTATCTGCTGATCTCAGATATACCGAGTGAATGCACACCTACGATGAATAATCCTAGGGACCACACATATCAAAGAACTCCAGTTACTATAAGACCGGGGTTGATAACCTTTGGCATGCAGCCCGTCAGGGAAATCTGCTGGTGGGCCAGGATGGTTTGTTTACCTGCAGCATCTGCAGGTTTGGCCGATCACATCTCCCATTGGCCGCAGTTCACTGTTCCAGGCCTATGGGGACTTCAGGAAGCAGCGTTGGCCAAGGGATGTGCTGGTTGCTGCTTCCCACAGCCTCCATTGACCTGGAATGGTGAACCACGGCCACTGGGAGCTGCAATTGGCGGAACCTGTGGACATTGCAAGTAAACAAATCGTCCCGGCCCACCAGCAGATTTCCCTGATGGGCCACAAGCCAAAGGTTGCTGGTCCCTGTTATAAGTGATCTTTCTTTACCAAAACTCTTATAACAACTTCATAAGACTATAAATAAGACTTCATAAAACCCAGAGTTTAAAGAAGTCTTTGTACAAGTTGAAGAAAAAAAAGATTTCTTGGCTGACACAACCAATGCCCACACTAAACTCACTCTTTTAAGACTAGAACAGAGCTTTCCCTAAACCAGGGCCTCAGGCTTGACAGACTTTTTCAAAGCTGGAGTAAACTTTACAGCTCCTGAACCCTGGCCCCATTAAACTTGAGCCAATCAGCAATCACTCTCAACAACAGAGCACTCTGTCACAAGGTCACAGGCTGAATAATAATGAATTCATAGGAACTGGCATGAGCAGAGACAATGTTTAAACTATGGTGGTGGTTTACTCCTCATCCTCCCCCTTTTAAAAAATGTTTTTTCCCCTATTTTCAAGAGAAGTGAGATGCAATAGAACTGTAATTTCAAGTGACGGGTAGAAGGTATTTGATTGAGTAGCTCCATTATTGCTTTTTTATCAGATCATAATGGAAGTAATTTCAGGTTTTTTTGTTACAATAGTAAAAATCAGCTTAGTTAAATTATGTATGTATATAATTCCCAGGTGATGGCTGGGAAGACAGCAGTGGCAACTAAAGAGGAGATTCCTGGGGCTGAAGTTGATAGTAAGAAGGTGGGAACTATGGATAATAGAACAGGAGGACTTGGAAGACAGGTGGGTGAGGCAGCATGATGAGAAGATAGTCTCTGAATGATTGCAGACCACCTGGTATGTTGTTAATAGCTACCAGCTGGCAAGAGGGAAAAACGAGCAGTGCACAGTGGAGGTATAGTGTTCTGACAAGTGCGGATGTAGAAAATAAAAAGATGGCTGCAGAAAGGAGCTGAATCGATTAAGGTTGTTGCATGGTGGAAATGCTGCAATCATTTGAGATGTGAAATTGTTTCAAATGTTCCATCTACTGGTGTGTCATTGTTAAGGGGTTAATGATCAATCATATATTCAGCATATGTCTCACTACCTGTGAATGTTGTTGGCAAATGTTTTGGCAAACAGAATCAAAGCTTTCCATTGGAACACAGAGAACAAAAGTGATTTCTATTCCCCAGGCAGCTTTTAGGATTGGGATGAACTTCATGTTTTATTTTCTCAATAAGCTATTTCTATCTGAATCAGAAGACAAGACTGTTCTCTCAGCCTTTTCTTGTGAGATTCCAGTGATAGGGCCTCTTGAGGAGCATTGTTACAGAGAGTATTTTTGCAACAGATTAGACCACACATACCTGGATTTCATGATCTCTCAGTGGCTGTCATGGTCAATTCCTCATTCAACCACCGGCAGTAATATTTCCAATGCATTCAGTTCCTCCTCTAAACATTGTTCCCTTGGTAATCTGTAGCACTTATTTTAGCAGCAGAGTGAGCAAACACACACAGTTTTGTCAGTGCAGTTTGTATCTCCTCTAAGGCCTGGTCTACACTATGAGTTTAGGTCAACTTTAGCAGTGTTAAATCGGTATAGCCCTGTACCCATCGTTACATGGAAGTCTTTTTCGTTGACTTAAAGGGTTCTTACAGTCGATTTCTGTACTCCTCCCTGACAAGGGGATTAGCTCTGAAATTGACATCTCTGGTCAACTGTGGGTTAGTGAGGAAGCATTTCAATGCTATTGGCCTCTGGGAACTATCCCACAGTGCTCCATTGTGACTGCTCTGGATAGCACTCTCAACTGGCCAGGTAGACAGAAAAAGCCCCAGGAGCTTTTGAATTTCATTTCCTGTTTGGCCAGCGTGGCGAGCTCACCTACACAAGTCACCATGCAGAGTTCATCAGCACAGGAGATCATGCAGTCCGAGAACCACAAAAGAGATCCAGCATGGTCCACAGAGGAGGTGTTGGATCTGATCGCTATATGGGGAGAGGAATCTGTGCTGGCAGAACTCTGTTCAAACAAACAAAATGCCAATACGTTTGGCAAAGTCTCCAAGACCACAATGGAGAGAGGCTACAATGGGGATGGACAACAGTGCTGTGTGAAAATTAAGGAGCTGAGGTAAGCATACCATAAAACCAAAGAGGCAAATGGATGCTCTGGGGTACAATCCCAGACATACCGCTTCTACAATGAACTGCATAAAATGCTAGGGGGGCCCCTAGCACAGCCCCACGGGTAGCTGTGGACTCCGTCAATGGGGTACTCCTCATCCGGCATGAGGATTCGGCAGATGAGGAAGAGGAAGATGAGGAAACCATGCAGCAGGCAAGTGGAGAGATCCTTTTCTCCAACAGACAGGATCTTTTTATCACCCTGGAGCCAATACCCTCCCAACCCTCCCAAGGCGGTATCCCGGATGGAGAAGCTGGCAAAGGCAGCTCTTGTGAGTGTCCCTTTGTAAATATAAGGCATGATTTAAAAGGAAGCATTTATTAATGATTAATTGGCCCTGAGGACTTGGAATGCATTGGTGGCCAGTATAGCTACTGGAAAAGTCTGTTAACATTTCTGGGGATGGCACGGAAATCCTCCATGAAGCTCTCTTGCAGATACTCTAGAAGCTTTTGATGAAGGTTTCTGGGGACAGCAGCCTTATTCCATCTTCCATGGTAGGGCACTTTACCATGCCAGGCCAGTAGAGAGTAGTCTGGTATCATAGCATGACAAAGCATGGTAGCATATGGCCCCAGGGTTTTCTGGCATTCCAGCAACATCTGTTCTTTATCTTTCTGTGTTATCCTCAGCAGAGTGATATCGTTCATTGTAACCTGTTTGAAATACGGGAATGTAAGTAAGGGGACATTCATACATGGCCGTTCCTACTGGTATTTGGCTGTGGCTGAAAAGAAATTCTCCCCACAGTTACCGAAGCGGCGGGGGAGGGGGAGGTGATCATCCCAGAGATGGTGGGGGGAGGTGTTAGTTGGGTTTGCCGAAACACCTCCTTTTAAATGGACAACTCAACGTGCTTTGCTTGGTATGGGAAAGGAGAGTGCTGCTGTTAAGAAGGTGGAAGAAGCCGAAAGAATGTGGCTTACCATGGCCGCCTGCAAGCTGATTTCTTTTGCCCAGTCCTGCATCTGTGATCTCTCACACGAAAGCCGCAGACACTCAATATAAGATGCCAAATGCAACCTTGTATCGAAAGCATATGTGCTATATGATGTGAATAGTTTATTTCAACGTGAAAGACATGTTGTTCAGTGAAATTTATCTTTGTTATATACTTGTCTCCCTTTTTTCCCTCCTGCAGCTGCAAATGTTTCAGCCCTCCCCCTTTCATCTCTGTCACAGAGGCTAGCGCAGATAAGAAAGCAAAAAAAATGCACACGCGATGAAATGTTCTCTGAGCTTATGCACTCCTCCTGCACTGAAAGATCACAGCAAAATGCATGGAGACAAACAGTGTTAGAGTCCAGGAAAGCGGAAAATGAACATGAGGACAGGAGGGACGAACGGGAGAAGAGATGGCAAGAATGCGATGAAAGGAGGATGGATGCAATGCTGTGGCTTCTGGGTGATGAAACTGATATGATCCAGTGTCTGGAGGAGCTTCAGCAGGAGCAAGGATCACCACTACAGCTCCTATGTAACTGCCCCCCCCCTGCCCCAAGTTTCATAATCTCCTCACCCAGACTCCCAAGAACACAGGGGGGGGGGGTGGTACGGGGGGAGGATCCGGGTACCCACCCACTCCACCTCAAAGGGCAGCACAAGCAACAGAAGGCTGACTTTTTCAAAAAAGTTTTAAAATGTGGTGTGGCCTTGTCCTTCCCTCATCCACCACCCCACCTGGTGATTCCCTCCTCACCCACCGCTGCCAAGCTACGTTGCCAGTTATGCCCTGTGTATGTGATGAATTAATAAAGAATGCATGCTTTTTAAAAAATGATTTTTTCCCCTCTGCAAGTGGTGATCAAGGGAGGGGAGGGTGGTGAGCTTGAAGTGGAGTAGACCAAGGGGGATGGGTTTTCAACACAACTTTTGCACTGTAACCTGGCTAGTCATAAAACTGGTTTTCAAGGCTTCTCTGATGCACAACGCCTCCTGCTGCGCTCGTCTACTTGCCTTGGTGTCTGGCTGCTCGTAATCAGCAGACAGGTGATTTGCCTCAACTTCCCACCCCTCTGTAAATGTCTTCCCCTTGCTCTCACAAAGATTGTGGAGCACACAGCAAGTAGCAATAACAATGGGGATATTTTTTCGCTGACATCCGAATGAGTCAGTAAACTGCGCCAGCGAGCCTTTAAATAGCCAAATGTGCACTCTATCACCATTCTGCACTTGCTCAGCCTATAGTTTAACTGCTTCTTACTCCAGTCCAGGGTGCCCATGTACAGCTTCATGAGCCAGGGCATTAAGGAGTAGGCTGGGTCCCCAAGGATAACAATCAGCATTTCAACATCCCCAACAGTAATTTTCTGGTCTGGGAAGAAAGTCCCTTGCTCCAGTTGTTTAGAAAGCCTTGAAAATGTTCTTAAAAATGCGAGCATCATGAACCCTTCCCGGCCATCCCATGTAGATGTCGGTGAAACATCCCTTGTGGTCAACCAGTGCTTGCATCACCATTGAAAAGTACCCCTTGCAGTTTATGTACTGCCTGTGCTCGTGGTCCAGTCCCAAGATAGGGATATGCGTCCTGTCTATAGCCTCACCACAGTTAGGGAATCCCATTACAGCAAAGCCATCTACTATAGTCTGCAAATTTCCCATAACCACTACCCTTTATAGCAGCAGGTCAATAATTGCCCTGGCGACTTGCATCACAACCACTGTAGATTTACCCACTCCAAAGTGATTCCTGACTGACCAGTAGCTGTCTGACGATGCAAGCTTCCAGAGGGGTATCGCCACTTGCTTCTGAACTCTGAGGGCTGCTCTCATATTCTTGCTCTTGAGGGCAGGGGGAAGCAAGTCACAAAGTTCCATGAACGTCCCCTTACGCATGCAAAAGTTTCTGAGCCACTGCGAGTCATCCCAGACCTGCAGCACTATATGGTCCCACCAGTCTGTGCTTATTTCCTGGGCCCAGATCGGTGTTCCATAGCATGAGCCTACCCCATTGCCACCAAAACGTCCAAATTGCCATACTTTCAGAGAAGTCTGTGTCCATGTCCTCACCATTGTTGTCATTCTCGTGACCGCGCTGTCGCCTACTCGCCTTCTTTTGCATGTTCAGCATAAACTCCACGATAATGCGCAAGGTGTTTACAATGGCCATAACTGCAGCGGTGATCTGAGCAGGCTCCATGCTTGCTCTACTATGGCGTCAGCCCGGACAATCCATGGAAAAGGGTGTGAAATGATTGTCTGCCATTGCTTTCACTGAGGGAGGGGCACTGCAGGAGGGAAGGGGGTCGGGAACTGTGGAATAGCTACTCACAGTGCACCGCTTGGAATGGTATCTGGCAGGGACTGCAGGAACTATGGGATTCCTACCCACAGTGCACTGCTTGGAATGTTGATGCTTGCCACAGTACTGTGGACGAACGCTGCCGACTTAATATGCTTACTGGGGATGAACACCCTCGACTTTATACAATCTGTTTCCAAAAATTGACTTCAAGATAATCGGCTTAATTTCGTAGTGTAGACATACTTAGAAATACAGTTTGCTATTGCTTTCCAGAATCAGTACAGGCCTCTTAAGGCTTTACAGTGTACAAGTGCCACCTGACAGAAAATGTAGGCAGGTCATTTGCTACATAATACATTTTTAGAAACATGAATATGAAAATCTTAACTTTGTTCCATAAATTATAATGAATGTCCTCTGTGTTCCAAAATTATGCCTTTTATTTGATGTCAGTAGTTTTATAGGACTGTGACAGATATGGCAATTTCCTGCAATGTCCTTGGGAGACCTTGCTGATTTAAGTTTAAGTATCTTTGGAATGCATTGTGTTAACTGAAAGGTTTATGAAGTATCATAGGCCGGGTTTGTATGTAATTTGTGAAGGGGAAGATATATGTGAGACCTGGGGGTTCAAAGGACTCGACTCAACAGTGGGCCAGCCAGGAAATAACTTTTGGAACAAAAACATGTTAAGTGGTTTTCCTGGGGAATATCTAGGGGGAGGTGAATGCAAATCCTCACCTGCAGTTATGCAAAAATCCTTTTTAAGCTACACCCTGCGGAGTAGGCCATTGTCTGATGATCACCTGCTACATGGGGCCAGGAAAGACTGAATATTAATTGCTGTTCTGGTTCTTAATCTGAAACAGCTATGAATTTATAACTACAGGGAAAACCCAGTTGTGAGCTTTCAAGGCCTGACACCTACCAGAGCCAGAGTTGGCATGAACTCTGGTAAGTTTTTCGGCACATGTGTATGTTCTATTGTTTTTAATAGATTTTCTTGGTAATGCTTTCACCTTGAGAATAAAAGTACTTGACTCTAAACAGGTGTGTGATAATTTATAACTGTGGGCAATACACTTGTTGTAGATGCTGAAGAGAAAGCAAACTGCAGATGCTTTTAGGCAGTCTGGCTTGCTGGAGATATGACAGTGTGCAGTCTTAAAGATCCCCCCACCCCCCCCAGTCAGGAAGGAGAGAGACTTGGGTCTGCCCAAGAGAGGTGATGACTGAGGAGCTGGGAGTCTAAAGTGTTTTGCCCTCAAACGATAACAAGGGCGAATATAGATGTAATTACAACTGAACTGTGACAAGGGCTTTATAGTGAAATAAATCCATAATGCATTGGTTTTTGTCGTTTTTTATTCTAAAGGGTAAGCACACTTAGCAATTACCTATCACTGGTAAATAGACAAGGACTGCAGATTGAGACAGGAAATATACTCAACATTTTAAAATCCTAATAGGGTAGTAGTTTGCGTTACACCTGGTAAAGCTATATTAATCACAGAGAATGGTGATTATAATAATGCCTGTGGAAAGGCAATCTTCTTAAACTAAAAAAGAATCACTTTACTGTCATTATGAAGCTATTCACCAGAATCGAGGAGTTTGAATATTATAAAAAAAGTGTTATAAAAATTGTGTTAGTAGTAGACACGGTACAGCCACGTCTGAGAGCAGCTTGAAAAGAGAAGGTTATAAAATGCTGGAAAAGAAGATTTATTTTAAAAGGAATAATTCTTTGAAGCTCTCCTAGCTAGTGGGACAGAATTTATTTTGATTTTGTGAAAATGAAGGTTGTCTGTTTTATTGCCATTAAGAAAAAAGGTGAGACAGAATTTTGTAGAGGTCTGCCAACTTTCATTTTTTTTTATTCTTACTCTTTTCACTTGTTATGAGTGTCAGCAGATGATTTTAAATAACTGTTGCATTTCTTAGTAGCTTTCAGTATTAAAACTTGAGATATTAGTTTTGATTTGAACTATTTACTAAATACTGAATTATTTAGGACTCCATTTAGCAAAATTATGTGGAAAGTTGTGGAAAGCACAGAGCAGGGTTCACCTTCATGGCAAACATTTATCTGTCCCATTGCACCATTTTTTCAGTCCCTTCACAGACAGCCTAAAAGGAATGTTAACTGCAATATCTATCTTTGACTCTTCAGGCAAAACACTAATCTAGAATAATAAAATCTGGCTGCTACAGAAGAGAATTTTTAAAATATTAATCAAGCTGAGTGATGAATTAGCAAAGGCATATCCCACCTTACCTACGGGCACACAAAACCCAGGACAAACAGCTGCTTTGACATTTCTATCTGGGAACCCTGCCCTTCACAAACACATTTGATGCTCAGACATGGTCTCTTGGCTGCCTACATTCATCCCCATCTGTTAGGATGGCATCGTGCCCACACACAAGGTGTTATGTCAGTTTCACTAGGGCATAGGTGCCAAGTAAATAAAGTCCGTTTGCCGAATTCTGCATGTACTATCTCTTCAGCAGGAAGTTATTACTCTATCACAGCAATGCCACGTCGCAACATGACTCCCGACACTGGTTACACCTATTGACACATGGGTGGCTAAAGAATACTTAAATAATACCAAAAAAGCAGGGTTCTCATGAGCACCAGTGACTATAACAGCCTGGACTGCACTAAACATAGAAAATCCATCTACCTGACTTTGTATAAGATAAATGTACAGTCTGCAAGCATTATATGTGAAGGCAAACACATGGTACAAGAAGAAGCGCCTTTTAAGCTATTATTCCTGCATAGGAAATATACCTATCAGTGTGGGACATTAATAAATAACATCACAGTAGACTGATTGCCTTCTAGCTTATCTCTCCAGTCTGGCTTGGGGGGGGGGGGGAATAAATTGACATATTGCCTTAGACTTGTCATAATCCAGAATTGGAAATGCCTGTTATCAACATGAAAGCAGTCAAAAGAGACAAGAAAACAGGTGGTGTCAGACTCTTCTGGCATATTGGCTGGCAACCATGGTAGGTTACTCTGGATTTGCATCAGTGTAAATAAGGGCAGAGTCAGGCCTGTATTGCCTACAAAGGTGATGAGCTTCAGGGTTTAACTGATGTGACAGGTGTGACAATATGCATCCTATTTCTTTTACATCAGGAGTGGCCAGGAAAATGAGAGGCAGAAGCTCTACGCTAAAGCACAGAGAGTTGCTTTAGGGATCATACCTCTCTCTCTTGTTCTAAAACATTTCTACTTTTAGCCATAGCAAAAAGAAACACTTTCTGCAACTGTTTAGCATTGTCACCTGAGGAAGAATCAGAAGTTGATGCATTTTTGAACCAGTAAAACCAAGAGGAAGAAAATAGTCCAAACTTTCAAAACGCATTCAGTCAGATAAACCCATGTGATGCCCTGAGAGGACGTTCCACTTCACAGCTTCAGAACTGCAATGAAGTTTAAACGCAAAGTGGCAAAGTGCAAGTCGGCCCATGGATTCCTTTAATGGGGAGTATAGCTGGAGATATTTACAATGCATTTCCCTCACTAAAGAAGATCATAGAGTAACTATGGCATGGGTCTTAAAATGTTTGATGGGTATTTAATTCCATTTCCTCCACTACTAACTTACACATGAGACATAACTTGATCTGACTCCATAGGCCTGAGTTTTCTCAAACCATTGTAACTCAGGAATAACTCCAAAGAGGTCAGTGGAGTTAGTCAGTGTAAAATTGGGGGAGAATTGGATAAAATAATTGTAGGCAGGATTATGTCCTTGCTATCTCTGTTGAGTAGTTTCCATGGGACTACTTGTGGGGTAAGGTATACTTGACTAGGGTAAGAGAGTTAGAGCAGACCTTATCTGAATATAAAAATGTATAATTCAACAACAAAGTAAACTAAAATAATTTAATAAGTCATCTTTTTCTTGACTTCCTTATGCAGTACACCTACATTTTAATGAGTGATATCAGGTTTGACAGGTGGAGGGTTTATTTATAGCCTATTATTATCCACAGGGCACTCAAGTCCACATTGTGAGGTATACCAAATCACCTAATTCCATTCAGAAAAGTTACAGTCTACTTTTATAGGTGAGGGGAAATTAAAGGATTCTATTTTTCACATATCTTTGTTTTACTTCTGAGTAATTGTAAAGCAGCCTTAAAAATCTAAAAAGTGCTTCAAGTCCCAGGAACTAGCAAAGTGAAAAGTAAGCTATTAATAACCTCAATTTTTAGTGAATTGGGAAATATGAAAGATAATTCTAATACTCTCAGTGTCAAGTCTCTGCTATACTGATGAATCTTGCCCAATACATCTAAATCTCTCCTCCAGAATTTCAGATTCCTATGCTCTTAGGCCTGATCTACAATGGGGCGGGGAGGGGTTTGACCTAAGATATGCAAATAGCATAGCCGAAGTCGACGTATCTTAGGGCAACTTACCTGGATGTTCACATGGCGACGAGTGTGAACTCCGCTTCTGCATCTTGTGGAGGTGGAGTACAGAAATCGACGGGGAGTGTGCTCAGGAATCTACACTGGACACAATAAATCGATCCCCGATAGATCGATCACTCCCTCCCTAAATGGTACCATATGGCTCTCTATATAACCAGAATTCTCTCCTGTCCTTTCATCTAAACAAACTCATTAGAATCTATTCTTCCTCCAAACTCACCGTCTCTCTTTTGCACATGACTAGTTCTCCATTGCAATGATGTCACAAGACTCCTCAGAGGTCTTCACATATCTTGTAGATTTTAAGTTAGAGTAGGATGTTTTGTGTAATACTAACGGGCACTGTTATTGCACTTCACAGTTTCTCAGAACTCTTCCTCCAATATCTTTTCTTTCTGTCTCTGTTAGTGGAATATAACTATTCTGTTTTACTCATGACTCATATCTTTGTGCTTAGTCATTTCACCCTTTGCATATGTTTCATTGAAAAATCTGTCAAACTCTTAAGTTCCCAGATATATTTACTCTGCTTTTGACAAAGCATCCTTCTCATTCACAAACATCCGCCACATTGTAAATTCTTCCTGTTTCCTGATTAGTCATAAATTTCTCTAAAGAACTCTTAAAATGTAAAAATAACCATAAATTGTTTGAAAAGTTCTTAGAAATATATTTTCCCTCCTTTTTTCTATTTTTTCCTTGTCTCCCTGCTGACTGTAGGCAGACTTATACATACAGTAGCTCAAAATGATTTAGGTTAGCAGAAAGTTACATAAAACCACTTTTCTCTGGATTTTATTTCCTATGCTGCCATTCATTATTTTACTTTCTCTGCCTTTCTTTTATGCATTCTTCTTGGTTATGGTCTCATATTTTAACTCAATTTTCATGAATATTATTGGATTTATTCTTATTATTTTAATATTTGTATAGCACCAAGAGTATGCTAGGCACACAGACTCCTAAATTTATCCAGAATCCTAATGTTTTGTATTGTTCCACATCTCTTTTTCTTTTGTCCTACTATGTTTTTCTCCCTTCCTCTAGCGCTATATCATATTATTCTAACCACACAGTGTATCATTGAACCTCACCTACCCTACCGCTCTACCTCTTACCTTCTTTGACAAATTATCACCATTAGTTCCCTTCAAGTGTTCATGTGCCATACATCACTAGTGACATTAACTAACTGCTCTTCTATCAAAATAATGTGCCTGAATGATCTAACCAAGTGAATGTTCACCCATTTTCTATTAGAGAAGGCCTGAAACTGACACATCTGTCCTACCTGACTATCCACAGATAAATGAGTAACTCAGCTATTACCAGAAAAAGCAAGTGCTGGGTTATTGGTTCTAAGCCCTGATATCCACCAAAAAACAAAACAACCAAAAAACCCCAAACACCCCACTTCTCAGTGACATAACTGATGCCATAGAAGTCAAAGAGAAAATTTGCCAGTCATGAACAAGGTTTGTGGCTGTTGGAAAATGTTAAAGATTCATCTGAACCCAGTATGTTTCCTGTTAAGGTCCTGGCTTCCAAATAACTTATTGTTTAAATCAGAACAATTTAATATAACTAATAAGAAAGGCTGACCAACTGAGAGTAGTTCTGGTCTTGGACACTGCTTTGCCTGCATTTAAGGGAAATCTTGCCTGTAGCCTAAACAGAACTGTCCAAAACTCAGAATGTCCATTTCACAGTAAATTTTGACATTTAGACATTTGCTTTCATTTCATTTTCTAAATTTCCTTTGCTGAATTTCTGTTTTGTAACAACTGGTCAATATGATCCTTATATTTATTCCTCTTACCTCTATCAGATTTATTACTGTCCCCACAACCTTCCTTACTATTTCCCACTTCCCTTGTAATTTCACTTCAAATCCCTTCTGAGCTAAGCATAAAACCACATGTTGTGAAGTATTTATCTTGTACTTGCTTGTCTAAATCTGGTCTATATATATATAAAACAAATCAAAATGATAAATTACATTTAAGAAATAACTGTTTAGTTTTCTGAATAGTAGACTGCAATATAGATTTAAAAGATCAGAGAATCTGTAATACCATTACAGAGTTCTATCTTCCTTTTTCTAATGCCCTTTTGAGGGCACGTGTTCTACTATAGTATTGGACGTGGGATAATGTGTAAAAGATCTGGGAATCTTTTCTATATATTTTTGGAGGAATATTTGAAATTCCACAGAAACAAAGAGCATCATTACCTAAAACAATCTCTTTTCAGATGCAGCAAACCTATTCCACAATGTTGCAATAGTTTTAAACAGAAGAAGTGTTCATCTTTTGTACAATTTTGTTCTACCAGGAATAATTACTAATTAAAACTAAGTAGACTTTTTTTTTCCAAAATCAATATTAAGCCTGCACTGTGGCTTACTTGCCCACTTCCAAGGATAATATAACATGCATTCTGAAATATTTTAGTGACTGATAAATAGTTCTCATCAACTAATTTCCCTTTTCTACCTTGGTCTAAGCCTAACCAATATTTAATGTTTACTATGTCTTTATGATGTTCATGTAATTCAAACAGGATCTTATGCACTGTTAGCTTTTGGGAGATGCTATCCATATGCTGCATAGTAAACAACCATGCTCTACTAAAACTCCATCTACCTAGATCAATAAAGACAAAATCTCTTATCCGTTATGTCATTTGGCTATCTAGAAAGACTACACTGTATCATTTTCACCAACTCAAGGGAGGCTTTTTCATGCTCATGGCTCTGTTGTTCTATCCTTGGTTGAAAATGGAAGGTCTTTTAGGAAAAATGTGCCATATAGACGGCGCCCGAACTGCTGAAGTAAAAAAAAAAAAAAAACCGCCTGAACTGCTGAAGCAACAACAACAACAAAGTGTGGCCGAATTGTACTGCCCAAAGATTTACTGGAATGCCACCCCTTACAATGTGCTGCCCCAGGCATGTGCTTCCTCGGTTGGTGCCTGGAGCCAGCCCTGCATATAGATGTCGCATCGTTCTAGTTTCTTAATTAGACTGTTGTGCAGTATCAAGTCAAACACCTTACAGATGTCTAAGTATATTACATCAATTCTGTTACCTTGATCAATCAAACTTGTAACCTCATCAAAAACAGAGATCAAGTCAGATTGATGTGGTCTATTTTCCAAAAACCCATGTTGATTGGAATTGATTATATTACTCTCCTTTAATTCTTTATTAACCAAGTTACATTTCATCCACTGAACTATCTTGGCAAAGATCAATGTCAGACTGACAGGCCTATAGTTACCCAGGTCATCCTGTTTACCCCTTTTAAATATTGGCACAACATTACCATCCAGTTCTCTGGAACTTCTCCAGTGTTCCAAGACATATAAAACATCATCCATTATTAATGCTCCAGTGACCTCCGCAGTCTGCTGTTTAAAAACTCCAATAGGATCAGTGTGAATTTAATGTTATGGTTAGTTTGAGTTACCTTTGGTAATAAAGCCAAAATGTATACAGCCTTTTACTGGAGCAGAGGTAGGCCCTCTGAAAACTCAATGTAAACTGAGAGGTAGTAGAAAGTCTTTTACATCCGGCTAGACAGTCTGACAATTGGGACAAAATTCTCTGCTCTTGTCAAAGCATGCTTAGCATAGATTGGGGACAAGGGTGGCATTACATCATCTTTGTGTCTCACGGATTTCGAGGCTGTCTGGATATCAGATCAGTCTTGGCATACATTAGAGTAGTCTGAAGGCTGTTCTAACTTAATCCCAGGTGCCGGGGACTGCTGGAGACATCTTGGCTGTTCCAACTATTAATGCCACTTCCCACACCAGGGACTGAGAAGTAGGACTGTAAATAATTACTCTGTTGGCACTGCTACACAGGGATTCCCCTTAAGGCAGGATACTCCTCGGGTAGCCATTTAAATTGGCTTTCAGGCTACTTTGTGCAGAATTTTGTTTAGTCTTTCTATTTAGTTTCTTATACAGGGCACACATCTTTCTGCTAGAAAGTTCAGCTTTGGTTCCAAAAACTTGCTAAGCACTTTGTTAGTCCTTAAACTCCAGTTTACCCATTACCCACTACCCTTGCTCTTTTTTAACCAAGAAATCTCTTTATTTTTTCTAAGGCTTTTGCTGCTTTTCACAATCCTATATTTGTCACCAGAGTCCTTACCTTTTTCTCTACCTGAAGGGCAAACATAGACAGCACTTTTGGTCTGTATGACTTTTATTATAGAATGAGAGAAGCAACAAAACAACTCAAAGAAGGCTCTAGGAAAGAGCACAGCATATATCTCCTCTATAATGTGCCACATCAACAGTGCCTCAAAAAATGATGACTGCCTTGTGAAGACAGAGTTCCTAGAAATGCAGAGGGCAGAAAACAAAATTACAACACTTACAAATCTGCACACACAGGCATTTGAATTCACAAAGTTATATATTTGCCACACTACACAATTAGCCAAACTTCTATTTGGCAAAAGTTAAGACAATCACATATCCTAACAGCAATTAAAGAGAAACAGGATGTACTATGATTTGAAGATGAAACCTTTTGTCCTCAAGTGTAACTCACCATGTGATTCTAAATTGCAGTTCTGCAAGACTCATGGAGGAAATGAAATTTACTCACCCCAGACTGTTAGAGACCATGTTTGCCATGCAAAAATTCCTTTCTGAGTATTATGAATACTAAATGCTTGTTCAGTATCAGAGGGGTAGCTGTGTTAGTCTGGATCTACAAAAGGATAAAAAGTCCTGTGGCACCTTATGGACTAACAGACGTATTGGAGCATAAGCTTTTGTGGGTGAATACTCACTTCATCGGATGCGAAAGCTTATCCTCCAATACATCTGTTAGTCTCTAAGGTGCCACAGGACTCTATGTCACTAAATGCTTGGTCTCACAAAAAAATGTGTAATTGCTACAAGACCAGAAGTGTTTACTCAGATAAGTAATTTGGCTAAAGATATACTGTATAGTGTAAGTTTTAGAGATCAATTAATGTGCAGTTTTGCCTTAATGAAAAAAGAGATTACAGTTTCAGAGAGTCTAATCGCCAACATTCTTGGATCTGCATATTCATATTTCTTTAACCTCTTCATTTAAAATGGTTCTTAGAAGCAAAATAAAAAGTACGTGCTTGAACAACCAAACACTATCAAGATTACTTTGGTGTAGATAACATCAAAGGATTTGCATTGCATATAATATGGAATGAAAAGAAAAGTACACTGACATTTTAAAAGTATTTTACAATAGGAAGCTATTTGTCATAGAGAAAAAAATCAATATTAACATGTACAAATGTCAAATAAAATAATGTTTATAATTTGAAAGAAGAAAAAAGATGTAGATTATTAAATACTTCTAATATACACGCACACAAGAAGGAACCAAAAAAATAGACTTAAATGCTTATAATATTAAACCAAATTATTTTGTTATTTGAAATAATCAAGGAGGTAAGACATAAATTAAAAGAAGATATCAAAAGGATAAATTGAATAGAAAATAGTTTTTATGAGTACTCTATATTCTTAGCTAATTCCTCTTTGCTTGATGGTAATATTACAACACCTGAACCTGGTAAAAAATTTACAGGCCAATTCAGAGAAAGAGAATGAAACAAATGTTGGTGGTTTTTTTTTTTTAAAGTTAAGCCAGTAAAGAACCCCTTTAAAAGCTACTCATAGACTAAAACGTTATAGACCTTTCTAATCTTCTAGCTTGAATAATAACTATGGGCCTATACTGCAACCCTTCATCACATGAAACATCCATTGCAGTCAATAAAAATTCCATGGAAGAAAGGCTTGAAGTATATTGTATATTGTCCTAAGTTTCATTTGTTAGAAACCACAAAACCTATATTGGATCCAAGAAAGCAGAATATTGACTTTTTTGCAGTTTGATGCCCTTCATGGAGTCAGTTAGCCAACAGTGGGGATGGTCAAGCAACAAAATTGGTGTCCTCCATGCAGAAGATGAAGAAGTTATTTATGTGATGTACAGAACTCTCTCACTCTCATCTTGTCTAATGGGGTCCACAAAAGCCATACAGAGTTTAGGTAGGAAGGGGAGGAGATCCTCTCCTGTCTGCAGGCAAGCAGCTCAACCACTCCCACACACAGCTGCCAGAGCTGTCTATCATGGAGTCAGGCACTCAAAGCTGCGCCCAATAGAGGAAACAAGGCTTACTATAAAGGAGAGTGTGCAGAGGAGGAGGCAAAAAGGCATGGGACAGTGCGATGCGATGCCTGACCCACACTGGCATGTAAAAGGTTAATAGAGCCATAGGACTGTTGCACAGGAAATGACCAATAGGAGAGGGGCCGCAAGGACCTGCAATCAGGGCCCAGTGGGCCCACATAAGAACTGCAGGGCAGAGCCCAAGGAGGGACTGGATGCCTTGTGGCAGAAGGAATCTAGTACCCTGGACAGAGCAATGCTAGATGGGAACATGGGAGTGAGAGGGGGGCCCTGGCTGGCTGCTAGGACTGGCATGCTGAGGCCCTGAGATAAAGACGAAGAGGGTGCTGGGGCTGCAGGAAAGTGGCCCAGGGAAATGTATTGAGGAGTTGGAGGGGACACAGCATGTGGCTGTCATCTACACTAGGACCTAGAGAAGTGGGTGAGGCGGGATACCCTTCCTCACTTGCCATTGGGGAAGTGGCTGGTAGATGACTGCAGATCCCCCAGAAGGGGGGGAGCACTCTATTCTGAAAGTCTCAAAAAATTCCAAATTGTATTTTAAACAACTTCTTATCCTGTCCCTATGTAAAATATGAAGTGGCATGCAAACTCCTATTCAAATGTTTCAGAGTTAGCTATAATGAATATGAAGAGGACTGAATAAATACTAGAACTGTCTTTGGGAAAGTCCTCCGTCTATTCATAAGCAATAAGAATCAAAAGCCACATTCAACATGGGTTTAGATGGACACAGAGCCAGAGTGAATTTGCCCCCAAAATCCGAAAGGCTGGATAAAAGCTTGTATTTCCAAAGTCTAACATAAATTAATTGCTACCACTTTATATATACAGCAGTTAATCTCAAATTACAATATATCAGTACATTAAATTATATGACATTACATAGAAGAAAATTCTCAACAAAAATGAGTCTTTTTAAGCCTTCTAGTCCTAAATATGATTAAGGTGTGCTTTTTCTATTAGGACAGAAAAGGAGCAGCAAATTACCCATAGCACCTGCAAACTGAACATTTATTGACCATCCAAATTGTCTCAAAGCAGTAGGAGACATCTCAAGTTTATTCCTGTTATTTACATGGGTAAAATATCAAGAAAATAAGCCTCTCATTTACAAGAACTCCTAAGCGGTAACTGCATAGAACACAGAAAATAATCACGCTGTCAGCTCACTCTATAACAACAGTTTGTTTCTAATCTATCACCTATCTTACATAGCTAATAGTATCTGACTTATCCTGTGCAGGTGTCATAAAATTACAGCTAAGAGTAACATAAAATCCCTCCTTTACCTATAAGGGGTGTGACGGAGTCAGACCAGAAGGGTATAGGAGAGTGCTGGAAGGGAAGTATATGAGCCTCAGGATGAGCACCTTTTGGTTACCCAGGAGGTGGGCGGGCCTAAGCCCGCCCGTTACTAAAGTCCCTCCCCCAGCCTGGCGGGAGGGACACTAGACCCGGGGCCAATTGATTACGGGGGACAACTAATGAAAAAAGGACAGGGGAGTGCGTGAGGGTTACAGGTTCAAAACAAGGGTACAGGATGGGGACACCGAGCAGAGAACCCCGCTCAGCGCCCACTACTCCGCAAAGCTGTCGAGGGAGTCAGTGGACGCTGCCCAGTGGAACTCCGCCCGGATGTGTGACTGAACGAGTGACCTGAAGGAGGCCCCACAGTCGCACCAGACCCCCTTGTCTAGCATCCTCCTCCTGGTGTTATAGATGGTCGCTTTGGCAAGCGCCAGGAGGAGGTTGACGAGGAGGTCTCGCGACTTTGTGAGGCCATGGATGGGGTGTCCAAAAAGAAAAAGGTGTGTGGAAAAGTGCAGCCAGAACCTCAATAGGAGGTTCTGGGCCTCAGGATGAGCACCTTTTGGTTTACGCAGGAGGTGGGCGGGCCTAAGCCCATCCATTACTGAAGTCCCTCCTCCAGCCTGGCGGGAGGGACACTGGACCCGGGGCCAATTAATTACGGGGGACAACTAATGAAAAAAGGACAAGGGAGTGCGTGGGGGTTACAGGTTTAAAACAAGGGTACAGGATGGGGACACCGAGCAGAGAACCCCGCACAGCGCCCACTGCTCCGCGAAGCTGTCGAGGGAGCCAGTGGATGCTGCCCAGTGGAACTCTGCCCGGATACGTGACTGAATGAGTGACCGGAGGTAGGCCCCACAGTCGCACTGTACCCCCCTCAGGATGAGCAGCTCCCTATTCCCTGGCTAGCCAAACAAAGGAGAAGGTTCTAGAAAGCAGCAGAAATAGCTAGCCTGATTGGGACACCTGAAGCCAATCAGGGGCTGGCTGAAACCACTTAAAAACCCTCCCATTTAGTCAGGTGGGGATGGGTGTCAGGAGCTGTGAGAGGAGATTGTGCTGTTGGTGAGACTGAGTGGTTAGACAACATATCATACGTGAGCAGGGCTGGTGACAGAAATTTGGCGGCTCCCTACTCCGATAGTTTGGGGCCCCCCCCAGCCCAGCCGGGCCCCCCCCCCCGCCCAGCCAACAGCAGATGGGGGCCCCCCAGCCCAGCCACCCCCCCCAGCCCAGCTGACAGCGGATGGGGGTCCCCCCAGCCCAGCCTGCCCCCCCCAGCCCAGCCGGCGCTCCCCCTCCCCGCCAGCTGACAGCTGGCGGCAGCGGGAGCGAGAGCAGCGTGAGCCGCCCTTTCTCCCCCCCCCCTCCCCCGGACAGCGCTGCTGCCGCTGGCCGGGCTCTCTGCTCCTGCCGGGGCCAGGCGCACTTGTACCCTAAAGTCGGGGGGCCCGGTACAGCTGTACCCATAGTACCCCCCTGTCGCCGGCCCTGTACGTGAGGAAGGAGGCCCTGAGGTAAGGGTGAAGTGGAGGGTAAAGAAGCAGGGACTGCTGTGGGGAAGTAGCCCAGGGAATTGTATTGTGTTTGGTGGTTAAAAGGTCAGCCACCTTAGCTGATACTATTAGGGTCCCTGGGCTGGAGCCCGGAATAGAGGGCGGGCCCAGGCTCCCCCCTTCCTACTTTCCCCAATTAATCACTGGGACTAGGGAGACAACAGAGACTGTGCCAGGAAGGATAACTTCTCCTCACTGGCTTATGATGAAAATGGCTCAATAGGCTGTGACCTTGTCTCTAGAGAGAGAAGGGCTACGTGGATGGTCACAGTGAGCCTCTGAGGCTAGTGAAATCTGCCAGGAAACGCAGGACTCGCAAGTATAGACTTGGAGCTTTGTCACAGGGGTTAATCAGTTCAAGTAACCTAGTTGGTACCTGACCCAGAAGGACCAATGGGGAAAGAAGATACTTTCACATCTCAGGCGGGGTGGTGGTGGTGGTTATTTGTGTTCTTTGTTTTGTTCCCTCTCCAGACAAAGAGAGAGACCAAGGAGGTAACTGAGCTCCTACTGAAATGATACATCTAAAATTACAGAAATTGTAAGAAATAGCAAGGAAATACATTAGATTATTTTTTGTTTTAGCTTGTGAATGTTCCCTTTACCAAGAGGGAGATTTTTTCCTGTTTTTGTAAGTTTGAAGTTGATCCTAGAAGGGAATCCTCTATCTTTTTATTACTCTGTAAAATTAACTTCCATCCTGATTTTACAAAGATGCTTTTTTACTTTTTTCTTTATAATAAAGTTCTTCTTTTAAGAACCTAATTGATTTTAGTGTCCTAAACATAAAGGGTCTGGTCTGTACTTTTATTAAAGGAAATTGGCTAGTGTATTATTCTCAAGCCTCCTCAAGAAAGGAAATGAAGGGGTTTGGGTAGAGTTTTTGGGTAAACAGGACTCCAAGTGGTCCTTTACCTGAATCTTTGTCTAAATCACTTGGTGGTGGCCAGGGCCGGCGACAGGGGGGTACTATGGGTGAAGCTGTACCGGGCCCCGGACTTTAGGGGGGCTCCGGTACACAGCAGTACCTGTAGTCATCCCCCCTTGTCGCCGGGCCTGGAGAGCGGGGAAGGGGCGGGGAGGCGGCGTGACTCTCCTCCGGAGCGGACGAGCATGCGTCCCTGGCAGGAGCAGTGAGCCTGGCCAGCGGCAGCGGCGCAACCAGTCCGGGGGAGAAAGTGCGTGCGGGGGGGGGAGCAGCAAGGGTGGCTCGCGCTGCTCCCGGGCTCGCGCTGCCGCCAGCCGCTGTCAGCTGGGGGGGGGGAGCACCGGCTGGGCTGGGGGGGGGGGCGGCTGGGCTGGGGGCCCCCCCAGCCGCTGTCAGCTGGGGGGGGAGTGCCAGCTGGGCTGGGGGGCCCCCCAAATGATCAGAGTAGGGGGCCCCCAAATTTCTGTCGCCGGCCCTGGTGGTGGCAGCAATACCATCCAAGGACAAGGGAAGGAAATCATGCCTGGGGAAGTTTTTAACCTAAGCTGGTGGAATATAAGCGTAAGGGGGTTTTCATGCGGGTCTCCACATCTGTACTCCAGCGTTCAGAGTAGGGAGGGAACCCTGACAGCAGGATAAAACTGATTTCTAAAGTTAGGTTCAGACTCTTCCACCAGAGTTTGACTCAAGATGAAAAATTAAGATCTACCTTTCATGGAAGCAATTTAAATAAAATTCACAAGCGTATTTCTAAGGTCCCAACATAATATTTAGAACATAGTTTTCTTGAGCCAAAGGAAAGTCATAGAAACCTTGATCATCTTTTAAAAGAAGGGAAAAAAACCACAAGTTTACTTCATTTCTGATGAGCATAATGGAAATTAATCCTGCCTGTGTCATGACACAATGCTAGGCATTCAAATCACATAAGAAAATTTATTTTACCATATGCTGCAAATCTTATCAAGTTTAGAATGGCATTGTATTATTAGCTAATCTGTAAAAGGAATCATCACAGTCCAGAAAAGGGAAAAATTAAAGTGCTCCATTTAGTGTGTGTGTGTCTGTGTGTGTGTGTGTAGACAGCGTAAGATCCTCACCTCTGCTCTTATGTTTTGTGCTGGAATGGTGTAGAGTGGTTCTAAAAGCTGCATGTCTAACTGGGGGAGAAATCGTGGAATGCTTCCTGAGTGCCCCTTCCCAAGCTCCAGAGTAGGGACCATGTTATGTATGGTGTTAGCCAATGGGGGAATATGGGGCATGATGAGGGTGGTGCATGCTACACCGTGGAGATTCCAGGCACTACTATGTTAGACTAGCCTGGGAAGGCTACAATAACTTAGGTAACAAAGTCCTGTGGTACCTTATGCTATTCCAGACTAACACGGCTACCTCTCTGATTCTTTACAATAACTTAGACAGGTCTCCAGGGCTTTCTAATTTACACTTGGTTTCCAGATCAGTCGAGAATGAGGAGGCCACAAAGCTAATTTAAAGCTATCTTAACCTACCCATACCCCTGGTCTGCAAGTTCTTAGATTCATAGCACAGAATTTAACCCCCAAAACTTTAAGTTCCTCACGACAGTGTCTTTGTGGACAGTAGCATATTGTGAGTGTTACTGGACTACATATATTATATAATAGATAAATATAATAACAATTAATCTCTGCAGAACGGGGTAGTATGCATATCATCGTGTATAGTATGTGCACTTACTGTATAGGCAGTAAGACCACAAAGACTATTTCCAAAGAAGAGAGAATAATGCTCATTTTCTATTACCATTCAATCTTTGGTCTTCCTGTTGAGATGGAAAACAGTGTTCCAGTTAGCACAGATTGGGGTGGTGATAGGTTTTGTGATGCTGACATCAAGTCCTCTGGGGACTGAGCCTAACAATTTATTTCACATAAACCAGTCTGTGGATAGAAATAATCTTTGGTCACTAGTTCACTGGATTTGAACTGGGAACCAACAAGTGAAAATCTCTCTATCCCATTTCCAAAGCCACCTATCTACTCTCTCTTTTCCCAAATAATCAAGCAAAACACAATTTCTGAAGGCCCTTTTAAAAAATATTGTCTTAGAAAATATTTGCATCATGCCTTATGTGTATACAGAAGCTATAAATTATCTCTTTTGTTATGAATCTGAATTACTGTGATTGTGAATCATCACTTTTGAAAGAAAATAGCAAAGGTTGCAAAATATGTTAATACCGACAATAATATTAATGCATGTTTTAGGTTCCTCAAAATAAATCTAAAGGCTTTCAGTGGTTTGGTCTAATGGCTCAGTATTTCCATAATGTTTAATGATTGAGAGCAAGATTGTGCAAGGTACTGAGTGCCTCCAGACTGTTTAGCATTTCCCAGGAGCTTGTTCGTTTCCTTGTGTGATCAATTTCCGAGTTTGAGTTACAAAATTTGAGGTACATTTAATTAAAAAAGGCCTTATTGCAATGTTTGAATTCAGTGTTGTTGGATTGGAACACCATTATTCCATATTTTGCATTATTACAGGTTGAAATAGGGAGACAAAATATAAAGGGGTAGAGAGAGTTGGAACAACCATCATTCTTTTTTCCCCTAGTTTCACCATTGAATTGACTTAGGTTCACATGCACAGATTTATTCATAAACATATAGAGATAATTTAATTGAGAGCACACAATTATTTCAGATATCAAAGAGGTACTGGATCACTTCTGTCTATATTCTTATATAAATACAAATATTTTTCAACAAGGCTAATTCAAGAGAGTACAGGAGAAATGGCCATCTCTATTACAGAATGTCAACACAACAGTGTGGTTGAAAAACATTGCCACATTGTATAAAACTGTATCAAACTATCTTTGACATTCATGTTTTGCCTTTTTGAGCATAAACAATGTGCGTTACCACAAGATGTCTCTTCTAGTTACCAACAGATTCTATGGGTTTGCGTTACCCCAGGCTGACATGTCATGCTATACAAAATGGAACATATAATATTGCCCCTGATCACAAAGGGCAGAATTGTGTCCTTCCTTGTGGGAGAGGGTGAAAGAAGCCTTGTTCTCTTGCACACAACTCTGTGAGGAAGTGCTGTGTCCTACGCCCTGCTACCATCTCCAAGGATACAAGCCCCATATTCCTTTATTCTCCTGGGCTAGTGCAGAATGGGGAAAATGCTGCAACCTTTTCCAGATGACAGAAATACCACTTCACCCGTCCTGCCAATGTGCACAAAAAATTATCTCTAATTTTAATCTTCACCCATCCAAAATATCTTTAGTTATAAGAAAAATCTAGCCTAGAACAACATATTTCATTCTGACACCTAAGTGCTTAGCCTTAAGACTGTGCAAAGCAGTCACAACATAACCATTTCACCTGTGGTTTTCACATTTCATTTCAAATTTACCAAAGTTGTCTGATTTTGTGGAAAACCTGCATATATTTTCCTGCTATTTGTTTGAAAAGAGGATAGATTTAGAACAACAATATGCCTCATCTTGCTCAAAACAGTTTTTTAGAATGCATATAATTCAAACTTTTCTTTATATTGAGTTTTTCACTGAAACAGACAGTTTTAAAATTTTACATTTTTCAATTATTACATTTAATAAAAAGCAGCATTTCTGCACTGTGAAATGGTAGAAAACAAAGTTATGATTATTGGTACATGACATTTGGTTTAAAAAAATTCAGTATTCTTGCAAACCACTCCTTCGTACTCAGTTCCCAGCATTAAAGAGCTCATATACAAATATTTTTACACAGAATGTGCTATGTCTGATTGTGTGTTTGGTTTTTATATTTCACCTCATAAAAATAGTTTCCATATTTAAAAATTATTTTTATGAATTGCATATAAAGTACTAAAATAATGAGTTAATTTCATTTTAAAATACTGAGTTTTCATTATTTATTATTATTAATTTTATTTATTTATCTTATGTATTTGTTTTGCTGAATAAAAATAATTCAGGGGAGTAAATCCTTTATAGGTGGGTGGATTTTTACCCTTGTGATTCACATCCCTCTTTGTGCTCCAGTTGGTTAAAAATACTAGTGTGGCACCACCATTATTACTGTTTTCATGAATAAGCCTCTAAGTAATAGAGCAAAGTCAGGACAAGTTCACTAGATACAGACTATTCAAACACTACGATGCAGCTCCTAGTCACCTAGTGCCTTGATTTGCCAAGAAACATTCTCATAACATTTGGAATGAAAAGCAGAAGCCTTTGCTTTGAAGAAGAAAATATTAATAGATATTATATCAATTCAGCAGAATTTAATGGGTTAATTGTCCCTTTATCTCATTTTATGAAGATATGAAACATATTTTTGTCTGTTTACCACAATGTAGTTGTCACTCTGAATTTCTTTTAAAAAGGTGCATATATGTGTTTTGTTGAAGTGATAATAAAGTACCTTGTTATTCTTTTTAAAATTTTCAGCTGCAGCAATATTACAGATCATCAGTTCTGTGCCAGCCAGTTGGTAGCACCTAATCAGCCAGGTAATAATTTACACAGTGATCTTGAGGTGAGCACACCCTATTCAATGCATCATTGCTGCGGAGCTGACAGATTTCATACATTTGTTGAAGGTTCAGGTCCATGCCTTGTGTTTTAAAGCTTAGTGAGGCATCAGGTTACTGTTTTCTCCTCTCTTTTTTTGTCCGCTAGCACTTCCAAGGAGGATGGAGAGATAATATGACATCTTTCTTCAGAACATTGTAGACCTTCATTGTTCACCTTATATCTATTGCAAAGCTAACTGGTATTACCGCAAAATACCATTAGTGTGGCATGCACCATAATTTTTTTCCTAATTAGTCTAAACATTTTTGTGTAATAAATGGCTTCAGAATAAAATAAAAGTGTCTTCAGACAAATCTTGCCCTACCTCCATGGAAGGGCAGGATTCTGGGAGCTCCATGGAGATGTATTTTGCAGCATTGTGGTGGAGGGCAGAAAAAACTGAGGTGGTAGTGGTGGATTCCTTAGTGCATAGCTTTACTGGCCAATAACCCTCTGCAAGAGGGCATGGGGCAAGACCTGTGGAAGCTACTCTGTTGTCTGCATTCATTTTCACACTCATGAATATCCACCAGCACCTACCCCAACAATTTGGGATGGGTCTTTTAAGTATAGATATTAAGTTACTAAATAGAATATGCAAGAGAGACTAGGTAATGTGATTTTGGGTGTATGCAATCAGGTGACCAGATAGAAAATGTGAAAAATCAGGGCTGGGGTGAGGTGTAATAAGGGCCAATATATATTTAAAAAAGCCCCGAATATCTGGACTGTCCCTATGAAATGAGTACATCTGGTCACCCTAGTATGCAAATATCATGCAAATAAAAGTCTCTGAACATGCCCATTTTAATCTAGTTTCTCCTAAAAGCCCGAGAAGAGTCTGTGTGAGAAGAGTGTTTGGCAGTTAATAAAGGCACTGCACCATTTCCTCTGGCAATCATGACTCCTGAATCCTTAGTAAACATAGGAAGACACATCTGACTAAGGGCAGGTCTACACAGCGGGTAGTGATTGATCTATTGGGGGTCGATTTATCACATCTAGTATAGACACGATAAATCAATCCCCAAGCATTCTCCCTTTGACTCTGGTACTCCACCGCCACAAGAGGCACATGCAGAGTCGACGGGAATGGCAGCAATTGACTTAGTGCCATGAAGTCGACCTAAATATGTCTACTTCAGCTACCCAGAGGTGGGCAAACCTTTTGGCCTGAGGGCCACATTGAGGTTCAAAACCATGCGGAGGGCCAGGTACGGAAGACTGTGCCTCCCCAAACAGCCTGGCCCACCCCCTATCTGACCCCCCCCCACTTTCCGCCTCAGAACCACTTTAACTGTCCCCCTCAGAACCTCCAACCCATCCAAACCCCTCTCCTCACTCCTTGTCCCTTGATCGCCCCCTCCTGAGACCCCCCCATTCTAACTCTCCCCCATGAACCCACCCCCTATTTAGGCTCCCCGCTCTTTCTTCCCTGACTGCCCCCTCCTGAGACCCCCCATCCCAACCACTATCCCTGGGACCCCACCACGTAAGACCCCCCCTACTTATAATGTTCAGCGGGGCACTCCAGCCTGAGCACGGAGCCCACTGTGTTCCACCCTCCTGGGAGTCGAGGACCCCAGGGCTCCCTGCGCTCTGAGCCCTGGAGTGTGGGGCCCTGCGGCGCCCAGCACTCCACTGGGAGCATGGGGCCACTGGCTCTGCGCCCCCGGCTGAGCTCGCGGGCCAGATAAAAATGGCCGGCAGGCCACATGTGGCCCACCGGCCGCAGTTTGCCCACCTCTGAGCTATGCTATTCTCGTTGCTGAATTTGCATATTTTAGGCTTATCCCCTTCCCCCAGTGCAGACCAGGGCTAAATTATGTATTAAGGTGTCTAAAAGCTGCTATAGGGAGCTATCTTTTGGAAAATGACCATTTTATTATTACTTAACTGTCTCGTACTTTTGTGCATCTCTATGGGTACGACCATTACTGATCAATCATGTATCATAGTCCATATAATGCCAACATTATCCCTGTAGTATATATTTTTTTCTATTCAATGTAGTTGTAAAGAGAAGCTTATAGACAAAGTGCAATAAAATACAAATGATTCAATCACATTACAGATGAGTAACAACTTTAGGAAATAAACACAATATCAAATATATGAAAGAGTTCCAACAGCTTCATAGTTATAAATGCTTACAAGAAAAATAAAAATATTACTCTGATTTAGTGGAAGCAATTATTGTGTGGCAACTTAAATGGATAAATAAACATGGGAATTATAATTCTTACTTTATGGGAGGTTTTGGGGTTTTTTTTGCTCTTTTCCTTTAAACTTTTTGATATGAATGTGTTTTATGATTTTATTAGTGTGAACTTTTAAATCAAATTGTAGCATATATTCTTTAAATATATGGAGATGTACCTATCTCATAGAACTGGAAGGAGCTGGAAAGGTTATTGAGTCCAGTCCCCTGCCTAAACTAGCAGGACCCCTGACAATTTTTTTGCCCCAGATCCCTAAATGGCTCAAGGATTTAATTCACAACCCTGGGTTTAGCAGGCCAATGATCAAACCACTGAGCTATCCCTCCCCCTCAATTTGAAATTTAGAATGTGAACAATTCATACATTACAAGACTTTATTTTATTTTCTAATAGCGGTGATCTAAAAATCTATAAGCTCATTGCAAAATGTTTTTTTCATGTTGCATGACATTTTGTACTGTTGTGTATTACCTCTCTGTTTATTTCCATCATTTATACTTAAATTAAGAAGAGCAAACACCTTCCCTCAACCCATACTCTGAATCTTATTCTCAGGAGATATCTCTTTGCATAATTTGTATTTGTTTGGAGTATGAAACTTCCATTGTTATATGCAGAACAATTTACTAAGGGTCATGGTGGAGTCTTCATCACTGACAATTTTATGTTAAGAATGGATGATTTTCTAAAAGATATGCTCTATAAATTATTTTGGGAATTCCTTTGGCCTGTGTTATACAGGAGGTCAGACTAGATGGTCACAATAATCACAGTTCTGGCCTTGGAATCGCTGAATCTAAGTTCTTCATGTGAAATGTTTAACAACCAAGCTCCATAGTGAAGGCTGGAAAGGAGAATTTTATTCTAAAAGATAGAATACCAGGGAATTTTCTCTTGATAAAACTGAGCTAATTTTGCATTCTTGAAAGATATCTCAAACACTTGTTTTATGTAGACATTGCAGCTTCTTCTCCAGCTTGCTTGTATTTTTAGTCAGCTCCTTCAAGTGTAACAGTATAATGTGTTTGTGATGTGTTCACCGAATGTTTTCATTCCAAAGGGTGGACCTATTGCATTAAGTTTTATGTTGTAATTTTTTTCAATGTGGTGTGCAGGTTGTTGGTCTCAGGTCTCAGCAATCAGACTGAAAACCTAGGGAAAGATTCTCCTGTCATAATGGTGTAAAATGGGAGAATTTTGTAAAGTTAGTGGCATTTGGAATGTGAAATCTGGACTCAATTCAGGCTCTACCACAGGTGCGTAAGGATATGTCTACACAGCAAAACAACCTGAGGCATCAAATCTCAGAGCTTGGGTTAACTGACTTGGGCTCATGCTAGGTGGCTAAAAACAGCAGTGTTCCCACTTGTGCTGGAGCCTGGAAACTGAGGCCCAGCAAGGGGACAGGCTCCCAGAACCTGGGCTCTGGCTGGAGTGGGATCATTTACAGTGCTGTTTTCAGTCTCATGGAGCAAGCCCAAGTCAGCTGACCCAGGCTCTGAGATTTGCTGCCTTGGTTTTGTTCTTGTTGAAAGGGCAAACTTCCTTTTATTATTCAAAACCCTGGAAACTACAGCATTGTTTCCCAATAGACGGGGCACTCAGTTCTAATACCTCCCAAACCAGCTAAAAGGATATCAGGAAAGTTGTCTGTGGAACTTCATATCCAGAACTGCATTGGGTTTCATAGTTTCTTGGGTCCTATTGAAAGAGGGGTTAGAAAAGGGAAGAATACGCCTTTCTCCATGGAACTGGCTCCATTGCTCTGATTTGAATGAAGCACTCAAAGGCTTGAAGCCTATTGGCTTGTTTTTTGGGGTCTCAGGGCTGAGAACTGAAAGAACCTCCTTTTTTATCCTTATCCGTAAAACTAGTCAAAAAACTGAATTTCTGTTCTGCAGGAAATCCCAACATTTTGAAGTTTGTTTTTGTTCTGAATTGGAATGAAAAGTTGAAGTTCTGAAATTTCTGAAAAACGTCAGCTGGGAAACATCGAAACATTTTGTTTCAGTAATGTCGAACCATTTTATTTCAATGAGGTAAAAACAGAATAAAAATGCACATAAAATTACATTATAGATACATAATAGGTAAGATTAAAATTAAAATGGATATAATAAAAAGTAAAAATGAAATTAAATGAGATGATAAAGTTTAAATGAAGCATTTTTACCATATTGAAACTAGAATATCAAAATAATTTGTTTTGTCAAAAAATGTTGACAAAATTGGCACCTTCTTTCAAAATGTTCTGATTTTGACTAAACTGCATTTTCCCATGGCAATCTGTTCCATCAAAAATGTATCAACCAGCTTTATTTTAACAGGGAGGTCACTGAACAGCCTTTGTTCATGATGTGTAATATCCATTTGTCTGAGAGAATATATTCCCATTTCATGGGGATAGGAATGACTGGCTGTAAAGCATATAATCCTGTCTGAGGCTTCCTTCCCTATGATTTTTGATCGTGAGTCCTGCCTTTGAAATCCTGAATCTCTTCTGGAATGTTTAGTATGGTGAGAAGATTGAAAGGAGCCTTTTGGTTTGCTAATTGGGTTGAAATTCTGGCTTCACAGTGGTCAATGGAAATTTTGTCATTTTATTTCAATGAGGCCAGGATGTCACTCCAGGTCTTTAAGTTGCCTTTAGATACTATTGAAAGAAGCTTAGTTTCCTTTTGTTTGACTTCACCACTAACTTTTCTTTCTTTTTGCTTTTTGCCAAGCAATTAGTCTTCACTAAATTTGGTCTAGGCCAGGAGTTGTTTAATTTGTGTGTCCCCTCTATCTATAGCCAGGGATGTCAGTGCCACTGCATTTACTGCGATTGTGCAAGCGAAGCAGCTGTGATGTCCATAGAAGCTTCTCCCATGAGATAATGGATAAGGATGTCTTAATTAGGAGAAAATCTATTTCCTTGTTCTCTGAGGATAGTTCTCCTTGTTCTTTACTCCATGTGATTATCACTGTGGCAAAGCAATTGGAGCCCGATGGAGTGTAAAATGAGACTGATACTGCCCCCAAATTCTATTCCAGATCTGCCTATCTCTTTCTGCCTGTCAAGTTACTGGGGAAGAATTTCTCCTGTCTCAAATATGACATTGTTCTTAGTGGTACAGGATGTATGAACAACTCTATTGTCAGCATTTGGTGCCACAGCTGACCCTTACTTCAGGAATATTTGATATTTGGAACTTTGCTTGTTGAGACATCTGTGCTTAGAAGGCTGTTTCCTCTTCCCTTCAATGACATTACTGACTACATTCTGAGGGATCCTGGCCTCCTTACTCAAGGAAGTTTTTGCCCACTGGCAGCTTTATCACCTTCCACTTGGGGAAAATAACTTAGGTATCGGCTCAGACATAACAGCTGAGGAGCTGCTGGGTTTCAATGTCTGATCCCACAGGCTTGGGATATGAGAACTGTGTCTGGTTTTCATCAAAGAAGAAGGCACAGAGAAGAGGAGCAGGAAGGAGAGGGAACTGGTGTCTGGGACTTGGATTTGTTTTAGGTTTAGATTTGTTTTTCATTTTGGAGAGCCTCTGGCTGGTGTAGAGGGGCAGGAGAGTGTTTCTCTGCACCACTGGTGAGCCAGAGGTGCCTTGAAGTTTTGGCAATAGTGATCCTGTGCTGTCTAGTCAGAGTCAAAAGGGAGGGAAATAGGAAAGTGCAGGCAGACGCTCATTCAGGGACAGAGTGGCTGGGAGTTTGTTTAGCACTGGAGGATGCAGAAGGAAGGATTCCAGCATGTTCCCCTGGTATGGTCATGAATTATTTAAACACTGTTGCCCTTGAGGGACAGAGAAAGATTGAAGCAGTTCTGACTTACTCACTCTGCTGGCTGCATTTCCTTAACCTTTAGGGCCAGAAAAGCTTCTTTGCTGCCCATTCTGATTTGGATGTCACCCTGTGCATTGATTAGAGTTAGCCAATCCTTATGGCTCAGCAGGGGCCCATAGGGCTTTGCTGGTGTGGAGACTAGAACTGGATCAATCAGGCCATGTTGGTAACCATCTTTGAAATATCCTGTATTGAAGAAAGAGTCCCACAGAATGGTGAAGGAAGGGGAAACATGTGCTCTCAAAATGAGGCTAACATGGCTCAGGATGTGTACTGGAAACAATCTTACTCCAGAGAGTTGCTATGAGTATTTGTTTTAAGCTACACAAGTTCCTAAGTAGCATAGCAGCATTCTGACTGTACCACAGGGTTGGCGGCAAACACTGCAGGTACTCCAAGTATTAGCCCTTGGCTGGTCTCCCCAGGAACTCCCCCACTTCTTCAAATAAGAGAGAGGATTTTTTTACAATGGTTGCCAGGAAGCAAGGTGCAAGTACATTCAACCCAATGACTATTAGAAACTTTCAAGATAAACCCAAGAGCTCCCAATCCAGCCTCTAGAGGCAGTTCACCTGGTGGTATAAAAGGAACTATGGTCTGAAAGTAATCACTTTGCACTGTCCTCTTGGTTACAGGTTTCAGCCCTATATCTCTCTGCCGCAGCTATCACTGGCCCTCCATGTGTGTGTCTTGACCAAGTCCTTCAGTCCCCGTTCTCAGGCTGCCTGCTATTAGTCTAACACCCAGGCTGCTGTCCCTGGCAAGCTGATCCTGCTCCCAACAACTTTGGCTCCTCCTGAACATGACACCTTCTGAACGCTCCCTTTCCTGGCTAGAGTGATGACACAGCCCACTACTAACAGGGGGTTAATACAGTGCCTAGTAATGAGCCATCAGGTTTATTATTCATTGGAAGGGTGGGAATAAGTAGGGCTTTTTGAGAAAGAACTGCTGTCAGGGTTCCTCAGGGAAGCCAAGTCAAATCTGCCTACAATGCTCTGGTAGTGGAGGCAGGAGATTCTGGCTCACAGGCAGTGGGCAGGTCTTTAAGGTTGCCTTTCCATCTGACTGTCAATCCTGACCTACCTACAATCCAGAGCCACTCGTATGTATTGGTTAGCCAGCTAACCTTTGAAGGAGCAGTTATGTACCATATGTACATGCTCATAAGTGAGAGTTGATAATGTAATGTAGGCCACTGTGAATAGCCATTTTATCCCAAAGAGGTTAAAAAAAATGTTTAGAGGAAAAATATAATTCTCTAATGCTCATATTGTAATTGTGCGATGTTTGTTTCTTCCCTTTCATCTTTTAATTCTGTTATAACAGCTCCAAAATTATCCCAAGACTTTTAAAAGCAAGTTTTGCTGATTTTTTTGGAGGGGTGTGCTTATTATTATTTATTTTTCATCAGAAATATACATTTACATTTCATCTGCTCCCTCAGAGTTCACACACAATGTTTGCCTGATTGCTCATTTTTTGTCGTTTCATTTGGTTTATCTGTCTGTGAGGTCCTGCAAGTAATTCTAATTCTCCCAGGCTAAGAAGAATTCAGTTGTAATTTTCTTTGGTCCCTGAAAGATTTATGAGTGAAATATTAAACACGAATAGGAAACTGAGCTAAATAAATCACAGCTCAATCCAATACATATATTACAATTTATGTATAAGTGAGTTCAGTGTTTAGAGATGCTAGCCATAATGCAGCCACCTGATTGGTTGTGAGTGGTGTCATTAGGTAGTCTGAGCTCAAGACTGGGGAGCAGGAACTCCTACATTAAAATGCAGGCTTTAATATTGAGTTCTTCTGGAGTTTTCATCAAGGCACTTCACCCACCTGCTTCAGTTTTCCCATCTGTAAAATGGGGCCAATCCTTAACATGAAGAAGTTCCAAAATGGAACCAGAGTGCTGACGCTTAAAATTTAAAAGGTCATAGAACAGTTTTTTAAGCTAAGTTCTAGGGGAAAGCCGACAGGTGCAGAGGAGCATGTGGTTTGGACATCCCGTAGGGGATGATCTATAAATGGAGATTCCCTATGTCCTAATAAGGAGAAGAGGATGGAAAATGATAAAATACAGGGAGGATCTGATGAGAAACAGTCAAATGAAAAAGAGGCCCATTAAAATACATCATGCAATAGGGGACAGCCAAAAAACAGCAAGTTTTAAAAATGCTTATATACCAATGCTAGAAATCTAAATAATAAGATTGATGAACTAGCGTGCATAGTATTAAATGAGAGTATTGATATAATAGGCATCACAGAAACCTGGTGGAATGAGGATAATCAATGGGACACAACAATACCAGGAGACTAAATATATTGGAAGGACAGAACAGGTTATGCTGCTGCCACTATATGTGAAAGAAAGGTAGAATCAAATGAAGTAAAAAATCCTAAATGAACTAAATTGTACCATAGAATCTCTATGGATAGTAATTCCATGTTTAAAAAATCAAAATATAGCAGTAAGGCTCTATTACAGATCTCGGGACCAGGATGGTGTTAGTGACTCTGAAATGCTCAGGGAGATTAGAAAGGGTATTAAAATAAAAAACTCAATAATAATAAAGGGGGATTTCAACTATCCTCATACTGATTGGGTAGTATCACCTCAGGAAGATGAAGTCTCTTGACACCGTAAATGACTGCTTCTTGGAGCAGCTAGTCCTGGAACCCACAAGAGGAGAGAGAATTCTTGATTTAGTCCTAAGTAGAGCACAGGAACAGGGCCAAGAGGTGAATATAGCTAGACTGTTTGGTAATAGTGACCATAATATAATTAAATTTAATATCTCTGTGGTGGGGAAAACTCCACAGCAGCCCAACACTGTAGCATTTAATTTCAGAAAGGGGAACTACACAAAAATGAGGAGGTTAGTGAAACATAAATTAAAAGGTATGGTACTAAAAGTAAAATCCCTGCAAGCTGCATGTAAACTTTTTAAATACACATTAATAGAGGCTCAACTTAAATGTTTACCCCCAATTTAAAAAAAAACATAGTAAGAGAATCAAAAAAAGAACCACCGTGGTTTAAACAACAAAGTAAAAGAAGCAGTGAGCAACAAAAGGCATCCTTTAAAAAGTGGAAGATAAATCCTAATGAGGAAAATAGAAAAGAGCATAAACTCTGGCAAATGAAGTGTAAAAATATAATTAGAAAGACCAAAAAATAATTTGAAGAACAGCTAGCCAAAGACTCCAAAAGTAATACCAACTTTTTAAAAACACATCAGACGCAGAAAGCCTGCTGAACAGCCAGTGGGGCCACTGGATGATTGAGATGCTGAAGGAGCACTCAAAGATGATAAGGCCATTGCGAAGAAACTAAATGAATTCTTTGCATTGGTCTTCACTGTTAAGGATGTGAAGGAGATTCCCAAACCTGAGCCATTCTTTTTGGGTGACAGATCTGAGGCATTGTCCCAAATTCAGGTGTCATTAGAGGAGATTTTGAAATAAATTGATTAACTAAACAGAAATAAGTCTCCAGGACCTGATGGTATTCACCCTAGAGTACTGAAGGAACTCAAATGTGAACTTGCAGAACTACTAACAGTCATCTGTAACCTATTTTTAAAATCAGCTTCCGTACCAAATGACTGGAGGATAACTAATGTGATGCCAATTTTTTAAAAGGGCTCCAGAGGTCACTCTGGCAACTACAGGTCAGTAGGCCTCACTTCAGTACCAGGCAAATTGATTGAAACTATCATAAAGAACAAAATTGTTAGACACTGTGATGGAGTCAGACCAGAAGGGTATAGGAGAGTGCTGGAAGGCAGGTATATCAGTCTCAGGATGTGCACCTTTTGGTTACCCAGGAGGTGGGCGGGCCTAAGCCTGCCCGTTACTAAAGTCCCTCCCCCAGCCTGGCGGGAGGGACACTAGACCCGGGGCCAATTAATTACGGGGGACAACTAATGAAAAAAAGGACAGGGGAGTGCGTGAGGGTTACAGGTTCAAAATGAGGGTACAGGATGGGGACACCGAGCAGAGAACCCCGCACAGCACCCACTGCTCTGCAAAGCTGTCGAGGGAGCCAGTGGATGCTGCCCAGTGGAACTCCGCCTGGATGCGTGACTGGATAAGTGACCTGAAGTAGGCCCCACAGTCACACCATACCCCCTCATCTAGCATCCTCCTCCTGGTGTTGTAGATGGTGGCTTTGGCAAGCGCCAGGAGGAGGTTGACGAGGAGGTCTCGTGACTTTGTGGGGCCACGGATGGGGTGTCCAAAAAGAAAAAGGTGTGGGGAAAAGTGCAGCCAGAACCTCAATAGGAGGTTCTGGAGGAGCCAGAATAGGGGCTGCAGCCTGGCGCACTCGAGGTAGGCGTGCGCCAGGTCCTCCCTCACGCCGCAGAAGGGACAGGTGTAGGGCATGGGGACGAACTGCGCCAAGTACACGCCCATGCTCACGGCTCCATGAAGGAGCCGCCAACTAATATCCCCGGCGCGCCATGGAATGAGCGTGGAATAGAAGGTGGCCAACCGGGGCTGCTCACCCTCGTTTGGTGGTAGGTAGTCCCGCCACTTGGTATCAGGGCGGGACGCGAGGGTGAGGCAATGTATCATGTGAAGCACGAGCGTGGACAGCTGTTCCCTCGGCGCGTTTTGAAACGGGACGGCTGCAAGGTGTGCAGCCGGCTCGGGTAGGATGTGCACGTCTCTGTTCCCTGGATAGCCAAACAAAGGCTACTCCAGGCCAATCAAGACACCTGGGGCCAATTAAGAAGGTTCTAGAAAGCAGCAGAAACAGCTAGTCTGATTGGGACACCTGAAACCAATCAGGGGCTGGCTGAAACCACTTAAAACCCCTCCCATTTAGTCAGGTGGGTGTGGGTGTCAGGAGTTTGGGAGGTGTTGGAGCCGAGAGCAATTTGGAGGCGTTGGAGCAGAGAGCAGTTTGGAAGGAGGCCCTGAAGTAAGGGTGAAGAGAAGTTGGAAGAAACGGAGGACTGCTGTGGGGAAGTAGCCCAGGGAATTGTATAGTGTTTGGTGCCTAAAAGGTCAGCCATCTTATCTGATACTATTAGGGTCCCTGGGCTGGAGCCCGGAGTAGAGGGTGGGCCCGGGCTCCCCCCTTTTCTACCTCCCCTAACTAATCACAGTGAGCCTCTGAGGCTAGCACAAACCACCTGGAAGTACAGTACCCACAGGGGGAAGGCAATAGCTTTGCCACAACACATAGATGAACATAATTTGTTGGGAAATAGTCAACATGGTTTTTGTAAAGGGAAATCATGCCTCACCAATCTACTCAAATTATTTGAGAAGGTCAACAATGATGTGGACAAAGGCGATCCAGTGAATATAGTGTATTTAGATTTTCAGAATGACTTTGACAAGGTCCCTCACCAAAGGCTCTTAAGCAAAATAAGCAGTCATGGATCAGTAACTAGTTAAAAGATAGGAAACAAAGGGTGGGAATAAATTATCAGTTTTCAGAATGGAGAGAGGTAAATAGTGGTGTCCCCCAGGGATCTAAACTGGGCCCAGTCCTATTTAACATATTTATAAACAATCTGGAAAAAGGGGTAAACAGTGAGGTGGGAAAATTTGCAGATGATACAAAACTACTCAGAGTAGCTAAGGCCCAGGCAGACTGCAAAGAGCTACAAAAGGATCTCAAAAAACTGTGTGACTGCAACAAAATGGCAAATGAAATTTAATGCTGGTAAATGCAAGGTAATGCACATTGGAAAACACAATCCTAACTATACATATACAATGATGGGGTCTAAATTAGCTGTTATCACTCAAGAAAGAGATCTTGGAGTCACAGTGGATAGTTCTCTGAACTCATCCACTCAATGTGCAGCGGCAGTTAAAAAAACAAACAGAATGCTAGTAATCATCAAGAAAGGGGTAGATTATAAAATAGAAAATATCATATTGCCTCTAATATAAATCTGTGGTACACCCACCCTATTGAATACTGTGTGGGGATGTGGTTACCCCCTCTCAAAAAAGATATATTGGAATTGGAAAAGGTTCAGAAAAGGGCAACAAAAATTATTAGGGGTATAGAATGGCTTCTGTATGAGGTGAGATTAATAAGACTGGGGCTTTTCAGCTTGGAAAAGAGGCGACAAAGGGGGGGATGTGATAGAGGTCTATAAAATCATGAGCGGTATACAGAAAGTAAATAAGGAAGTCATATTTACTCCTTCTCATAATACAAGAACAAAGGCGACCAAATGAAATTAAAAGCTGAGAGGCTAACATCATCACAGAACTCTAGGAATAGCGTGGAGGGAAAATATTGACCTAAAACGTCTATGACTTAATCCATCCAAGAGTTTCTCCCTTCCCAATTTCCGGAATTCTGGGTCCCATGGAGAAGCAGGACTGAGCTGTTCCAGAATGCGAGGGAGACAGCAACTGCTGTCCTGGAAGGCCCTTGTGCAGTCACACCAGAGTGGGGAGAAGATTGTATTGTGTGCTCCTCCATGCTTGCAGATCAACACAAGGGCTATTCACAGCTTGGCTTGAAGAATTTCTCCTACAAATTCAAAAGGTGTTAGAATTTTCAGAATCTTTTCTTTTTACCCAAGACACTACATTAGTAAAAAATCAAATGTTTTTTGTATAAGACATAAAATTTGTAAATAAACATATCAGAATTAGAGAGTGCTGATTTTTTTGGTAGTGGGTTTAGATTTTATTTTTCTCTTGGCTTCCAGGCTCCACCCTCTCTTTTTCCTGCTCTCTTTGTATCCAACAATATGATGTTCTCACAGCTACTATTCCTCTCAGCCTGCCAGATACCAGGCTTCCTCTCTATAAGCCATGCTGTTTTCTCTCAGCAACTTTCCAATTTAGTTCAGTAGTTGACAGTCCTCCTGCACTGCTTGCCTCCCACTCCCACTATGCATAATGCTCCTGACAATTTATTAACACATATTTTAATGCTGCTAAACTTACCTGCTCTTTCTTCTCATACATCTCTGCAGTTTGGTTGATCCCTTTCATAGAAATGTAGGACTGGAAAGGACCGCAATAGGTCATCTAGGTCAGTCCCCGGCACTGATGCAGGAGTGAGTATTATGAGCAAACTACATTTCAGGCTCTCTCTCACAATTAGCCGTAATTGGGAACTCAGATGGCACAGAGTTACGTTCTATTGCAAAATTATGAGCCCACACTGTGTGAATTTTCCAGCATGAATTCCTAGAGGATTTAATCACAACATACTAACATGAGGACTCCAAAAACTCACTGTCTATCATAATTATTTTTAAAATACAGTTTAAGAATGTCCTTCTGGACACACGAGACAACCACCCTGAGATGTTTAAGAAACACAGGCTGGCCCCAGTTTCCCAGTACAGCCAGGTGATTCAGAGAAGCACTATGTTGGATAGGCATCAGTGGCCTGGTTTGTAAAATATCTGATAGAACACTAAACCCATATTATGATATTATGCCACTAGGTGGCGCCATGGACAACAGTCCTTACCTGAACTGGTAACAGCCATACCTGACCTTGCATTAAAGTACCTTAAAGAGAACACGTGTTTTGTATCTCTATATATAAATAACACACTGTAGATAGCCCAGTTCTGGTATGGAAGCTGACCTGCAAGTAGCAGCCCTGCAATTTACAATATATGAGAAGTACATAACAATATTCTGCCTTCAAATTACTGAGAACCCCCTATGATAGAAGGTCCATTCCACACTGGCTTGGAAGGGGTTAAGATGGCCAGGGAGGCCAATTAACTCCACAGGCTGCACCTGGAGGAGAAGCAAGGACAAGGAAACTAACTTGAGCAGGCTCACATGTGCAGGAACAGGCAGGGCCTGTTTAAAGCCAGGTAGCTGGCAACAAACAAGGCTGCAGTCACTCCCTGGGAAGAGGGAGCAGGGTTTTGGAGCTGATACACCCAGCATGAGAAGAGTATTAGATGTGGTAGGAAGCAGTTCAGGAAAGGAGAAGTGAGGGCGGAGAGAGGAAAGGCTAGAACTGCTGAGTTGAGGGTCTCTGGACTGGAACCTGGAGTAGAGGGTTGGCCCGGATTACCCTACCAGCCACTGAGGGAGTGTCACTGAGGCAGTGGAAGGGAAGACTGCCTAGAACCCCTGGGAGAAGGGACTTTGCTACCCTGGAAAGGAAGGAACACTGAGCCTTGAAGAGGATGCTGTTGTTTCTGGGGCTGAGAGAGGGTCTGTAGATCAGAGGGAGAGTAGAAAGCCAGTGTACAAACTGCGGACGGGGGTGTTGACCTCAAGAGCTAATCTCCAGAGTGACTAGGAAGAGGCGTCAGACCAGTGGTGAATGGTGCACCCCATGACGCCCCATATTTTTGATGGTGCCTAAATATAACCAGCTAGTTTGTAAATCTGCACCAGCAGCGTTCCACTCAAAGTGGAACTTAAGGATCTGCTTTTGCTTTAGCTATTATAGGCACTTCCCAAACTGAATGGGCCCTGCATGAATTCTAATCCCTTTATCATGGATTTAGTTCATCTTAAAATGATGATCATGAATCTCAGTGGTGTATGCGGGCTTGCAATGGTGATTAACAAAGGCCTGTTGCTATTCTGAAGTGCACTGAAGTATGTAATTAAACATTTTTTCCAGATTGGAGCTGAGTTTTGAAATAAAAGTTGTTTGATTGAAAAGACAGCTTTATGAAATGGTTGAGTTCTCCCCAACCACAGCCAGCTTAAAAGAACTGATGGTACAGTCAAAGCTGCTTGAGTTTAAACGCTCAGTGTGACCAATACAGTGACAGGCATTCAACTCCTCCAATGTCCTTCAGTCTGTGGTAGATTCACACTCATTTAAATATGATTAAGTCTATGTTAAAAAATGCCCCTACTGTGTCTACATCTTTCTGGATATATTGAAAAGGAGAATGACAGCATAGAAGGTTCTTCCTAAAGTCTGAGAATACTTTTAAAAGTCAGCGTGAAAGAGATGATTTAGTGCTCTTACCCAAATATGAATCCTGTTAGTGTCTACAGATTTACTCTAGATGTACACTGGTGCAACTACAACAAATCTGGCGCACATGGTCTTGGCTCTTGTGTAAATCTCAGGCAACTTTGATGTCACTAAGCTCGGAATCACATAGCTAATTTTTCTTCTAGCAGGGTGGAGAGTTCGTCTATGCTACAGTCATATTCATAAAAGTGCACACATGATTGCATTTACTTTTTCAGCCCTGGGAAAGGGGGAGGGGTGATTAATCTAGAGGCTTCATTTGAAGACAGCAAGTGACACTGTTAGGTAAATATAGCTGGTCCTACTCACCTTTCCACACCCGAGTACTGCAGAGTAGGATTAGGGCTCAAAACTGTCAAGAGACCAAGTAAGGAACACACAGACACCCAGTACTTTGATCAAAGGGCACACACCTTCCTCAGGCTTAATAGCTTTAGAGGCATGTGGCAGCTTTATTTGTGATACACAGTAGTATTTATAGGGAGGAGTAAATAAGTATACATGCCCCTCTCAGGTACTTAGCCATTCATGATATGCATGCGTGATCAACCAAGTCATCCCTGGTTGTATCTAGTTAAAACCAGTGTTACAACTGCTCGAGGAATGCTGATAAGGAAGACAATAGACATATGACTGCCAAGGTTGTAAAAAGGTCAGAACCTGTTATTCAGGTAGTGCCAGCACTTATACTCAACAACACTAGTCAGCAAAAGATGATCTGTGAATGGGACAGTATGTATCCTTATGTTCACCACTTTTACAAAACTATGCTAAATCTTGTACAGTAGGTATGAGGTATCTTTTGAGGTATCTTTTGAAAGCTCATAATCTAATGAACATTATTGTCCTGATAAAATGTGTGGTAACATTGTACATAAAGCTATATGATTCAACTGTATGACTTTACTGAGACATATTCCAAGTGCATGGAAACAACTTCAAAACAGTTCCCAAAGAGAAAAGGCTAGCCAGTATCTCAGTCAGGTGTCAATATAATCAAATAAACTGTTACCTGGTGAAGTGGCAATTCTTTTGCAGGAAAAAGGGTGTGAGTGAGTGTGAGAGGGGTATCCTGGTCTCTGTGCTCTTGAGCACCAAGAAAAGGACTCTTAACTAACCAAAACCCACTTAACTTAGCTGCTTCCCAGCCCAAATTAAGTCCCACACCCTGAGACACTCCCCTTTTTACCAGTGGGGTTCTTAGGGTTACCAATCGCTGCCACCCTTTGGGTATACTTCCAAAACCTTGGGGGGCCCCCGAACTTCCCCACCCTAACTTTGTCCCCCTCCCCAAGGGCCAAAGTCAGACACCTGAAGGCTATTCACCTCCCCGCCTCCTCTCCTCTTGTTGAAGAGACAGGCACCTGGAGGCTGCTTCCCCCCCCCCCCCCGTCTAACCTGACGGTAAGGAGAGACAGTCTCCACACTCCAGCTATGCACTTAGCTGCCCTGGTCCCTATTTCCCTTCCCTTCTCCCTTCCCAGACTGGAAGCAAAGAAAACCCTAAGGGAAATAAACCAGACGGTTTTATAACTAGAAGATTTAATAAAGAAAAGGGAATGAAACAAAGATACAATACACTTTACAATTTGGGGTTCTCTAGCTCCCTTCTGAAATGGAAAGAAACACCCCAAAAGGCACAGGCTTAAAAGAAGAATCAAAATCACTTACATCAGCTAAGTAGAAGTATAAAAGAAGAAAAGCTGAGCTATCTCCATAGCCAGAGATGCTAGTTGACCCTGGTTCCTGCCTCCGGCCTCATGGCCAGCCAAGATGGAACTGACTTTTAAACTCCTCCCTTCCTCATGGTCTGGAGGCTCCTCCCTCCCTCATGGCAGGGAAACTCTTACGTCACTTGTCTCAGATAACATAGCCCCACCCAGGGAAGGCACACTGTCTTAGATAACATAGCCCAACCCAGGCAAGGCACCCTCCACACTTATGACAGTGAGAAATTTACATCGTGGTAAATTGATTTGCTGTTTCCTGAACCTCAGTGGGAGATAATCTCAAGGAGGAGGAAAAAATATAAAAATGAGGAACAGAGTCCCCAGATCACCTCTTTCCTACTTTTTTCCCTACCCATGACATCCACAATGCCTGAAGGAGAAGGAAAGGAGCATTCAACTGGGAGAGGAAAGTATCCATCCAGTAAGACTGCAAAAGAACATATGGGGAGAGAGACATTTTGCTTTGATTTTACTTGGACTAAGTTAGGCATTAGTTGTGTTTTACCTTTTTTTTGGTAACTAATTCTGAATCTTGTGCCAAATTGATTGTAATCACTTCAAATCTTTCAGTAGATAATAAACATTGTTTTGTTTTATTTTATTTTATTTAAAGCAGCATGTTTGGATTGAAGTGTTTATGAAACTTCATTTGGGATAACAAGATTTGTGCATATCATTTTCTCTTAATGAAATGATGGACTTTCTATGAGCTTATATTGTCCAGAAGGAAATACTTGGGCAGTACAAGATGCACAATACTGAGGACATATCTAGGACTAGGAATTTGCTGCCATCACTCTGCAGTACAATTCAGGACAGGCTAGCTAAGAGCACTCATATAGCTCAAGGGGGAATAGTTTAACTTTACATGTTAGAGGCTGTGTGTGAGCAGACCAGGAGTGGTTGATCTCTGAGTGAAGCAGTATAAAAGACAAACCAGACTGGAGAACTGAGGGGACACAACTGTCTCATATTCCAGATTGTATCCTGGATAATGTCACAGTGAATCACCATGAAATACTGAAATTCCTTAAAACCAGAAATTACCAAATGAAAGACTACACATAAGACTTGTTTAGCCTGGAAAAGGGAATGCTGTAAGAAAATGTTAGCTATCATATGCTAATTAATGTGTTCTAAACACTAGTTAATACCTAGGATAAACAACAGTCATGATGTTTGAAAAGATGCCTGATTGTCATGTTTGGAAAGATGGCAGATTGTCATGGTTTGCCCTTGACTTGAAGGCAGGTGTCACAGGATGAGCTAGGCCTTTGAGGGTGTAAGGATCCAAGATTTGGCCTCTGTCTGAGGCAGATGACCATGGGCTATGTAAATGTAGCCTGGAGGTGACACGTCATATACTGTGGGATGCTGGTTCACAGAAAGAACTTCAAGGAGCCAGAAGGCTCTTTTGGAGTACAGCCAGGATGGCGGTAGAGTGGAGAGGTGTGACAGGATTCAGGCCATTCCCTGTGAAGCAGGAGTGGGAAGTGACACGCAGAGAATGGTAAGTGCCATTTGGTTCCCCAAGCATGAAAGAGGACTATTTGGCTTGGGAAGAGCCATATGGGGGTCAGGAATGAGGAAAGGAACCTAGAGTCTGGCTTTGTGAACCAGCAAACAGAAAAAGACCAAGCCTAGAAGGGGAAAAGGGGGTTATTTATTCTGAGCAGAAAAGGAACTGCTTCATATGGGAAGGCTTATGCTATAGAACCAGAATGGCTTAATAAAGTAAACCTCAAGAATGGGAATGTGATATTGCCTGTATATGTATATGAGTTGGCTGTGATGTCAGAAGGAAAACTGAGGCCAGGAGGATGGAAGTAGCATACCTTTTGGCTGCCATCATATGATTATTGGCTATTTGATTCAAGCTCAGGTCAGAACTTGGGATCTACAACTCTTTATAGGCCTAATTTACCCTGAGACCGCAAGTTATTCCCTAATTGCCTACTTCAGGGGTTCTTGCACCATCTTCTGAAGCAACAGGTACTTGCTAAGGTATACAGACATCTCCATTCCAGAGCATTCCTGTAACAGCATTGATGGAGCACTATTAGAGATGAGATAGTTGTCTAGGCCCACTGGCCTGATCTGATATGGCAATATTGAAGTTTCTATACTCTTGGCTCTTTAGACTTTAATAACATAATTGATAAGTGTAATATCTTTATTGTAATAATTTTTCCAATGTTTTTATTTCAGTCTTGCTTCAACTGATCAGGGATTTCTTTAGCTAGAAGCAGCAAAATACATTTATGTTGGGGTAGCAATTAGAATCATCCCCACACTTTTGTGATTTCTCTTATTAGAAATGTAAGGGAAATGGATGTCAGTACTAAGTGAATGTTTTAATGATTTGTTGAACTCTTCTAAATTCCATTATTTTATACAAGTCATTGGAAACTGTTGTGAAGTAAACCTGGTGAGGAACCTGGACACCAACTCAAAATAAACTATGTAAGAAAATGAGTGAAATTCTGGCCCCATTAAAATGAGTAGCAAAACTACAGTTGACTTTAATGAGACCAGGATTCCTTTCCATGTGTTCAAGAAAGCCATGGTGGATTTTGAAAAGGAGAGAAAATTACTCACCAGATGGTTAAAGGAATGCAGGAAAACACAGCATAATTACCTAGGAAAGAGAAAGCAGCTTTTCATATATATGTGTACCTTAAAGGAAATTAATGGATGCTCATTCTTGATGTTATCATTAAATAAATACAGTACTTACAAGATTAACTGTAATCTTTTATGTTTGTTCAGTATCTCTTATGTTAAATGTCATAGAAACTTGCCTTGGAAATTTAAAACTGGAATCTAAAGACATCATGTAGAAGTCTGATTTTACTGATATTCCGGTCAAGAGGTCAAAATAAAGAGTAGAGCTCAGCTGTGAGTGAACAGTGAACTAGAATTGTATGGTGCTTCAACTAAAAGGCAAAATAACCAGCACATTACCTGATCACTGTTTGCTCAGTGAGAACTCCTATTTTGACTTCAGTTACAATGCAAATACTCCGCTGTCGTCCCTCTCTCCTGAGGAGCACACATCACCCTACATTCTTGCTCTCCACAAACAAGAGAGCCTACATGCCCCTTTGGTCTTTTCATTCTGAGGGGGAAAAAATCCTCAGAAGTTAGGAAACCTTATTTTTTTCCCCGATAGAACTGTATATTTCCCTGCAATCTTTATTGTGTTGGAGATGTCAGTTTCTGCTAATCTACTTTTTTTCCTCCATTATTTATCTTCCTTAAAAAATACTACTTTTCATAGGAGGCTTTGTTTGAAAATTCTGGTGTCTGGTCTCTGGGGAAAAAAAACAAAACAACAACAACAACAACAACAACAACAATAATAATAACAACAATCAGGGAATCTTTTTCTCAGTAAGAAAGTCTTTGAAACCTAAGACTGTCTTTTAAAATAAATAAATAAATTCTGCATACTCCAATAACTCATCCATTCGATGCTATTTCCTTTATTTAGCTAAAGGAGAATAATAGATTGTGCAGTTTATAGTTTCCTTCATGCCTCATGCCAACCACTTTGTTAGATTTCATAAGCTCCTACTTCTAGTTCCCAACACATGTACACTTATAAAATATTCATCTAGAGGAACCACATTAGACTAGCAAGGAGATTTAAACAACTGCTCTATGGAGAGTAAAAAACACTGCAAAGACATAAACACCGCACAGTTACACAGTAAATAAAGTAATAGAGAAACAATGATTTCTGAACAAAATACATCATATACAACTTCGTGTAAGACCCAGATCACAAACTGGCAGCAAATACATGTAATTGTCTGTGCCTCTCCTGAGGATAGAGACTGATACTAATTGTTATGCTAGTGTAATGCTCCTTTAGTACAGCTGTATCAGAACGTGCTACCTCAGGGTGTATTTGATACCTCCAAACTCTACTTGGTGATGTGCAGTCCAAAGAATCTGTGCCTTAACTTCTCATGGTCGTGTTTGTTTCTACAAGATACCAAGATGCTGGCAATACCACCATTTAAAATGTCTTTAATTATTTTACTACTGAAAACTTCAATGGTTTATACAGAGAAAAGGCTTGTAATCTATATATCTATGAGACATGCACAAGTTAGGAAGGTTAATGCTTAGGATTCAAATATTAATTTAGCAGTTACAGTTCGGTCCTGTTCAAATATGTATTTTGGGCCTGATCCAAAGACTCTCAATGGTGTGAATGGTCTTTAGATCAGTCCTTTTATACATCCATGGTCTTATGATGCTGCATTCTAGTTCAGTTTGAATATATATCTGAACTAAATAACTGCAACCAAGAAATCTCCCAACATGGACATCCAATATATGGCTGTATGGAGAGTTCTTTAGAGCTACCGTACATGCAGCTTCTTGCTCTATGTTGTCCCTGTGCCGGCTTGACAGCTCACTATCTTCTATAGTCCAGTCAAGATCCAGATTTCTAATTTACTATTACAATTTAATAACTTTTACTTCCAGAACACACAGGCCTTTTTAATCTCATTGGTAACACACAGGCCTTTTAAATCTCATTGGTAACACTAACATAACAAACTAAGATATCCAGTTATAATATGGACTGATAGCCAAAGCTGGGCGAAGAACAGATTTTTTTGATTCTCTGGCAAATCGGAAAAATTAAGGAATTTTATCGATTTATGTAGAAGCAATAAGATGCTGTCTTATTTTCTATCTCTTTCCTAATGGTTCCCAACATTCTACTAGTTTTTTTGACTGCCACTGCAAATTAAGTGGAGGTTTCCAGAGAACTATCCACAATGACTTCGAGAACTCTGTCTTGAGTGGTAATAGCTAATTTAGACCCCATCATTTTATACGTATACTTGGGATTATGTTTTCCAATGTACATTACTTTGCATGTATCAACATTAAATTTCATCTGCCATTTTGTTGCCCAGTCACCCAGTTTTGTGAGATCCCTTTGCAACTCTTCACACTCTGCTTTGGATTTAACTATCTTGAGAAGTTTTGTATCATCTACACATCTTCCCACCTCACTGTTTACCCCCTTTTCCAGATCATTTATGAATATGTTAAACAGCATTGGTCTCATTACAGATCGCTAGGGGACACCACTATTTCACTATCTCCATTCTGAAAACATTTATACCCATTGTTCCCTATCTTTTAACTAGTTACTAATCCATGAGAGGACCTTCCCTCTTATCCCATGACATCTTACTTTGTTTAAGAGCCTTTGGTGAGGGACCTTGTCAAAGACTTTCTTAAAATCTAGGTACACTATGTCCACTGGATCACCCTTGTCCACATGCTTATTGAACCCCTCAGAGAATTCTAGTAGATTGGTGAGGCATGATTTCCCTTTACAAAAACCATGTTGATTCTTCCCCAACAAACTGCGTTCATCTTTGTGTCTGATATTTCTGTTTTTTATTATAGTTTCAACAAGTTTGCCCAGTAGTGAAGTTCCTGTAATTGCCAGGATCACCTCTGGAGCCTTTTAAAACAATATTTCACATTAAATATCCTCCAGTTGTCTGGAACAGAAACTGATTTAAACGATCAGTTATATACCATAATTAGTAACTGTGCAATTTCACACTTGAGTTCCTTCAGAACTCTTGGGTGAATACTATCTGGTCCTGGTGACTTATTACTGTTTAATTTATTATTTTGTTCCAAAACCTCCTCTAATGACACCTCAATCTAGGATAGTTCCTCAGATTTGTCACCTAATAAAAATGGCTCAGGTTTGGGAATCTCCCTCATATCCTCAGCCGTGAAGACAGATGCAAAGAATTCATTTAGTTTTTCTGCAATAGCCTTATAGTCTGTGAGTGCTCCTTTAGCAACTCGATTATCCAATGGTCCCACAGGTTGTTTAGCAGGCTTCCTGCTTCTGATGTACTTTAAAAATTGCTGTTACTTTCTGAGTCTTTGGCTAGATGTTCTTCAAATTCTTTTTTTGCCTTTCTAATTATGTTTTTATTTGCACTGCCAAGCAATTGAAAAAATAAATTGTGATTAATAACATGATTAAAAATTAATTGTGCTGTTAAACAATAATAAAATACCACTTTATTTAAATATTAAGGATGTTTTCTAAATTTTCAAATATACTGATTACTTGAATTAAATACTACTGTGGTGTCTTTCCTCCCACATGGATGCAAGCAATTCAGCTATTTTCACCTCTTGGTCCTGATTTGGACCACTTACGACTAAATCAAGAATTGCCTCTCCTCTTGTGGGTTCCAGGACTAGCAGCTGCAAGAAGTAGTTATTTAAGGTGTCAAGAAAATTTATCTCTGCCACTGCATTCTGTCCTGAGGTGACATGTACACAGTCAATATGGAGATAGTTGAAATCCCCTATTATTATTAAATTGTTTATTTTTATAGCTTCTCTAATCTTCCTGAGCATTTCACAGTTACGATCACCATTCTGGTTAGGTGGCTGGTAGTATATCCCTACTGCTATATTCTTATTATTCTAGCATGGAATTACTATCCATAGAGACTTCTATGATATAGTAAGTTTGATTTATTTAAGATTTTTACTTCATTTGACTCTACTTTCTTTCACATATAGTGCCACTCCTCCACTAGTACGACCTGTTCTGTCCTTCTGATTTATTTTGTACCCCACTATTACTGCGTTCCATTGAGTATCTTCATTCACCAAGCTTCTGTGATGCCTATTATACCAATAACTTAATTTAATGAGGCACTCTAGTTCACCCAGTTTATTATTTAGACTTCTAGCATTTGTACAATAGCACTTAAAATTGTCACTTTTTAGCTGTTTGCCATAATGGTGTAATTGTATTGGACTCTTTTTCATCTGATCTTACCCATATTTTATCATCTTCCACCCTCTCTTCCTTACTAGGATATATGGGAGGCTCTATTAAAAGAGATTATCTAAGGAATGTGTGTCTGAACCACATACTCCTCTGCACCTATTGCTTTCCACTAGCCATCATTTTAAAAACTGCTCTACAACCTTTTTAATTTTATGTGCCAGCAATCCAGTTCCATTTGGGTTGAATTGGACCCCTATCCTTCCTGTATAATCCTTCCTGTATAACCATTCTTTAGATTGTAAACTCTTCTGGGCAGAAATCATCTATTTTGGGGTGGGATGGAGCGGCAGAGGCTCCCTCAAGTCCATTCCAGACTCCACTTCCAATTGTTCATAATAATGTCCATCCTCCAGTTCATAACATATGAGGTGTTCTCAGAGTAAAAGAGACAAAAGAAAGGTCCTTCCTGCTCTCTCTTTCCTGTATGAGACAGGGACAGCTGAGTGAAAACAAAGAAAGACAAAGGTCATCTGTCTCTCAGGCAGTCTTTCTGGATTCATCTCTTTGGGTTTGATCTATTAGTGGGTCTATTGTCTTTTGGTGGGGGGTCTACTTCCAGCCATTCCTCTTTGAGAATGGCGAGGCCCACAATTGTCTCTTTCTTGGCTGGCCTGTCTCTGTTAGCTGTCTCTGAACTGGTGGAGCAGCTCTCCTCCGGCTCAGCACCCTTTACTGTGGCAGCTTTTCCCTTTTGAATCCTCTCCCCACTCCAGGAAGAACATACCTTATAGATGCATATCATTAGTGCTGAAAAGGCCCAGAAGAGCTTGTTAGTCTCCTCTCCTCCAGTGCAAGGGCATGTCCCTCCACAAGGGGTCTGTACACTACACAACATAATGGGTTCTAATACTGATTAGGGCCTTTGAGTGGTACCATAACATAAATATTTTCTACTAACAACAATAATCTCACACAGGTGTACTTGGTGATTCTTCAGCTGTGGAATTTGCTTCAAAATTAATATCTTGCTGCAAAACTGGGCTCCAGAATCTCAGCTTTCACTGCTAACAAATTATATTTCCAGCTCTCGTGGTTTGAAATAAAACCTTGAAAACATGAACCAAATGTAAATAGATGCCATTTTGGGAGGTCTGGAGCAATGTCCAGTATAATGGCTTATCTGACAGCAACATCCATTCCGGTCCAGAATATCAGAGACTCATGTCTGAAATCTTTCCAAACTCTATAGTTCAGCAAACTTTTCTCTTTTGTCCTTTCTACTCAGTATGTATGTTTTCTCTGCTTGATGACAGCTGATCTTACAGCATCTCAATCTTAAAGGTTATTTGCGGCTTGATTTTCTGGTCCCTTCTGTCTTTTCTTCATCTCGGAACAGTGCTGATAATTGGCTTTGTCTGAGGTTGTACATATAGTTGAAAGGGCAGAAAAATTCAGATCAATCCAGTTTGCATGCACCACTGTATGCTAATTAATTCATTTGCTAATTGGAAAAAATGAAGGGATATCTAGCCCATTTCTATAAGTGTGTGTTCCATTTCTACCAGAGCTCCTTCATGCTACTAGAAAAGGGAAGGGTGACACTCTGAAAATACTCTGGCAGTGAGTTTTATGGAGACTATGCCTCTTTGTCCGCTGTGCTCCTAACCTCTGGGGTAGAGGAAGGAAAGGGGAAATGAACGGCATAAGTGAAGTGTAATGTACTCCATCTATTCTGGGCTGCCGTAGAGACTCATATTGTCATTACAAGCCAGTGTCCAATGGTAGAGAGAACTTCCTTCCCCCACTTTAAACAATAGGGTAAAAAAAAAGGGGGTCTCTCATATAAGACCAAATAACTGTAAACTACTTCCCCAGCCCAAGTTAAATGTTTTTCCCCAAAAAACCCACACTCTACCGGTTGGGAAATGGGGTTCCGCTGCCACCACTCAGTGAAGTACCCCAAGACTATGGGGTAGGGGCACCTTGACTCCCCCCCCGACCCCTCCCGACCCCTCCCTTTCTATCTGGGAGATAAAAAAACACAGAGACTTAACTCCAGCTTCCCCTTTCAACCTAGGAGACACTGATCCACTCCCCCCTCCCTTTCTGGTTACCAAGGGAAGAGAGATTCAGACACCCAGACCCCCCTTTACCCGGGAACTGGGTCAAATTCAAAGCTAGGACAACCTTAAGGGAATAACCAAATGCTTTTTATAACAAAAAAAGGTTTAATAAAGAAAAGAGAAAATTCATACAACTAATCAGACTTCACAGATACTTAATTTCTAGCCCTGACTCCTCCCTCCAGATTAGGTCAGTGGAAATTGTCTCTCCATAGCTAGAGAGAAGGGATGGGGAGTTGCCCAGAGCCGGGACCGAAGAGAACTGAAACTAGAACTCCCCCTCCTTTCCGAGGGCCGGGAGCTCTTACAACAGTCACTCCCTCTCAGGTTCAGTTAACCCCATGCAGGTAAAACGCAACTCCAAAGCACTTCACACCTATGGCAAACGGCATAAGTGAAGTGTAATGTACTCCATCTATTCTTGGCTGCCATAGAGACCCATATTGTCATTACAAGCCAGTGTCCAAGGGACTTGGGTCCAGAATCTGGGAGGCACAATGACATCTTAAAGTTAATTTTTTTTGTGCTACAATACTTCCTTCCTGTGCACAGGAGGAATGGATAATTGGACCCCAGAGCTTTTAAGAGCATTTCTAGGTTTGAGGCAAGATCTGAGACTTTTTAATCCAAATATCTGTGATTTTACAACAGGGAGCCCAGGCTTCTTAGCCTTTCATCACAAATAGCACCAGGGTCTTGTCACAAAACAAGTTCACACCACTTAACTTTTAGGATTACTGTGGATTTCTCTTCTAAAACTCTTTGACCCCCTCCCCGCCCCCCAATTATCAGTTATTAACATATATTGCACTACAATTTGTAATTAGTACTCCAACATCTTGTAAATGGCCATTTTGATAATAAGATCATTTCAGTATGTGGATTTTAAAGCATAACTGTTTGATATTAGAGTTCATGAGGTACAATACAATTACTAATGATTGCTTGAAACATTTCTCTTTCTCTCCCTCTTTTTAAAAAGTTTTGTGTAAGGAAGATTATATTCTTACCAGAATAAAAAGAGGATAATAATTTACATAAGAGATTTGTATTCCAGCACTGCCAAGGACTTAGGGAAGTGGCATAAGATTGGATGTAAGAAAGTCTTCAGAAATCTTTTCCCCAGGCCGGGACTACCAGATGCAACTAGCCTTGACAATATCTTTTGAGCAGCTCATAAATTAATGAGTAATGCTTAGGATAGAAATAAAACCTTTATAGTGAGGGCTTTCTCTCTCTCTCTGTCTCACTCTTTTTAAAAATGTATTTGCCATTACAAAGGTGAAAGTATTTACTCTGTATTAAGCAAGGACCAAAGTCATCCCTGAAAGGGATAGATGGCTCAGCAATAGACAGGCAGAGTGAGTTTCACCAGGAGCAAGTAAATATCCTTTCAGTTCCCACGCTATTCAGCACTATTCAATGCAATTCATGGTGTATGCTTCAATTGCTATTCACCTTCTTTCTCTGTTTCTAGTGTACATAGTATTTAGCCAGATCTCCACCTCCCTACACAGCAGAACTCTGAGAAGGGGCAGGGCATAGAAGGGAAGACGTGGGGAATCACAGCCCTGACCTCGTTATCCACTAGGCCACAGAAAAGGACCATAGTACTGGAGAGAGTAGGTTGCGTTCCCCCTGTGTACAAGGAGCAGCACTGGATGTGCTGCTCTGAGGCACAGTCTTGCTGGTGCCCTTCCTGGAACAGTACGACTCCATCAGCAGCAGCATGGCAAACCCCAAAGGGACATGGCATTCTTGAAGACTGAGTACCACCTGGATCAATCTATCTCTGTCCTTCAGGTGGGCTAGTTGGATATTCAGTTTATGTCCATCACTGGCAGTCTTTTTGCACCACCAAAGCATTGGTGGCCATGTGATCGCTGGCCGTGTGACAGCATTGGTTAGTGAACATGCTTTGTAATTTTTGGTCTTTCATCTTGATGTAACTGTGCCAAGATAGCTGCTGAAACCGAACCAGCACTGATGGTGGCAATTGCTGGATTTGGCTATAAATATCCCTATTTCTGATCTTGTACTGCCAGTTAATATAGAGCAGCTAATGAAGACGACTCTAAGCAGCCCCTACTCAGGGCAGTGACATTATTGCCACAGTCTAGCCCTCTATGCTGGGCAACTCCTTTAGAAAAGCTCTCCCCCCTGGAAGAGAACAGATTGCACCTCTGTGTGCTGCATATCAAACTACATTATTTATGTCATTGTGTTTATTACTAGAACATTAAGTCTACATGCTTAAAAACACATCAACCCCAGAGACAGACAAACACACACAAATCACACTCTACCCCCCTGAGACAGACAGATGGACAGAAGGGGAGAGATGCTGAATTTGGGGCCAGTAACAGAACTCTTACTGGCAGAGGAAATACACTGAATGAATTATTCTCCTGGGCCTGTGTATTCTCAACATAGAATTGCTAGGGCTGTTCTCTTTGACTTGGAGAGAGGGGGACGGAGAAGGGAAAAGGGGCGGGAGAGAAAGGGAAGGGAGACAAAGGGAGAGGGGACTTCTTCTCCCTGATGCTTGTAGGCCAAGAGTTCTTTGCTCCTTCTTTTTGGATCTGGTGAGCCAGGTATGTGAAAACTCATGGAAGTTTCTTCAATTTCCCATCTAGGGAGCAGGACCAGTGCAACCACTAGGCGAACTATGCAGTCGCCTAGGACACCAAGATTTGAGGGGTGCCAAAAAGCAGTGCCCCAACGTTTTTTTTTAAAGAGTGTTTCAGGGTGGCACAGCCGCTGGGCTGCCCGCGGCGCGCTGACAGGTGGTGGCCCTCAGATTCCCAGCGCCGCCGCTCCAGCACCATGCAAATGCTGCAGCATTGTCAGTCATTGCCGAGGTGCCAGCGGCTGGGCAGAGCTCCGCGTAGGGACGATGAGCCCGGCGACAGTGGGGAAACAGGTGAGCTGCCTTGGCTCAGCCTCCACGCTCAGCCCCAGTGGGGGGCACGGAGAGCTCCTTCACTGCCCTCACTCCTCCCAGGGAACAAAAGAGCCTCACATGGCAGTCCAGTTCGTTGGCCAAGGTAAGTGCTTCCCCACAGCTCAGACACCTGCTGGTCCGCGCTCCCCTTGTTCACGGGTGCACCAGGGGGCTAGAGGACGGTAGCCCGCAGAGCTGAGCTGCCCCAGTGCCCCGCTCCCTGCCCGAGCCTCTGTCATGCCCCGGCATATGGGTTTTAAGCTCTTTTATACCTGCAACAGGCCTAAGCCTGTGAGTGACCCCCATAGCAGCTGCCTGAAGTGCTTGGGGAAATCACATGAAAAACGAGTGTTGAGAATGCAGAACAAGAGAGAGATTCATTTGAGGGCTCTCCTTATGGAGTCTGCACTCCGCCCGGCACAGGACTGCACTCTTGGCAGGACTCCAGGCCCAGCACCTTGGCCTTGGTTTGCAGTGCACCCCTGGCACTGGGCTCAGTCTTGCCAGTGCCCAAGAAGCAGTCAAAAAGTGGGACTCCCTGGCACTAAGCAGAAAGGATCAAAGGACATCAGACAAAGGACCTAGTTCAGGCCACCTGCCCACCCCAGAGCCGCATGGGGGTTTCTCTCCAATTGGATCCATTAGTCCCCCCAGGGATCCACCGCTGACTCCCAGGAGTGGTACGGGATCCAAACTCACTATTGTGCGAATATGCATGTGTAGGTTGTTGAAATTTGTCATATTGGTATTGTCAGTTGTTGTTGTATGACAGAGTATCTGCCATTCTTATTTTATACATTTGATTCATAACAATAATTGGACTAAAAAGGGTGTATTTTTGAAAGTATTTTGAAAGTTTATAATAAGCGATGCTCCCGGGGAAGGGGCGGTGCGGGGAAGGTGGAAGTTTTGCCTAGGGCGCAAAATATCCTTGCACCGGCCCTGCTAGGGAGGGAGCTGGAGGTAGTTATCCTGGCAAAAGCTGCTGAAGCACCAGACAGAGTGAACAGTTCTGATCTGCCCTCTGCTTCAACTGTGCAGGCATCATGACACCTGATGGCACTAAAATAAGCTCAGTTCCTCTGCCTGTTTTCACACTACAGCTCGTGGAGATAATGGAGAGCTGATTAGAGCTCTCTTGCATTGGCTCTGTTAGACACCAAGTGCCCACTATGGGTTTGCATTTTGCTCAGAGTAGGGATAAGAACAAGAGGTTTGCCAACATCTGAGCTAATTCTTAGTTAGAAATATCATTTTTCTTTGTTGCACTTCTATCAGGAAATATCTGGTCACTTTCTAATTGCACATTTTCCCCCTAACTCCATTGTAATCTGCAGCAGATCAGAATAGTGCAGTTTTATTCAAGAAAGAAGTTAGTGATTTAAATTCATTTTAATTATCTGCATAGCTCCATCCCTCCCTACATTTCTGTTCTAATTTCTGTAACACCCCCTCTTGCTTTAAACTCTTCTGTTTTCTCTCCTCTAGCTGCTCTTTGTTGCCTCTTTCTCTTGGCCTTGATTTTACAGTTTCTTACATGCAACTCAGAACTCTCTCACTCGCAAGAGCCCCTTCTGTTCTCCTTCAAATCCCTGCTCTGGTGACAGTCTTGAAGGCAAGACATGCAGAAGGCAACATGCATTGGGAGACCTAATGGAAAGAGCTAACTTTAATATCACTTTTTCTTAGTCAGTTAAGCACGTCTGACTTCCTTCTTGTATCTTTTGTTGAAGTGAATTGGACATCTGATGTGCATTAGATGCATTCTTTAAAAAGGACTATGAACTATGACAGGGAAATCCCTCAAAATATGGATCATATTATACCTCTTTCAGCTACTTTGATCAAATAGCAAATATTTGTTCCACGTACATGTACTTATGGACTGTAATCAAGTCACCTCTTACCCTTCTCTTTGTTAAGCTGCATAGCTTGAGCTCCTTGAGTCTATCTTAATAAGGCATGTTTTCTAATCCTTTATCCATTCTCCTGCCTAGTCTTTGAACTATCTGCAAGCCACATCCTTTTTGAATTGTGGACACCAAAAGTAGACACAGCATTCAAGCTGGGGTTGCATTACTGCCAAATAAAGGGATAATAAAATCTCTCCTACTCAAATTTCCCTGTTTATGCATTCAAGGAATACATTGGCCCTTTTGGCCTCCCATTTGATTATCCAGCCCCAACTTTCAAATCTTTTTCAGAGTCACTGCATCCCAGAATTGAGTCCCCTATCCGGTAAGTATGTTCTACATTCTTTTTTTCCTAGATGTATATTTCTAGCTATACTAAAACACATTGTTTGCTTGTGCCAAATTATCAACCAATCTAGATCACTCTGCACAACTTTATCCATCATGCTTTATTCCAGATTTTTAAAAATATGTTAAAGAGCATAGGACCAAGAACCAATCCCTGTAGGACTCCCCTAGAAACACATCCAGTTTAGACCTGTATGCCGTCTTGTAGTTGTGTCGGTCTATATTACAGAGACGAGGTGGGTGAGGTAATATTTTTGGACCAACTTCTGTTGGTGAAAGATACATGCTTTTGAGCTTACATAGCGCTTTTCTTCAGGTCATTGAGACCTGTCATTTATACAGTTTTTAGTGTGTGCCATGTACATTTTACATCTGTCTGATACCATACAATATTAAATCAAATGTCTTATAGAAATCTAAGCAAATTAAATCAAGACTATTACCTTTATCAACCCAATTTGTTATCTCATCCAAAAATGAGATCAAGTTAATTTGACAGGATCTACTTTCCATAAACCCATTAATGATATTACCTTCCTTTAGTTCTTTATTAATTGTCTTGGATCAGCTGCTCCATTATATTTCCTGGGACCAATGTCAGACTGGCAGGCCTATAATTACCCGGGTCATCCCATTTACTCTTTTTGAAAAACTGGCATAACATTAGCTTTTTTTCCAGTCTTCTGGAATTTCCCCAGAGTTCCAAGACTTATCGAAAATGAGAGTTCATGGTCCAATGAACTTCTCAGGTTTTATGCCAGTGGAATTCTGTTAATTTCAGTGGAATTACACTGCTATGAAATTAGAGTAATTTAGCAGTGAATCAGATTTTATATTACTAAACATCAATTTTGGAGTCTATTCACACAATCTGGCTCAGTCCTGCTCTCTTGCTGGACAACAGTCTCTTCTGATTGGATTTAACCACAGAATTCAATGTGCTTCTGAGCTCCCTGGGTCTGGGTAGTGACTAATCACCGTTCCTAGATCAGGAACCATCAGACAGTCCCAGGGGCAGACCATATGTCTGATGTCCTCCTTAGGCAATGGGAATTTGCTCTCCAAACACCAGGAACAGAGCCTGACCCCAGTTACTTACTCATGTTCACCAGGCTGTGGGAGCTCTAGTTTCTAGTTAAACCCTCAATATGGCAGTAAAGCAAGAAATATAGACTTAACAAAGGAATTTCTTAATCAGGAACACTTCACTCTGAAATAGCACAAAAGGGTTACAGAACTACGGAAAATAATAAACATTCCTGAATGCATCTCCCTTCGAGCTCTGATTTCACCTTGTCTGTGAGTACTGATTCTGGTGCAGCACCCTCATATGACACAGTTTCTCCTTTGTCTTCTCTTCTCTTCAGCCTGGTTTCACTTGGTGAAAAGCAGCCTCATTTTAAAATAATTTCTGACCCATTTCTGCCTGTGTGCTTTGGCTAGGGGGTTCCCCACTTCCTCTTATCCTCATCTTGCCTTTTGCACAGAGAGTCCTCCAAACTGAATGGACCCGCTGATAGAAAACTGTTTCAGTAGAGAAGCATCATTGAACACTTGCACTGGATGGTCCTGCATGAGCTGTTTCATGTCATGAGCACACAGTGTCCAGAATAGCCTGATCTCATCAAGAGGATATAACTGATTTTCCATATAATGTAGGTGCCTTGACCCATGATTGAGAGTACAAGGTAAAGTTAAAATTACAGCAAAGGATACTATCAAAATGCCCTTCACCAAACAAAATGGAGTTCACAATTTGACAAATATGCCCCCCAGTCAGTCCCTCCTGTTATTTCTTATTTGTATTGCAATAGAATCTAGAGAGTCCAATGGAAGATTAGTGCCCCATTGTGCTAGGTTAGTGTTTCTCAACCTTTCCAGACTACTGTACCCCTTTCAGGAGCCTGATTTGTCTTGCATACCCCAAGTTTAACCTCATTTGAAAACTAGATACTTACAAAATCAGACCTAAAAATACTAAAGTGTCATAGCACGCAATTACTGAAAAATTGCTTACTTTCTCATTTTGTCTGTATGAAATTTTAGTTTGTATTGACTTACCTAGTGCTTTTTATGAAGCCCATTGTAAAACTAGGCAAATATCTAGATCAGTTGCTGTACGCCTTGGAAGACCTCTAGAAGTGTACACCTGGTTGAGAACCACTGTGTTTGGTACTTCACATACATATGACAAAAAAGATGTTCTTGCCCTAAAGAGCTTACAATTTATATCTAAGATAAGCAACCACAGACAAAACTGGGGCTGCAAAACAGCGCAAAAGCTATTACAGTAAAACCCCGATTTAACGGACCCCGATTTAACGGACTTCGGATGCAACGGACAAAATTTCCGATGCATCCCAAATCCGTTATTCGGGGGCTGCTGGCTCCGGCCCGGGTCCCACCTGCGGGCGGGCTGGCTGCCGGCTCCCGCCCGGGTCCCACCTGCGGGCGGGCTGGCTGGCTGGCTGCCGGCTCCCGCCTGTGGGCGGGCTGGCGGCTGCCGGCTCCCGCCTGCGGGCGGGCTGGCTGGCTGGCTGCCGGCTTCCGCCTGCGGGCGGGCTGGCTGCTCCCGGCTCCCCGCTGCCGCCCGGGTCCAGGCAGCGGGCGGGCTGCCTGCCGGCTTCCCGCTGCCTCCCCGGTCCAGGCAGCGGATGGGCTGCCTGCCGGCTCCCCGCTACCAGCCTGCCCGGGTCCCGGCTGCTGGGACCCGGGTGGGCTGCTGGCTGCCACCCGGGTCCGAGCAGCCGGGACCCGGGCGAGCTGGCTGATGGTTCCCGCCTGGGTCCCAGCAGCCTGGGACCCAGGCGGGCGGGCGGGCTGCTGGCTCCCGCCCGGGTACCAGCATCCTGGCACCCGGCCGGGTGGGCGGGTTGACGGCTCCCGCCCGGGTCCCAGCAGCCAGGGACCTGAGTGGGCGGGTTGACGGCTCCCGGGATAAGTAAAACCTCGATATAAGGGACTAATTCAGGTGAGGGGGTGTCCGTTAAAGCCGAAAGTCCTGTTATTTAATAATTTAAAAAAATTATTAAATAACGGACTTTCGGCTTTAATGGACACCCCCTCGCCCGAATTAGTCTGTTATATCGAGGTTTTACTGTATTAGTATAATAAGCAGTGGTCATAGTACACTAACTATTTTCACATAGTTTGTGGGCATCAATCCATAGGTTGATTCTGGTATTCATTACTCAGGAAAGGCAGCCATTGAGTTCAATGGGAGCTTTGCCTGTCAAAAGACTACAGTCAGGCCTTCAGTTTTTATAGTTAAAAACTGTTAGCATATAGAATAATACCAAGAAAGAAACTATTGATATACAGTAAAATAATGAATATATAATTTATTTTTAGAGTCAAAGATAATTAAAGACAGTATTACATCTTTGAAAATAGTTCTTTGAAAATAACTTTTAAAAATTTAAAAATTTACTTTAGTAGGCAATGAAGCTTTATAGCAAGAGACTAGTTGTAATCATTTCCATCATAATAGAAGGTATAAACATAATAGCACTTCTCATCCAAAGATCTCAAAGTGGTTTACAAGCATTAATTAATTCAGGCTCCATTGTGATACTCCTGTGAGCTAAGTATTTCCCCCATTTTACTCATGAGTAAATAAATAATTATGTATTTCAAATAACTGTTAGGCTTGCTTATTTTCAGGGGAAAGATGGAAAAATTCCATTTGTAGCTCATAGGAATTTGAGCTGTCAAAGAATGGACCTGATCCTGGGAGGTGCAGTGTACCCCCAAATTCTATTAAAGTGGAGGGTCCTCAGCCTTTCTGCACCTCTCATGTTTGGGAAGCATTGGCATATTGACTCAGAGTATTTATACCCTGAAAAACTGTTCAGATTCTTGAAAAAACTGCCACCAAAAAAGAAAAAAACAAGTTAACATGAAGGATTTTAATCCTTGTTGTAGTTTCCATAGCTCAGAGCTAGAAAGCGTGCAAACATCTAATACAGGGAGATGAAAAAAAATCACATGAAAGGGAAGACACAACACTAGAAAACAGATGGTGGGATGAACAATTAACTAAATTCTATACAAGAAAAAAAAATGTTGGGTATTGAAGACACCGAGAGCTGGGTGTGTGTTACATATGCATATGCATGATGACAGAGATTACATTTCAACTGAAATCATTTTGGAAATGATAAATGAGTTTTAGTGCTTCCTGTTTATCATTCTGTCTCATCTCTTTTTCTTCCTAGAATGCCTTTATATGATAAAAGGAGATCCATGTCAAAATATCTCCATGGTTCACTGATAAATAGGTTGCCACCACTGAACTCACATATCTGGTAATAGGGAAGTATAAATATTTGGGAAATAAAGAAAGCACTGGCCTGACTTTTACCCACCTTAGGTGATTTATTGGAGGATGATCATGCACTGTTTCAGATTTCATAATTAGCGATGAGTGAGCTGGCTTGGATAAAATAAAATTCACCTGCAATCATAATCAAATTCAAAACATTTTTTTTATTTTTGAAATTCAGAAAAAGTGGTTAATCTTTGAAGGCATACATTTCACCTCTGCATGACTCAATTTTCTGCTTCTAGCATGGGCCAAAAGATAAATTGAAGCTAACTGGAAATATTCACATGTTCCTAAACAAAGCAATGTCTATCTTTACAGCAACAATAAAAACTTTTCCCCTTGAAACATGCAAAAGGTAAGGAATAAAAATATGCACATAGGTATTTACAGTTGAGAACTATGGCTCTTTGCATGCACACAATAAACTTTTTATCCACAAGTGGAGACTGGATAGAGGCCCAGAGTTCAATTAGGTTTTAAATGTAAATAGATTTTTCTGGGTTGTCCTTGTTTTGCGCAGCTCTACTCCCTATCCAAAAAGAAAGCAATGAATCATAATTAATAAGAAAGGTAAAAGGACCATGTCTGTTTGCTTTTTTCTGAAATTTCCACCTATGCACATACTGCAGTTTCCTACAAAATTCCTAAATGCATAGAAATCAAGAACAGAATGTAAAGAATGGATTTTGTTTCTGGAAAATTCACTTTGCTCATCAATAGCACCTAGGATAAAATAGGATAAAAAAATGTGTATCTGCATCTGATCTGCAGTCCGTAAATATTGTCTGTGGATATCCACATCCACAGATATCAACAGATTTGCAGGGCTCTACTTACCATGGTCAGGCTGAGACTCTGAGGCACCCCCTCGCCAGAACCCAGTCAGGGTGAGGGCGTGGGCAGCTGTTGGGAGCCTGTGTGCAGTCATGACCCCTCCGACTGCCCTCGTCCAGGAGGGGAACCTGCGGGACTGGGACACGGCAGGGGGCTGCTCTCAGACCCTCTCCCCCGCACCATGGGCAGGTGGGGAGTCCGCTCCCAAACAGTCCTAGTCCCGTGTCCCCGCCCCCAAGACCTCCCACCCAGGTCAGGTGGACAGTCTGCACCACGGTTCCTCAGAGCTTCTGCCCAGCTCTTACCATTAGAGCCCTGCGCAGATACAAAATTTGCATTCACATGCATGATGCTATCCGCAAAAATGGTCCATGGATATAAAGCAGATACCTGCAGATTTGCAGGGCTCTACTCAACAACGTATAGTACAATACTGCCACAATTCAGCGTGTCATATACTTTCTGCAAGTAAGTGTTTCACATCCCAAACAACTCTCAGCTCCTCAGAGCACATTGCCATTACACTCTCTTATAAATGAGTGAGCACAACAGTCTGTGTCACAAAATCCAGAGTTAAGTTTATTCATTAGTTCACTGGGAACTCATTTTGCCTTGTTGAAGTCTTGGGTGGAGGGCTTTTGTCATTGACTTCAGTAGGCCCAGGATGAGAAAATCACCTCTCTGTAGAGGGCACAGAATGACTATATACCACTGAAGTCCTACTTAAGTCCAAAAGCCCTAAACTGGGACTTAAAGTTGCACAGAGGCTGGAACGGGTTCTCAGAATATGGTTGAATTTCATCCTTTGATCATAAAAAAATATAAGAACTCCATCACTGGACAGTTTTCCTATCATTAATTATTCTCATAAAATATTTAAGGGAATAATAGAAGTAAGAGGTGGAAAAGACCTAAGAGACCCAGTCTATCCCCTGGCAAATACAGAATTGTTCCTTAGAATACTGTATGTTGGGACAACATGTGGTGCAGTGTGTAAGGGAGTGGGTCATGGGCAGTCTGCCTAGCTGTCGCAGCTGGGCTGGGGACCACGAATCAGAGCCAATAGTCAGTGAGCAGAAGTTGAAGGAATTGCAAGAGCAGGGTTCAATAAGCAAGAGTTAGAGTCAAAGTCAGGCCTGGACAGAGACTGGAGACTAGAAGTAGTACCAGGCTGGAGTCAAGAGGCAAGAGTCACAATAAGAGTCAGGCTGAGATTGAAGACGAGGTGAGGTCTGATGTCACAGCAGGCCCAATGTCTGTGTGGTTGCTCATTCAACCTCCTGGGGGCATTCTCCAGGATTAAATAGGGCGGCTGGCCAATCAGAGTGCTGTAGGGTTCCATCACTCTGGATCTCTTGGGTGGTACTTCCTGTAGTGCCTACTCTCCATGGTGCTTCCTGGCTGTGAGCCTACATGTCCATGTGGTAGTGCTGTGGGAATGTCAGCTGTCCCAGACTTTGCAATCCCATTTACTAGTTCCCGCCTCCTCGTATAAGTATCCAAAGTAATTTCTGCCTGGCAGTTTGCACCATCTTTGGAGGTGACCAGAAAAGCCCCTTGTAATATTTTTGACTTTCCGCATTGTTCTTTTTTTCTGCTGCTAGGTGATGACTTGAAAACCAAAATGACTATTTCTGGCTATGGAGGCTATGTGTCATACCTCACCATTTCTTTGGCTGTGTGGAGTTCCATTTGTCACCTGATTGCTTGCTAACCAAAATGTTGGTGGGAACAGTTTCAATTCTCATAGCATTGTTGTTTCATAAGTAATATCTATCATGCCTAAGGATATATTTCCCAGGAAACCATGTATCAGGCTTCATAGCACTTCCAGGATGAGTTCCTCAAAACCAACGCATTGCTTGTAATTGGCAGGAAAATCAAAGCAAAAAGGTACCATTTTGTTAAGATTAATTTTTTTCTTAATCACTTGTATTAGGTGTATATTCTTTATCAATGTATGTATTTTATTTATGCCATACTCACCAATGGAATACATACAGACTTGTCTGGTTCAATTTGTTTAGTCTATTCAATATTGATCTTTGGTTCTCTTTCTTTCTCAGACAGTAGAGAAGAGGTATTTTTATGTAGTAATTTTTCTGGCACCTGCAGCTACTTGGGAATGCTGACAATCTTCTCAGTCCCAAATAATTTGTTTAGTGTGGTAGAGGCATCTCTTGTTGATTGTATTAATACACTTGCAATGTGAGGTATTGATTACTGCTTTATGTGAAATCTCCAATAACAAGCTTTAGTTTGTAGCCTATAGGGCTAACTGGCTTGCTTGCTTATATATCTTTTCTGATAGGTTTCTTATTTTCTTATGGTTTTGATTATTTCTTTTATTATAATAGGTTATAATGGGTTTATAGGTTTGAATTAAAGTAGTTTGGCTGTAAGGCAAGGGGCCTACAGGTCACATCCTGTATGTTGAGCTAAGGCAAATTTAGCATACATATAAGTGGGAGCTTTCACCTAGATAGATTGTGATGAGTTAAAGCATAAGGTCCATATATGACTGCGACCTTTAACATGGATAAAGGATGTGTTGAAGCAGGTTGGCATATGGAGCTCTCCTAATTTAATACCCTCTGTAAACAGGTACACCTCAAAGAAAGAACCGAAATAACTGGGATGACAAAAATAACAAATGTGAGAATGATCTAATGTTATTAATATATATGTATGTGTCATCAATAAGTACAAACATACCAGCCTCTGGAGTAAGTGTACCCCAACATTTTGGTGAGTGAGGAAAGTAAGTCTGGACATAGAAGGAGGGCTCAAGCACCCATTCCCTATAAGAGGAGTGACCCATCATGCTAAGGAAACATCTAAGCTTCAGGGATTTTCTAATTTTTTTCCCCCTGAACTTCTGGGCTTGTTTTCTAAGTTTTCTAAGCTCCAAGTTTCTTCATTCTTAGTTTAGTAGTCTGTTAGTTTTAAATTTCAGTTTTAAATCAGTTAGTTAAGTGAAACTCAAAATTAGCTTCAGTCGCTCCTAGCTCTCTGACTTCTTCTAAGCTCTGCACCTCCCACTCAAAAATTGAGGAACATGAACTTGAACTCTTTTGGCATGCCAGAGGTGAAGTTGGTCCTTTGTCCTTTATCACCATATTATCAAGGAAGGGTGTGAGTATATTAATCAAAAGCTTTATAGTATATACTACCATATGTCTCTTTAGAATAATAGTATTGCATTTGTAACTCTGATTGTTTTACCATTTGATTATTATTTGATTATAATTCCTTTTTATTGCAAAAAAATCTTTAAGACTATATTTGTATCATTGTGAGCATCTTGTCATACTCCTGAGGGTTCTTTGAAAATTCTGTGTAGCCTTATTCTGGGACAAGAATCTTATTATCTTCTGATCAGATTAATTGGTGAGCCCATACTATCCAAATTAATAATATTAACTTCCTAAAATCAGGTAACAGGTTTAAGATGACACCCAGGAAGTCCTGCTTAGATTGCTTCGGTTTGGAAATTTTGATAATTTGTGGATTCTATCATTCGATCAGGTCCTATAGTAGTGCCAGTTTGGAGGGTGACTTCCCCCATGAAAGTCTCTTAACTTGGATTCTTTCAGAAAAAGATATTCTGATATTAGTGTTTCATAATAAATATGCAGTTAAAGGTGATGATGCTAATAATAAATATCAATACTGAACAGTTTTCAGCAAATACCTTATCAGATCAATTTTGTCTCAATTTCTGTTAGAGGAGTGTCTTCATCATGCAAATTTCAGTTTTCTCATTTGAAATAATTCGATGAACAATTCTTGGACTGTGCTTGCTCTAGAAGAGTCTGCTGTGAGTGTGCAGGATTAAAGTTGGCCCAAAAATGGAACACATTTTTCAAAAATGTTTGTGTTAATCAAAATTTGAAATATTTTGACCAGCTCCATTCCATGAAGTGAAAAACAACAGCTTCTCAGGTCTGTAGGGGTATGTCAATACAGCAGCTCGGAGATGTAATTTCTAGCTCAGGTAGATGTACATGCATTAACTCTCTTTGAGCTAGTGCCTAAAATAGCTGTGTTGCTGCAGCAACATGGGTGGCAGCTCATGCTGGCTGCTCCAGTACAATGCTACTTGACCCTCTGGGTATGCACTCCTACAGCTAGCTCGAGCTGTCGCCTGTACCAGTGCAGTCATGCTACTACTTTTTAGGTGCTAGTGCATAAACCTGACCTGGGAATTGCACCTCCCATCTTCCATGTAGACATACTATATATTTTGTTTTCTTCATTGTTATGATTTGTGTTGAATGCTCATATACAATCTATGCTCTAACCCCAGGAATGTATGTTTAGCTTGTTTTTGCAGACTAAACATTCCACCTACTGTTACATTGGGGGGGGGGGGGGAGGAGAATGGGGAGGGCTATATGGAAGTTTGTGTTACCTTGTTAGCTGTGTAGTTTTATTTGTACAACACTAGTTAAGTAGCTGGGTACTCCACAAATCTTCTATGTTTAACTCACTAAAATTGTTTCATGTTCAATCATCATCGCTAGAGAAGTGCTTTAATCAAAACTATACATGACACATTAAAACTCCATTTATTTGTTAGCATCTCTAAGAATGAGTTTGCTAAATGATGGTGTCCCATGTTGAGCTGGTTGGGAATTTTTTGACAAAACATTTTTAAACTGGAAAATGAGGATTCATCAAAACCAGAATTTTTGTGTGGGAGTAGGTTTTGATGAACTTTTTGACTCAGCCTTTTAACATTTTTTTTATATTGTCCTTGTTTCATTTTGACATTTTTAAATGAAAAATTCTAATCTTCTTGTTCAAAATATCTTTTCATTTAGAAATTACAGTTAATTATAGTTAAAAAGTCATTGTAATGGTCAAAATCTAAATAAAATATTTTGAAATTATCCAAACAAAATGTTTTGACAGGCGCAAGCCAATTTTTCTTCAAATTGTCAGTACACAATTTTTTTATTTTATTTTTTTTGTGATTTTGACTTTGTGCCCTGATTAGGGACAGGAATATTTTTCAGCATCTTGAAAATATTCACAGAATGAGAGAACCATTTCTTTCCCAACCCTACTTCTATGTTTTGAAAGGGATCTGGTGGACAATGGTTACTGCAGGGATTAATGCAGATTTAGAGTTTGTCAACACCACAGAGCCTTGGTTAACATAGCTATGTCATAGGCTGGCAGAGCTCTCTAGTATAGATGCAATATAAACTGTTTAGGATTATTCTGCCAGCACAGCTATAGCACCTCTCTTAGAATATCAGATATGCCAACTGAAGTACTCTTTTTTAAGCATAGTTCATTCTACACTGAGGGTTTTGCTGGCATTTAGTTGGGGATTGGCCCTGCTTTGAGCAGGGGGTTGGACTAGATGACCTCCAGAGGTCCCTTCCAACCCTAATATTCTCTGATTCTATGATTCTAAGTGGGTCGTCTGCGGGGAGGCAGGTTGATTTTTGCATATTCCTAGCTGACATAGCTATGCTGGCATATTTTGCAATGTAGACCAGTCCTTATGATATCTTTCCCTCTCCACCCCCGCATGAATAAAAAGGAAGACTTCTAGTCCAGTGCTGCTGTAAACCAAGAACAAAAATTATCAATAAGACACTGAATATACTATTTTATTTAAAGCTATGAAAATGTCTTTACATACTTAGATTCTTAGAATGCCCTGTACAGCCTATCTTTATACTCATTTTATAAACGGGGAAACTGAATGTTAAGTGACTTGTGTAAATTCACATAGCTAGTCAACATCAACACACTGATTAGAACACTACAGTCTCCTCCTCTGCTGTTCCAACCACTTCTCGTTTAACATCTGTAATTTGCTGGTGTTGCACATTGAAGGGACATAGGTTGGTTCTACATTCTTGGATGTCCAGACTTTGATATCTAGGGCCTGATTTTCATTGGTGCTCCAGACACTACCTCTGGAATGATGGGTTTCACAGGATTTATGTCTCTAACGTTGGGCACCAAAAAAATCTGGGTATCTTCCAAACTGAGTGCCATTGACGTGAAAGAGTCTTTCCATTACAAGGAATGTAGAGGACCCTTTAGAAAAATAGAGCTTTAAATGCTTTGAAAGAACTTTCTGGAATTCTGAAAAGAATTATGGAAGAAAGCCTTGGCAAGTGACTTTATCAGAGCAGAATGGCTTCTGGTAAAGATTTCTCACAAGCAAACTGCTAATATGGATGGACACTCATAGTGCTGGAAACTTAACTGGACCTTCACTAATGAAGTTGCCAATAAGCAGGCACTACTCACATTATTCCCTACATTGTTCAAAAGATAACAGGTGCACTATGATTCTTGGAATTAAGCATAACATTAGCAAGATGATATTTATGCCTTAATGATAGAGGCAGGCAAGTCAGCCGAGTAATAATTAGAGCTGACTGTTCTGTCACTTTGTAATAATATCTCAGTTCTGTACAAATAAATGAAACACAGGCCTGTGTATGAGAGAGAGTTATTTGTGGGTTAGTGAGAGTCTGAATGTGATCAATCTCTTTCAACTTGCTAGAGAGTCTGATTGCAAATTTTGAAGTATAAAATGTAACTGATAAACAACAAGGGATTTGTCTGAGATATTTACTATGTACGGTGTTAACAGTCATTTCTTCTATATTAATTGGCAGAGCCTTTTCTGTGCCAGATGGTCTATTGCAGGGATTCAACATTACCGTGGTGGATTTATCCAAATTAAGCTTTTGGGGTTTTCATGAAAGCAGTTTATTTCTTTTACTAGCTCAGCATTGAGAATAATATTTGTCCTTTTAATGCTCTTAATTGCTACAGGTAATGGTATGTCATCAATAAATATGCGTACAAAGGACCTGCTATGTTGTGGGCAGGGGAGATACCATGGATGCTTTAAACAAAAGACATTCAGAACAGACAGGGCTGGCCTTGGAGACCAGTGAAGCATGTGGCTGAATGTCCCCTAATATTTAGGGTCTTGTTATTTTGTTGCTCTGGGCAAATGGGCTGATGGCACTAAAACTGCTGCAGGCTCCCCTCCAGCCACATAATGCCTGCCTGAAGCTAAGCCAGCTCCTGTGCTGGATTGCTGATGTGGCCTCCAGTCACAAACACAGGGCAATTCAGTAGAGAATCAGTTTAGCTGAAAGCCGCTGACAGATCCCACCCGTCATCACTGACTGTCAAACCTACCACAGATGTACCCCCGGATGGAGGGAGAAAAAGGCAATATGGGAAACCTGGGATAAAAAATAGGGGGGGGGGGGGCAGCATATGGATAGGGATGATAGTGGGAGGAGATGGTGGACAGAGGCAAACTGGAATCCCCAGGACGTTGGAGAAAGTATGAGAGAGGTAAGATTTCCTGCTCTCTTATAGGTAAAAATAGATATATGTATATAAAGCTACTTCAGCAAATACACATACCAAAGAGAGACAGCAGGAACAAAATGGAGAGCTCACTATGTTGGAAGCAAAGGGAACAGAGAGAAAAGGTGAAGGGGAAGTGTGAGAGAGACCACAAGGTCAGCCAGCAGGGAATGCAGCCAGCATGAAATAGCATGAAAGGCACAACAGGAGTGCAAAGGAGATGCCTCTTTTCCAAGAAAGCAAAATAGAGACGAGAAAAAGAACTAAAGGGGGAGAAAAATAAGTGTGCATGTGGTGTGTGTGTAAGAGAGAGAGAGAGGGGTGGTGCTAGAGACAGGAAAGGACAAGGGAGGAATGAAGAGTTTTAAAAAGTTAATAATTTTGACTTAATTGATGTTGATTATGAAATGTTAATTATCTTTTATTTAGGAAACCGCCCCTGAAGGGCACCAGAATGTCCCCATAATCTTGTGGGGTGGAGAGAAATAGCAGGTTGAAGTATATTTTAAAACTTGTCCTTTGGGCAAAAATAGTGTCAGATGCTGGCAAGTGGACATGGACCAGAGCCCTCACCATGGAACTCTACTTCTCTGGCAGCAAAGCAGGCTGCGGGCTGCCTGCAGATTTTCCCATGACATACCTCTTTTATTTAAAATCAGTCAGTTACACCTGAGAGGGTCCAGCAAGCTTGCAGCAGAAGAATCTTTCTGGCCTTACTGTAACTGTAAAGGCAGTGCTGAGATCAGAGTTCCAGGTGTATACAATTCACTCTGGGTATTTAAGTAAAAGGCTCACCCAATAGCTATGACTTACTGCCTTCCAGTGTGGCTTATACTTAACACAAAACACTCGTCGACTGAAAGAGGTTATATACACTGAAAAGAGGTCAGGGAAAGTGAGAAACATGAATAAACATTAACTGCCTGCTAAACAAAATGATGATTCATGAATAAGAGCAGATACAATTTTAAAGGTCACTGGACCCAGTTAAACTGCATGTCTAACTCCCATGTAGCTGGCACATACTGTATGCAGAAGAGCCATAGGGCGATTACTTGGGTGTTCATCAACATGAATTATTCTGGTCTCAGCCTGAACAAACCCATACTAAATAATCTAAAGCACATGGGATATAATCTCCACTCTGAACTCAGGGCATTAGCTGTGCAGTTCCCATCTCTTACAGACATCCTGGCACCCTTTGTACTACCTTAGCTGAGAACGGCTCTCTTTTCTGACAAAAATCAGAGAGGTAGCCGTGTTAGTCTGGAATAGCAGAGGTAACAAAGTCCTGTGGCACCTTAAAGACTAACTATAAAGTTTTGAAGCATAAGCTTTCGTGGGCTAATACCCACTTCGTCGGATGCACACTTTAAAGTCTCTTTCAGATGGCTTTCAGCCCATCACATTAAGAGGATTTTAGTGTTTTATTCAGTATTACTTTGTTATTTTAATTAGGGTCTTATATACGTATGCATGTATGTATTTTATTCTTATTGTTGCCTTTTTGTCTGGCACTTAGAATCCCAAGGCAGATACAATAACTCCTCACTTAAGGTCTTGGTTAACGTTGTTTCATTGTTATGTTGCTGATGAATTAATGATTGTTTAAAGTTGTTCAATGCTCCTTTATAACACTGTTTAGCAGCCGCTGGCTTTTGTTCACTGCTTGCAGTAGGAGCTGCCTGTCGGAGCTAACTGGTGGGGGCTTGGCACTAGGGTGGACCGGCAATCCTCCTCTGAGTTCCCTGCTTCCCTAAGCTTCCTGTGCTGCAGCCACCCAACAGGTATCCATTGCCAGCAGTTCAGCTGTCCTCCCCCTACAGCCATGTGCTGCTCCTGCCCTCTGCCTTGGAGCTGCTCTCAGGAGCCTCCTGCTTGCTGGGGGGGTGGGAGGGAAGAGGGGTACTAATGTTAGGATATCCCCCACCACCCTGCTCCTGTGATGGGGGGAGTGGGGACAGGACAGGGATCAGGACAGAGGGAGCTTGCTGGCAGGAGCTGCTGTCTCAACTTAAATCTGATCTACTTAAAAAGGCAATGTACTTAGAGTGGGGTCAGCGTACTAAAGGGGCAATGCGTCTCTCTCTTTCTCTCAGTGTGTGTTGTGTGTGTTTCTGTCTCTCTCTGCCATGCTGTCTCCCTCCCTCCATTCCTGTTGCCTTCTAGAGTGTGAGGCTACGTTAACAACAATTGGATTCACTTAACAATTGGATTCACTTAACATAATTTCTCTTAAAGTAGCATTTTTCAGGGGCATAACTACAATGTTAAGTGAGGAGTTACTGTATGGTCCAGATAAATATAAAGCATTATTATTATATTCTGTCTCTTTCCAACATGCATGTTTTCTACACATATTGAAATCTTCAGCTATATTTGCTGTCCTTAACATTGAGATGATGAGGATCTATTGTAATGAGCACATAGCAAAGCTTCCTTCAACTTTATGAAGGAACCTGAAATTGTCATTAAGGACTCAAATAATACATTTAACAAAAGCTCCCTAATGGAGGTAATACACAATCACATCCTTCTGTAAAGAACAGTGGGAGAAAATTTTCCTTTCTGAACTACCCTGGGGTAGGATGCCTGTCAGACCACGCCAGCACACAATGCTACATCTCTCTTCATGCTGTGCAGCATAGTTGCCTCCAGTGTGCCAAGCCAAGCATGCATGGCAGGATCCTGTCTTGCTTTCATATGCATAGATGGAGCAAAAGGGGCTAAGATTGGTGGGGTTTGTCTTTTGCTCTACCCCACTCCAGTGCAGCTGTGTAATGGATAAGTACAATCTATTCTTTAAGTACATACCTCTCTTCTTAAAATATTGACATCATATTGCCGGCTTAAGACAACAAGGGTGCTTGTCCCTGTTCACTTAGAAGTCATAGTCCTAATTTTAAAAATTCATGAAGATCATATGACAAAATACAAATTGTCAGGAACCCTTTGGTCTTAAGAGTTTTCCATTCTAGAAGTGAAAAAAATCATTTGATATAGAAAGGAGTACCTCCTTGATACATTTTTCTCTTTGTAAGTATTTTTAAAATGTATATATTGATGTTGAGTGTAGTGACATCTAGGGTATGTCTTCACTACAGCAGTAGGTCGATTTCCCTTAGGTCGATTTTTTAAAGCAGACTGTATAGAGTTGATTTTGTGCGTCCCCACTAAGCACAGCAAGTCGGCAGTGTCTGTCCGCACAACTGTTGCAAGCGTCGACTTAGCGAGCGTTGCACTGTGGGTACCTATCCCACAGTTCCCGGAGTCTCCAGCAGGCACCATTTCGAGTGCTGCACTATGGGTAGGCATTTCATAATTTTGCGCCCTTTTTTCGCACCGCCGACCCCATTTCGAGCGGTGCACTGTGGGTACGCATCCTATTATTCGCGCCCTTTCTCCACGCTGCGCTAACGCCATAGCACTGCAAGCATGGAGCCCGCTGATGCCACCGCTGCAGTACTGGCCGTTGTGAGGACCTCGCACACTGTTGTGGATTTTATGCTGTACCGTCTGCAGAGGAATGCGATCCGGAGACAACTGCACTTTCCGGAATCCGACGACAGTGAGGAGGAGATGGACCTGGACGTGCACAGCAGGGACAGGGACAGTGACGTTTTTGGAAGTAGGGCGACCGACAATCTGGCAAATTTGGTGGCAATGGGGCAGACTCATGCCATGCAATGCCGATTCTGGGCCAGGGAAACAAGCACTGACTGGTGGGATTGCATAGTGCTGCGGGTCTGGGATGACTCCCAGTGGCTCAGAAACTTTCGCATGCGTAAGGGCACGTTGATGGAACTTTGTGACTTGCTGTCCCCAGCCCTCCAGTGCAAGAATACCAAAATGAGAGCAGCCCTCACAGTTCAGAAGTGAGTGGCGATAGCCCTCTGGAAGCTTGCAACGCCAGACAGCTACCGGTCAGTCGCGAATCAGTTTGGGATGGGTAAATCTACAGTGGGGTCTGTTGTGATGCACGTAAGCAGGGCAATCGTCGAGCTGCTGCTACCCAGGGTTATAAACCTTGGAAACCTGCAAGCTACAATAGATGGCTTTGCTGTCATGCGATTCCCTAACTGTGGTGGGGCTATAGATGGGACTCATATCCCTATCCTGGCACCGGACAACAAGGCCGTAGAGTACAGAAACTGGAAGGGATATTATTCTATGGTCATGCAAGCACTGGTTGACCACAAGGGACGTTTCACCGACCTGTATGTGGGATGGCTGGGAAAGCTTCATGACGCTCGTGTTTTCAGGAACTCTAGGATTTTTAGACAGCTGCAGCAAGGGATTTTCCATGGGGGGGGTGGAGGGGTGGAAATGCCGATCGTTATCATTGGGGACCCAGCCTACCCCCTAATGCCCTGGCTTATGAAGCCCTACACAGGAGCCCTGGACAGGGGTCAGGAGCTGTTCAACTACAGGCTGAGCAAGTGCAGGAAGGCAGTAGAGTGTGCATTTGGCAGACACAAGGGGCGATGGCGTTCATTACTGATTCGCTCAGACATCAGTGAGAGAAATATCCCCATTGTTATTGCTGCTTGCTCTGTGCTCCACAATCTCTGTGAGAGCAAGGGGGAAACGTTTATGGCGGGCTGGGAGGCAGAGGCAAATTTCCTGTCCGCTGCTTACCAGCAGCCAAACAGCAGGGAAAGTAGAAGAGCGCACCATGACGTGCTGCGCCTCAGGGACGCCTTGAAAACCAGTTTTATGAGTGCCCAAGATGGCGTTTGAGAACCCGTCCCTTGCTCTGCTCGGCCCTAAGCCTGCCGTCCTTGCACCCTCTTTCCCTCCCCCCTCCCGATGCTTGCAGAGGAAATAAATTCACTGTTTTAAAAATCATGGTTTATTTATTGCTTTATCACAAACACAAGTATAGGGGATCACTGGCAAGGTAGCCAAGAAGGGGTGGGGTGAGGAGGGAAACCAGCAGTCGCAGTGGTGGAGGAGCGGAGAGGGGAGTGAGGGAAAGGGGGAAAGGTGGGGGGGCCAAGACACAGCAGCTCTTAAAAGTTTTTAGATAAACTCATGCTGCTTGTGCTGGCTTGTGGGGTAGAGTGGGTCGGTCCCCGGAGCTTCCACCCCCCCCCCCCCCGGGTTCTCACCCCGCGTTTGGGTGGGGAAGCTATGGGACTTGGGGAGAGGGGGGAGGTGGTTAGACAGAGACTGCAGAGGTGATCTTTGGTCCTGCTGCAGCTCCACCAGACACCGCAGCATGTCGCTTTGGTCCTCCATTATCCGGAGCAAAGCATCCATCCGCCTTTCTTCGCGCTCTGTCGTCTTTCTTCACACTCTTGTCGTCTTTCTTCGCGTTCCAGCCACATTTCTTCCCTCTTTTCTGCTGTGGCTCTAGATTCCTGCCTTGACTGGAGCAATCTTTCCCTCCATTCAGTCTGGCGGGCTGCCTCAGCGTGCGAGTTTTGCAGTAGTTCATTGAACATATCATCACGCGTTTTCTTTTTACGCTTTTGTATCTACGATACACGGCGTGAGGATCAGGACGGGGGATTCTGAGATAATTGTGTAGCTGTGGGCAAAGAAAGGTTCAAAGTTATGAGACAGATACATTCAAGGTTATGAGACAGATACATTCAAATGTGGGCAAAGAAAGCTACAAGGTTATGAGACAGATGCATTCTCGGACGGATCACAATGGGAGTACTATGCAACTGACAACCTCAGTATTCAGAGGCCTGATATGATTTCTGTACAAGGTCATATTCCACACCTAAAAGTGACTGAATGGCTCACAGAAAAGTCACAGCATCTCACACACATATGCGAGCCTCATCACAACACGGCTTCTGAAATCACCATGCAGCCGGCCATGGTAAGCTAAAATCCATATTTAAAAGAAGCACTTGGATATTCTAGAGTAACCCCGCCCCCTTCACCCCACCACATGGATCCCTCCTCCCCCCACCGCGTGGCTCCCAGTGAACCGCGAACTGCAAAACAAAACCAAAAATCTCTCGCTAAGGGCTGGCTGGGGGTCTTCAGCGGAAGCAAACGCTTGCAGACTCTTCAAAATCCCTGCTAGCAACCGGCTATGGGCTGTCGGGGGGGCAGGGGGGGCGGGCGCATGTTTGGGGGGGGGCGTGTGCGTTGGGGGGGGGCACGTTCGGTCTTCTGCGGAAAAGATTACTTTGCAGCTGGGAACCTTTATCTCCCTACTAATTGCAGTCCATATTTCAAACAGGCAACCATGAATGACATCACTTTGCTTAGAATTTCTCAGAGAGATAGAGAATGCTTGCTGCTTGAGTCATTGCAAAGTCCTGGTGCATTTGCCGCAATATTATGCTGCTCAATTATACCAGACTATTTACTACTTTCGTGGCATGGGATTGTCTCCTATCACGGAGGGCCAGACAATGCAGCTCTCCCCAGAAATCTGGTGCGGAAGATTCATCGCTACCTCCTGGATAGCTTCATGGAAATGTCCATAGAGGATTTCCGATCAATACCTGAGTATATTGACAAACTATTTGAGTAGAAACTAACCAGCAATGAAAGCACGCTAAATCCTTAGGGCAAGTTAATCATTAATAAATGCTTCCTTTAAAAATCATGAGTCATTTAATCCCTTAAAAAAAGCACACTCACCAGAGAATCCTTCGCCGGCTGGGGTACCCCCTTGGGATGGTTGGGAGGGTGCTGGCTCCAGGGTGATAAACAGCTCCTGGCTGTCTGCCAAAAGTGTCTCTCCGCTGGCCTCCTGCTGCTCCGTGATATTTACCTCCTCCTCATCGTCGTCCTCATCCGAATCCTCCTCAGGCCTGATGATTATCCCATCGGTGGAATCCACGCAGACTGGTGCGATGGTGGTGGGGGCGCCCCCCATTATCTGATTTAGTTCATTGTAGAACCGGCATGTCCGTGGCGCGCCCCCTAAGCGTCCGTTTGCCTCCTTGGCTTTCTGGAACGCTTGCCTCAGCTCCTTAATTTTCACGCGGCACTGCTGGGCGTCCCTGTTGTGGCCCCTTTCCAGCATGGCCTTGGAGACCCTGGCAAACATGTTGGCATTCCGTTTGTTGTTGCGGAGTTCCAACATCACAGATTCCTCTCCCCAGATAGCGATCAGATCCAACACCTCATGATTGGACGATGCTGGAGCTCTTTTCCTCTGGCTGGTCTCCAGGGCTGCTGAGCTCTGCATGGCATCTTGTGATGCTGAGGTCTGCATGGCGGCTTGTGCTGCTGATTTCTCTGAATGGCGACTGAGCTGTGCAGGTGAGCTGGCCACACTGACCAAACAGGAAATGCTATTCAAATGTTCCCGGCTCTTTTCCTGTCTACCTGGCCAGAGCAGTGAGTTGAGAGTGCTGTCCAGAGCGGTCACAGTGGAGCAGTGAGGCAGTCCAGAGCGGTCAGAATGGAGCATTGTGGGACAGCCTCTGGAGGCCAATAACGTCCCATGCATCCTCACTAGTCCACAATCGATCCAGAGAGGTCGATTTCAGCGCTACTCCTCTCATTAGGGGGGAGTACAGAAGTTGATTTTGAGGGCCCTTTAAATTGATGCAAATGGCGTGCGTGTGAGGATGGGTACAGGTTTATATCGACTTAACGTTGCTAAAGTCGACGTTAAGTCGTAGTGGGGACCAGCCCCTAGTGATGGGATATTCTAACTTCACTTAGTGTTCAGGTGAAGTAATCCCTGAAAGGCATGCTGGGAAGTGCATCTGTGCTGTGGGAGTTCCAGCAGAGGCTAGATGTATATCTCCTTGCTCCTGAGGAACATCTGAAGTGTGGTTATATGCTGCTGCATCTCGTCCTTCATTCCTGGGTTTTTGTTGTTTCCTCAATCCTGTCCAGCCCCCGTCCTCCGCTTTTGCTTTACTCATCACAATCCTGATTGCAAAATGGGTCCTTTCCCAGGTACATCCCTCTTCTTCTATCACTCAGTCATCAGCTCTCTGCAACCTGCCTGAGAGACAGATTGGAGTGAAGAGTATAAATAGTAATTGGAACCCTGGCATTTCTTAAGCAGAGCAAGGTCCTCTTCACTTGGCTACCCAGTGAGGCCATATGTTGATAGAAGAGCAGAGTGGTGAATTGCTGTGCTCACACTAACTCAGTGGTAGAGAGCAGTTTCTTTGTGTTTGTTTTTCTTGAAAATAAATCTTCCTTCCCCCAGGCAATTTTTTTTTCATTTTTGCTGGAAGTAGCAGTTTCCCTTCTTTGATCTCTGCTGGCTCTTTCCCTCTCTGCACTCTCCCTTACTGTATATTGGTTTCCTCCCTTTCTACTTTGCCCCTTTTAAAAATCTTTCTCCCTCCCCCTTTTCCAGTTGCCTTCCCCCACTCAGAGCTTCTGCACTGACGCTACTGGTGTGCTGGGTCTGCAGCACACGGATTGACTTCACAGGGATATTCACCAGCTTTGATAATCTTCATTCTGCTCTGAGTGAGGGAATACAGAGCAGAGCTATGTGCCCAGCTAAAGGATGATTAACAAAGCAGGTAATTTTTACTGTGAAGGCCATTTCAGTGCTGAAGATCTGATTCAGTGGAGGACTCTGCCAGGGTGTCTGTGTAATAGGGAAATTACAACAGGTAGTTTGGAAACAGAGGCTTTTGTAGGGGATAATGGGTTGCTGGTGTGGGCAGAGGAGAAAGGGCACAAGGACAGGAAGCGACGTGGCTCAGAATGTGTGAGAGATTCAGTAAGAGAAGCTCTGTTTACGAAATCTGGTCTCCCTCTGTTTATGTTCATGATTCATCTGTGCCTACAGACTCTTACGATCAGCATGCTACACTACATTATTAATCAAGATACTGTGCATATTGCTTCTGGGATTTGTACATATGCCTAAGAAAAGGGGAAGAAGAATGTTTCAATTAAATCTCACCCATATGTCAGGTCAGTATGTGTTTATTTTTCTCATTTAGATGATCCTAAGAATCACTCAAAGGCTGTATCTGGCCAACAACAAAGGGCATTTCTAACAAGGAGAAGATGCACCTACATATATCTGAAGGAAGAGGTTTTCTATGGCAGAGTTTTTGAAAAAGACAATATTTGAGCAACTAAATGACAGGCAAGAAAAACTGAAGTGCTCTGAAAGATTCAGCACACTTCCAATGTTAGCAAAACAATCTTCAAAAATTTTCTTTACTGACAAATAGTATGAAATGTTGATATGCAAAGGGGGTTTATTATGGAAAAAAGAAACAGAAGATGTCCCAGTAGCCTCAGGACATTTCCTTTCCAGGAAGTCACATGAAATATATAAACTAAATATGAAAATATCTGACTGAAAACCAGTCCTCGGAAGACACTGGTATAGGAATCTCATCATGATGATGTCAGAAGTGATTCAAGAATAATGGAATGGGTAACTGGGCCTTGGTGTATGTGCACATTCTAGTGTACCTGTTGTGGCCCTTGTACCCTTTGCAGCTGTACTTGCAGAGCATATTAGTAGGAACAAATATGTTACCTATGGGAAGCCAGATACAAGATGGGTCTGCAAACATGAGACTCAGGCTAGGGCAGCTCTGGTTTGGGGTTCTCCATATTAACCATGAGTCTTCTTCCTTCCCATCTGGTGGAATCTGGGAAAGTCTCAGGTGGTTAGTAGACAGTACTTTGGATCCATTAGCTCTTGTTCTGGAAGTCTTGTTTAAAAAAATTAAACTAGCCCTGGGGAAAGGGTCTTGAAGTGGACAGTTGTTGGAATTTTATTCTACTTTTCTAAGCTGTGAGTTAGCCTATTGGTTTACAGTATGAAATTCACCCTTATGCAGAGGGCCAGTTCAAGACATTTGGGTCACCTGTATTCCAGTTAAGCCCTGAGAATAAGGTTTAAATGTGACAAAAGTAGTGCATAAACTGTGTGTTAGCCCTCTGCCAGCACAGAAACTATAGTTCTGCCAAGTTCAGTGCAAACAACATAGGCTTATATACATAGCTGCCATATTAATCTCTTTATCAGCTTTCCATAAACTTCATTATCAGCTAAAAATGACTGCTTCATTTATAACTCAGAGTTCATAAGAAGAAAGCAGAATGCAGTTTTCACTTTTCTTGCCAATATTACACTGAAGACAGATAATGATAGTTTTCATTGTATTTCCCAAAATCTTGAAGGTTCATACAATCAATTTAAAATAACTTATATTGTGTTAACACCCACCTGATGGCTTTTAGTCATGTTTTCTAAAAGAACCACTATAAAACCCAGTGTTGCTGGAAATTTCAGCACAGCTTCACCTAACTCACATTGATGGTTTATCTGAGGTAATTATGTAAGAATCTGCAGGACTAGAACCTGGGAGTTCTGGGCTGCTGATACCATTGCATCCCCATGAGAGGCTTAGACTGGGTTGTCCTGGGGAGCACCTTGCTAAGATAGGCTTGGCAGCAATGTTCCTTCTAATTTTTTGACCGGACATGGGTGCAAAAAATTGCTTCTGTGCAAATTTTTGTGCTTCTGTGCAAATATTTATGTGCGCAGTGTTTCGCCATGTGCGCAGGGTTTAGGATCTGTGTGTGCGTGCACATGCACAAAGCTTAGAGGGGACAGTGCTTGGGCAGAAAGTACTGCCCCACAGGCCCTGAGTGACAGTGATGTGAAAAGATTCTGAGCTGCTCTATTTTAGTTGCAAGCACAGCACTGTCACCATTAACTGAATAGAGGGGGGAAATAAAATTAATTTAATTGGTAAGAAATGAGTGAATCTTGTCCTCACTCCTGTTCATGATTTGGACAGGCTATCAAGGTTCAGCCAAACAGTAGAGTGTATCCGGTACAGTGACTTGGAAGTGGCATCTCTGCTGCTTGCAGATGATGATGTCTTTCTTGCTTCTTCAGACTGATCTCTGACATGCATTCAGACGTTTTGCTGCCAAGTGTGAAGTGGCTGGGATGAGAATCAGCATCTCCAAATCAGAGGTTATGGTCCTTTCCTGAAACAAAGTGGACTCTTCTCTCCAGGTGAAGGGGGAGCAGATTCCCTTAGTGGAAGAGTTCAAGTATCTAGGGGTCTTGTTTATGAATGGTGGCAAGCAAGAGCATGAGATTGATCTGTGGATTGGTGAGGTGGTGGCAGTTATGTGGGCTCTGTACTGATCCGTCGTGGTGAAGTGGGGGCTGAGTTCTTGGCTGAAGATCTCAGTTTACAGGTCAGTCTATGTTCCCAACCTCGCCTATAGTCCAGAATTTTGGGTAATGACTGAAAGGATGAGATTGCGGGTACAAGCGGCAAAAATGAGGTTTCTCTGCAGGGTGGCTGGGCTTACTCTCCGAGACAGGATGAGGAGCTCAGCTATGTGGGAGACACTCGGAGGAGAGTCACTAGTCTTCTGGACTGGTTCAGGCATCTGATAAGGATGCTCCCAGGAGGCTTCCTTTGGAACTCTACATGCATGTCCCACTGGGAGGAGGCCCCAAGGACAACCTAGGACATGCTGGAGGAATAATATCTCCTGGCTGGCCTGGAAACACTTGGGATTCTCCCAGAAGGAGATGGAACCTGTTGCAGCTGAAATGGATGCCTGGTCCTCCCTGCTCTCCAGGCTGCCGTCATGACCCGGACCAGGAAAAATGGCATAAAGGAAAAGAAGATGAAGGGGTACATTAAGGTGCATACATTAAAAAAGTAAATATATATTAAAGAAATAAGGTGATTTTTTATAGTTTATATGTTTGGTAATCATAAGTGTGTGTACAATGTTGGCACACAGCCAAGCATAGTGAACTGGCAGTTTAAGGAGGCTAGCCTATCGCTGATTTGTTAGTAGGCAGAGTGTGAACTGAGGTCAGGTAAAGATCACCCCAACACTGCAGTGAGGGATCAGTCAGGCATGCTCAGTAAACTTGTGCAACAACTTTGATTGACAGACAGATTTAGCAATTATGATTGGTCTATACGTATGGTCCAGAGCAGGGCCGGCGACAGGGGGGTACTACGGGTAGAGCTGTACCGGGCCCTGGACTTTAGGGGGGGGGCCTTAAGTCCGGGGCCCGGTACACAGCAGTACCCGTAGTCATCCCCCCTTGTCGCCGGGCCTGGAGAGCGGGGAAGGGGCGGGGAGGCGGCGCGGCTCTCCTCCGGGTGCGCGTGTCCCCGGCAGGAGCAGAGAGCCCGGCCGACGGCAGCGGCGCACCACCACTTGCAAAAAGGGCGAGGGTGGGGAGGCTCCGCAGCATGGTAGGGCTTCCCACGCCGGGTCCGGGGGAGAAAGGGCGTGGCGGGGGGGGGGGGAGAGAAAGAAAGAAAGGGCGCAGGGGGGAGAGAAAGAAAGGGCACGGGGGGGAGATAAAGAAAGAGCGCGGGGGGGGGAGAGAAAGAAATGGCGCGGGGGGGAGAGAAAGAAAGGGCGCGGGGGGGAGAGAAAGAAAGGGCGCGGGGGGGAGAAAGAAAGGGCGCGGGGGGGGGAGAAAGAAAGGGCACGGGGGGGAGAAAGGGCGGCTCGCGCCGCTCCCGAGCTCGCGCTGCCGCCAGCCGCTGTCAGCTGGGGGGGAGAGCGCCGGCTGGGCTGGGGGGGCCCCCGGCTGGGATTCCCCCCCCCAGCCGCTGTCAGCTGGGGGGAGCGCTGGCTGGGCTGGGGGGGGCCCCGGCTGGGCTTCCCCCCCAGCCGCTGTCAGCTGGGGGGGGCCTGGCTGGGCTGGGGGGGGCCCTGGCTGGGCTTCCCCCCCAGCCGCTGTCAGCTGGGGGGGGCCTGGCTGGGCTGGGGGGGGCCCTGGCTGGGCTGGGGGGGCCGCCAAACGATCAGAGTAGGGGGCCCCCAAATTTCCTGGACCAGAGAGGTTCTGAAGGTGATGGGTAAACTGTAGTGTAGGCTGTGATCACAAAGATAGAGAAGAAAATATAGTTAGCCACAGGGCCTGTCAGCACCAAAAATGTGCTCTATAAAGTGAGTTGCAAGTGAGAAAAGAGTGATAATGGCAGTAAAGGGGCCAGAAAGGACAAATCCGGATGGTAAGTTCCCTTATCTATACAATAGATATAGAAAGGGGAAAAAACAACAATGCTTGGGATAAGGATTCCTCTGGTTTGTACTCTGAGATGAACAGCCCCGAGGAGCTCCCTCAGAGACCTTGCACCATGGAATAAATTGAGGCTTTAGGCAAGTCTACAAGTCCCCAAATAGGAATACAATAGCCAGTTGGTTGGCTAAGATATCTGGTATGCTTGGGCCAACAGGAATGGATGTCTCATCCAGACTGCAAAAGAACCAGATAACCCCTGTATGTTAAAGTTAGAGAAATCCAAATGGTTAGAAGATTCCTCAGACCTCAGGCTCAGTAGCTGCTCCAGCAGCACCTGAAATTTTGTTTTAGGGAGAAGGCTCAGCTTGAGAACTCCACAATACAAAAGAAAGGTTTGGGGAATGGGATGCAGGTTGAAAAGCTGCAGTGCACGTGTGATAAGCAATGGCTTAAAATATTAAGCGAGCAAGATTTCTGCTTAAGGGAAACTGCCACACAGGCAGCAGTAAATGTGGCTCTGACTTCACAGAACCAGTAGTCTGTAACTAACCATGAATATTGCTTGCAGGAAGAGCTGAAGGCTATGTGGGTAGTTAACAGAACATTCAAGGAAATGCTGAAAATTGCGCTCACAAAATTGGAATTAAAAACAGAGTTAGCCCTCGTACAAGTTCAGAAAACATTCTGGACACCCCTATGGAAGTAATACTAATAGCCTGCAAAGGAAAGAGATGAAGTCTTTCTTCCCCGGAGGAAATTCTGATTCTATAATTTGTTTTCCTAAAGAGGAACGATGGCTGAAAGAGAAAACAAAGATACATAGGACTTGGAAAGTAGTATATGAAAATCCTAAATTAATTCAGGAGGATACCGTAGTGTATAACATACCACAATTTGATGGAACCCATTACAATTTGGTGTAACAATAAATAGTGTAGGAAAAGTTGTAGGTAAAATCCAGAAAGGATGGCTACCCCCTCCAGGAAAAAGCCAAAAGAGGTATTAGTGATAATCTTTTTCAATAATGGTCCACAGGAAAATGGGACCAGCTGGATGAAGGGGGAAGTAAAAGTAACAAAGTTAGTAAGGAACAGAAAAAATCTCCTGAGTCATGTAGAACTCCGGTTGTTGTCTGTAACCTGGTGCCTGCCCCTGATCTCCTGGTAACCTTGTAGCGGGATGTTCGCTAGGCTATTGAGGGAGACCAGTAATAAAGTTCAAGGAGACCAATGAGGCTCAAAACAAAACGTGTTTATTCGGCCGAGGTGGCAGCCGCCCAAAAGCGTGAAGAAACTGCCACACCAACCACGCTTAACTTACAGTTTTATAGTCTTGGTTAACTACGCAGTTTCTATATGTGTTACATGATTGGCTATTCCATATTGCTAGGCAGATTTAGACTACTCACGTGGAGCAGGCACGTGGTAGGAACAGCGTGATTGGACAGAATTTCGCGCCCTTTTTGCAGGATTTGTTGCATTGCTTGTGCACAGAACATGCAATAGCAGCATATTACTTTGATGAGGTAGTGATTGTACAAATGTGCAAAAACCAACTGTTACATGATTGATTCAAAACATTTTCATAACCTTATTAAAATAAACATTAACATTAAACAATTTATAATAACTATAACTATCTATCATTTTCCTTAATGGAGATCTTATATTTTGATCTTTACATATCTGCATCAACATTTATCATTATTTGCTTTCTACAACCCTCACATTCCCTCCTTTTTCTTGTTGCTAGTTATTGCAAACTAGCAACATTCTAAACATTATTATTACTAGTTATTGGTGAATTTTAAACATTAACATTATTCTTTTGGATTATAACAGATTACAGGATCTAAACTACTTTTCAGACATACAGAATATATAACACATTAAGATAAGATTGAACAGGAGAACTTATTATAAACAAAAATATCAAAAATAGTATACTTCACACACATTAAACAAACCCACCCCTGCCCCTTTCCCTGAGAAACATTACAATAATATTTGGGGCAACAGGTGAATAGGATTTTCTAAGGAATACATTATAACAAATGTTCATACAGTAGTGCAGGTTTTCAGAGTGGTGCTTGGTCACCTGACTCACAAGAGGTAGTTTGAACATCTTGCTGGATAGGTGGCTGGGCTGGTTTGCGGAAGACGATTTGCAGAGGGTTGGAGCTTTTCACGGAGACCTGCCAGTCAGGTGGAGGCGATGTGTGATCAGACTTGACACGGGTATAATGAATCCATGGCTTAACACTGGCTAATTTAACAGCAGTGGGAGTGGTAAGGAGAACAGTATAGGGGCCCTTCCACTTAGGTCCCAAGGGATTAGTTTTCCAGTCCTTGAGCCATACAGAATCTCCTGGGGAGAAAGGGTGCAGAGCAGTGACAGGGAGAGGGAACTTGAGCTCACTAACGTAGGTGGATAATTGTTTCAACACATTGCTCAGGAGCTGAACTTCTCTGATAAGATCTTGTTTTCCCAGAAGGTAAGTATCCCCTTTCAAGTGACGGACCCCTAGCGGTGGTCGGCCAAACACTAGCTCATAGGGTGAGAGCTTTAAAGATCGTGTGGGAGTGCATCGAACCCTGAGCAATACCATGGGCAAGGCTACAGTCCATGATAGGTCGGTCTCCTGACAAATTTTACCTAGGGCATCTTTTAGAGTCCTATTCATTCTTTCAACCTTTCCTGACGCCTGTGGATGATATGCACAATGGAGTTTCCAGGTGATGCCTAGGAGTACTGACAAAGAGCGGATGACTCTGTGAACGAAAGCGGGACCATTGTCACTTCCAATGTGTAATGGGAGTCCAAATCGGGGAATTACATCTCGGAGCAGGGCCTTACTAACTTGCTCAGCTTTTTCATTAGTGGTAGGCCATGCCTCAACCCAGCCGGAATATGTGCAAACCGCTACAAGCAGGTACTTGAATTTCCCAGACTTTGGCATTTCGGTGAAGTCCACAACTAGTGATTCCATTGGACTATATCCTATATATTGGACTCCAGGTGGTCGAAGAGGCCCTACACGAGGATTATGTTTTGCACAGATTTGACAACGTAGGGCAGCACGTCTGGTGAGTGAATGCAGACCATTTATGTATAGTTCACGGTCTAGGAGTTCAGTTAGACTAGTGCTACCTAAATGAGTCTGTTGATGTAATTCCTGGATCAATTCCCAAGCTACCACTGCGGGCAGGAAGATTTTATTATTTGGCAAGACATATAAACCTGATTGCTTTACTCCTTTTTCCTGTTCAGCCCAAAGTTGTTCTTGTGCAGTGTAGTGTACTTCAGCAGGAATCATTTCAGTCACGTTGAGATGCTGGATATGAATAGCTGGAGATTGCTGACGCGCTGCATTTCTTGCTTCTTCATCTGCCTGTCGGTTTCCTTTTGCGACAGGATCCTCACCATGTTGATGTCCTTTGCAGTGCATTACAGCAACTTGTTTGGGCATCCAAACAGCATCAAGAAGGGCCAGAATTTCATCTGCATGTTTTATTTTCTGTCCGTTTGAAGTCAGAAGTCCTCTTTCCCTATATATGGCACCATGGGCATGGAGTGTTAGGAAGGCATATTTTGAGTCAGTGTAAACATTGACCTTTTGCCCTGTTGCTAGTTCAAGTGCTCGACGGAGGGCGACCAGTTCAGCCTTCTGGGCAGAGGTGCCAGGAGGAAGTGCCTTTGCTTCACAGACAGTGCCTTGATCATTGACTATGGCATACCCTGCCAGACGTTGACCCTGATCAATGAAACTACTACCATCGGTGAAAAGGACAGAGTCAGGTGTGGCTAAAGGTGTATCCAGTAAGTCAGGTCGGCTAGAATAAACTTCTTCCATGACTTGAAGGCAATCATGTTTCTCAGTGGGATTTTCTTCTACTGGCAGTATAGTTGCAGGATTAAGGGTGGAACAGACAGAGATGATAACAGAAGGATTGTCTACTAGTATACTTTCATACTTGAGGAGTTTGGTGTTTGTCATCCAATGATGGCCCCTGTGTTCCATTAGGGTGACCACAGCATGTGGGCACTTTAAGGAGATTGGTTGTCCTAGGGTGAGTTTACTTGCCTCTTCAGCAAGAAGGGCAGCTGCAGCTACGGCACATAGGCAGGGTGGCCATCCTTGTATTACAGTGTCTAGTTGCTTAGAGAAGTATGCTACTGGTCGCGGCCAACTACCGATGGTCTGGGTTAAGACACCAACTGCAATACCTTTTCTTTCTCCTACATACAGTGTGAAAGGTTTTTCCAAATCAGGGAGGCCTAATGCAGGGGCTGTCATCAAGGCAGACTTGATATCTTCAAACCCTTTTTGTTGTGTTTCTGTCCAAATAAAAGGATCTGCAGCCCCTCCTTTTGTGGCCTCATGAAGGGGTTTAGCTAGTGTAGCATAGTTAGGGATCCAAAGACGGCAGAAGCCAGCAGCTCCTAAAAACTCGCGCACTTGGCGTCTGTTTGTAGGGGTAGGAATGGCACAGACTGCCTCTTTTCTCTCAATGTCCAGCATGCGGATTCCTTTTGTGAGCTTAAATCCCAGATATTTTACTTCCTGTTGTACTAGCTGAGCCTTTTTCTTAGAAACCTTATAACCTTTGAGATAGAGATGTTTTAAGAGATTAGCAGTAGCCTCTATGCATTCAGTGTGGGTACGAGTAGCTACTAGGAGGTCATCAGCATATTGGAGGATGTTCCAGCGGTTGCCTCCTTGTGTGAGAGGCACCAAGTCTTGGGCTAGGGCTTGTCCGAATAAGGAGGGTGAGTTACAGAATCCTTGTGGGAGACGTGCCCATGTCATATGAGTCTTTTGACCAGTATCAGGATGTTCCCATTGAAAAGCAAAAATAGGTTGACTGACAGGTGCAAGCCGGAGACAGAAGAAGGCGTCTTTAAGATCTAGTACTGAGAATCATTTGGCATTAGCTGGTACCAAACTGAGGAGAGTGTAGGGATTTGGTACTACTGGGTGTAATGGGATCACTCTTTTATTCACGGCCCGTAAGTCATGTACAGGTCGGAAGCTTTTGTCAGGCTTCTCCACAGGTAGCAAGGGAGTATTCCAGGCTGACTGGCATTTGATGATAATACCAGTGTCTGACAATTTTTGTAAGTGTTCATGTATGCCAATTACTGCTTTTCGAGGTAGAGGATATTGGGGAATGGAGACAGGAGTTGCCATGGGTTTTAGATCAATGATTATGGGAGGGATGTCAACTGCCAGTCCAGGTGGATTATCTTCTGCCCATACACCTGGGACATTGAAAGCTTGCCAATCTTGTCTGTTTTCCATAGAGGTGTAAAGTCACCATTCTTCTTCTACGGGGAGTGCCAACATAAGACATTGAGTTGGGGATGGTTTTTCTCCTAATTGCATTTTCATGTTTCCATCACTATCAAAGGTAAGAGTGGCTCTGAGTTTTGATAGCATATCTCTCCCAAGGAGGGGAATGGGACATTCAGGTATATAGAGAAGTTTATGAGTAACAACGTGGCTTCCTAATTTACATGCTCTCTCTTGTAAATAGGGACAGGGTTTTATTTGTCCTGTTGCTCCAATGATAGTGGTTTGTTGTTGGCTCTCAGGGGCTACTTTAGTGTTAACCACAGACCTGGTAGCTCCTGTATCAATTAGAAAGTCTGTGAACTGGCCTCCCACATTCATACAGACCATCGGCTCCCCGGGGCCAGTTGTAAATACTTCTGTCGGGATCCGAGGAACCGGTCTGGCCTAATCTTGATTTCTTGCCCAATCTTCTATCACTGCCATACCAAAGGTATCTCCATCAAGTGCTTGAGCAGTTGCTGCTTTTGACCAGACAGGTGCCCCATATTCCTTTCTATTTCCCCTATTATGTGACCCTCCTCTTCCTTTCTCACTTTCTGAGGTATTTTCACTTTCTTTGTTAGGACACTCATTTTTCCAGTGGCCAACCTGGAAGCAATGGGCACACTGGGTGAATCCCAGTCGACCTCTGCCTCGCCCTCTTCCTCCACCGCGCTGGGCATTTCCTCTTACTTTTCCATTGTAATTGTCCTGGAAGACTGCAGCAACCAACTGGGCTCTCTTTTTCACCTTTTCTTCCGCTTTCCTTTCCTCTTCACCTTCTCGGGCAGCATACACTCGAGCAGCTACTTCAAGAATGCGCCCCATGTTCATGTGGACTAATCCCTGATCCTTCTGAAGCTTACGCCTGATGTCTGGTGCACATTGACTGATAAAACTGTTCTTCAAGGCTTGGGATCCTGGACTGTCTTCTGATTCATTGTCCATATCATATGGGGACCATTTACGATATCCTTCTCTCAATCTCTCTAGGAATGCTCCAGGTGTTTCTTCTCTATCTTGGAGCAAATCATGAATTTTCCGAAGGTTTACAACTCTAGGTGGTCCCCTTTTGAGAGCCCTAACAAGTAACCGATGGTATAAATCAAGGGCAGTTTTGCTATTTGGTGTGTTAGGGTCCCATCCCGGATCTCTAATTGTGGGAAATGAACTGTCCATAAAATCTAAGAGGCCATTAGGGTCTCTTGTTCCATACTCTATACGGGCTTCTTCCCTCCCTCGGCTTAGGACTAGGGTTCGTTCCTCTGGGCTAAGCAACATTTGGAGAAGTTGGCTGATGTCCATCCAAGAAGGATAGTGAGTCCCAATAATTCCTTCAACTAGGGTGGCAATAGCTGTGGGATCGTTTGTCCACGGTGCCTTTGAAGCTTTCCAATTAAGGAGATCACTACTAGTGAAGGGAACATGCTGATACACTCCCTGGACCCGGTACTGTCCTGTGGGGTTGTCTGGGGAAGGGGGAATTAATTGATTTACTACCCGGAGAGGGAACTGCTGAACCGGAGAGGTATCGCGGTCCTTACTCCGGAGGGCATAGGAATGTTCCCTTGTAATGTTTCTTTTCTCATCCTGATTATAATCATGATCCTCGGGTTTTCTCTCAGGGGTTAGGAGTTGTTGAAGTTTTGCCACACTTTCTTCAAGTTGCTGTAAGCCTGACCGACCGGAGTCAGTTGGTGAATTTGAGACGGACATGCCTGATACGCTTGGCGGCGGGGCTGTTGGTGCTTGCGGTATAGGTACAGGCTCGAGCGGGGCGGCCGGGACTACGGGTAGCGGCATATAAGGGGGTGGGGCTTGTGGCTCATCGTCTGGGAGGCTTGGATAGATAGGTTTCGATTCCTCCTGGGTTCCCCTGAGCCCCCTCTGTGGACGTGTGCGAAGAACTAGGCATTTGGTGTATTTCTGTAACCAAGATGGATTCTCCTCTACTATATCAAACCATGCAGATATATAAGGGTACTGATCGGGGTGTTGGTGTCCCGCGAAATTGAGGACATCTCTAATAATATCCATGTCTAAAGTCCCTATGGCCGGCCACGTGGGCTGAATTGGAAATGTCGGCCAGTCTTTTTCACAAAATTTCCTTAATAATCCGGCCTTACGGCTGCCGGTGGGAATGCGCTTTTTGAATTCTCCAAAATGCTCTAACATGCAAGTTAGAGGTGTTTTGCGGTCTTCCTTGGATCCGCTTCCTCCCATTTTGCAGACTAGGTCTTGGGGCACCCTCACTAGCCTGACTTTACAGCTGTCTTTACTTTTCTTATTTACCTCTCCACCCAGATAGAACAGATAAAACAGACACAATAGGGAAGACGGGTTCCCAACCGACTATAGAGGATGGGGGAGTCGGTTGGTGGGAGGGTTGAGGTTTACTCTCAATCGCCACTAGCCTGAGTCACCGGACGTTCCAACGGCTGACAACAGGAACCGTAATGGCCATTCACTCAGTCACACACACACAATCAGTCACTCCAACAAGAGGATCCCTCCCAGAGACCCTCTTATACTTGCCTCTCCGGAGACTGGCTGGAGTTTCCCTCCCTTTTCCCCACGGTTGTTTTCAAAGCCTCTCCGTTGGTGCGAAAAGGCAATCTGAACGGCGAACCGGCCCACGAGCGGCCACCGGTCAAAACGGGGCCCCTCTCGATGCACCGCTTCTGTGCCGGCTCCCGAAGCAGACTCACCCCTGCAAGTCCCCAATGGACTTATCCCTGAACCTGCTCCTGATCGTCCCTCGACATCCCGGACGAGCCCCCAGAAGATGTAGCGGGATGTTCGCTAGGCTATTGAGGGAGACCAGTAATAAAGTTCAAGGAGACCAATGAGGCTCAAAACAAAACGTGTTTATTCGGCCGAGGTGGCAGCCGCCCAAAAGCGTGAAGAAACTGCCACACCAACCACGCTTAACTTACAGTTTTATAGTCTTGGTTAACTACGCAGTTTCTATATGTGTTACATGATTGGCTATTCCATATTGCTAGGCAGATTTAGACTACTCACATGGAGCAGGCACGTGGTAGGAACAGCGTGATTGGACAGAATTTCGCGCCCTTTTTGCAGGATTTGTTGCATTGCTTGTGCACAGAACATGCAATAGCAGCATATTACTTTGATGAGGTAGTGATTGTACAAATGTGCAAAAACCAACTGTTACATGATTGATTCAAAACATTTTCATAACCTTATTAAAATAAACATTAACATTAAACAATTTATAATAACTATAACTATCTATCATTTTCCTTAATGGAGATCTTATATTTTGATCTTTACATATCTGCATCAACATTTATCATTATTTGCTTTCTACAACCCTCAAAACCTGACTTTGCTTGCCTCTTGATGCTTGACTCTTGGTTATCCTCTGGCCTGTCTTGGACTCTGAGCTCCTCACATCTGACCTTGCCTGACTCCTGCTCTGACCACTAGGTCAGACTGACCATGTTCTGGTCATGACAAATATGTGCTAGAGTGAAATTATTACAAAGATTCAGTTTCTGCAGTATAAAGTAACCTTTTTCAGATCATGTTACTGAAGAGATTCTTTTCCCACAGTTCTGGAGCGTGTCCCTCCCCCCCCCCCCCCCCCCGCCGCTTCCTCCTGCATCTAGCTATAAAGTAAGGAATGGTGGCCATGAAGTCTTGGAATGGTCTGCACCTTTCCTGGGAACACAATCCCTAAACTGAGAATCTGGTGTGGATGGGGTTAATTTCATACAGAGAGAGGAAGTACTGGTTTTTCCTATGCCTGAATTGATGTCAGAGTTAAACACTTTTTCTTAGATAAGGGACTGGTGGAGAGGTATTTCAGTTAGAAAGTTCTGGCTAAACTTCAGAAATATTTTTCTGTTCTGTAACTAAACCACAAAGGTATTGCTGCTAAGACAAAATCAGCACTCTGATGCCGTAAATTGTGTTCTTGTTAGAAATGTTACCAATAAAGGAAGCTGTTTCTCTGGAGTATTCCTTGCATCTGGCTTTGTTGAGTGTTTGCCATGGGTCATGGAAACCTTTGTGCACCAGAAATATAAAATGTTCAGTTGTGCAAGCCTATATGCTTTGTACAAATCAGGGCTCCTTCGAAGCCTTATTGTCATTCAGTTTGCAGTGGGTGAGGCAGCTCTCCTTTGCACATTCTGTAGCTCAGCTAACCATTAATGCATCCACCATGCAGCCTTCCCTGTATCTGAATGTTAGCAAATCAAATCTTACTCCATATACAGTGTATTTGAGAGATATTTTCAAACCTTATTAGTTCAGACAAATCTAAAGTAATTGTCACTGCAACACTTGAAGGTGCTACTTCTCAGTGAGGAATAATTTCCTGACATTCTAACTTTCTAGTCTCAGCTGTTTCTTCACTATAGCTACTCAACTGCTTTGGTCCAAACTCTGCAGAAAAAAATAAAATCAGCCACAGGCATGGACCAGGCCTGGAAAATTTTAGCTCCAAAGTTAAAAGTTTCAGAAAGTTATGAATGGCTGAAAACAAGGGATTATAATGGAAATCTGATGCTAGGGTACCAGCTATGTACTCAGATTTGTACAGAAACCAATAACAGTAGGCAAACAGTCCTCTCTCTTAAGACTATCATGTGTAATACAATATTAATAGCCAGAAATACAGGAGTGGTTTTCAGACAAGGTAGCATATAAGAGGACTTAGTGTGGTGACCTGACAAAAATAAAGCTACATTTTAATACACTACAATTCTTAAGTCACAAAGTCTTTTAAATTATAAATCATAAACATTATTCCACCTGGGGTGAAACAAAATTATACATTTTTGGACCTGTAGTATGCTAGGTAATTCAGATTGGTACAAAGGAGTGAAAATTTACTTTTTAAATTAAATTCCTGCAAGGAAGAATATTAAACTTATGTGCTCAGACTTTTATCAGAACATAGCCAGGCCTAACTGCTTTTTCCTCAGAAAAAAAGTTGGAGTGAAATAGAGGAAGGATGGTCTAACAGTGAGGATTCTGCCTGATCATTTACTTCTGGTGTAAACTTGAGCAAGCTATGTAATCTCTGTGCCTAAATTGTCTAACTATAAAATGGTATGTATACCTTTAGTGTATAGGGGTATTGTGAGGATAAATACATTTAAAATGACTATGAGGTGCTCAGATACTATGATAGTTTTACCACACTTCTGTGGATAATTTGACTTGAATGTACTGTAACAATTAGTCAAGAATCAGAGAGGTAGCCGTGTTAGTCTGGAATAGCAGAGGTAACAAAGAGTCCTGTGGCACCTTAAAGACTAACTATAAAGGATAGAAGCATAAGCTTTCGTGGGCTAATACCCACTTCATCGGATGCAAGCAGTAGAAGTCTTCCACTGCTTGCATCCGACGAAGTGGGTATTAGCCCACGAAAGCTTATGCTTCTATACTTTATAGTTAGTCTTAAGGTGCCACAGGACTCTTTGTTACCTCTGTAACAATTAGTAGAGTAGGTGCTATTCAGTGTGAATACAGTGATCAAACTCAGACCATTAAATATCTGTACCAGTAATAGAATAAAGTTTTGGAAATATCTGAAATTTGTAAGTAATTTTCTTATCACATTTTCAAAGCAGTGCGATAAAAGAAATCTGGGGGTTAGTTTGAGAAATGTCATTGTTTAAAGAACCATATTTTAGAGTAGCAGCTGTGTTAGTCTGTATCTGCAAAAAGAATGAGGAGTACTTGTGGCACTTTAGAGACTAACCAAAAAAAAAGAGCCTTAGGTACTCTGGTTTACTGTATCCAAGTAATTAATTTTAAATTAAATTAAGACATTCCTTGAATTGTACAATGATTGAAGGCAGTGTCTTCTTCTAAAGTTTCTCTTGCATATGTTCATCCTAGTGGGGATTTGGTGTTTGGCCCAAAACCTTAACTAAACCCAGGATATATATGAATAGTAAATAATTTTTTATAACATTTCCTTTTCTAATCCTATTCAAATATCAGTACTCAGATCAGAGTGGCAAAACTAGGAAATGGTTCTCCATAAATCATCTGGTATGTTAATTCCTTTGCCTGTGATTTCAATCTGTTTTAAACAAACAGTAATGAAATTAAAATGCAATAATTTCTAAATAGAGTTATCAATACAGCATAACATGAAGCATAAAAAAGCATTATTCAAAACCAGTACTTAAAGCTACTGATGTAACAAAACATGCCAAGGGAAGGTGTACATGACTCTTCAAAATGATGTTCTGTTTTGGAAAGTAATCATGTAAAAATGGCACCTTCTTACTCAGCAGATCTGTTCCCTGTGTACAGTTACCATCGTATTAGCTGATTTTAAGGAATAAAGTAGAATGTTACAACTTTTTACTATTGCAGAACCAACACAGCTCTGGGAGAAGTGAACTGGATTTTTTCTGCCTCTCACACCATCAAGAGGATTGTTAACATAATTCTGCTTGTAAGATCTTCTGTACAGCTAACTCCATGGACTTCAAATTATGTGTTTATATACATTGGTGCAATCCCACAGGAAGGTAGAGAGTTGCACTTGTGTAGCTGATGATGTAATCTGATGAACAGAGAGCTGCAAAGCTGCAAATGAGGCCAGCAGTTAGTCTGCAGATCCTTTATTATTGGTGATGATGCATGAAGAGAAAGAACCTAGTTAGACCTTCAGATCCCAGCCTAACATCGCCTGGCCAGAAGTGGGGGGGGGGGGGGAAGACTTTGTACTTGTAATCTGAGCAAACATGCATTTCAAAAACGATTTCATATCGTATCTCCACAGTAGTGGGGAAAAAAATAACAACACTGGTGTGGGTTTCAAATTATTTGAACAACAAATTATTTGAAAACTTCTTCTAAGCACAAGAAACCCTATTGTTCTGATCTTAATACATTGGGATTTAACAAAGATTAATGTAGTCAAAAGAGCTGTGCTATCACAGATTACCCCAGTTGCAACTGCCCTTCAGCTTGAGGTACAGCTGAGGGAGCAGAATAAATAATAGTCCCCCAGTTAGTATTATCTTTTCTAAATAATTTCCACTGGGCTAGAGAAAGGAGGTCTGGACAGCTTGCAGCAGTCTGGCCCTGCTCCTGTCCTGTCCAATCCTCCTGCTGACTCCTCCGGTCTCCCCCCACATCCTCCACCACAGACCATGTGGGTGGAAGAGAATGAACACTGCTGAAGAGACCCATCTTCCACAAGGAACAGAGGAGGACTGTTCACAGAAGGCTCCTTCTATCCATGGTGTGAGAGAGCAGAGGGAGGGAGGGTGCTGCCTGCCAGAGACTTGAAGCCTGGAACAGACTTGCTAAATGAGCTGACCAGGGACACGTGGCGCTGGGCGGGAACCTCAAGCAGCTGGTTCCTTACAAGAGAGCTGAAGCAGTTCTTGGGGGTGGACTGACTCTGTGAAGTCTGCAAGGGAGTCAACTCTGAGCAGGGCAGCTGCAAGCTGAACCTCAGAGCGGGGTCACTCTTATGAACACATAAAATGACTGTTAGGAGCCTTTGTGTTTCTCCAGGCACTGAACAAATTTGGTAAGTCCCACTTAGGGCTTCACTTTTATGTTCTTACATACTGTTGGATTTAAACTGTGCATAGACCTTGGATCTGTGTGTGGGGGTGAATTTCACCTGTGTGTAAATATTGGCAGGAGTAGGCTCATAGGGATCGAATTTGCAAGCTTTGACTACCAGACACAATGTCTTCACAGAGACTAATGTCAGGAATAAGCATGGGGGCGAAGAGAGGGGGGCTAAATCCACAAAGGGATTTAGGTTTAAATTTCAGTCACATAGCCAGACAACACAATCCACAGTCCTGAGTTTGGTGCCAAGGCTCCATTTATGGGGAGAGATAATGCCAAAGAATGGGATCCACAAAAGCTAGCAAGCTGAATAGGAAGCCATCTAAACTAGCCAATAGCAGACACCAAAGAATGGGATGTATCCTAAGCCCTCCTCTCTCACAGAGTTCTGCATGTAAATCTGGGCTGCAGGAGGAACCCACGTCCAGATATGGGTTTCACATTTATGAACCCTCTCCTGTAGTTAGACCCCTTTTTTGCAGAGAAGGTAGTGATGTATGTCTAACACCGTACAAAACAGCTGGGGTAGAGAAGGAGGAACAGCAGCAGCAGCAGCCTCCTCCTTGTAACCCACAGTCCAATGGTTAGGATACACTACTGGCTTATGGGAGACTCTGGTTCGATTTCCTCTTTTGAATTGAATTGGATTTGAATGGGAGTTTCCCACCTCTCAGGTAAATGCCCTTACCATGCTATAGAGTCACTTATATGTTCTCTGGGCCAATGCATATTTAACTATTCATACACACTCTCCCTAGTCTAGCAGTTAATGCATGTACCTTTGGGCTGCTCTACAATGGGGGGGGAGGGGGATCGACCGAAGAGACGCAACTTCAGCTATGTGAATAACATAGCCAAAGTCAGCGTATCTTCGGCCGACTTACCTGACATCCTCATGGCGGCGCCCTCCCCGTCAACTCCAGCTTGTGCTGAGTGGCAAGCTGGAGTTCCGGAGTCTCCGGGGGCGCTGCTGGTGATTGATTTATCGTGTCTTAATGCGTCTTAATGAGACGCGATAAATCGATCGCCAAAAGATCGATTGCTACCCTCCGATCCAGTGGGTAGTGAAGAGGTACCCTTTGAGATGGGAGACCCATGTTCAAATCCCTCCTCTACATCAGGGGCAGGGAGAATTGAAACTTTGTGCTTCACAGCCTGTGTGTATGCACTAATTTCTGGGCTAAAGATTATATGGAAGGCTTCCTCCTCCCATGTGGCTTTCTTGTGTGGAGTTAAGCTCGTGTTTACCAGATTAAGCACTGTAGGCAAGGCAATACCTGGTTTGACTGTCCTGAGAGGGTTAGGCATGAGTCAAGCCCTGGGGGTAGTCAGGATTGAGGCAGCTGTGCACGTTCTCATCCACAAAAACACAGGCACCTACAGGACTTTTATGACAACAATTTAGGCACTGAGGATGTTTAAGTGCCTGCAGGGTGAGGCAGCAGTTGAGCGGGGGGTCTTTGAGGATCTCAGTGGCATAAAAGTTTGACTTAGGGATCTAAAGTGATAGTTACACACTGAAATCCTTTTGTGGATCTGGCTTGGACCCTGCTGCTGTGTTTGTAGGTTCATTAGGTCCTAAACTTACTATGAAATTACTATGAAATCCTAATAGTTGCATTTGGGAGCTCACTGCAGGATCGGGCCCTTGTTGTACACCAATATCACTGAAATTCTGTTAGATTATGTACTTGTATTATAGTATTGAGGACTTGTAATTAAATTAGTGCTGGACAAAACTGATGTGAAAATATAATGCTATAAATAAAATGACTTTAATGCTCCCCTAATTACTTTGCAACTGGTACTGTATTAAAATTGTGCACTACTCTTCACTAAGTCACATTTCTTTCCAAGATGGAGTTCCCTGCTGTGGGCAGAAGTGTTTATTCATACTCTGTTTAATTCCATAGTAATTGCAACAAATTAATTTTAATTGAAAGAGCAAGAAGAAAAATATCCAATACAAAACTACACTCAGTGGAACACAAATCTGAAATTAGAGGGAAACAGGCAGATGAAAAATCACATAGTACAGAAAACAAAGCCAAAACAAATTTCCATTCCTATATTACAAATAGCACTTGAGATGTTTAAAAATGTAAAGAATGTTTCAAATCTGATTTCCTTTTCCCTATTTCTGCTATTCGTTTAATAGTGCATGTTTCTCATCTTGGACAATAGAAATATGTGAAGAGTGTAAAATACTTCCAGTGAGGCAGTTATTCCGAGGATTTACATATATTCAGACAGTAGTAAAGGGTTCTGTCCATCTCCACATACAGTCAGGAAACAGCTTAGAAGATAGTAATCAAATTGAATTACTTTAGAAGTTATCTAGAGGACTGTCCTAGAGGATACTAATATGTGGTGCTATACGTATTTGACTGGATTACAACTGTCTGGCTGTTAGTCACAGTGAGTTAGGGTGACCGGATGTTCTGATTTTATAGGGACTGTCCTGATATTTGGGGCTTTTTCTTATATAGGCCCTTATTACTCAGTATCCCCATCCCAATTTTTCACACTTGCTGTCTGGTCACCCTCCAGAGAGTATGTCTATGCTGCAGTAAAACACCTGTTGCTGGTCCATGTCAGCTGACTCTGGCTCATGGGGTTCAGGCTGCAGGGCTGCCATAAGACTGCAGTGTAGACATTCGGGATCAGGCTAGAGCCTGGGCTTTGAGACCATTCCTATTCGCAGGGTCCCAGAGCTCAGGCTCCAGCTCATGTCTGAACAGCTACACTGCAATTCTATAGCCCCCACAGGCCAAGCCTCCCTCAAGACAGCCTCCGATGTTCTATTGGAGTGCAGACATACCCAGTGTTCTGGAAAAGATACTCCTTAGCTGTCTGGGGGTGCTGTTGCTCTGTTCTCATTGCAGCACCCCCCCCCCAAGTTGGGCAATCAGCTTCCAATTCTGGAACTGGTTCAGCCTCGTTGCTTCTATCTTAGATGGCCAGCAGAGAGGCATATCCCAATAAATAATCACATTTTTCATTAGGGTTCCTTGCACTTACAGGTTTAAACAAATAACCCCAAGAAATTCCCTAGTGAATATCATTAATTTTAAAAAGTTGTCATTGAGCCTCTACAGATAGAGTTTCTAAGTACTGCACTATAAATATCTCTCTCTCTCTCTCCTAGTGATGGGTCCACATCAAACTTCAAATGTGAAACCATGGAATATGTGCTGAGCTCTAGTGTCTGTCTGTCCGCCCCCCACTAATTCTGTCCTTTGAACTCTTCTTAAGAAGAGATACAAAAGCTAAATCATAGCACTGAAAATTCTTGGATTTCAACTGGAGTGAAGTACAGTTTTAACATAGTTGATGCTGAAAGTCTATGAGCCAAAAAAAAGCAGTTATGTAACTGACATGAGACCAATGACATGAAGGCAGGGTCAGTGTGCAGTCTTCAGGAAAGCAAAATTGAAGTGCCATGCATCTTCTTTAGAAGCTGTGCCTTCTATTACATTTAATTATTTTTGCCTGCAGATTGCAGGGTTAAGGGGACTTAATTCCACTGAAGTAAATTAGGTCCCTCCGGATTCACACCAGCGTGAACAACTGGGATGACGTGAGAATGTCTACAGAGCACGGTTGATGTATGTTTAAAATCTACATAGTGAAAATGCAGAGATGTCTTAGGTGCTATTGCAAAGGCTTCTGTACGTGCTAAACACTAGTTGGAATTAGTCTGTTGCCACTGAACCACTAACTAGAAAGCTATAAAGTGTGAAAGCTGTTGCTGTAAAGCTGTTGACAATATGTTCTTAGGGCCAACTGGATTGCTCTTTTGCAAAAGTGAAATGTGTGCGTTACAGCAGAAGGAGATGAGAAGTAGATGTCAAAGGGCATGAAACTCCACTCTCTGACATGTTTTTGTGTCCACATTTCTAACATTTGATGATCACTTTCACCAGCCAGGGTAGAGAAAGTCCGGTAGCTCAGGTAGGCATCTTCTCTCTCTGCCCATCACCCCCCAGCCAGGGTATGGGCCACCAACTGGTGTTGGTGTTTCAGTAGCAATTGGTTCCCTTACGGGGTGGAGTTGCTAGCCCCACACTCATGTTAAGCCTACAGCACCTGGTATTCCCAGGAGGTCTCCCCCCATCCAAGTACTAGCCAGGCCCGACCCTACTTAGCTTCCGAGATCAGACGGGATTGGGCGTGTTCAGGGTGGTTTAGCCATATGCAAGTAGGCATCTAAGAAGGCGTAAATTACTATAAATGAAATTGCTTTCACACACAGAAAATGTCTCTAAAGTGTTTTTTGTCACTTTTGGGCATCACTGTAAAATGTATAACAAAGAATTTTTGACTTGCCAATGTTTTGTTTTCATGGGAATCCAAAGAAAGCAGAACTATGGGGGTATTTGGCCAAGATTTTCGAAAGTGACTCATGATTTTGGGTACCTCAGTTTTTGGCTTCTTGACCTGAGACGTACGGAAGAGTGCCAATTTTCAGAAAGTGCTTAGCAACTGCCCTCTGAAAATCAGCTCTTTTTAAGGTGTCCCCAGTTCGTACCTCAAAACTCAGGCACCTAATATCACTTTTTTGAAACCTTGGCCTTTATGTATCAGCTTCATGACAACAAACAGAAAAAAAAGAAATGACAGAAAAAACAAGGGGTAGGAAAAAAGAAGAGCATCTAGTCCTTCTCTAAGCAACAGCAAGGCTCCCCATAATCGTTTTTTACATTGTCATCGGTGTAAAGTGCTTCAGAGTGTTATTCTGCCTGTATGGGGTTAATGTTACCTGAGAGGGAGTGACGTAGGAGCCCTGGACCACGAGGCAGAGGGAGGGAGGGAGTTTTGAGTTTCAGTTTCCTGCCGTTCCAGTGTTGGCAAGAGACCCAGTTTTTCGCCTCTGGCTATGGAGGATGACTCTACTTTCCTTCCTATATTCCTAATTAGGTGTGCTGTGAGTATAATATGTTGATTTCCATAAGTTTCTGTACCTATTTAGAGTGTCCCTAGCCTTTTCAGAGGGGAAGTTAGAGAACTCTAGATTGTGAAGTTGTACTGTAAGTGTATGCTTTATTCTCTTTTCTTTATTAAATCTTTTTAGTTATAAAGAGCGTTTGGTTTATTTCCCTTAAGGTTCTCTCTGCTTTCAGACTGGGAAGGGAGGGAGGAAGGGGAGTAGGTCTAAGGACAAGCTCAGTGTATGAGCTGGAGTGTGGAGTCTGTCTCTCTCTACCTTCAGGCTAGAAGGGTGAAGGGGAAGGGAAGCAGCCTCTGAGTGTCCGGCTCTCAGGAGAGAGAGCAGTAGTTTGGGGGAGTCCGGGTGCCCCCCTCCAGGGTTTTGGAGATCCACCCGGATGGTGGCAGCTTGGGTACCCCCATTTCCCTACTGGTAGAGTGTGGGTGTTGGGGGTGAAAAGACTTAACTTAGGCTGGGAAGCAGCTTGTAGTTATTTGGTCTGGCATAGAAGAGTCCCCTCTCTGTACCCCAGAGTCCAGAGAGAGGGAAACACTCTTACATACATTTATAAGTGGAAGAGTGAAAAATAGTTGAAGCTGCTGCAAATACAGCAAACTAGGATCATCTGACACAGAGGCAGTTGCAGCAACAGTTATGGCTGCAACAAAGCCTTTAGTGAGCATGGGACTGTCTACGTATTTCCTACTAACCAGTCCAGAAGGTTGCCATATTCTACCATCTTCTATCTTTTTTTTAACAAATGGTTGATCTGTGGTAACATCCTGGAGTGACTCCACTGGCGCCTGCTTCCATCCAGTTTGTGCCTGCCCCATCCATTTTCCTTGTGACTTCAGCTGTTGTTCAAGCTACTGTAGCTTTTCTTCTACAAAAGAAACTAGACTGCATGATATATGTATGTGGGATCCTTTTGTTTTTCCTACAAATGCTGGACGATTGCACATTCTGTTCAACTGACTAGTGGAAATAAAATTTTAGTTTGAATTTCTGCTGATAGTTGGACCTATTAGCATCAAGTCATTCTGTACAGACAGATCTTGGCAGACCAGTAAAGTGCCCAAACTACTACTGTTTATTGCTAAAAGTATCCAAGCTAGCAGGCCGTATTCAGCAGCCTTAGCATGACCGAGTCAGGAGGAGAGGGAGTTTGGATGACCACAGAAAGGGCTCCCGCATCCTTCCTGATGAGATCTCTGTTGAAATTGGTGACGTAGGCATTTTAGGAAAACCTGCTATTCTCAATGGAAGTCTTTTCACTAAATCAGATCCTCAGTCTGACAGATTGTGGTACAAAATGTTGTCCAGCATTATTAGTGCTTCACTATTTTCAATTTTAGATATCAAATAGTGTTCCCAGAAATACTCCTTCCAGAAATCCATGTGATATTTCAGCTTTGAAAATGCACCAATACTAATTTCTTATCACCAAATCATTCCAGAAAAACAGTTATAAGGCAGTAGAAGGCAGTTAAGTGGGTAAAAGTGAGGATCCAATACTGTACAGATACAAATATGATTATTTTTACATCTTACTATTGATGTTTTTCAACATTAAAATTCCACATTAATTAAACTAACGTTTGGTATTACTTAACAATACAAATCACCCCATACTTTTGTACAGTAAAACCTCCATTTGACGGACTAATTCGGGCGAGGGGGTGTCCGTTAAATCAAAAAGTCCGTTATTTAATAATAATAAAAAAATGAGCTGTCGGAGCAGCAGCCCGCCCGCCACAGGGTCGGGGTGACAGCTCCGCAGCCCGCCCGCTGCCTGGATCCGGGCGGCAGCCAGGAGCTAGCAGCCAGCCCGCCTGCTGCCTGGACCCGGGCGGCAGACGGGAGCCAGCAGCCAGTCCGCCAGAAATGGATCAGGAATGCATCAGACTTGCTCAGAAATTTTGTCCGTTGCATCCGAAGTCCGTTAAATCGAGGTCCGTTAAATCGAGGGTTTGCTGTACCAATAACATGTTACAATTTGTAACACTCTTTATTTATTTTTATATCCAAAGAAGATCTGAAAAGATTTTTTCTGCTGAAAAAAGGAGTGTGTGAAAGGCAAAAAACCCAGTATTTTAGGGATGTTACAGCCCTTCAGAAAGCTGGTGTACTTTTTTCATTGGTCATGTCCTAAAAAAATGGTTACATCATTTCTAGACATATCACTCAAATGTTAGAATGTGTAAGGAAGCTGAAGTTTTATTTCTCTATTGCGTAGGGAAGTAAATTATTAATAGGGATGAGTGAATAATTTCACAATGAATCATTTACTTGATTTGTGCATCCTTTTCTCTGCGAGACAAAGGCCTTACACAAATCTTATCTACCACTGAAGTCCACAGAAGTAGTGGTGGATAGCCTAGTCTGAGTCCTTTGAGTAATGTTAATTTTACCTGATGAGAATTATGGTTGAATAGATTGCAATTTTCTGATATTTATTCATTATTCAAATGTATTATCCAGAAAATAATTCTTCATATGTATATTTTTATGACCAGTTTATTGTAACCCAAATTCAAAATCTGAGCTACATTGGTTAGTTTTACCTGGACTGTAGGTCAATATAGTAAGTTCCTGTTACCTGTTTGGGTGGATGTAACTCTTAGAGTCATGTTTTCATTGCAACTGTTTCCATTTGCAGTTTGCTTTCCATGAGCATGCCTTTACCAGGTTACTTGTAGACAGTAATTTAAAAGGGGATGGGGGTCAGGGGTGGGAATCAAGGTACAGGTACTTCAATAGAAGTAAATCTGTTTTAAAAACTGGGATGAAATATTTGTAGGAAATTGTTTGAAGTATTTTCCCAGCTATATTACTATTATTTATTAGTGATCTCTTATTCCTATACAGCACTGTTTATCAAGAGGAACTCAAAGATCTATATAACTATTAATTGGTTCTCATGATACCCAACAGTTATTGTACTGTTCCGGTTAGGCAACTGAGGCACAAAAGCTGGTGAATAATGAGTCAGATATAAAGCAAGAAGTAAGTTTAGAGGCCTGAGTCAATTCCCTGCTCCATCTCGTAAACCACCCTGCCTTCCCAGTTAATGTGCAAGTACATAGATCCCATTAACATTGCTGTGGTAGGTAACTCTAGCAACAATGGCATGAGGACAAAGCATTTATTTTAAGTTGTTACCGAATAAGGGTCTGAATGATCCGAACACAACACTCTGAGATTAGGGGTTTATTTAAAAAATCAGTTTAGCAATTCAAGGGAAAATTCAGATTTTCTTTCAATGAAAAAAAAAAATGCTGCTGCAGGATTTGTGCTCACTGAGTTTTTGACCTGACCTTTTGCCTGAGCAAGCGTGCACTTCTGAAGAGTGCAAAAAAAAAAAAAAGAAAAAAAGAAAATTCAGATACATTCAGCTTCGCTGCAAGATCAAACCACAAGGATCATTCTTGCCAGATCAATACTGAGCTGGACTTCTGTTCCGTTGTCTACAACATGGCCTTTTCATTTTCTTACAAGATCTGTGTAATTCTCAAAGGCTGTCACTGTGCATTACTTTTTCATGCTGATCAAAAGTACAGACTGTACAGCATTTAGGGCACAAAAAAAGATAAGGTCATATTACAAATGACTTCCACTTTAAGCAATCCAAGACAATATTTATTAAGCCACAGAGAAAGCTTTGTTAAAGTAATATTGAGGGTATGAACTCAAACCACAAGAGCCAAGAGATTCAGAGTTAAGGCTAAGAAAACATTATTTCACCCCATCCTTAACACAGGTAGGTAAGGCAGCACAGACAGCATGCTATATCAGATCACCTACAATTTAAAGACTTCTGTTCTAGGACAAAAGCTGGGTTACAGCACTCAGGAATGTCAGTCTTCATTATCAGTGTCCTTGGTTTTGCATGTTTAAATTAAAACCTTTATGTTTTAAATTTTAAAATTCAAATTTAAAATTCCCCTTTTTACACAGAAATAAACAAAATGCGTCCATAATTACTCTGAGTGGTGTCTTCAGGACAAATCTAAAATGACTGTTGCAAGCGGAAGAAGTAGTCTAGATGTTTGAATCTCCTTGTAAGGGCTTGTAGAGATAATCCCCCTTAATATGAACAAAGAAACAGGGACACATAGACACCTTGGCCTGATACACAGTGAGCCTGAGAAGAGGTTGTGGGAAAAGGATAAGATAGGGCAAAGTAGGAAGTGGGTTTCCCTACTGGCCCACCAAGGAGGGTGGAGTAGAAACTCCCTGAAGAGGGGTAAGGACTAGTTAGCGAGGTCTTGAATTGTAGGCCCAATGTGAGGTTCATGGACTGTTTGTTGGGCTGTTGGGCTGTTGGTTCCCCTGGATCTCAGGAACCAAGCTGCAAGAAGGAATAGACCACTAAAGTGCCAGAGCACTTGTCAGCAGGGGGCACAAAAAGTGGAGAGCCTGCTATGTAGCTCCCAGCCACAAGAGGTCATGCCAGATGATGAGTCAAGGTGTACACCCCCACTTCAAGTTTTTTTATTAAGTAGGCCATTGTCAGGGAAGGACCATGTGGGACTATATGAAAGGGGGACAAGAGACAAGAGTGGAAAAAGGAAACAAAAATAGAGATGGTGATGCTGCTGTGGCTAGGTAGAGGGGGTTGGGATGAATGCAGAAATACAGGAGCAGAGAGAGGTAGTCAAGTGTTTTAACATGCTAACTGTGAAACATGAAGGAAAAACACTGCAGTCTTGCAACTTACAAGTATAAGTCTGGTGTAAGGCAAATAGCAATAGATGGTGTCCATGAAAAGCTGAGTGCCATGACTTTTATCAGTGGTTTGCTGGATTAATTTTCCCCTCATTGTCCAAGAAACACTCTCGGCTTGATTCTGCATTGTTTTGCAGCTTGGGTAGTCATTTATATCTATGCAACATTGTTCTAAAACACTACCATTGAAGTGAACAGAGAATTCATTGATGGTGTTCTGCTATCACACTGGCTCTAATTCAAACAAATGGAGTTTACATTAACATGTCATGAAGCATGGAGTTTTGCATGGTTTTAATATGAAATCTTGAAAATTAGCTGTTTCAATTCAGTTTTCTTTAAGACTTTGGTTTCATTTGAACCACAGTTACAGAGTAAAATTCAGCAGGATGAAAGCCCATTCAAGAAGATATGTGCACTTATACTGCTGAAGGAAAACCATTGAACTTCTAACCATTTGGCAGCTGTCGGTTCAAAATGGTCAGCTCACAAGACAGCTATACAGTGCAGACTGAATATTTCATTCTCATCAATGCTTGTGTTCTGAAACTAGTTTTAGGTGTTGGAGCTTAACTCTTGGGACGTAGGAAAGTAGGTGCTTTTGAAATTACCACTAGGTGCTCTGCAGCTTTAGACACCTAAATGCTTTTCAAAATGTAGCCCTTAGTCTGTCATCTTTACCTATATTAATGGAATCCTTTCTTACTTGCAGCCAGACTCAGTCAAATTGTGGGATCTGAACTTCCTGTGCAACAGTGTTAAAGATAACACATAACTGAGACCAGGTAAATGTTATAACAGTTGGGCAAAGTATTTAATAGCGGAGTAATTAAAACCCTAATTATAACACATCATGCTGTTAATCAAAAAAAAATGTAAACTGATTTGCATTATACTAAATGACTCTACTTTTCACAGAAAACTTTGGTTAGGTAGAGGTGGTTTTGCAGTGTTGAACACGGGAAGCAATCACTGAGTGGTGAGCAGCGGCTACAGAATTTTGGGATGGCAAAAGCCACCTTTCTGGAACTGTGTGTGGAGCTTGCCCCACCACTGCAGCACAAGGACACCAAAATGAAAGCTGCCCTCTCAGTGGAGAATTGCGTGGTGGTTGCGATGTGGAAGCTGGTGACTCCAGACTGCTACCAGTCAGCTGTGAATCAGTTTGGAGTTGAGGCTGCAGTAATGCAAGTGTGCCAGGCCCTCTCAGAGGTCCAGCGAGGCCTGGGCCACTTCCATCTTTTGAGGCCCGTGGCCATTATAACCTTTAGCACACTGATTAGATCAATCACTTAGGATGTGGGAGACCCAGATTCAATTCTCCACTGTCCTGCTCGATGTGGAGAAACTTAAGGATGTGAACATAATGTATCCACCTCTTAGATGTCTGCCGTGGCTATGGGATATTCTGGTGGTGTTGGGGCGTCTCATACAGTCTCTCCTGTTGAATCTATTCCACTGTGTATAAAGGACTAAATAAATAAATAAATAATGCATCAGGCCACATATTCTCTTTGAATTTATTTTCGTCTCACTAGTGTTCACAGCTCCTCTCAGTTTAATATTGTCTGCAAATTTCATTTATATGGTGTTTACTCTTCCTACTGCATCATGGACTATTGAGAATGGTCCTAACACAGATCCCTATAGACTACCTTCTAAGTAGCTTAGTAGCAGTTTTATAATATGGTTACAACATGTTTGTCTGACGAAAAATATTCCAATTCACAGAGATGTCTATGCTAAAACCCTCCTAGCAACAGTAGTGTTTAAACACAGTGAAATTATAATGGTTCTGATCCAAGTATGGACAGGGCCATAATTATACAGAACCCTAAGTGTATAATCAGACTTTTTAGAGCAGTGTGATTGATGTGAAGCATTCAATATGTTCTACACTAAACATAAAAGCTGTTTCTATACATTTGTTGTTTGTTTTTTAGCCAGAGCCAGAATCACAAATTTTAACGTCTAAGGCAAAACAGACAATATGTCCCTCAGCGGGATATTATGCAACACTGCTGGAAGAGTTTTCAATCACCACTAAAACCCATTCAAGTGCCAAAAACAAACCAAAAAAAAAAAAAAGGCCTCCAGCTCTAACAAAAACAGAAGTGGTTAAATTCTAGTTTTTAAAAATTGCAGAAATATAATCTATAATGACTAACACAATCTGAAATGAACAAATACAATGCAAATCCTTATATTGCTGTCTCAATGGTGCTTGTTTTTCAAGTGGTCTGATAAATACTGTATTTTTTTCATATAGAAAAATGGAGTTACCATTCCAGGATTGAAATAAAAACTCTTGGCCTGATCTTCCTTTAAAGTTAATGGAGAGTTTTGCCATTTACTTCAATAAGAGCAGTACCAGTCTAACACTATCCTTTATTTTCAGTAGTTACTATTCATAAGATATTTTGGAAGTGACCAGATCACAGAAAAGCGAATCAAATTGAGCACAGTACAATTTAGTGCAAACGGAGAAGAATTTTAAAGATGGACATGGCAGGAATGGAGTAGATTTGGGAATGAACCATGCCCTAGTAGTAACTACATTATGAATAAATATGAGAATTGAGAAGAGATCTGAATAACAGAAATGCCCATGTTATATCATCAACAAGTTAAAACAAATGTCAACGCAACAAATGTTCAGAATTGTGCTAGCAAACAGACACTAGGTGCATGAAGATGTCAGAACTATTGAAGGCAAATGGGAAATGGGCAAAGGAAACTTTCACTAAAATCTGTAAAGTGCTGGGATTCAGGAAGAAACATCACAGAATACATGTCAGAAAATAGAAGAAAGATACAAAATTAAACTGAAACTAAATCAAACAAGAACATAGACACAGCAAATCTGAAGAAATTTGCAGTAAAAAATAAACAAACAAAAACCACAGAGACCAAAAAGAGGAGAGAGTTCAAGGAAGGACAAACAAGACTTTAAAGACAAACTGGCAACAGATACATGGACCACTGCAGCATAAAAGTGACATGAAGACACTGTATAACATCATTAGACAGTTGTCAAGAAGAAAAACAAATATCAACTGACCAGTTCAAGACAATAAAGGCAACTTAACTATGAAGATATTTATTTATGGTTAAATATATGGAAGCATCACTTTAGTCAGTCACTGAATGGCAAGCCAGTGGTCAATCCCCCATATATATAGGAAGAAAAAAATCTGGGTGTTGAACTAGGACCTGTCACCAGAGTAGAGGTAGAAATGGCAGGCAATCAGTTAAAAAGTGGAAAGACACTAAGCTGACATGACATTCCAATGGAGGTTCTTAAGGCAGACTTGAATGAGTAAACAGAGAGCCAATAGGGAATGGAGAAAGCTGTTGATCAGCATATAAAGCACATCGTGGAGGTTAGAAAGTTTAGGAATAAAATGAAAATTTCTAAAAGTCAAGCAGAATTATTCCTTGCCAAGGAAATTTTAAAAATAAGTAGATTTTTAGTCATATAAATGAAAAAAGGACGAGTGTTGATGGGAAGATGATTAAAGATAACCTAAGTGTTGGCCCCCAAACTAAATGAATACTTTGCCTCAGTTTTCAGCAAGAATGATAATATAGAACAATGCATGAAGGCATTGTGTATGATTGAAATGAGTGTCTAGAAATGGAAATTACCACATCTCAGGTAGAAGAAAAAAAGATCAAATGTAGTTGGACTTCTGTAAAGCATTTTACCTGGCACCACATGGGAAATTAATAGTTAAATTAGGTAAGATGAAGATCATTGCAAGAACTGAAAAGTGGATAAAAAACTGGCTAAAGAGAGGAAGGCAATGGGTTCTGCTAAAAGTTTGATGGTGGTGGATGGCAGTGACAGAAGAGGAGAGTGACCTAGATGGTGGATTGATTGCAGGGTCTGTATAAGCCACTAAGGTGCTGTTGTGAAAAAGGCAAATGTGATACTAAGATGTATCAAGCAATGCATTTCCAGCAGAGATAGAAAAGTATTAATGTCATTGCACAAGGCACTGGTAAAACCCTATTTGGAATATTGTACAATTCTGGTCACTTGTGTTCAAGGAAGATTAATTTAATCTGGAACAGGTGCAGAAAAGAGCTACTACGGTGAACAGGGCAATGGAAGAACTATCTTATGAGAGGAAATTGGAGGATATTGGTTGAGAGGTTTTGATTGTGTGAATAGCATTAAGAGCTGTTTAAGCTAAAGGCCAATGTTGGCACAAGAACAAGTGGTTATAAACTGGTCATGAACAAATTCAGGCTCAAAATTATAAGGTTTCTAACCATCAGAGGGGAGACGTTCTGGAACTGTGTCCCACCTGGACTTGTGAGTGCAAACAATCTTATGAGAAAGATGGGAAAGTTTGAGTGAAATTGTATGGTGAGGTTGCTTATGATGGTAGGGCTCAAGAGCCCTGAAACTTACTTTCAGTTTATGTCTTATGTTCTTAAAAGCTCATGCCTCAGGGTTTCATCCGGCCACCTGCAGGGGTCAGGAAGGGATTTTCCTCCACCTATGTCTCTCTCTTTGCCCATCACCCCAGCTGGGGTATGGGCCACCAACCACAGATCTCTCCATTTCTGTCATTGGTGCTTTGGTAGCAACTGGCTCCCTTACGGGGTGGAGTTGCTAGCCCCACACCCGTGTTAAGCCTACAGCACCTGGTATTCCAAGGAGGTTTCCCATCCAAGTACTAGCCAGGCCCAATCCTGTTTAGCTTCCAAGATCAGACAGGATCAGGCATGTTCAGGATGGTTTAGCCATACCTCCACCTATGTACTCTGTTTTATTTTTTAATCTCCTTCCTCTGAAGTATAAGGGGTGGTAACAGCTGGAGGTGGGGCATTGGATAGAGAGTGAGTGGCATGGCTCTGATTGGCACCCAGCATTCTGTCTCTCAAATGCTTGGGTGCCTGGTGCTTGCTCACATACTCAGGGTGTAAATGATTTCCATATATGGGGTCAGGGAGGAATTTTACCAAAGGTCAGATTGGCAGTAACTTTAGGGGTTTTTTTTGCTTTTCTCTGCAGTGTGTGTGTGTGGAGTCACTTGCCAGGATTATCTGGGATATATCTTACTTAATCATTGCCCAGTGGATATTTTGATAGATCTCTTAGAAAAGATATGTGAAGAAAAAATACAAGATGAGTGGGAAAAGGGTTATATAGTGAAGTTGACAAAGGAAGGAAACCTCAGTAAGTATAAAAATGGGAAGGGTGTTCAATTGCTGTCTATCCCAAGTAAGGTATTTATATGTATTAGTCTAGACAGCATAAAGAGGTGATGATGGACACCAAGTATTGGAAACTCACAATAGAAGCAGAATTGAAAGCTATCAGAATAGCATGGAAGGAAGCTAAGATGGCCCCAGGAGACCAGGAAAGATGGAAAGTGGTGGTGAAAGCTTCATCTTCCACATGGAATAGAGAGGGATAACAGATATACTGTATTGTAAATATTAGTTATCATTTTATAGATTTGTTTAATTGAAGAAAGGATTTTTAGTGTAAAACTATAAACTTGTGTGTTGAAAAATTGGAAATAATGGCTAAGCTGTAGGCTAATGAGTATATTCTCTATGTTTATAATGATTAGAGAAACATTTCTAATGTCAGTTACACTGCTGCTCTTACATAATAGCAATGATATATAGCTGAATTTATATAGTGAAGTCAGACAGTGAAACTGGTGGAGTGAAAGCCCTCAATCAATTCAATGTATTCATATTGATTTGCACTCCTCCTTGGCCCTGGTTACTTAAATGATGGAATGTTCAACTAGCATTTGCTTGAAACTCAGAGACAGCTTCCACATAGTTTCACTGCATCCACTCAACGACTATATTGGGAATTTTACAGTGACTGTACATATCACCTGGGCTTTCCTCTCAGGGATAGCACAGTGCCATCAAATATTGTAAGAAGGTGGACATCCTAACTTTCATGTTACTGTTCACAGTGTACTGTTGCTATACATTGTCTTTCTAGATTTATGAAAGGAGTTAGTTTTATTCATCTTCATGAGTATGGGAATAAGCTCTTGGTGCGACAACGACAAAAAGAGAAACAAGCCATCTTCAAATCATAGAGTTTAAGGCCAGAAGGAACCACCAGGTGATCTAGTATGACCTCCTATATATCACAGACCAGTAAATACCTCCCCCGCCCAGCCACCAGCACATAAACCCAACATCCAGATTTACAGCCAAGTATTACAGCTTTCCGGAGACTAAACTATTGTCTACCTCAGGCACAGAACAGTAGGTTAGAGGTGCACCAGTGCCCAAGGTTCCTGCTATGACAGGGAACTGATTGAGATATACCCAGATGATCCTAGCAACTGACCCATGCCCCATGCTGCAGGGGAAGGTAAAATCTCCCCAAGGTCACTGCCAGTCTGATCTGAGGAAAATTCCTTCCTAACCCTGAATATGGCAATCAGAGCATGTAAGCAAGAACAACTAGTCAAACACATGAGAGAATCTTGAGTATCACCTCAGAGCACCGCCACATCCCATGTACCATCTCCAAACATGCCATTTCTGATCCTTCAGGGGAAGGAGACCAAAAAACAGGAAAAAAAAAATCCCAATCCTTCAAATGTCCTATCATCTTAGAATATATTGTGTGGGGAGAGAAGGGGACGGAATAATTCCCTTCCTGACTCCTTTTGGTGACCAGTTGAAACCCTGAAGCATAAGATTTTAGGGACATGTATGAGATACGTGCCAGAAGGGACACCCAGGGCTACTGAACTCAGCCCTTCTCCTCACCACTGCAGGTGACTCAGTTGTACAATCCTATTCATGAAATTGATCAAGCAGTATTTAAAAGTAGACTAGAGATAGGTAAAGAACATGTTATATTTTTAATTAAATAAGATAAACTGCTATATTACAAAAGCAATCTTGGAAGTGCTGCTTCTCTGGTATTTCCTGGGAAAAAATGACAGGACAGTGGGGACAATAGTTTTGTCCTACAAATCAACAGTGACATATTTCTTATTCATGTGAGCCTTAAAGCAAGCAAATGTTCCATTTATCTGATTGCCTAAATATGTGCAGGAATACTAATGTGCCTGCAGCATTGGTTGAAATACCATATTACTACTCACAGCAGCTAAGTGATTTGAGGTTTTGGCAATGGTGCTTTACATAAGGGTCTCTATCTGTATCCTGTTTACAAAAAAGTAGATTATAATCAGTTAAAAATACATAAATTACTCTCGGGGAAATTCTGTGCCAATGCGTGTGCACAGCATTGATGTCCATTGCAGACTTATTTGCTTCCTTGCAGAAAAAAAATGACTTTCTGACAGGGAAGCAAAGGGAAGCTGCAAGAACAGTCAAGCACCATTCCCTAGATGCACAGGTACATTGTTTCAGGCACCCAGAGCAGCCAGCAGAGAGGTAAATCACTGCAGGGGTGGGGACACCTCAACCAGTGGCTCCTAGTCCCAGTTGGGCTGAAGGCGGTAGAGGATGGGACTTCCTCTTCCCTTGCAAGGAGTGGCTGGGGCTGTGTCGGACCCACCCCCAGAAACCTCCAGCAGCAGGAAGGTCAGCATCATCCCCCTGTTTCCTGCTCCTATTGCTCCTCATCTGTGGTGGGAGAGGTCACTGTACAGGAACCATATCCCTCATGCATCCTGACCTCCCTACCCAGATACCACTTCCAAGTCTCACCCCATATGCCCAGAACCTAGCTAGCTCTTCACACCCAAACCCCACCTCACTGAACCTCACCTCCTGCATTTGGAGCCTCCTGCAGCCAGATCCTCTGCCTCTGGACCGCCACCCCTGCCCCCAAACCACCCTCCACTGAGCTCCCTGCACTCAAACCTCCACCCTGATGAGTCCCAACCCCCGCACCACCTTGAGCCCCCAAATCCAGACCTCCATGCCACTAGTTGAACCCAGACCATCACCCCACCACAGCCCATTCCCCCAGGCCCAAAACCTGCCTGCTAAGACACCCACACCCAGACCCCTCCACTGAGTCCCAACCACCTTCACCTGGAAGCTCCTGCAGAATCCCATTGTACCTGGAACTTCCCCTCCCTCGTGAGCATCTGTGCATCCAAATCTCCCCACACCTAGACCTCCCAATGAGCTGCCTGCACCCAGATTATCCCATACAGAATCCTCTCACCCCACACCTGAATCCCCCCACATTGAGTCCGTCCACACTTGGATCCTGCCTGGTTCAGTCTGGCAGAGAGGGGTACCTGGCACAGAGGGCAGGGCCCCAGCATGTTTCTGTGGCAGGCCCAGGCCTTGCGTTGTGTCATGGACGGGTGCAATCTCACCACTTAGCCCACGTTCCAGGGTGGGAGAAGGGGGCTGCAGGGTGCTCTCCCACCTTTGTGCAGCCTGTCTGTGCTCCCCACTGCCATGTTGAGGCCTCTGTATTTATTTATTAATAAAGAAAGGTTGCAGAATTTTAAAATAGTGTGTGTAGCATTTTTAATTTTTTGGTGCAGCACACCCTCAGGAATAATAAATGTAACTCTCTCTGGTAACTACATTTTGCTCTCTGTTAGATTTGTTAGTAATGCTACTTCAGTAGCATTACTCTGGGTTTACACAGGTGTAAATTAGGACAGTAAAGCAAACATAAGAGCATAATCTAGCCAGATATTCTTAAGGCTAAAATAAATTATTTTTAAAATATTTCACAATATATGTGTTATCAATCAGATTTATTTTTTTGGTTTATTTTAAGAGAAAAGGGTCCAATTCAATTTTTTCTAGCTTGATTATTTTAGACTTTGTGCTGTGGCACAATTTTTCTATCCTCATTACCTTTCTTTTTAAAAAAGATATTAATTACAAGGAAAAGATGTGTCGGGAAGGAGTGGAAAGGTATTTTAATTGGTAATAGAGGCATGATATGATATAGCATCATATAGAAATGTATAGAAAGTAGCACATGTATATGCCATTTTAAGATAGAGGAATGAATTTCAAATGGTGTTTCTGGGTTTCCACGCAACACCATATTTATTCCTGTAAATAATCCTCAATGCCATCAGTTGCTTGAAATAATTTTGTCAGAAAGCAGGATGCTCCACTAGCCATTGGTAACACTGGACGAGGCCTTTCAAAGATTTGAGCATGTTATGTGAATATGGTCAGGCTTCTTCTAGGCAGCTGTTTCTGTCCCTAGGCCTCCATTCCCTACCCACTTGGCTGAGATGTGAATACAAACTCCATTGGAGGTATTTTTTGAATTAGGTCCACAGCGGCTTGGCTCTCTGTGCATTTCATGTAACTTCTTTATTTTTGATGAAGATGGCATGGGTTAAAAATAGAACAAATGCCAAGACGTTTGTACTGTTCATGAAACATCAAACACTCTGGTTTTGTTGCTGTCAAAAACAGTCATGTCAGGTGCCTTTAAGTTGACAGCTTTGTTCCTGCTTGTCACTCTCTTGTGCACTGGAAGTGCTGTGGGAGGAAATGGGTAGTGGTTTAGTGGGGAAAAATGCTTACTAAACCCTTGAGTCTTGCTGAACTACTGCTAAAAATATATGTTGACAAACTGACATACAGTGGACTTGAGAAGGGGTTACCTCAGAAGCTATTGCTCTTGTTAGAGGCACAAAAATTCAAAGCATGTTTGGAAATATTTTTGGAAATATTTTTTTCTAATTGGTTTTGTGACAAGATTGCCCTCATCAGCAGTATCAAAGAATAGCATCAGTTGGCAAATAAGCTATTTGTCAACCCAAAGTATTAGCTAATTTGAAAATAATTTACCAGATAGTTTTGGCAACAAGGGGACATTTGAAGGAGGAGTCTCTCTTCTAATCCTTAGTCTGGTGGTTAAAGCACTCAACTGGGATATGGAAGGCCCAGGTTTGTCTCCCTTGTGTCTGATACAGAGCAGTGACTTGAAGTTAGTACACCTACATTCCAGGGGAGCGCTTTACCCCTCAGACTATAGAGTTATTCTCAGGTGCTGGCTCTGGCCCAAACACTATCCAAATCTTTTATACAAAATGAAACAGCTTCCACAGGAAACTACACTATAACCCAGCCTACAACTGAGATGATGCTATAGTGCAGTTGTAAGCAGAGTCAGAACAGGCTCTGCCCTGACATCTGGTGGTGAGTGTTGGAAAAGGACTTTGGGGCTAATCTTATTTGCATGGGCTCAGCCACCCCACCTAGCATGATGCGACTGTTTGCCCAAATGGTCGCTTTGGCTGCTGTGGGATCCCCAGTCTCTTTGCTATTGGGGCAGGATGAATAAAGTGTTGTTGTTATCCTGGTTATGTGACTCAAGAACAATAGAACTGTACCCAGCATTTTATGACTCACCCTCAACTACGTAGCACTTGCTAGGCAAGGGGCATGGGTTCCAAAACTCAGTGAATTGAGAAAGGTTGGGGATAGGCATTTGTTCCTTGTGGTATGGGTGTCTTCTGAGGGCCCTAAATGTCTGTTGCACATCCAACTTCTCTCTCCATTGTAGAATATCGGACCTGTTTTTGATTCTATTAGGTGTCTGGTTACAGGCTGCTAAACTGAGTTCACTTTGGGCTAATGGTGCACTAGGGCTGAGGTTCCCCCACTAAACAGTTGACATCATGGAGCACTGTGTTAAGAAGTGGGGGCCTGAAGATATATTGCCAAGTGGCTTGTGGGATGGCTGGCAGAGCAGAGTGGAGCGGCTCGTGGTGAAGGCTGTAGCAGAATCCCACTGAGAGGTGGGGCAGTTGGCCTTGGACCATGTAAGGTGCTCCTTACTCCCCCCATTTCTGCCCAGGCTGGGGGGGGGGCAAAACTCTGCAGATGAACTTTTGAACTCTGGGGCTCCACTGACCAGAGACTTTTGGTTGTTGGACTTTTGGGACTTTGGGTGACTTTTGGGGTTGTGGGACTCAAGAACCAAAGTGAAAGGACACGGATCATTTTGGGAGGAGCCTTCTGGTTCATGGTTTGTATTATGAATCCTGTTTGTGGTGTTGCCCCTATATAATGACGTACAGTTTCTCTCTGTTATTAAAAGGCTTTTGCTACACTCAGACTCCATGCTTGCGAGAGGGGAAGTATTGCCTCTTAGAGGCGCCCAGAGGGGTGGTATGTGGTTGTCCCAGGTCACTGGGTGGGGGCTCAAGACAGTTTTGCATTGTGTTATTGGAACGGAACCCCTAGATACTGAACCCGGCCCTTGTTGTTGACAATGCTGACAGACAGAAGGGTTACACGGTAATTAGGACACTTCCCTAGGCAGTAGGACAACATATGGCATGCATGCCGAAGGCGGCACGTGAGCTGATTTTCAGTGGCACTCACACTGCCCGAGTCCTGGCCTCCAGTCCAGGGGGCTCTGCATTTTAATTTAATTTTAAATGAAGCTTCTTAAACATTTTAAAAACCATATTTACTTTATATACAACAATAGTTTAATTATATATTATAGACTTATAGAAAGAGACCTTCTAAAATGTTAAAATGTATTACTGGCCTGCGAAACCTTAAATTAGAGTGAATAAATGAAGACTCGGCACACCACTTCTGAAAGGTTGCTGACCCCTGCAGTAGGAGATCTTAGTTCAATTCCCTGCTCCACATGAAACATAGGGAGACATTTTGTTTGACCCAAAATGATATTTTATTGAACTTTTTCAGTTCAAATATTTTGGGAATTTTCGATTCAGTTCATGTTGAACTATTTTTAAAAAAAATGCAGGATGGCAAGTGAACCAAAAAAATCAGCAATTTTCTCAGCTACGGTCATGTCATAATGCACTCCCAGCTGTGCGCGGTATAGTAAATGCGTTGTCAGTGCACGGTATAGTAAATGTGTTGAGTATCTGAAAATGAAATCTATGAAAACTTGAGAAAAATACGATGGGCATGTAAGCAATCTTAACACAAACTTCTTCAGGCCTGCAAAAGCAAGGAAAGCTTAATTAAAGTTACTCATTACTTAACGTCTACTCCCATTATAAGCTGTTTCAAAAAAGATTTTGGTCTGTGGTTAAAGAGAATTTAGAAAGGGGGTTTATGGAGTGTCATTTGGATTTTACCTTGGCTCGCACTGCAATATCCCATTTCTGCAAGTTTCCAGTTCTGTCTGATATGACCATACAGTGGGCTCTGTAAAACGGAGCAAGAGTTTGAGCACTGGGGAGTACTATCTTCCATTCCCAGAGTTGGGTCTAAATTATTGCGTGACTTGAGTCAACTCATTAAAACTTGCTGAGCCTCAGTTTCCCCATCTTTTCAATTGGCATAGCAATGCTTACCCCCATTTCAAGAGTGAATGAATGCTTGTAAAGTGCTTTGAGATATTCAAAGTAAAGATGGTATAGAAGTGCAAAGTATTAATATCATTTATAATATTGACTCCACTTTATCCCCACTCTCATAACGTTAACGGATCCAAAGATTTTGCTTTCCATATTAAGATACTACTTATACCACGTAGGAAGATCAGAAAAGATGTTCTAGAGCAGCCATTCTCAACGGGGGCCATATGGCCCCCAAGGGGGCCCTGGCACATTTGAAGGGGGTCACAGACTGAAAACTGTGAGAAGGGGAGCCCCAAGGGTTTATGGGGGCCCTGGTAGCTGAACCGATGAAATGCCCAAGCAGCAACCTTAATTGGAGTCAATAGTTTCCCTCCTTCCCTGGAACCTGAGAAGAGCTCCTAAGAGGGCCGTGGCCAAAAAACAGTTGAGAATGGCTGTTCTAGAACACAGGTCTAGGTCCCCAGACTGTGGGGCATGTCCCCCCAAGAGGTGTGTGTGCAATGGGTGCATTGTATTAAATAGCTTGTGTGTTCTACAGTGTATTGATTGTGAGTACTAATTAGGTAAAGTGTTTATTATATACACTGAAGCTTCCCCATGTGAAAGAGACAGTGTTTCCTTTAAAATTAGCAGCCGTATTAGTCTGTATCCATAAATAAGAAGAGGAAGACTTTGTAGCACCTTAGAGACTAATAAACTGGTTAGACTCTAAGGTGCTACAAAGTCTTCCTCATCTTATTTAGTATTTCCTTTGACACCTCTACTCAAAGGAAGTCCCGGAGCAAAATACCTTGGCAGCAACATCAGCAGGCTCAGTTTAAAACACATACATCTGTGCGTGCACAGAGAGGAAAAAATACTACCAGACCTGCTGAGTTCTCGTGAAGGATTTGGGGAGATGACAGAAGTAGGGCCTAATTGTTATTTGGCAAGGAAAGAGAAGCATTAGGGAAACTGAAGAGAAATCCAGGCACAGATTGAGAGAGAGAAGGGCTGCCACCTGTCTAGGTCTTCCTAGGATTGTCCCTTTTTAGAAACTGGTTTCCTAGGAAATGTGTTAGGTCTTCCTTGGACATTAAAAGTCCAGATTTGTCAGCTCCTATTCCCCAGCCATCAGCCCCACCTTTCCCTCTAGCTTTACTTACCGTACAAGGGGCCGCCGTTCGTTTGGTCCTGGGTTGAGTCTGTTCCCTGTAGGTGGGAAGGAGCATGGTGCACCCCAAACCTTGATGGGTGAAAGAAGAGGCAGGCCTTGGTATGCAGGGATTATTGACAGTCAGCACTCTCTCTTCACATTAAACAGCAGAACATGTGGGGCACAGAGTGAGTGAGTGGCACTGAGCCCCACCCTCTCACTGCTGATCCAAACTGCCTTCCCTTGACCTATATATATATATATATATATATATATATATATATATATATATATATATGTTTATCTATCAGATAGCAACTCCAAGGGGGAGAGAAACACTGGGAAATAAGTTTCAGAGTTGTAGCCATGTTAGTCTATATCCGCAAAAAGAACAAGGAATACTTGTGCCACCTTAGAGGCTAACAAATTTATCTGGGCATAAGCTTTCGTGGGCAAAAACCCACTTCATCTGATGTATAGAGTGGAACATACAGTAGGAAGATGTATGCATACACACGCACACCGTGAAGAGGTGTGTATTGCCATTACCAACTTCAAGAGGCTAATTAATTAAGGTGAGCTATTATCAGCAGGAGAAAAAAACCTTTGTAGTGATAATCAGGGTGGCCCATTTCAAACAGTTGACAAGGTGTGAGTGATAGTAGGGGGAAATTAATGTGTGTAATGACCCAGCCACTCCCAGTCTTTATTCAAGCCTAATTTAATGGTATCCAGGTTGAAGGAAGGAACAAGGCTGGAGGGAGAGGGGAAATTTTAGTTTAGGAGGGGAAAGAAGAAGTGTAGAGGAGAAAGAAGCTCAAAACTTCATAATAAATCTAAATACATTTTAAAGAAGCAGAAACTTTTGAGGATGCTTTTCAGTAGTATCTTTTGAGTAGAGCTGTTTGGAAAATTATATATATATATTTTTCTCTGTGGAACTTTTTGACTTTTTGGCAATAAAACAAAATATTTCAGACAAAAAGCAAAAAAATTCAAGTTGACAATGTTGTTTCAGTGTCTCATGGGAATTGTAGTTTGTGTGCCTTATGCTCCTGGTCACCTCTGATGGCCAGGCTTTCTGGTCAGACTACCACTCCCAAAATGCACCATGGTCTCCTCACTTAGTGAGGAGGAGGTGTTTCAACATTGGAGATGAAGTCTGTCTGAGAATCCTGGCCCATAGAGGGCAATGGGGACAGAAGGTAACTGAACTACAATTCCTGAAGCACTGAAGCAGCATTTATGAATCAAATTGTTAAGGTTCCCAGTCAAACATAAAACTTTTCTGTTTTTGAGTTTTTTACAAACATTCAAAAATTTTCATACAGAGCAGATATGTTTGGTGAATTAACTCGTTTTGTCATGAACCTGCTTTTCCAAAAAGGGGTTGATGGAAATTTTTTGACACTTTTGAGCTTAACATATCACTAATTGAAAGGACGCCTGCAATATTTAGTTTCCTCAGGGTGAGAATGTTTAAATTTTCTCCCAGTCTTCTGCAGAATTGATTTTGTATTCATTTGTAATTGGAAGGGTATTATGACTGCTTGAAGTAGCCAAACTAAAACTTTGTGCTTAATTATAATAATGTTTTTGCAGCACAGGAAAAAATAAAAAGAAGTGCATTTTCAGATTTTTTTTATGCTTCTATTTTTTATTCCTGAATATTTTGCAGGAGTGTGGCCTTTTTTCTCTGCTTTTTGAAAGCCTCCAATAGCTTACATGCAAGTCTGCTGAGCTTCCAAAATACTCTTGCTTTGTATTCTTAGGTACTTTCCTTCAAAATCTACTTATGAACCTACCAAATCAATTAATCTCAGTTAAATGAGTGGCCAAACCCACATGTCCAGAGAAACATTCTGCTCTATTCTGTGTTCAATTAAGTCAGTCAATATGTATTTATAATATTACATACTAACGTACTGTCTCTGGAAGAAAAACTAAGAGACATTTGCATGAAAAGTTATTCACTGAATGAAGACTGCTTAGTTATTTATACATATATTAATAAAAGACAAATGAAAAAAATTGTAATGGAAGAGAGGCAGCAACTCAAGGGAAATGTTAACCCTGATACATTTTTTTGTCTTCTGAAAGGTTTGTTGCTTTAACTGTGTTATCTTTTTGATACTTTATCAGCAGAAAAGTTCATATATAGTGCTTGGAAGATTCTAAAATATCTATAAGTGTGTCTTCTTTCATTTGGACAAGGAATTTAAGAAACTTGTAAGGCAGCCATTCAAAGAAATCAAGGTAACATTACTCATCTTTATAGAAAACATTCTATATGTTGATGTTGAGCTAATAACCATTTATATCTCCAAATCCACTAATCTGTCAAATGCAGAATTTCAAGACTGTACAAAAATTCAATATTTATCTGGACAAATTTGATGGGCAACCTTAAAAATAACCCACATCATCTTAATAGCTGTCTGGATTATTTTTGTCCTTGAGTATATCTTGAACTCAGAGTATTATACCTTGTTAAATTCTAAGCCTGTTGCTATATTTTACTTCAGAGGAAAATAGAAATGAAACCACATGAAAAGTTTTCTTTTCCTTTTCCTGTGGTATAGAATTTAATGAATACCACTGGGGCTTTCAAAATGTTTATATATAGCTATATAGATAGAGACTTAGTCTTAGGCAGATATTTTCTCCATTCTGAATGTACCTTGGCAACAAATAGTCTATGCGTCATGTCTGCTAAAATTGCCATTCATCTTTTCCACATTTAAAATGAAGTCAAGATTAAGATTTAAACAATGGTAGCACTTCTGTTATGCACTTTAGAATATTATATACCCTACATGGGAAAGCTATAAAGCAACCAAATAACTGATGGGTGAAGCCCTACAGTTTGCTGCAATTTTGATTGTTTGTTTTTTAATCCTTCCCCCCCAAATACCAGGAGTGAAAAGAAACATTTTCAGAACTTAAATGCATTAATTCAGTTTCAATCATTTGGATTTTCAAAATTGGATTTCTGCTGGAATAAACCAGCTTTGTAAACACAGAAGTTTAGAGGAGATCATACAACAATGCTATTTATTTATAAGGTCTATTCCCTTAAATCATTCTTGTAACCCTTTTATCTATAAACAATTTGCTACCACAGGTAAAATGTGCCACACATGTGGGTCTTATGGATCAAGGAATCCTGTGCATTAATCATCTATATTGATTTGTGCATGAAGAAAATTAATATGAAAGCTATACTCTATTGACTTGTACCTTTGGTACACGGTAAATTTTATTTTTCTTGAAGGATGGAGATAGAAATCCTCCAGGATGCATATCTTTCTCTTTACTTCCCATTCCCTGGCTGTGCTCCCTACAGTCCTCCATCACAGTGGTAATCCTCTCCCCACTCAAATAGGGCTGGCTGTGGCTCACTTCAGAACACAATGCTGAGGCAATGAGTCCTGGTGGCTTGGGGAGTGAGGATACTAAGCTGGAGCCTTCTTATGGCCACACATTATATTGTCTGCTACACCTACCTGTCTTTCTCTTCTGTTACAGATGATGGGATACTGAACTGTGAGTTAGGAGACATGGGTTTTATTCCTGGCTCTGCTTTGGATGAACTGTGTGTCTTTGGGCAAGTTGCTTCACCTATCTATGCCCGTGTTTTACCCTCCTACTTTTTCCTCGCTTATCTATTTCAATTGTAACTCTTTGGGGGCAGCGTAACAAAGGTCCCACATTTCCTGATGGATTTTGCTAGCCTCAGAGGCTCACTGTGACCCTCCATACAGCCCTTCTCTTTCTAGAGGCAAGGGTCACAGCCTACTGAGCCATTTTCATCGTAGGTCAGCAAGGGAGGGGAAGAGAAGTTACCCTTCCTTGCACAGTCTCTGTTGCCTCCCACTCTCACTGTTTAATTGGGGGGTGGGGAGGGAATGGAGAGGGGAGCCCAGGCCCACCCTCTACTCCAGGCTCCTGCCCCGGGACCCTAATAATATCAGTCATGGTAGCTGACTTTTTAGAAACAGGACACATATAGTTCCCTGGGCCACTTCCCCACAGCAGCACCCACTTCCTCAATATCCACTTCACCCATACCTCAGGGCCTTCTTCCTTGTGCCTGATATGGTTTGTACTGCTCAGACTCTCCAATAGCACAGCTTCCTCCTCTGCATTTCACCATATTATGGCTTGTGTCTCATTGTTTTTGTGTCTACATCAATAAGAGACTATCCTGATTAAGGGAATTAAAAGCTACCGTTGTGGCTGCCCTAGCAAAGATAATTTAGAGGGGAGAACAGATCTATTTTACTCCATGCATAATAAGACTATCTTCAGTCCCTGAGTACAGAGGGATGGCTAGCAAGTGCTACCAGCAATACCTAATGGCCCAAGTAGACGGTGTCTGAGTAAGATGTGGGCCACCACCTGGAGTGTTATGTAATGGGAGCACATGGTACCTCTCTTTGGAAATTGCTTCCTCAGCATGCCTAGAAACATGCCTGTTCCTGGCCTTCTCAGACAGTCCCTCCATCCACAGCATCTTCTATCCACTCCTATACCTGTTGCAGGAACACTTAATTGGACCCTAAGAGAATAGGCCATTAAAAATAAACAGTTTGAAAAGTCTTAAATGAATCAAAAGTTCTGTGGCAGAAAAATCAATACAAGCCTGCAAATTATACCCATTGCACATCGTCTTTATTTCTTTTGTGTTAAAAGCACCACTTTTAGAATTTTCATGCCGGGTTAAACACTATGGCTATGCAGAACTCACAATTTAGATTGGCAGAATTTTGCACAAAATCACTTGCTATTTCATTTAATTCAATTTCACACCTTCCAAATTTTTTAATGTATTTACAGTTTAGATGAAATGACTATTTTCATGTTGAATTGTCCATGATTACGTAGAACAAGCCACCTTCACTCCATAAATGGAGCCAATTTGCTCTCAGGAACAAACACATTTTTCTATTAAAATTGTGGGTACTGAGATTATTTTTGTTTAAATGGACACATTTTTTTGAGTTCAAAAAGGTGTGAAAAATGTAGTTTTGTTATAACTGCCGTATACACTTTTGTCTAATGTCACAGGTGGGGTTCGCTGGTCTGACTGAGATGTAATTGGCACAGGACCAGAAATGGGTATGAGTTGAATCTAAAGCTATATCTACACTTGGAGCTAGGGGATGATTGCCATCTTGTATAGGCACCGGTGCCAGCTCTCATCTGAGCTAGCACACTAAAAATAGTAGCATAGCCATGGTGGCAGCAACAGTGGCACCGTGCTAACTGCCCTGAGTGCAAGCCGAGTATGTAACCACGGGGTTCTGACTCAGGGAAGCTAGTACGGTGCTACCACTGTAACAGCCCGTTCTACTGCAGGTCCACTAATATGTTTAATGTGCTAACCCAGATGAGAGCTAGAACAAAATACAACATTTTTTTCAGCTAAAGCAAACACTTGTGAAATATGAAGATTAGTCAAATCCCTAAATTTCCACCACAGTCTCACTGAAATAGCTCCAATTAGCCCTGCCTGGGACACTGTCACATGGATAGACGTATGTTCTACTGTACCATTTTGTTACATGTACATGTTCTCCTCCTGTAACATGTTCTCTAATTCACTTGTAACCCACTCTTCCCTTCCAGATCACCTGGGAGCAAGCAAGTGCTCACCACTTGCTTGAGTGCCAGATATTCTTGAGGATAATGGAGATCTTGCAGCGTCCTAGTGGTTTTGGATCTTATGTTCACCCATCAGCAGCTGCTCTCTACTCATAGTCTGAGACCACATAAAGATTAATAAGTCTGATACAGCCTTACCTAAAGACCAGGTGGCTTTTAGCTCATGAGGTAGAGGCTCATGCCTTAAACTGCCAAAGTCCCAGGTTCAATCCCACCCACTGATGACTGGAGTCTGTTGGTGTTACAAGTGGTGTCCCAAACAGGGACAGAGCACCACACCCAGGAGGTGTGTGGGTTACAGAAAGAATGATAGTTCACAGTGGCTGAACCTACATATATACCATGTATCTCTGTTAGGGTATCGTGGTAGCTTCCACACAATAGGTCTAGCAGATAAGGGCAAATAATACTTAATGGTCAGAGGAAAGCATTAAACAGACAAGCTGGAGCCAGGAACAGATACCCCTCCCCGAATACATATTTCCCATTGTTTTAAAATCCCAGACACTTTCCTGAGATGGTGTGCTTGACATACTGGAGTTCAAGGGCAGCACTAGATAGCTCCCAATTTAAAAAGGCAGCCAAAATAATAGGACTGGGACACTTTTGACAGAGCAGGTTAAAATTGGCAGCGTGATAGTTGGTAATAATCCTGGTTATAAAACAACCACAACTCTAAGCAGGCAAACACTTTCTTACAAGCTTCCTGTTCTTCACCTCAGCTAGTCTGTGATGAATAATCATCCCTAGCACAAGAACTTTAACACTGGATCACCAAAAGGACTGAGAGATTCTCCCCAAGTAAGGAGGATAGTCTCTGGGATACTTAGCCTTTCCACAATTGTTGTAGGGACAGCTCAGGATCTGCCAGTACAAACCAGCTTTCTGGCTGCCACTTTTAGTGGCTGGCTGCTGAGAAGAAGTAAATGTGCTGGAGCTCAGTGCTAGCAGGCCTGCATGTACAGCGTAGCCTTAATATTGGTCACATGGTCTCAGCCGTGATGGTTTGACAGTAGAGTCTCCCAAATCTCCAGATCAAGCCCAGGCAATTGCTACTAGATTCCATTTAGACAAATACTTCAACCCTGGCAAACCAACATATCCAGCTTCAATCCCTGCACCCTCTCTCCTACAGCTTTCCTTACCCAGCCTCCTGCCCTTCAATCTGCCAGCCAATCAGTGCAGTCCCTGTAGGATCGCCTCCCTTTCAACTTTCCCCACATACAGGATCATCAAACCAAATCCCGACACGCTTCTGCCATTTTGGTGCTGCTATCAATTGTGAATACTCCTATGGCCACTCATACAGTGCAGTGTGCTTGAAAGCTGCCTCTATCTGCTTTAATTGGTTCATTCCTGCTGCACATGTAATGTAAGAGGGTAGCATTCTGCAAGTTTGTTTTCTAGTACTCACACATGTGTGGCTTATTCCAGTGCTCTCTTTTGTTCTGGTGTACAGTTTTCTGGGCAGATTCACATAGCCATACTGTACTATAGCTCTGAGCTGCAATGCAAGTGTTCACATTTTTGGTACACCTTTCTCCCCTTTACAGTAGAAACTGTATTTCCTATGCCTTTCTGCATTGCTGTATGATATGTGCCAGATGGGGTAATCAAACCCTCTTTGTTAAATGAGAGCAAGAGTCAAGGTGAGATGCTCACGTTCTATATTTTCTTTTTGTCTTCTGAAAATGGATTCTTTCAGCTGGTCTGTTCCTTCAGCAGGTATTAACTTAGATGGGTTACACTGTATTGCATAAGAACAATGACATCAAGTGACTTACCAGCATTAATCTTTTTCTACCCACTCAGAAAACACTCATCTTATTTTTAAGGCTTCTGTTATTACTTACTGCAAGTAAAAAATAGGACAAAGGATGAGGAACACTGTCGATATAAAATGAATGGCAAATATAAAAACTCTTCAAGTTCTGGGCATGAAAGCAACAGTAATAAGCCAGCAATAGACTTATGAATTGCAATCCATAAAGGGTGAAAACTGTTGTTTTATGAATATTAGCATTTAACATTACGAATAGTTCACAGCATGCCCATCTGGGTCTAACATTCTCAATATTTAAATATCATTCATCAGTTTGAAACTGCCAGAAAATGTTCTCCTTCTGCTGGTTCTAGAAATTTATTTCTCTCTTGGTGCTTTTATTTATGGGATTAAGTTTTACCAGCTCTTCTTTGTACTACAGTTTATTACACATGGAAAAACCTGCTTGGAAAGCAATCTCTTTTTTAGTTTTTGTTCTTTTGAACAATGCTCACAGGGTTCCCTAGGATTCACAAAAGTTTACGGATAGCTTGTTCAAGCCTGAAACTTTACAAATGGGATGCATGTAAATGCCAGATACCTATTGTGGATCAGCAATGGTGACTATGGCTGTGGCTTTGCTAAGAAAAAAAATGTGTGCTTCAACCTTTGTTAGCTAACTCGAGTTAACAAGCTCCAGGTAAAAATCTTAGTGAAGACAAGGCAGTTTGTAATTTTTACGTAAATTAGTAGGTCAGCTTCCCCATAGTCTTTAACTCAACCTGTGTGAAAAGTGCAAACTGCTTTGTCTTCACTAAGATTTTACCCTGTTAGCCAACCAGAGTTAAGGACCCTATTTTATCCTAGTTGAAGACGAGGTCAATAGGGTTATATTTCACAGGCTTATCATGGTATATATGTTATTTAGCCAAATAAAGCAGATATGGTGGGTTGTCAGAAGACAAAGGCCTGGTCTACACTACGTGGTAAAATCAAATTTATCCACGTTAAACCGATCCTTCTACTTTGCCGTCCTCACTACAATGCCATTTAGATTGACCTAAAAGGGTCTTTAAATCGATTTCCAAACTCCTGCCCAACAAGGGGAGTAGCACTGAAATCAACGTTACTGGGTCAAACTAGCGTTAGTGAGGACACAATTCAGCGTTACTGGCCTCGGGGAGCTATCCCAGAGTGCTCCAGTGTGACTGCTCTGGACAGAACTCTGAACATGGATGCACTGGACAGTTAGACAGGAAGAGCCCTGAGAACCTTTGAATCTCACTTCCTCTTTGGCGAGCGTAGCGAGATCTCTTGCACAGCTCACCATGCAAAGACCACCAACAGAGGAGACCATGCAGTCCCAGAATCGAAAAAGGGCCCCTGCATGGACCTCAAGGGAGGTGGTGGATTTGATTGCCGTATGGGGAGACAAATCCATGCTGACAGTCAAAATGTTTCGTTTTAGAAATGCTGAACTGAACTGTGTTGGGATTTCTTATTTTTAGTCACAAATTGTTTCAATTTGATCAGAATCTTAATTTTCTGTGACAAGAATATTGTCAAAACCTTTTTTAATCATATCCAGAAACTAATGAACCTATTGTCCCTGAATTGACTTTGCAATGACCAAGACAGAAAATGTTAATAGGTGAAGTAGTCTTAGTTCTGTTTTGCTGGGCATACAAAAATCAATGAGGATAATGGCATAACAGATCATGTAGAAATGCTTTTATCTAAAAATTAAATGATAAACTTTCTACTTGTTCTAACAAGATGTTAGGTACAAACACGTTTCTCTAATTGCATAGCTATCTCTTTTTCTACTGAAGTTTTTAATCCCAGAAGTAAGTCATGAAAGGAATATATAGAGTGCAATCAAGAACTAACAGAATTAAGAAGGTATGAAAAAACTTTTTTGGAAAAGGAGTATTGTAATGGGTTTAATGTATAAAGTTGAAGAGAAAAAGCCAGAATAACAGAGGAAATTGTAACCTCCTTGGGTTAATGATGAATCATAGAAGATTTTATCTTTTGTCTTTTCTCTTATTTCATTATGTTTTAGTGTTTCATTCTGTTGATGACATATCTTTCTTGGAGAAAATTCAGATAAAAAGAGTATTCTAAAACACTCTAATTGCATAATTAATGTATTACATAGTACTAATAATGACATACTTGATCTATTCTTGGCACTGGCTATTTTAGGAAATAAATAATTTAATTTAAATATTATTATGTAGATCAAGTAACTGTTCATAGGTACGCTTCACAATTCAACAGTTTAGAGCCATATTCTGTAGTGATGTAAATTGATAAAACTCTATTGGCTTTACATGGAAAGTTGACTTCAGTTAGCTGTGCCTGTTTATGCTAGCAGAGAATCTGGCTCCAATATTTTCCAGATGATGCACTGAGATTTAGCAGAGTCAATCCAGTAGAGTCTAACTCTACTTTATGTCTTCCTAAATATTTGACATGCGGACACACACATTGGCACAATGTGTTGAATGACATATTTTGGTAAAAAATACTGCCTAATGCCTTCCCCTTTCTGGTCTAATAATAAGGCTGCATTTTGGCAGAAATCTCACCTGCCTATTTCCTTCATTTCTGGGCCAATTAAGAAGTGGTCCTTGGTCAGTAGGAACTTGTGCCATGGCCCATTTTGGTTACTCTTTAACAAGGAATGATAAATCAAGCCTTCCCTACCCTCTTATCTGAGATTAATAGGCAAGATGTAGGCAGGCTGTGTTATTCCAAGTCAGTCAAAGTAAGAGGTCCTGGTGTTCTGAAAGGAGAGGAAAAAAGTGGACTTATATTTGGGGTGGGAAAGTAACTAATTAACAATATTCAGAATTTATCTATCATCTATCTAATCTATCTCATAGCTAAATTTTGAGACAGAGCAGATAACATCACTAGGAAATCATTCAATGTTATAGCCTTTATTGGGGATCTAATCAGACTCTTTCAATATTTGGTGTGTTGTATTTATCACATAGTTAGCTACTATGGAAAACAGTAGAGTGGGAATCTTAAGAGGTGTCACCAGAAGAAATATTGACCCTGGGATGAATGCAGTGAAAGTATTTATCTCATACTGGTTTAAAGAACATAGCCTGTTTCCCCGAAAATAAGACAGTGTCTTATATTAATTTTTGCTCCCAAAGATGCGCTATGTCTTATTTTCAGGGGATGTCTTATTTTTCCATGAAGAAGAATACGGTACACATTTATTGTTGAACAAAAAAAAAGGAAGTTTATTACCTGTATACGGTACGGTAGTAGTTGTCATCACAAACCAGCATAACCAGACAAACATAACCAGCATAATCAGATAAACCAGCATAACCAGACAAACTAGGGTGACCAGATGACAAGAAAAAAATATCTGGACACATGGGGGGGAGGAAAAGGGGAGGGGGGACTGGAGGGGGGGGGGGGAAGTAGAGGGGATGGGGAGGGGAAGTAGAGGCTTCCCCCCCCCCACTGGACCCATGGGGGCAGGGTCTGAGGAAGCCATGGGTCAGGGGTGCAGGGGCCCGGCTCCAGGTGCAGGGGTGCAGCCCCACCATGGGTTGGGGATCCAGGGCCCCAGCTGCTTAACCCTGGGAACTGTTCTCAGCTGGGCCGGGGGGCAGCCAGCAGGTGGGTCAGGGGCTGGTTGGGGGGGGGGGGGCGGCTGGGCGCTGTCTGTAGCCACCCTCCTCACTGCTCCTAGGCAAGCAGCCCCCTTCCCCCGCCCCTGCAGCATGTGAGGCAGGGGCAGAGAGTTGTCCTGCCGCTGCCCCTGACTCTTGATGAGGGGGGAGGGGGCTGATGAGGGTCCGGACTCGGAGCCGGTTTGGGGGAGGCGGCGGCCGGGGGCTCTCTGCCCCTCCCCCTCTGCCGGTGCAGGCTGCAAGCAGCCTCCTTCCCCCTCCTTGCACCACGTGCAGTGGCAGAGAGCCTCTGCCTGGGGCAGTGAGACTTGCTGCCTGCTCCTGCAGGCAGGAGGGTGCTGCGGCCCCCCGGAAGGAGCGGTTAGTGAGGTTAGTGCTCCAAGACTGGGGGGGGGGGGAGCGCGGGCGGCAGGAGACGGGGGGGAGGGGGCCCCGTACGATCTGCCGTACAGGGCCCCAAAATTCCTGTCGCCGGCCCTGCGTGAGTCTGAGAGTCAGCCAGACTCTGTCAGGGCAGAGCGAGCAGCAGGTGGCAGCTTGTCCTGGCGGCGGCGCGGGCTCTCTGATTTAAAGAACAGCTCCGGCTGCGCTGCGGCCAATCAGTGAGCTGCGCAGCGGCGCCCGCCTCTACGGTGACTCCTTACGGCACCGGTAGCTTCGGGGGGGGACGCCTTATTTTCGGGGGGATGCCTTATTTTCGGGGGGATGCCTTATTTTCGGGGGGATGCCTTATATTAATGCGGGAGGCAAAACTGGAGGTACGTCTTATTTTTGGGGTACGTCTTATTTTCGGGGAAACACGGTAGTAGTGCAGGTCAAGGATTTAAATATGTGACTTACCCATAAACCTCTGAATAGCTGAGAAACTTATGGAGAAACTCACAAAGGTTTCTAAATGCATCTAGCATATCTCCAGTTATTTCTATACCCACATCTACCAACTCAGAAGCCATTTCAAACCTTATGGACACTTATGCCCAAATAAATTGGTTAGACTCTAAGGTGCCACAAGTACTCCTCGTTCTTTTTGAGGATACAGACTAACACAGCTACTACTCTGAAATCCTTTGGACACTGTTATTCCAGTATAGGAGTACCTTTCTCTGGTTTAGCCTGGATCACTCTGAAAAAAGCTAGTTTTTATTCCTCAGTAAGAGTGCCCAAATGGGGAGTTATAGTTTTGCTGCTTAATTTTCCCACATAGACAGGCTCCAAGTAATTTTCTCTAGGGCATCTCAAAGCCACCTGTTTATTGTCATTGTCTAAGAATCGTTCTTAAAAATAACTAAGCACTATATAATCATAGCCATTAGTTAGTCATGGGAGAAAGTAAAGCTCCTCTTACTCTCCTGCTTAGCTCTGCAATTCCACTCATGGGGTAACATCCTGGCCCCAATGAAACCAGTAGAAGTTTTACCATTTACTTCAGTGGATGTCCTGGATTTTAACCAGCCTATAGAGATCAGGGCTGCTCACCTTAAACTCTGCTGTGAGCCAAGAAGTAAGGAGGCAACAGAGTGGAGTTGGGGAGGGGGAGTGGGAAGAACCCTGGCTCTGCTCTCCACCTTGCATTTGCCTGGCAGAATAATTTGTTGATACCCCACCGCAAGGTAGGGAGGGCTGGGCAGTAGGGTGGGAATTCATTTCCAAGGCTCTTCTTGGGATGCTGCAAATATGCTCTGCTTCAGAGGACAGATTGTAAAGTACCAATCTAGGCCAGGGGTGGCTAAACTGGCTCGTGAGTCACATGTTGCTCTTTTGATGCTCAATTGCAGCTTGTGGAGCTCCCCCTGCCCTCCCTCCGATTCTCCACCTATAAGATGGGAGGGGGGAGCTCAGAACTTCTGCCTTGCAGTGGGTAGCGGGGGGGTCTTAAGGCTCCCAGCAGGGCACATCTGCCTGGGCTCGGGGCTTCAACGGGAGCAGGGTTGAATACCCGAGTCCTGGCAGGGGTGCCCCAGCTCTCGAACTTCTGAAGTTTGACATATGCAGCTGAGGGTCAGTAAGTTTGGCAATGCCAATCTAGCCCAAAGGGATTAAGCACAGAAATGCAAGAACTATTTCTACATTTTTTTAACTTATGTTAAAGGTCTGTGTTCATTTAGAATGTTGTTGTGAAAAACAAGGAGGGTCTCAAACATGGTTAATCACTGCAGATGGTTACAGACCCATTAAATCTTAAGTACCTGTTTGCTTATCAAATCCTCACATGATAAACTACCCCCTGATTCATGTAAGTAACTTAGTTTTAGAACATATAATTAGGACTACAATAACTGTACTTTTGCTAATTGTCAGCTCCCCAAATGAGAGAAGTGTATCCTGTTGAGAGATGGGGGTGGATGGAACTTAAAAATGTGGTTTCCAGACTAAGCAACAGGGGCTAGATGACTCAATATGAACTGTTTGTCTTATTTCTGGGAAACATGGTTCAATTCAGCAGCTAGCATCTATGCGAAATAGCTTGATTTCCTTGGCAATCAATCACAGGGGAACAACAGTACACATAATTTATCACAATTTATCTCTTTTTAAGAGAGTTTCATGATGGAAATAGCATAAAGACCAAATTATTTCTCACTCAAAAGGGGTTGGGTGCTTTATTTTAGCATGTAGTTCTTGGCAAGAAATTGCAATTTCTTGTCATTTATTAGGCCTTATCAGTATGAGGCTCTCTGTTAAAGTGCTCTTTAGAACATTCACTATGCTAATAACTTTCAGTAGCCAATACCAGTTAGTCCCAACACAATATTTGTTTTTTTCTTGATTCCATCCAACAACCAGTTTATAGTTCCTAGATATAAATTTTAGAATAAACGTGAACAAAAATATGATCAGAAACTCATACAACACATGTGATCTCATACTATTGGAGCGAGATATTTTTGCAGCATGTGTAATGGAGATTCTACAATTACAGTCATGGGACCAGATACCTAACTGGTATAAATTGGCATAATTTAATTCGTTTCAACATAGCTGTGTCTATTTCCACATGTTGAGGGCCTGGCCGATAACCTCTTCATAAATTATAACACAGATATAAGGAAAGCAAAGAAGGTATCCTTCTGACTTTACACAGAAAGAATCTCATTGAGGTAGTAGTACAGAATAGGGACTAAACAATAAAGGATGTTAATGCTACTGAGCATGAGTAAAAGTACTTTTATTCCAGAAGTGATCTCATAGAGTTCTCTTTATCTTCTGGCTATGTCAAAATAATATGTAGTATCAGATATCACTAGAATGACAGTCATGCTATATTCTGGAATACGGTTATTTCAAAATATCTCTGCCATAATTTCAGACCAACACAAAAGGCATTTACTGCCTTTAGTTAGGCTTCAATAGGATTATCATCTGAAAGTTTGAAGATTTATCCAGTCTTCTGAAATATCAGAACCTTGTGATGGAATGGGACTTCTGAGCTACAGTCACAACGGGACACAGTCATTGTAATGAAACTATGACATAGGAGTGTTCCAGCCAATGGCATCTCCATGGCAATATATTCATACACATTCTATCTTATATCTGGAGATTGAAGTCTCCCAAATTTATTTTGGAGTGGAAACTATTCCAAACTAGGGTGTTTGTTCTGACTGACTTTATAGAGGACCTGGAAGAAGATGAAACTAAAATTTGAAAAATGCTGAATAGCCTAGGAGAATTTGGAATCTCCATCTAAACTTCCTACTGCTTGGAAGCCATGAAAGTGAATATTCGGAATCTCCTACAGAGTGTGACATGCAGCTGGATGTCTCCAGGGTCAGTGTCTGTTGGGGAGACTTCTTGTAGAGTATGTTTACACTGCAGTTCCAGGTATGATTGTAGCTCTTATAGGCATACCCGTGCTAGCTTTAATCTAGTTAATACAACTAGAAATAGCAGTTAGGATGAAACAGCATGGATCTGGGTGTGGATTAGCAATACAAGTGTAACCCACACACCTCCTGGGTGTGGTGTTCTGTCCCATGTTCTGTCCCATGCTGAGACCACTTAGAGAGAGAGAGAGATTAATGAGTTTGCTCTTCAGCCTTTTGTAAGGGCCAGATGGCTTTTAGCTCATGCAGTAGAGCTCATGAACTAAACGCCAGAGACCCCAGGTTTGATCCGGACCCAGTTCTGTCGGTGTTATCCAACTACTTACCCAGAGTTCCAGGTAGGCTTGTACAATCCCTACTAAACTCCACACAGCAGTAACTTCATTGCTAGTTTTAGCCACTCTAGCTACATTAAAGCTGCCATATGTATGCCTACCTGAGCTGCAATTGCACCTTCAGTTGCAAGTGCAGAGATAACCATAGTGAGAGGTTTAAATAAGAGCTAGTTATCCTTTTTGCGGGCTAAAGAAAGCTAGTTTTGTAGCAAGACATTTGTACTCTCTTCTTATGTATTAATTAATGTATTTATTTTGACTGCATTAAAATTAGACTCTCTTGCCCCTGCTCAGTAATGTTTGAGTCTAAGGGAATTTAAGCTGGTGAAAATTTCACACTGAGAAGTTGGCAGAAATTGTAAGTTAAAGTTGGATGAGTCTTACTCCTTTGTATACTCTATACTTTGTATACTTTTTTCACTATATTCCTGTTTTCTAGACACTCAGTTTGTGATTTATCCCAGTTTATACTCTGTTATACTCCCTTACTCCCAGGCAGAGGGGACCAAATTCATTGGCCATGGATAAGAGGTTGTGTGTAAGGCCAAGTCTACACAACTAAAGGCTATACTGGCCTAACCCCATAGTGTGGATGCTGCTTACACAAGCAGAAAGGGTTTTTCTGTCGATGAAGGAACACCACCTTCCCAGGCAACGTTATCTAGGCTGATGAATGTATTCTTCTGTCAACCTAGCTGCATCAACACTGATGATTATACTACACTAAATTATAATTGTAGAGTAGGCTTAAGTTACACATTGGTACTGGCATGTAAAAAGCTTTGCCCTGTGGATCACACTGATGCTTACAAGGGCAGGAAGAAAATTGTTACTTTGATGTAACATGCTTTGACTTTGAGAAAAATTTCAGCTGACAGGAAACTATTCTTGCCCCTGCAACAGGTGTTTAATGTAACCAATGGGCCAGATTCAGTGGCATTCTCCACCACCCAATTAATGCAAACCAGCTGTAAATCCAGTTTAACTGGCTGATTATGATGGGTTTATGGCTTATTTAGTCAGATCATAATGTGAATCTAGCCCAACATTTCTGCCACATTTTTTACAGCACATTTGTTCAGCAAGTATGTCAACAAGTATATAGTGGAAATAAGTTAATTACTCTTCTAGAATATCAAAGTATTGCTCTTTAATAAACTTGATGCAAGACTGACAAGTACTGCCAAATTTGATTGTAATTCATATACATTTTAGTAAGCCTTAGCTAAGACAAGAAGACTGACCTTTCAAAACCTTAGAAACCTGATTAAAGAGTTTTATGCAGCAAAGAGTATGTTAAGTAGTAGAAATGAGACATTGTAATTATCAGCAGTATCCTATGAAACTGCTAAAAGCTGAACTTTTTCATAAACTGCTACAGGTTATGGTATTTTTGCTTCAGCAGGCAAAATTTTGAGTGCTTTCTACCCATCATCTTTCAAGAATGTACTACTCTGTTATATTTGCAATACACGTTTTTTATTAGATAATGCCCTATCAAAATTCAGACTTACAGTAGATTTTGCCTTGTCGAATATTCACCCCACATTCGAACTGAAGCACATATTACTTCTGCATTTTTAATACCTTAAGGAAGAATAATTTCATGTCCTGAATGATAATGTTTCAGCTCCTATATGGATATCATTTTAAACCCTCTAGAACCAATGGGGCCAAACCAACTCCCACTGCAATCAATGGAAAGCCTCTGAAGGACTTCGGTGGGAGTCAGATTAGGCCCTAATGCAGAAGTCATCATAGGATGGGATTTTGATTAGTGTGAAAGAGATTGGAATACACTGAATAGAATATAAAAGCAGGCAGTTTGTACTAAAACTAAGGTCGTACTCTATCGGTATGAAAGTACATCAGTACAGGGGAAATTAGTTGAAGCAATAGTAAAGAATAAAATTGTCAGGCACATAGAAGAACATAAATTGTTGATCAAAAGTCAACATGGTTTCTGTAAAGGGAAATCATGTTTTACTAATCTAGTAGAGTTCTTTAAAGAGGTCAACAAACGTGTGGACAAAGGGGATCCTGTGGATATGGTGTACTTAGATTTCCAGAAAGCCTTTGACAAGGTCCCTCACTAAATATCCTTTCATGGATTGAGAACTAGTTAAAAGACAGGGGGAAAAGGGTAGGAATAAATGGTAAATTCTCAGAATGGAGAGGGATAACCAAGGGTTAATCCTAGGACCAACCCTATTCAATTTATTCATAAATAATTTGGAGAAAGGGATAAACAGTGAGGTGGCAAAGGCTGGAGATGATACTAAACTGCTCAAGATAGTTAAGACCAAAGCAGACTGTAAAGAACTTCAAAAAGATCTCACAAATCTAAGTGATTGGATAACAAAATGCCAAATGATATTGAATGTGGATAAATGTAAAGTAATGCACAGTTGAAAAAATAACCCCACCTATACATACAATATGATGGGGGCTAATTTAGCTACAACTAATCAGGAAAAAGATCTTGGAATCATTGTGGATAGTTCTCTAAAGACATCCATGCAGTGTGCATCTGCAGTCAAAAAAGCAAACAAGATTTTAGGAATCATTAAAAAAGGGATAAGACGGAGTATATCTTATTGGCCTTATAGAAATCCATGGTGCACCTACATCTTGAATGCTGCATACATATGTGGTCTCATCATCTCAAAAAAGATATATATGCATTAGAAAAGGTTCAGAGAAGGGCAACTAAAATGATTAGGGGTTTGGAACAGGTCCCATATGAGGAGAGATTAAAGAGGCTAGGATTTTCAGCTTGGAAAAGTGGAGACTAATGGGGGATATGATAGAGGTATATAAAAGCATGAGTGGTGTGGAAAAAAATGAATATTTACTTGTTCCCATAATATAAGAACTAGGAGCCACCAAATGAAATTAATGGGCATCAGGTTTAAAACAAATAAAAGGAAGTTCTTCACACAGCACACAGTATACCTGTGGAATTCCTTGCCCGAGGAGGTTGTGAAGGCTAGTTCTATAACAGGGTTTAATTCATGGAGATTAAGTCCATTAATGGCTATTAGCCAGGTTGGGTAAGGAATGATTCCTAGCCTCTCTTTGTCAGAGGGTAGTAATGGATGGTCAGAAAGAAATCACTTGATCATTACCTGGTAGGTTCACTCCCTCTGGGGCACCTGGCATTGGCCACTGTCAGTAGACAGGATACTGGGCTGGATGGACTTTTGGTCTGACCCAGTATGACCATTCTTAGGTTCTTAAGTCATTGAGGCAGAGAATTTGCCAAGGCAGTCCCAGTTGAGCTCACTATGTCAGTATGTTAGGGAAAAAAATAATGCTGGTATCTGATATCCAAACCTAAATTGCTTTCAATGCAATAAGATACCAGGAATAAATTGAGAAAACTAGGTCACGACTAGTACCTCAGCAAAATGTTTTCCATGCTGATGAGTTTAGCAAAATCTGAACTCATGGTCTTTGCTCACAAGTATTTTGTTACTCATCTATTCTTCTTATTCCAATGTGGCCCAGGGATGATCTCTCTACCAGAGTGCTCATCTTTCATTCAGTAGCTCCAGGCCTTAATGGTCTCTCCATTGCCTACTCTAATCTTTCTGCATCCTCCCTTAGCCCGCTCCTACATTATATTGTTTTCAGTTAATAGCTAACCTCTGGCAATGGTTTTAGTTAAGCCTGGCTGGTCACAGACTCGACAAGGAAACCCATGGATTGATTTACATTGTGAAAGTTGCTTTTTGCAACTAGTAGGGGTGAGGGTTTAATATTTTTGAATGACAGTTACAGTCTGGAGATTTCAGGAAAATCTGCATGAAGCTCCCATTAATGAAATAATACCCCCAGTTCAATTAATGTATAAACACAGTGTCTCAGAAATGCAGATATAATTATATAATCAGGGAACATCTGCACTAGAAATACTGCTGCAGCACTGTAGTGCAGACACTACAGCGGCAGACGGGGTTCTTCTCTCACTGTAGTAATTCTACCTCTCTGAGAGGCAGTAGTTAGGTTGATGGAAGTATCCTTCTGTTGACCTTGTGCTGTCTACCCTGGGCTTAGTCTGACTTAATGATGTCTTTCAAAGGTGTTTTTCACTCCACTGAGTGATGTAGCTAGGCTGGCATGGTTTTAGACATAGACCAGACCTCAGACTCTTTGTTCAGATTTGTGGTATTCTCCAAAATGTAAGCTTTCATTAAAAGCAAAAACAATATCCCAAATTTCCAGCCTCTCTGTGAATGGATAAAAGTTTAGTTTATTTGTATCTTGTCAAGGGGGATTTAGATACTAGGGAATGCAGCAAATTAAACAAAAAGAGTAATTATATTAATACATCTGCATTTTATAGGCACTGATTTCATGCATTCATCATGCAATTCAGCTATGTTTTGGAAGACCAGTGCAAGGACATCTGGGCTGATGAAGTGCGGTTGCAGAGGTGTTTGCAACTGTTTGTGCAAGGCCTTGCATAATCTGTTGAAGACCACATAATTGGGTGAGGAGCTTTAAATCAAGCCTAACACAAATTCAGTGGGTCCAGTTCTATGCATAACAGGTGCAGAAGGAAAGGAATACCAGCATCTGTTGGTAGATTTCACTTCAACCAACCTCTCTGTACCTGCACAAACCTTGTCTGCTCAGGCTTCATGTGAGTGGCACAGATTTCACCCTAACCAAACTGAAGATATTATTAGACTCTTCATGCACAGCTCACTGTATTATCCAGGATTTAAGATGTCATCAGAAACATTTTCCAGCCCTTCTGGTTGCAATGATAACCCTCAGAATGTAAATCAATCTTTGTTGAGTCTGTAAGGGGCCAAGCTGAAATAATATTGTCAAAAGTAGTTAAGTATTAACTCTAACCAGCTTCAAAATATCAGGGTTTTGCTATTGCACAGAGATAGTTTTCCCAAAAGACTGTGAAAGGCTTATGTCTTATATGGCCTTTTCAGCTAAATCTACAAAATGATCTTCTCATTTGCTGAAGTAAGAAGTTTTCCTGGGAACTGATACCTGAAAATCTCTTTAGACCATGAAAAGTATTTTTCAGAATTTAGGCTCATATGTTGAGATCATCTTTAGCTGGATTTTATCACAAAGTAAATGATCACACATATTAATTATAGCTGAGTGCATAAATAGTTCTGTAGAGCACTAACTCAAAGATTTAAAGCACACCTGAAAATATACAGAACAGTATTAGATCTGGGTGGCACATTTTTGCCAAAATGGAATATGATGTTTTGTCAAAGTTGAATTATTTGGTAGAGACCTACTGGTTTCTGAAAAACTTTATTCGGGAAGATTTTTATGTTCAGGGCATATGAACAGAGACCAAATATAACAGGGTGGTTAGACTTAGTTTCAAGTCCCTGCTCTGCTTGATTTGGGATAAAATTTTGCTTTGAATTAGGCAGAATAGTTTTTAAAATCAATCTGCAGGAACTGGTGCAGAGTCCTTTGTGTTCAGTGCTGTACAACACAATACCTTCTCCAAAGAGCTTATAGTCTAAATAGAGGCATAGGCAGGATGAAGTGACTTGCCTACCGTGATGGAGCCGGTCTGTGGCAGAACTGGGAATAAAACCCATGTCTCTTGACTCCTAGGACTGGATCACGCTGCAGCAGTCTAAGGGACATACAAGGTCTGAGCACCCAGTTAGCTCTGAGAATGAATCTTACAATCCTACTTCGAATTAAGGCTTTTAAAAATGGATTTTGTATTAACTGTGTCCTTTAACTTTAAAGAAAGCACTGGCATTTCGAATACACATGCAAGCAAATACATATCTGTCATGCTGTCAAGCAACATTTTATTGCAGCTTTATTACTAGATCTATCAGTGAATCTAAATTGTTGAGAGGGAAAGAAGGAGGTTTTGTCCTCCAAATGTATACAGCTGGAAGAGTGACTGGGGGCACTAGGTCTCCCTGGCCATTTACCCCCTCTCTCTTCTTCCTGATCTATAGAAACTATGTTGTCTGCGCTTTCCTATCCATCCTTGCCTCTTGGAACTACCTGCTCAAAGGAATGTACCATGGCTTAGACAGGGGCCATGAAACAATTAGTGGCCCACTCCCTACCCCATCACAGAGAGCTCTCCCAGGGTCTGGAGACGTGAGGGCAGTGCCACATAGGCTACTGGCCTGGATTGCATGCAGGCCATGGGAAATGTGCATGCTGAGTGAACTTTCTATGTACAGATCCAGTTGGGGGAGGAGAGGATGGTCACTCACTACATAATAGGAATTAAACACTCCTTCTACATTCAAATAAATATCCCTGTTTAGTTCTTAGGAGCCAAATCCATCTCAGCTGTTAATGGTATTACACTAGAAATGGATATGGTTCCAGGTTTTTGAGGACAAAGAGGAATGGGAAAGTTGGTTATTTTATAATATGCATTAAGAAGGGACTAATGCTTTGCTATCTATTGATTTTCATCAACCTTTGAGCAAAACAATGACACTTCCACCTTTTTCTCATAGTTTAATTTTTTTAAAGAAAAGGTCTTGTATATAATTATACTGATAGCTAAATGGGCAACAGATATAAGATTATTTTAATCAATCGATGCATGAAAATATTTATGATCTTGAAAGGAAATCATAGAAATATATGAACACATTTAGGTCTTTCACATTTTAACTATTTATTTCTCAGAATATCTGTTTCTCTCACTGTGTTATTGTCACACCCTAATGGCCCCCTCCCTCAGGTCCCTCGGAAGTAGATTAGTATGGTGTGTTGCTAACGCTGCTGCAAGCACTGCAAAGCATTATGGGAGGGATTAAAGGTGTGAGATGGAACTACTGATACCTTTGCTGGTTTCAGTAGGCCAAGAGAGAGGGGGAAGACGAAAAGAGCAGTGAAAGGGTTAATTTGAAAAGTCATCTTGGCCTACAGATAAAGAGAGAGCTGTTCTGCATTCAAGGTCAAGAATTGACACAGACCACGCCAAGCACCAAAAAACTGCTTTCAGCACCAGCATTTCTCTCTTTCTCTCCCCTCCTTTGAAGGTACCCCCAGGCCTAGCCAATTGGGGCAGTGTGTCTGAGTATGAAAGTGGGCCAGGGTTTGAGCACTGACACTTCTTTCTTCCTTTGAGTGATGTGGAAGCGGCTCCCGCACGCACCACTGTTTTTGTATTTTCTTAATAAAGTGTTAAAATTCAGTCACATGATGTGTTCTCTTCATCTCTGCCCCCCTACGATCCTGCGGTCTTAGCCTGATCAACTGAGGCCAAGGCAGATTGGTAACAGAAATCTCACATTTTACTATGCAAGGGCAATCAGGATGCTAAATCATCTCTGTGTCAAATTTTATAATTATGTGACCTTGAGTGCCCTTATGCAGACTTGACAGATATGAATATATATCCACTTGTAGATGACAGTTGTAGAAAAAATCTATACTACTGTTAATGTTCAAAATACATGTTTCTAAAAACTAACATTTTGAATTGTAAGTGCCTGTCATTGCTAACATGCACATGTTGTGTGTAGGCTATGGTTTTACTTTTCTCTTACTTTTTAAGTCTGATGTTTTTTAAGTACAGAAGAAGAGATGGTCAAATAGAAGAGAAAAATATTAGCAAATCTGTGGCAAATTAGAAACCAAATTACTAACATATTATTCACACTGCAGTGAATGTTCATGGAAAATGAGTTTGGGTCTTGTAGATTAAATTAATATTATGACTAACAGTTTATTTCAAGTTGAAGTGGAAGTAGCATAGCTAACATATTAGAATTTCATTGCTACAAGGATAGTGAGGGAGGGTAATAGAAGAAGAAAGCTGAAGAAGGAGGAAGAAGGCTGAAGAGATTATAGGGATAAGATAACTGAAATTTCTGTGAATGACACATGAATTGATGTTTCCAACCTACCTGTGAATCGGGTGAAATGTGAAAAATTGGGTCGGGGGTGGGGGATAATAGTAGACAATATAAAGAAAAAATTGGGATTATCCCTATAAAATCGGGACATTTGGTCACCCTACCTGTGAAGTAGATAGTAGGGCACTGGAAAAGAGGTAGACCTTCAAAGGCCTGGAGGAAGGGACAAAGACAGGTGGATGATAGAAGCAATGGCAATTCTTTTTTGGTTAGGCTGTGTTCCTTCATAAAACCTGCCATCTACAGGAATCTGCTACCACAGTTCATAGGTGAGATCCCTTTTGAGAGAGAAAGCCTGTTGGCCTATAGCCAGATCATGCCTTCATGCTGACCCTTTCCCTTTTCCTCTGACTTCTCTTCTGAGGAAGAGGATATGCAGCATACCCAGAGAAATTAGAGATCAGTTTATTTTTGTTAGTTTTGTTCAGTATTTTAGTTTAATATTGATATATGTGCCAATTCCATACAAATATTGCACTAAGTTGAAGATAAATTTCAAAGTATAAACTATGATAAAAAATCACAGAGATGTTGCAATTTGTTATGCATAGCATACACACAGAGAAGTTAGATAAAAATATTAAATACTCTTTCTGAAAGGTTACAGTGCACCATAACTTTATTTCTTTGAATCCAAAAGATAATCCAAAATGATAATATACAACCATCGAAACAAAATAAGATGGGGGGAAAAAAAACAAAGAGGGAAGTTTCCTTCTCTGATTCTTGTCTGTCAACTCAAGAGTGATGATGGGACCAAATGAAGTCCTTCCACCACTTTCTATATTGTATCAGATTCACTGCTTTGTTCATCTTTAAAGGTTTTTGTTCAATGTCATATTTCACAATGTCTATCTAAAGCATCCATTAATCTTTCCTTTATTTCTACTTCCTTGCCATGTGGTATCACCATATATACATCCTTGCTGCATCCATTCTTGATATGTGTCCAAAACATCACAGTCATCTTTCTTGGGTCTTCTGTGATAGTGTTGTTTCTTGCTGTAGCTGTTTTCTTATTGCTTCTTTTTTTGCAGTCTTGCAATTCCCACCGCCAATTCATTTCTCCAGTTAATATCTTTCATTTGTTGATTTTTCTCAGATTCCAACATCCTGACTCATACAGCAGTATTAGCACAGCAGTTGTCTCATATATGCTGATTTTCATTTTTATTTAAATATATTTAGCTTTCCAGGCCTTACAGAGTATTACAAATGCCAAAGAGGGTAGTTTGATTCTTCTTTTTATGTCATCTTTACAATTTCCATTCTTTGATACTAATCCTCCAAGATACATATTTTCCCCATATTTTGACTCTTTGTATCTGAGTTTGATTTTTTCCTCATCATCTAGTGTTCTGATTACCATAATTTGTGTCTTCTCCATGCTGATTTTCATTCTGAATCTTCTGCTTTCTCAGACTGCCTTGCCAGTTTTGCTCTGTAAATCCTACATGGTCAAAGCTATGAGGGCAATATCATCTGTGAAACTAAGGTTATTCACTGTCCTCCCACATAACATGAAACCTCTAATTTCATATCTCAATGCTACAACCATTCCTGCTTTCAAGCTGAACAAATCCTGTTACAATGTACATCCCTTTTTCACTCTTACAGTTGTACTGAACCAGTCTGTCAGCTTCCTGTCTACTCTCACTTTACTCATCAACTTGCTGTAGTTATTTTCTGTCAGCTTGATCAATTTCTTAGGGACACCAGGCATTCTCAAGACATGCCATAATCTTTTTCAGCCAAATGCAATCAAAAGCCAGTGTGAAGTCTATAACATTGTTATAGACAATTGTATAACATTGTAACATTGTATAAGAGGTTTGGTTGTGTTCTATGTACTTCTCCAATATCTGTCTTATCTAAAATAGCTATCTCTTGTACTTTGTTGTGGTCTAAATCTGCCCTGTTCCACTGTGAACACTGATTCTCTTCCTTCACTGATTCCCTGCTTGTTCATCCTCAGTTAGTTGTCTGGGCGTGTCTTCCACTGCTTGTCTTCCACTGCTGACATCTTCAACTAATGTCCCACTCTTGCAATCCACCCCATGTCACATTTCTCTTTACACATTCTTCTGCTTTTCCACATTGTTTATTTATCCAGTTGCTTCTGACTCTCTTCACTTTCTGTTTTAATCTCTCTGATCAGCCTGTTGTACTCAGCTCTTCGACTTTGGTCTTCCTTTTATTCTCCTTCACCTTCCTATGCTTGTCACTTAACCACAGCATGCCAGCCAGGGCCACCTTGGTTTATTCTTTTTCACCTTTCTTACTAGGTACAAGGGCTCTTCCTAGCCCATACCATAAAGAGTTAATGCAGTGGCCAATGAACCCTGAACTATTATAGGGAGCAGGGGAAATATTAAGGGCTGCCAAGGCAGGGGTGGGCAGCTGGATGTGAGCTACAGCCTCATCCACAGGTTTGTATATGAAGACTGTTTTTTGTAGTTGGTGTATGTTTTGCTACCACTTGTTTTGTTATGTGTGGATTCTGTATAAGATTTAAGAAAAGCAGCCATGGGAGAAAGGACCCCAACTGACTAAAACAGTCAGTCAGGCTTTCATGGGAGATCAGGCTGGGCCCATCCATCCCCTCAGAAGCTGGGAGGTGGAACAGGAAATATAAAAAACAGGAGAGCCAGGGAGTTAGCTGGACACGTCTGCCTTGCTGCAGGCCCCTGCCCTAGGGACAGAGCATTGCCAACCCCTGCCCCTGTGGCAGGACCCCAAGGCAGGTGAACTGCTGGGACTACCAGCTGCTGAGTACCCCCGGAGGCTGCTGGGACCACCAGATGCAGAGTACCCCGAGAGACTGCCAGCTTCCGAGTACCCTGAGCAGACTGAAGACTCACAAGCAGTGGAGCCCCACAGAGAGGTAAGGATAGGAGGTAGCCCAGGAAAACCAGACAGTTCACCTGTGTTGCTGAAACCACAATCAGCGTGTTTTGGCAGGATTCCTGCCGACCAAGTGGCAGGTTTTCCCCCTCAATGTTAAAGCCCAAGGCTGGGACTCAGTGGACTAGGGTGGGTCTGGGTCCCCTACTCCTTGTTGCCAACACCACCTCTGGGGTGGCAGCCTACTCACTTTAGGACAGCCGTCCTGCAGCACTTGTCTGTTGTCTGCCCCAGCCAGAGATCTGGGCCTAGACTGCTGTTGCTCTGCCCAACCCAGAGGACTTGAGCCTGACTGTGTCAGCCCAGAGCTGGGCTGAAGACTGATAATTGCCCTGCCCTTCCCCTAGAGGCCAGAGCCCTAGACTCTCTTTAGTGGCACATACTGTGCTAATCCCCTGTCAAGTGGCTATCAGCCATAGAGGACTCCTGACAGTGGGGGTGCACAACCCTGGAACAGCTCAAGTTATGCCCCTCCCCTATAGAAGCCCCTCCCTTCCTGGAAAGCTGCTGCCCTTCTATGCAGCTCCCAGATATTCCTCTGTCTCTCCCAGCAGAGTTAAAGCACTAACCCCTCCTGCAGCTCTGCCTCTCCATGCCTGGTGAAGCTCCCCAGCTCAACGGCTCTGCAGGATGACAGCCCAGCCATACCATGTGCCCAAACAAACTGTGGGGACTGTGACCCTGCCTGCCCCTCCATGTTGCCTCTGCTATTAGCCCCTAGATGGCATAGTGAGGTGGAGTGGCCTCCCTCTGAGACTGACAGGGAGAACCCATTTCAAGCTACAGGAAACAAGTTATATTTCACCAGCAGCTTGCTGGCAACCAGGTATCTGTGTCTACAGCTGAGACCAGTGATGTGAATGAAAGAAAGGTTCTTCTTACTCTTTTCTTTGCTCCTTTAGAAACAAACAGAACCAGAATGTATATGGCCACTTGTCCTGGATGCAAAGGTGTCACATTCTGTTACCCACGGCACTGGTAAACAGACTTTGGTTTCCTACATTGACAAACTATGAAATTAGTTTGAAGACAAGTTAGTCTGCATCATAAATGAACAAACACTTTTCAGTTGTTGCCTCAGGCTGCTGCCAAATTCTGTCCACATTAGTTATCTAATAAAATGGTGAGTGAAAAAAACCTAGCCTGTGCAGAAACACTAATATTTTTGGGCAACTCGACAAATAACACTGGAAATTTTTGCATTCAGCTGCAATAAAATCAGGTAACTTTTTTTTAAAGTAGCACACATTTATACATAATGGTTCCTTTGTTGCATAGTAAACCAAGTATATTAGACAAAACTCAGTTCCAGTACTGCCAACAGTACTTAATAGTTTCTCTTTGAAGTGTTGACATTACAGTGGAATATTAGCATTTTATAGAACATTAGCATTTTATAGTAAAATGCCACCCTGGCACAGAAGCTGTGAAGGTGTTCCACAGTAAAAGAATAACAAGAAAAGCAATGAAAATAAAAATAAAGGACAGACATAATGCTTGGTAAGACCAGAATCACAAGCCTCTAGTACCGGTAACACATTGCACATGACAATGTAATCTTTACAAGAAAAAAGATAGTTGCATGAATAATATTATCAAGGTAAGTGAGATATGGCCTTATGGAAAAGTCCTATATAACTAAATAGGGATGAAACCCACAGGGTTCTATAAAAAGATAATATAAATTCTTTAGACATAATTCTGTCATGGTCCACTGGTTTCAGACTTGGGTCTTCAGGGTTTATGGAAGCAACCACACATCACTCTTCCATCTGATAACCTGCTGATGCTTGCTTGTCTGGGACTTCTGAAGCCCAGTCCCAGTTTGAAGCTCCAACCCTGAAGTCTTATTGTCGGAGTCCCAGAGAAACTCATTGGCCTGCTGGCCCTACTCAAGCCACGAGGAGAAACAGGAACCTGTCTGAACAACCGGGCTTTGCCCGCTTCTGAACTGTCTCCTACTCCCTCCCCCCTCATCTGCCTTGATTTCTTGGTATTCTGACTCAGCATGACTTCTGGTATCTGATTTGTGGTTCTGACCTTCAGTTTGACACCTGCTTCTGACTGTCTGGAATCCTGATCCAGCTGACCTCTGTCTTGTGACTGTGGACTCTGGCTCTATTAGGTCTGGTCACCCATGACCCAGATGTGACTTTTTGGACCACAATTACTCTGTAGAGCCTAGCTTGGTGTGAAAGGATGGCCCCATCCCCACCACATTAGCCACTAGAAGCATTGGACTTGCCCAAATTAACTGTCTGCCTTCAGTGGGATAATCAAGCACTGCAGGCCCCAGTTGTGAAGCTGACCTCAGACAATCAATGGCTGAAGGAGCAAGTGAGGCAGCTCAGCACTGAGAATACTGTGTTGCAAATGCAACGTGCAGTGCCTTCCCTCCAACAGGGGCCAGATTGCTCCAATGGTTTGATGGGAACCGCCGACAGTTCTGGGGCTTGTGACAAATTGCTGGCACTATTATGGTGGGTCCTGAGCTTTCTCCTCTTGTGAGGGGTTCAGGGCACCATTTCTTGCCCCTGAACGAGGTAGTAACTGCCCCACTAGTATCCTAGGCAAGGGGAGTAGAGAGGGAGGGACCCATGCCCACCCTGTACTCTGGGTCCCAGCCCAGGGGCCCTAAGGATAGCAGTAAACCTCTTGAACTAGCTATTCCTTCCCCTGGGCTACTTCCCTCTCCTACCTTCAGCTTGTGGGGCTTCCTGCCCTCTCTCTGCACAAGCCAGGTGTCTCTTTACCTAGGGTCTGGGTCTTCTTTTTTCCAAACTCTTCCTCTGTTTCCCTGCAAACCAATGCTCTGTGCTCCAACTCCTCCAAACTGCTCTCTGCTCCAACTCCCACCCCTGTCTGCCTGAAGCAGGTTTTTTTATTAAGGGCTTAATTGACAGCAGGTGCTCCAATTAACCTGCTGCCTGCTTCCCTAGTCTACAGGGAGCCACGCCCTAATCTCCCCTCAAGCACTCTGCCACAGCTCCCTGACGCTCCTCTATCACAGGCTTCATGAACCAATGACGCCTCCTGTTTCTGATGCATCCCCAAATCTATGTCTCTGATGAGGCCCAGGTGGCTCTGGTAACCAGCCTGCTGACAGTGTTGTCAGATTTGGATGCTTGTCATCAGTCGAGGTCCACTCTGATAACCTGCACTGAGTGGGAATGGTTAAGGCTGCTCTGAAGGGATTCTGACAGGGGCAAGGCACAGTACAGCATGGACAGAGTGGAATGAAAGTGCATAGCTGTGCCAGTTCTGATGGGGCTTGCAGGAAGAAATCAAAGATGAACTAGCCTGTGTAAAGACGCCAATGGGCCTGGATGTGTTTGTGGACCTCACCGTCAGCATAGATAATCATCTGTGAGAATGAAGGTGGGGGTGGGGGTGTTTTCTGCAACCTCCCTTACCACAGACCATGACCCCATTTTCTGTATCTCCTGACAAACCCATGCAAGCCAATCTGGCTCCCAACGACTCACACCTGAAGAAAAGGAACGGCACTGTCACCACTACCTGTGCTTCTACGGTGGTGAAACTACTCTTGCCATTTCAGCCTGCCCAGTGTGAATGCTGAAGAGCATGGAGAAACAAGCTGACCCAGGCCTGGTGGGGGGAACCAAACTTATTTATAATATTTATCTCTTTTACTTGATATCACTTAATCTATTTTGTTTTCCTAATACACTTCTTTTACTTTACTATAAACCAATTCAGTGTGGTGCTTGAAGAGCAGGGTATATTTATCCCAGTTAAATTAATAAGATGTGATGTACAGATTCTTTAAAAGTGCAGCAAAATCAATATATTAAGTGAATGCACAGTGGTAGGAGCTATGCATTGCAGAGGAACGTCTCTGAGGAATTCAGGGGCTAGAGTTCACTGATTGTTACCTGTTAGGTGAGGTTTGGGCCAAGGGAGCCTTGAGGAGTTTGCTAGTGAGGAAGACAGAATGGTGTCACAGAGAGCTGGCATATCTAACTGCCAGCAAAACTCACTCTTACTGAAGCAGAGAGGCAACACAGTGGCTCACAGCTCTGGGAATCCCCAGTAGCATATTACACATTTGTTTTCTTTATTAAAGAGATGGACTAAAAGCTTGCTTGTTCTTGGGAAGTGAGCTGTTCCCTTTGTTTTGCAACAAAAAAGAATCACACTAAAATTAAATTGCTTCTCCTTAAACACCCAACTCTTTTTCTCATTAATTGCCTTTATGTACTGAGACGTTAACATGTCAGTGAGCTACAGTTCTTGGATATAGGTAGACTTCCCAGGGGAAGTGACTTCTGGCCAAGAACATGTTCACAGGTTGCAGATAGTGGAACAGCCTTCAGATATGGAGCTTAGCTGTGATATAAGCCAATATAAGCCAAAAAACCCATTGAATAAAAAGTAGCAGGCAATTTGATGACTGTTCTGACAGGGTGTGATGAAGCAGCGAATAGTAATGCTGCCTCTCTAAAATGCCACAAATGCACAAAGATCGACAGCAAAAAAAGATGAATACTTAAGATTAAAATGATAAAGAATAAATGCAGATTAGTAAAGTCTGAGCGGCTGAATGAGAAATATAAAAAAATTGAACAATTGGATAAGTGAGATGTAACAAAATTGAGATGTAACAAAAGATAAGAGCCTTAAGTTACAGAAAAATGTAGCTAATGTAACTCTTATGCACAAAAATGGACAATATTTGACAGACCTAAAAGACACAAATGGGGGAGGGAGAGAGAATATATCAGGGAAGTCTATGGTGATGATCAGCCTAAAAAACTTCTTCTAGAGATTAATCAAGTAAGACCACCAGCAATGGATGAAGACAGCAATAAAAAGACTTCCAAGTAGAAAAACACTTGGCTGTGATGGAATACTGGCTGATCTGTTAAAAAGCATAGGGAATGAAGGCTTGAAAGCCCTGTCCAAGGTAATGAAGAATAGTCTGAGACAGTAAAATTGCCAGAAGATTTTACAACCTCACTGAGCATCCAAATCCCCCCAAAACCAATGCTATGAATTGTGACAACAAAGAACAATCAGCCTAACATTACAAGCTTCTAAGATACTTTTGTGAGTTGTTCAAGATGGAATACAAGGAAAAATTGATAAGAAAATAAGTGAACATCAATATACTTTCAAACATCAAAAGGGAATGAAAAATGCCATTATGATCTTGAAGCTCATATTACAAAGATCAGTTGAAATGGAGAAAACAGCATACTTGTGTTTTATTGACTTCCAAAAAATATTTGACAGATCTATCACTACAAGTTGCCCAACATCTGTGAGAAATGATGGATATAAATTTCAAGTAATAAAACAATTATATTGGAATCAGAAGGCGATGAAAATGGGCGATGAAAATGAAAATCTAATAGAGTTCAAGAGAGATGTGGGACAGTTTTATAATGTCATTGACTTAATTCAACAGTTATAGTGAGAGTTTGTTTATCTTAATCAAAGATGCAAAAAAATTATTAAGATGAAAGGAAAATGGGTGCATAACATTCTCTATGCAGATGACACAGTGCTATTGGTTGATTCAGAAGATCGGATGAATTTAGAGGAGATTCCATATAAATACAGCAAAGAATGTGGACAAGACACAATTGGTCTAAATCTGAAACTAAATTCTGAATCTTAAAAATGTATATTTGGTTTGTGTTAAATTGTGTATGTGAAACATGAACATTCAAACAATTCACAATTAAAGAAGTACAGTCATTTAAATTATGGTGTAAAAGAAACCTTCAGACAATGTCCTGGATATCCCACATAACCAACAAAAAATACTGGACATGATTGGAACCAGCAAAAAGTAGTCAGACTTTATGAAAGAGATTCAATTTGCAGGGCACAGTTTCAGTGGTTTAGTGAGAGATGCATGTTTACAGGCACTAGAAGAGAAAGTTAATGGCAGAAAAACAAAAGGCAGCAAAGGATGTTGGATGGTATCTTGGGTGTATTAAAAGGACAATTCATCCACAAAGAGATTGGCAGAGGATAATACAGAATGGGCTACCATGGTTGCTAACCGACAGTAATGGAGATGCCACATGAGAAGATGTTGGCTCTGTGTGTGTGTTCTCTCTACATGCTGCACTGATTCTGGCCAGATAGCCCATGAAGCAGGTTCCAAATGAACTGCCAAATAACCACAGACCTATTTAATAGTGAAGTCACCCAGCCAGGTTTATTGTTAACGAAGCATGGTCCTTTTATCCCATAGACTCGACAGACCACTAACACATGCATGCCTGTCACAATGGACCAGCTCAGTCAGTGGCTGAACTTTACACTGCCCCCTACACCAGCCAAAGACACTCATTCTGAGACTCCATTTTATCCACCGATACAAATAGGTTATGTGTTGCCCCTCTGCCATGGTCAGTTACTACCCCCTAACGTAGTTTGTTGCAACCTTCTATTTTGTACATGTCACTTCTATCAAAACATCTCTATCCATCACACTGTCATCCTGACCTTATCTTTAGGAGGGTCTGTTGACATGTCCTTGTTATCTTTGGGCAGGGTGTTTCGTACCATACTTGGTATTGGGGTTCTGGTGCCACCCTTTTGAAATCAGGAAGCTATGACTGGCTCCCTGATGACCCTTCGCCAAGTACAGCTCAAGCACAGGAGAGAGCCAAACTCTCACTATCCTCTTTTCCTTTGTCAGTTCAGCCCTCTGCTGGCCCAGGATGTAGTTAATTTACCCATTGTCTATGTGATTCTTTAAAGCAGGGGTGGGGAACCTTTTTTCTGCAAAGGGCCATTTGGACATTTATAATGTCATTCGCGGGCCGGTTCCCCCCCCCCCCCCCCCGAGGAAGCCCAGGCTGGCAATGGGAGTTGAGACCCCAGCTGGCAAGGGGCCAGCGGGGGGAACCCCAAAGCAGTGGCAGGCAGAGTGCTTAGCCCTGCACTGCTTTGGGGTTTCCCCCGCTGGCCCCTTGCCAGCCGGGGTCCTGATGCCTGCCCCAGTCAGCTCCCGCTATCAGCCTGGATGTTCCTTTACCCCCACCCAACCTCCCCCCATCTAACCCTTTCCTCCCCCACCCCTGCCTGGCTCGGCCCATCCCACCGAAGCTAACCTCCTCCCCCCTCCCACTCCCAACCCCCCAGCCTCCTGCCCCCCATGCCTGACCCGCCCAGCCCAGCCTCCCCCCACCAAACCTCCTTCCCTCCCGCACCCACGCCTCGCCCACCCCATCCAGCCTAGTCTCCTGCCCCCCTCTCTCCCACCGCCCCCTTGCCTGCCCCCAAGCCCAGCCTCCCCCCACACCCTCTTGACCGTCGGCTCCCCGCGGCTCCTCCTTACCCCGCCTGGCTAATGGTGGCCGCGCGGCGCCGGTGGCTCCCCCAGGCACATCCCGGACACTTTGCCAAGCGCGGAGCCGCCCCGGGCTACCAGGCGGGGGTGGCTCTGCGTTCGGCGAAGGGGCCGGGAAGGGCCTGGGGGAGCCACCCCCGCCTGGCGGTCCGCGCGTGTCCCTGGCCGGCGGCTCCCCCAGGAGATTCCCGGCCCCTTCGCTGATTGCGGAGCCGCCCCGGGCCGCCAGGCGGGGGCGGCTCCGCGCTCGGCGAAGGGGCCGGGAACGCCTTGGGGAGCCGCTGGTCAGGGACGCGCGCGGGCTGGACGGAATGCTTTGGCGGGCCGTATAAGGCCCGCGGGCCGGAGGTTCCCCACCCCTGCTTTAAAGCCTGATTGAATAGAACAGGGCAAATTTACCTGTGACACAATTATGTTGGATATAATGGAGTGACACCAAGATGTGTCAAGATGGAATAACCTTGCAAAGACGAGGATTCCTCTTTTAAACATTTCTAAACATACTGTACTAATACCCAAGAGCAACATAGCCCCCAAAAGTGAAGTCAAGGCATTCATTGTGACTCTGATCCAAGTTGTTATGACCAAACCCTTGTACACTTTAGTTTATTGGTTTAAAAAAGAACATTTTTTTCTTCCTAAATATCCTCTAGAATGCCAAAGTGTAATGCCCATTCCTCCCCTGTGACTTCTGGCAACGAAATAAATATAGTACAATATCTGCTATTAAGGGCAGGGAATTTCATCATGTGCCATGTTTTGCAGCCTGCTTTCATTTTCTTGTTACTTTTTTTTTTTAAAACAACCCAATGAATTGGAGAAAGCCTGCTGGTCACAGCGTGGAAATTCGGCAATCACTTCAGCTGTTCCTTTCTGAGATGGTGAAGGGGCAGGTCATTTTTCATCTGCATCACTTACGAGGTAACTACAAAATACTGAGATCCTTTGTGAATAGCAGGCAAAAAATAATCTTCCCCTATGCTAACATGGTCAGGATCCTCTTATTACTGCCTTCACTTAGCAAAAGCTCCTTGTTCTTTATTTTTAATTTGAAGGTAATTTATTACTCATGAAAGGTGCCACATTGACAGCCCAGGAGATTGAGAACTCATATTTGTAATACAAAAAGTACAGAACAGCAGTGATGCAAATTTCCTCACTTTACTGTGTTGCCAGTGTGGCTTGACAGTATTTTGGAAGACTGTGGGGATAGTTTCAACTCCATGTCCACTCAGTCTTGGCTTCTCTTCTCTGCCAGCAGGAGTGTCAAGTGTGATAGCAAGCTATTAAATGATTATTGGGATTCTGTAGTGCTATTAAAAATTCAGCTTCTGCCAAAAGGTATCACATATTGCTATCTGAGATATCAGAGCTATTTATCTGTATTTAGCTGTGGAATCTATCTCAGATTCCGCGGTGTGACAACAAACAGTTGGCACTTGGTGACATTCTAATGGTGACAACTGAATTTATGAAACCACCCCTTAATTTCTTGAAGATCATGCATCTTATACATTATTATGATCAAGTGAAAAGGCACCTGCTTATTGTTAAAACCTGTTTTTTGACTATTAATAAATGTATAAGATGCAGTATTAAAAAAAACTTTTCCAACTAGTACTGGTATAGGCAATGTACTACACATACAACTTGGGTCTGTAAATAGTTAAAACAGCATTTGAGATACAGTCCTTTTAATTCCTTTGGTGATTCCGCCTTTTGTCAATGCAATGGCAAAATGTTAATAGGAAAATGTTGGTCTCAGTCTTTTTAATGTGCATTGTATATAAGACCCAGCAAATATTACACAGATGAATATGGAATTTATGTACAAACATCTACCCTACACTATAAACATGCCCTCGGTAAGCCTTAACTTGATTTTTTTCCAAACATTCTTTATGACAGAGTACAGTAGTTGAGGCAGCAGCTGGAGTTGGAATTTATGGCAGAGAAAATAGCTAGTATTTGCAATTTGTTGAATCCTTTCCAATCACAGATCACAATTGCCACAGAGGTGATTGACATGTTGGAGGCTTTCCAAATGAACACACTATAGAAGGAAACCACCAACCCACAGTGAAGAGCTACAGAAATTACTTTCAGTCTGTCAACAGCTACACTCCTATTCCTTGCTAACTTAAAATGTAGCTGCTTGAAAGATTTCAGGCAGTTTTAGTGGAAATGATTTTACTTTGAAACTTGTAAAATATTTGTGTGATGGGGTAGATAGGACATTATCACCTGACAGCAATGAAAACAATCTACTGCAAGAAAATGACTTCCTTGTATTAAAAACCAAAAAACACATACCAGAACAGTACTTGATACACATCTAAAGATGGTGCAACCAAGCTATATTATAAATCATGGCTAAACCCAAAAGATTTCTGTTTGTCTAGGAAATGTGGAAGGCTGTGTGTGCTGGTGAGCCAGAAAGAACACAAGCTCAATGTTGAGACAAACATGTCTCCTTTAATTTAAAACACATTTAACACTAAATTTGTATTTCTGTTCCTTAGCTCCATCTACTGGAACAGGATCAGAACCCTAATATTACATTTCCTTTGAACTAGAGTCTATGTATTTGCCTGGATTATCCTCTGGCTAATATCACTTTTACACAATATATGTTCATTACCTTCTCTAGAGTTAGTCCCAGTTTACACCAATGTAAGTGGGAGGAGAACCAGGCATATTGTATCATAATCTTATAAAGCAGCCATTGGCACCTTTTTGCATTTAACTGTTGCATTCCAGTTCTCAGATTTCTGTAGAGTTTGTCTTTGTTGTCTTTGACCATAACCCAGCCTCAAAAGTCTCTAGTTTTTTTCTTTAGGTGCCCTGTGTGTGTTCTACATATAGCAGAATCCCATATTTACCCAAATAGTAGAAAGTCTTTTATGACAGGTGCTGTGTTTTTAGTCCTTCATTGGGTTTTTGAACTATATGTCTATTCCACTGATTCTTGTATCTGGTTCACTACAACAAAACACACCAGCTAGCCCTGTACCCTTGGCTGCTCTCAGCATCTCCACTCTCCCCGATTGTAACCATTATAGCAACTCAAACATTCTACCTTGTAGTGTGAGGATAGATGGATCTAGTATGAATCCTGAATTTACAAGACTACTCACTTCATCTTTCCCATTACCATCCTAATATTTGCCTGAACAGTCACTCTAACCATTTCATGTGGTTATTAATTGTGCTTTCCTATCATTCTTACTGTTAAGAACTTTCCCCAATGTCTAGCCTAAACTTACCTTCAGGTTAGTGTTCCCTGACTCACTATCTTCTGAGACAATTAATAATTCCTTATTTTCACTGATATGGTTATTATGAAGGTATTTCTGGATTTGATTCTTTCCCTGACATTTTCTGACCAGCTGTAATTGATAAGGTAATATAAAAATATGCCATTTTTCGTAGTCCTTAGGGCATAATAAAGCCTCCAACTTTTCTCTGTAATAGAGGAAGAAAACTATGGGAGGTGACAAATTCAATGTAAAACTCCTTGAGAGTCATCTCACAGAGGTTCCTTAAAATCATCCCATTAGGGTGTGTTTTAGGTTCCGGCCCCAGCCCATGGAATAGACAGGGGAATGGGCCCATAAATTCATGGAGATCAGAAGATGCCTTCAAACAGTCACCTCCTTCCTTAATCTTCCCATATGGTTCCCACTGGCTACTGCCCCCAACCTTTCCTTAGCAGGTTTCATATTACCGAAGAAGGAGGGCACCAGATAAGATAAACAGGATGTTTGGAATCATTAAAAAAGGGATAGAGAATAAGTCGGAGAATATCTTATTGCCCTTATACAAATCCATGGTGCGCCCACATCTTGAATACTGCGTACAAATGTGGTCTCCTCATCTCAAAAAGGATATACTGGCACTAGAAAAGGTTCAGAGAAGGGCAACTAAAATGATTAGGGGTTTGGAACGGGTCCCATATGAAGAGAGATTAAGGAGGCTAGGACTTTTTAGCTTGGAAAAGAGGAGACTAAGGGGGGATATGATAGAGGTATATAAAATTATGAGTGGAGTGGAGGAAGTGAATAAGGAAAAGTTATTTACTTGTTCCCAAAATAGAAGAACTAGGGGCCATTCAATGAAATTGGCGTGCAGCAGGTTTAAAACAAATAAAAGGAAGTTCTTCTTCACACAGCGCACAGTCAACCTGTGGAACTCCTTACCTGAGGAGGCTGTGAAGGCTAGGACTATAACAGGGTTTAAAAGAGAGCTGGATAAATTCATGGAGGCTAAGTCCATAAATGGCTATTAGCCGGGATGGGTAATGAATGGTGTCCCTAGCCTCTGTCTGTCAGAGGGGGGTGATGGATGGCAGGAGAGAGATCGCTCTATCATACCTGTTAGGTTCACTCACTCCGGGGCACCTGGCATTGGCCACTGTCGGTAGACAGGATGCTGGGCTAGATGGACCTTTGGTCTGACCCAGTATGGCCGTTCTTATGTTCTTATGTAATTCTGACAGGTTTTCATTATTTATCTCATGAGAAAAATCACTATGGATTTGAGACCAGGGGAACACTCCACAGAAAATGCAGTCTTTCAGGCCCCATTCCCACATTTACCACAGAGGCCAGATATAGTGGGTTAATTGCAGAAAGGTTTTCACAAGATTAGGAGGGGGGAAAGAAAGCAGGTTTCCTACATCCCAGATTCAGCTAACTGCTACAAACCCCCAGCTTTGAACTTGGAAACTTTATATTGTGTTACTCCTCACTCTGCTCCCTATTCCAAGGACTCTGTCTCCAGGAGCTTGTGTGCTTGCTGACAAATAAAGATCTTTGAAGGACACTGCAGGAATATCCAGCCACCTCTGCTCCACTCGAGTTGGTTAATGAACTTTTACTTTAATACTTACAAATAAACCCATGAATGAACTCATAGCAAGCATGGGAAGACCCTATTTCAAATCCCAGTTCAGACTTTCCTTCTCAGACGCTACTGGGTTCTACATCCGTTGAACTGGATCTCAGTGCCATCTTCCTGGTATCCTGGCTTCATACAGTGCCCAATGAACTAGTCTCTGGTCTTCTTGAAATCTTCTGAAAAAACCCAAACACTTTTAGATAGCAATCCCAGCCTCTCTTCCTTCTCTCAGGCTTTGCGGAACAGGCTCTTAGCAGCACAGTGTGCCTTTACAGAGTCCTCAGCTGTCCATACATAAATACATACATAAAATAAATGTTATGTAATATGTTGATAAAATGTTTTCACAGAACCCACAAAATTGACACTCTCTACATCCCTAGCAAGTTCTGCCGGAGGGGGCTGCCTTTACCCTGAATTACCAGAGCTGGGATTATGACCTATACTGCCTGAATCTCTTTTAGATCCAACTGGGATTTAGCTGTACATGAAATGACACTAGTTGTCTAACCGAGTTTTATTTTGCTGAGTGTGAGGGAAATACATTAAGGTATAAAAATTAGACACCATTTTATAGGTCAACTAATTTCAATTATATTATTTAAACACGAGTGAGATTATATACTGAACTTCTGAGAGGCACCACAGAGCATTTGAAGTTCAGGCGGAGAGAAGCTAAGGTGGTTTTAAATCATTATGGGCCCCTGGATTTGGGGCTTTTCCAGGGGCCAGAGTGGCTCCTGGCATAACTTAACCCGTCAAAGCTGTGTAAGTTATAGCAACCTATCCCCAACTTCCAATGTCTGTCAGCACTGCCCAGATTTTTCACAGCATCACGTGCTGCATTTCTACCCCTAGCATGTCAGGGCTGGCAAGGGGATCCTAGGAAGACAGCCTGAAGTTATCTCCTTTAGCTGGATCAAGGCAGGTAGGGCTCCCTTCACCTCAGTCTGGCTCTTTTACCCAGCACAGGGGCCGGAAAAGTGGTGAGAACCTCACTCAGTGAGTCTACTTTTCAAGTTGTAGTTGAAAATAATACAAAGCTCAAAGAATGTCTGGCACTGGAGCACATTTTGGTTCTTGCTTTTCTGCAATTAAAATGTAAATGGACCAGCTTTTTTAGTTGTCTTTCATGTCTGGAGACCTGAGGTCAAATCTGCCCATGGTTAGATGTGATAATGAGATTGGTGATCCCAATTTATTGCTTAGTTAAATTTAACTATGGTGTTGCTCCACCATAAACTCTGACATAATTTAGCATGACTATAAAAATTCTGTTAGGAAAAACACCTACACAGTTCTAGGTCAAGGGTCAGTGTCACTGGTAAAGGAAAGTGGAAAAGTTTATATACTTTGATCACCATTATGCTGTCATTTTTTTTGACCTCACAAACTCCCCAGATATACCCAACATATTTTGTGCATGAAAAATAAAATACATGAAAATTGACTGGAATAATCTTTCGCCCCCTGAGCTGAGCAGACCTTATATATCAATGTTTTTACATAGAGCATATTTCTAACAATTCTGTTAACTACCCAAAGTCATTATTATGAAAATACTGATATCTCCTTAACAATTGCAGTGTTAGTGTATGTGCCTGCAATCCAACATTTTATTTAAAAGAGTAGGTTCCAAATGAAAGGTACATGAAGAGATAGAGAGGACAATAGGCATGTGGCCACAATTTTCAAAGTTACCCACCCACATTCACAGTAGGGCACCTAAACTTACTGAACACTGCAGCTTCCTTTCACTGGCTTTAGTCATCAAGTGTGAGAATTTTGGTCATAATGTAAAGAGAGAAGAGTCCATAAAAATATCAACAAAGAAATAATTGGCTAATAATTGTAGTAAGACCTGGGGAAATATAAATTGTTTCAAATTATGTTATTTTCTGGCAAATACACTGGAAGCAATTTGCAAAATTCTTAATTGTAGCTGTTTGTTAATTTAATTGTAAATTTAGTGAAATTTTGTAGGTTTGTGGGGAAAAAAAATCAGGGTGCAATATCAACAGAATTAGTTGGAGCTGCACCAAACATCTCATTCTTCTTAGCTCAGGCAGTGGAAGTACAATTGAAGTGATCTTTCACCAAACTTTACCCAGGTTTCTCTCATAGCAACACAGTATCTTTTAATCCAGAAATGAATGACAACACTTACCCTGAGAAGGAGGTAAATACCTCAGTTAGACTCCATTTATACAAGACTATGCAAGTTAGGGGAGCAATGGGACACCAAGACTATCTTTTCATACTTCTCTTATAAAAGCCATTTTCGTTTCTTTTTCCTGGAGGAATGCAGTAAAACTGCAGATGTATACATACTGTAGTAAGAACAGAAATCCCCAAGCACATTCCAATTATGAATATGTGATTTATATTTTATGGGCAAAAAGAGTTATTTCCCCAAGCACATTGTTTTCTTTTATCTGTGTGCTTCCTTTAATCCTGTCAATAACCCAGCATGCAGCTGCATTCTGCTCATAGATTTTTTGGGGAAGATAATAGAAATAAGCATGCACTGTAGATAGAACTATTCATGGGTAACATAAAAATACCTGCTGTTCATCAAGATTTCTGCTTGCTAATTAACCACAAAAATTGGCTTTTAAAAAAAACTCTAAAATTGTGGCAGGTAACTAGCATGAAAAATAAAATGCACTTCTCAGTTAGAGCTATAATGGAATGCCAGAATTACATCTATGTACTAAGGAACCAGAAATGTTTACTTATTATTCATGGGTTGAAAAAGCATTTTAATATCTATATCATTCTAACAAGCATAAAATGATTTGGCACAATGCAATATGCAACACAATGGGAGTTTGAAACAAAATCATTGGGAGGCAGCAAATTCATAACCTTAACTTATGTTGGTGATAAAGAAGAGAATAACTGAATGTATTTGACATAGTTCAGATCCTGTGTGGTAAAATTCACCCTTCCTGCACAAATCACAAAACCGTATCTCTGAGAGGGCAAATGGATTTTATTTTCCAGTCAGAATGGAGGCTGTTGAGATGCAATGAAGCATGAGGGGATTAGCTCAGAGCACTTGGAGCCTGGCTCCCAGCGCTTGGAGCCTGTCCACACTAGCGCTTTAAAGCATTCAGACTTGCTGTGCTGAGAGGGGTGATTTTTCACACCCCTGAGCCAGCAAGTTAGAGTGCTACAAAATGTAAGTGTAGCCAAGCCCTTAGATTCTCCCCGTACATTTTTCCCAACACCTGGGCAACACCTTTTATCCTGTGATCTGTGCCCCTCTGCCATGTACACTGGCCAAACCAGATAGTCACTATGCAAAAGCATAAATGGACACAAATCTGACATCAAGAATTATAACATTCATTAACCAGTAGGAGAATACTTCAATAACACTCAGTAACAGACTTAAAATTGCAATTCTTCAACAAAAAAACTTCAAAAACAGACTCCAATGAGAAATTTCCGAACTGGAATTAATTTGCAAACTGGACACCATCAAATTAGGCCTGAATAAAGACTGGGAATGGATGAGTCACTACAATTTTCCCCTGCTGATCCTCACCTTGTCAACTGTTTGAAATGGGACAACTTGATTACATTGGCCTCATTAGTATTATAAAAGTGATTTCCACTCTTTCTTGTCAACTGCTGAGAATAGCCTACTTCCACCTTACTTGAATTAGCTAGTTAGCAGTGTCCCCCCCCCCCTTCGTAAGGCAACTCTTATCTTTTCATATGCTGTGTATTTATACCTCCCTACTGTATTTTCCATTCCATGCAGCTGATGAAGTGGATTTTAGCATGTCATAAGTGTAAAGGGCTGGAGAGGGTTAATGTTATCTGAGAACAAGAGATGTAAGAGCTCCCTGCCATGCGGGAGGGAGGAGTTTTGGTTCAGTTTCGTTTTGCTGGCCATGTAGCTGGAAACGGGTCTTGGAGCATCTTTGGCTATTAAGATGACTCTATTCTTCTCTTATATTTCTACTTAGCTGATTGTAAGTTATCTTTAATATTATAAGCCTGTGCCTTTTTGGGGTGTCTCGGTCCTTTTTAGAGGGGAGTTAGGGAACCCCAGATTGTGATACAGAGTTTCAGAGGGCAGGGTGGTGTGTGCCCAGGTACAGTCCAGGAAGGCACAGGCTTATTTCTAGCAACAAAGGTGCTGCAAAGCAAGAAACAGATTACAGATACAGACCAAGGTTTAGTTTGAGTCTAAGAGAGGTTTTAAGACACAGACCAAGGAGTTTAAGAGAGGTTTTAAGACACAGACCAAGGAGTTTAAGAGAGGTTTTAAGACACAGACCAAGGAGTTTAAGTCTGTGTGTTGGGGAAACAGAGCCAGCAGCTAAAGTAATTAAAGTATAGAAAGTTTCACAGAGGGATTCTCACCAGTCCCCAGGCAGCAGCAAAAGCAGAAGCAGCAAGAGGTCTCTCAGGCAGCAATTCGTTCTTCGTGGGGTGGGGGGTTAAAAACGGGGGTACGCTCAAAAATAAAACGAGAGCGGAGAAAGGACCCCCCAGAACCCCTGGCTGATCAGACCAGGTAGCAATGCAGGAACCTTTCTGATGATTGTTTCAAAAATGCCTGTTCTTAAAGGCAAACTCAGGCAGTTTCCCCGCCAGTAATGCTGATAGGCTCCTTCTGTCACAGGGGAGGAGTTTCAGGGAAAAACTGCAGGTGAGCATAGAGACATGCCTGGGCAGAGTCCTGGACCATAGGTGTGAGTTCCCACCTCATGACTCAAAAGCACATGAGGCCTATGACTCATGCCCAGGATCTCAAAAACACATTGATCTTACAGTTCTGGACATTGCCTACCCTACACCGAGCCCAGGTTTAACAAGGTGATAACAGGACCAACCCTTTGAACAGGGCAGTTGTCCCACTTAACACGCAGCACAAGTGGCCATCCCTTTGAGAAGGGCAATGGCTCTTGGTAAACAACTTAAGGGGCCCTCCCTTTGAGAAGGGCAGTGGCCCTGGTAAACAACTTAACAGCCAGGGAGGGGCGGCCACAGGAGAACAAAAACAAAATGGAGTAAGGGGACAGCTGTAAGAAACAAAATGGAATAGGGGGAAAGCTGTAAAAGACATATCTCTGTTTTATTCTCTTTCTGTATTAAATCTTTTAGTTATAAAATGTTTGGTTTAATTCCCTTAAGGTCTCTCTCTCTCTTCACTGGGAAGAGACGGAGGTGGGGGAGTAGGTAAAGGAATCACTCAGGTTATCAGCTAAGGAATGGAGTCTGTCTCTGCCTTCAGCCGCGAAGGGTGAAGGGGGAGGGGAAGCAGCCTCCAGGTGTCTGACTCTGGCTCTCAGGAAGGGGGACAGAGTTAGGGTTTGGGGGAAGTCTGGGGACCCCTCCAAGGTTTTGGAAGTACACCCGGATGGTGGCAGCCATGGTTCCCTAAGAACCCCACTGGTAAAAGGGAGGTTTCTCGGGGTGTAGGGACTTAATTTGGCTGGGAAGCAGCTAAGTTAAGTGGTTTGGCTAAAAAAGAGTCCCAGTCTTTGTGCTCGAGAGCATAGAGGCTGGGGTACCCCACTCTTACATAGCCCATGAAAGCTTATGCCCCAAATAAATTTGTTAGTCTCTCAGGTGCCACAAGGACTGCTCATTGTTTTTGCTAATACAGACTAACATGGCTACCACTCTGAAACCTGTGGCCATGGGGGGGTTATTTTGGAATATAAACAAAGGCAATAAACTTGGGGGTATATCTAGAAAGCAAACAAGATAACCTGTTTTTCTGCACCTATGAAGTAAATTGACAGCACGTTTGCATTCATGAAAATGGAATCTCAACCAGCTTTGGTTCAAAACACTGCAGAGGACATTGCGTGAGATAAGTGTCTTTAGACAGGAGGTTACCTTTTAGTTAAGCTTAGTCTCTAGAAAGTATGTTATGCTTCTGTGTTATATGTAACCATTTGTTTCAAGTGATAGTGAGTAAGAATATTGGACTCTTGAATCTATGATAATAAAATTATTATTTTTTCATTATGAATATATCTAAGTCCTATGGTGTTTAAGCAAAGTGCTGATCCTGAGTTGAATCAAACAAGCTGATATATTCTGTTCTCCCGGTAGAGTGGACATGGTATTTCTGTGAATAGTCAGTATCATGGGCTGGATATCACTAGGGGAATACTTCAAAGGGACTCGGAAACTGGGGTACACCTATTTTAAATGGCAAGTCAAAGTTAGGGCTGGCATAGTCCAGCAGAGAGTGCTTTAGTGGCCGGTGGTGTTAGGAAGCTGACAATCAGCTAAACACAAGCAAGATTCCCTCATGTTGGAGGCAGGAAGTAACTAGGTGACTCACCATCCTGGGTACCATGTAAACAGTCACAACAACATCAGACATAAAATTCAGTGTGTGACTGGAAGATTAGTTTAACATTTAGCAGTGTAATGACCCTCTCTTCTGGAGCTGTGTTATTATCAGAATTCCTTTTGTTAAAAATGATTGCCAGTTAATTCTTGTTAACACACACACACACACACACACACACACACACACACACACACACACACACACACTAAATAGCAAATATATACAGAAAATGGAATTCAATAAAATGTCATAATGCATTTTTTTCATAATTGGTTTAGGAGAATTGGTGGGGATTAGAAGAAAGGCTGGAGATGGACAGAATGTCAAGTAAAGGTGACTTCTAGTTTCAGTAACATTTCTGATGCATTGATGGAGAATAGAGAAGTCATGAAACTAGAGTCAAAGAAATATCTGTAGTCAAGGTGAGAAATCATTAAGACCCGACAAAAAGTTCTGATAAAAGTAATAGAGAAGAATTGATGGAACCAAACCTAGGTGTGGAATTGAATTTTCTCTATTAGCCCCATATTTAGTTTAGGTTTATATTGGAAGTAGAGGTATTTTAAATGTCAAATTTCTTTGTATCATTTGTATTCTAAAAAAAAAATAGAGCAAACCTAATATTTAAAATATTGACTATACTTAACCTACACTGCAATTGATATGTTTTCTGATAAACAGTGTAAGTTTACTTCAACCTAAATTGCAGCAAAAGTATCAAGCACTTATCAGACCATTTTGCTTTGAAATGGCAATAGCATTTTTGTATACAGTGTATGTGATGTGTGTGACACAGAAAATTAAACATTTGTGTATCAAAAGCATGTGCCCAGAGTTGGCAAACCCCACTGCAATCAAATCTGTTTGTTTATATCTTTCCTTTTCCCCAAGTAGCAATAATACTAATTTGTAGGTGCAGTAGATAGTGTTTCCAGTGTTTGGTTGTTGTTTCTCTGGTAATCCTGTGTCATTTAAAGCATTTTTTGTTGTTCCTTCTATCCATTTCTAGTCCTCTAAGAAGCTGATTATACTGCAAATTGTACCACTTTACGTCAGGGCAGTAGGATGCTTCCAACAAGAATTTTCAATCCCTTCTCAAACCTAGTAAGGAAGTACTTATTTTCTTATTCACACATCACAAAGTCTGAATATAGTATTGAGCTGGAAACTTTTCAGGCTCAAGTTCTGTTTGTCTAGGGCAAAATGTGAATTCTGAGCTGCTGAATAGATATATAAAATGTTTACATGTATATGTATACATGTAAATATTTACATTTACAAAAATGTAAAAATATACAATTTCCCTTAAATTATTCTTGTACAAAAGACAAAACATTTTCAATAAAGAATCCTAAGTCTTTTAATAGAAAAGGTTGTTAATAAATTAGGGAAATAATATTTTAATTATACTTGAAAACCAGTGGTTTGAGTTAAGGAGAAAATGTTTGCATGAAGGATAAGGAGCTGATGTGTATGTATGAATGCTGTATATGACCAGGAAATTGGAAATGTTTACTATATGACTATATAAACATGTTATTATATGCATATAGTGGTTTATTTAGCAGGCTGTTAGCAGGAAGGTAACATAACTGGTCTATGTAAAACACCTTTCTGTAAATAGGTCAGGAGGTTAAGAAACAATACTTGACCTATGGTATTAGCTGTGAAAGCTAATTCCAAGTTCAGGCCAAAGTTGCATAGTTGTTTTGTTAAGGATGAGAACCAACAGACCAAAAGGACACTAACCATTAAAATGTTGCCATCTAGAAAGAGGGGAGGACAGCTGTAAGCAAGCTGCTCACAAGGAGCAGCGTGACACTGAGACAGCCCATGAGAGAGGGTCTGACACAGTAGGGAAGGTAAATTTTGGTAAGACAAATATAGGTATAGACTATGCAGTGTTATTGAAGTCATGTTGGTCCCAGGATATTAGAGCGACAAGGTGGGTGAAGTAATATATTTTATTGGATCAATTGGATTTGGCGAGAGAGACAAGGTTTTGAGCCTATACAAAGCTCTCCTTAAGTTCTGAGAATTATATTCAGAGTGTCACAGCTAAATACAGGGTAAATATATTGGTAGACAGTTTATTTTTTTAAAACCTCATTCTCTTATGCTTTACTGTTAGTATTAAAAAAATACCTTGATTTAAGCATTCTGCCTGGTCACTGCATTAATCACTGGTCAGAGCTCCCAAGGGGTAGGCTGGCAGGTGCCAAGCCAAATGCTTGCTGAGGAATCCCAGCTGGGGGCTGCAACCTGGTGACCTAGTTCAAGAGTGGGAGAATGGTGGGATAGAATCATAGGATTGGAAGGGACCTCAAGAGGTCATCTAGTCCAGTTTCCTGCACTCATGGCAGGGCTAAGTATTATCTAGACCATCCCTGACAGGTGTTTATCTAGCCTGCTCTTAAAAAATCTCCAGTGATAGAGATTCCACAACCTCCCTGGGAAATTTATTCCAATGTTTATCCACCCTAACAGTTAGGAAGTTTTTCCTAATGTCCAACCTAAACCTCCTTTGCTGAAATTTAAGCCCATTGCTTCTTGTCCTATCCTCTGAGGTTAAGAAGAACAAATTTTCTCCCTCCTCCTTGTAACAACATTTTACATACTTGAAAACTATTATGTCCGCTCTCAGTCTTCTCTTTTCCAGACTAAACAAATCCAGTTTTTTTCAGTCTTCCTTCAGGATTCCATCTACTGCATTCAGAAAGACAAGAGAGGGTCCAAGAAACAGCACACCCTGACCCATGACAGTTAGCAAAAGTCAGAAAAGCTTCATGAAATCCCAGAATTCAAGGTTCTGACGTTCTGTGAAGCAAAACTCCTCTCACTTCCCATCTCAGCTAAAAAAAGAATGCTTTGGTACAATCAGATTGTAGTTCTGGTTCTGCAAAACTAGTAGGTCTGTGAGTGCTGGCTTTGAAAAGTAACATTACAAATGACTTGTCCTTTGAATTCCTACAACATGCACTATTAATAATGTTTGACTGTTTGACAGCCAGGAGAAAGGACAATGATTGTAACATGAAACACTGCATTTGTACAAAATACAAAATTGAGCTTTACAGCCTGTACTAATTTCTAGGCAGGTGCTCTATTTCTTTCCCACCTACAAGTAACATTTAGTTTAGTCACCCCTTCAACTGTAATGGGAATCTTGTTTACACACGCACACACATGAAAAAAGAAAAAAGTAGCATGAAAAAAGCTAGAGACCTGGAAATAAAAGCATTCCGAAAACATATCCAGATCATATGGTGGTGGTTTTTTTGTTTAAAAAAACACATTTGTAATATAAAAAATACCCAAACCAATTCCATTAACTTATTTTTATTTAAATCACTTCTGTCCTATTCATTCCCAGACAGCCATCAGTAGATATTCTATAATGGGTTTATAAACATCTAAAAATATGGAGTTATAACAAAAAAAGAAGTAAAACCACTAATTTTCAGTATCCTCAGCACAGCTATTATAATAAAATATAGAAAATTGCAACTATTATTGATATTGCTTAGAACATTTTCATTGTTTTGTAAGTTATTGTATCAATTATTGTATATTAGTTATCATACAAATGGATTACAGTGACTGATTTTAGAACTCTGCCATTGAATGGACTTGCATAGTATCATAGAAATATAGGACTGAAAGAGACTGTGATAGATCTAATCTAGTCCTTTGCACTGAGGCAGAAGTAAGTATTAACTAGATCATCCTTGACAGGTGTTTGTCTAATCTGATTTTAACAACCTCCAGTGACAGAGATTCCACCACCTTCCCCTCTCCACAGCTAGGTAATTTGTTCCATTGCTTAACTATTCTGACAGGAAGTTTTTCCTAATATCTAACTTAAATCTACCTTGCTTCAATTTAAACCCATTACTTTTTGTCCAGACCTCAGTGGATAAGGGGAATAATTTATTATCCCCTTCATGGCAACTTTTTATATATTTTAAGACTGTTATCATGTACCCTCTCAGTCTTCCCTTCTCCAGACTAAACAATCCCGTCAGGCTTTCCTAGTAGGTCATGGTTCTTTTTGACCTTTAATCATTTTTATTGTCTCCTCTGGACTTTCTCAGCTTTGTCCACATCTTTCCTAAAGTGTGGTGTCCAGAAGTGGAGAAGAGTGGAAGAATTAGTTTTGTCTTGCTTACAACACTCCTGTTAGTACATCCCAGAATGATGTTCACTTTATTTTCAACAGTCTTACATTTTTTACTCATATTTAGTTTATGATCCACTATGACCTCCGAGATCCTTTTCTGCAGTAGTCCTTCTTAGGCCACCATATCCCATGGTGTCCTTGCATTTGCATTTGTCCTTATTGAATTTTATCTTATTTATTTCAGACCATTTCTCTAGTTTGTCATAATCATTTTGAATTCTAATTTTATCCTCTGAAGACTTTGCAACCTCTTCCAGGGTGGTATCCTCGGCAAACTCTATAAGTGAACTCTCTGCACCACTATACCAGTCATGGGTGAAGATATTGGATAGAACCAGACTCAGGATAGATCCCTGAAGGACCCACTCAATAGTCCCTTTCAGATTAACTGTGATCCATTGATAACTGCCCTCTGAGTATGGTTTTCAAACCAATTATGGCCTCACATTACAATAGATTTGTCTAGGCTATATTTCCCAAGTTTGCTTATCAGAAAGTTATGTGAGATCATAACAAAAGCTTTACTAAAGTCAAGATACATCTCATCTACTGCTTCCCTCCTTCCACAAGGCTTATTCCACTTCAAAGAAGGATACTATGTTGATTTGTTCCTGACAAATCCATGTTTAGAGAGGCTTATCAACTTATTTTCTCATAGGTACTTACAAATTTGTTATTTATCTGATCCATTATCTTTCCAGGTACTTAAATTAATCTGATTGGTCTATATTTCCCTAGGTGGTCTATAGTCCCTTTTTTTATAGATAGGTACTATATTTGCCCTTTTCCACACTTCTGGGATCTCTACTGTACTCCATGAGTTCTCAGCAAATGGCTCAGAGATCTCCTCAGTGAGTTCCTCAGGTATTCTAGGTATTTCATCAGGCCCTGCTGACCTATTTTAGCCTCAGATCCTACCACATTTACATTGAGGTGCAGCATGTTAGTTATCCAATAACTGCTCATTTTTTGGTGAAAACTGAAATAAAAAGGGCATTTAATACTATAGACTTTGCTACAATTTCTCTTACTATCTTTTCCTCCTCATTGAATAATGAGCCTAACCGGTCCCGAGTCATCTTCTTGCTTCTAACTTATTTATAATGTTTTCTTGTTTGCCTTTATGTCCCTAATTAATTTAATCTCATTTTGTGTCTGGACCTTTCTAATTTTGTCAATGCATGCTTGTGTTGTTTTTTAATATTCATCCTTCATAATTTGACCTAGTTTTCATTTGTTGTATGACTCCTTTTTTTGGGGGGGGGGGGGAGGTTCATGTCATTGAGGAATTCCTGGTTTAGCTACGGAGGTTTCTTACCATACTTTGCATCTTCCCGACACATTAGGTTAATTTAACATAGTCATAGTTTAACGTGACATATAGCACCAGTAAGCCATTCATTTTAGCCCCTTCTAATACATGTGTTATGTTATATCATTAAGGTCCCGATTCAGCAAGATGTTAATTACTGTGTGGCACATGTTTAATTGTTTTGCTGAATCAACTGATACTTCATTCTTAGATATACAACTTCCATTAGCTTCAACAGGAGTACTGCATGCAGAAAGAATGCAGGATCAGACCCTTATCTGATACTTCCATATTTCTATTTTGCATGTTTGTTAAAATTGTGTTCCCAAAAGAAACATACAGAGATAGAAAATTTATTTTTTTGTTGTTTTATTAAATATTCAGCAGGCAAAGTAAGGCTCCAGTTCTGCAATGCAATTCTTAATCACTCATGCAGAGTACTACTGGATTCAATATGGGACTGCCTAAGTGCAAAAGCCCATGCTAGCAGATCCTGTTGAGGCATTAGGGCCTAAAGTTATTACACACAGGAAGACCTTTGGGGACCCACTGACTTGGAGCTTTGAAGAGGCTCAGGACTGCATCCATTTAGAACAAATTGCACTATCACGGTACAAGAATTGTGCTTAATTCTGTAACCTCTACTGAAATAAGAAAACTTTAATCTCACAAGTGGTCATTTCTCATACTATTGGTTTATTATTTTATGAATGTGATTGAATTTACATTGATGTTCAAATCAAGTGTGTTAGTCTAAATATTTTAACCATACAATATCTGAGGGAGGAGTGGGCACTGTACGAGCTCATGAGGAAAACTAGACACTCTTGCTGATGGATGAAGCCTGCAAGTATATGCTCTACATCTTTTAACTGGCAGTAGTGGAAAAGAGGAGAGCCATGAAGGCCCTACTTAGTCATTTGAGGCACATTTGGTCACTTTACATCTGAAGCATTGAGCTCTGCCCACAGAAGGTTAAAACTAAGAGCTTGGACTATTGTCTGTCATGAAATAGGCATTAGCTATGGTATATCATTTATGGAAATAAAAACATAGCAGTTGGTCTAATACACATCCTAGTGGAGTACAGACTGGGCAGTGCAATATTCAAGACATTTTTAAAAATTATCAATGCAATTTGATTAAATTGATAAATATAGTAGCCTCCAAACCCTACATACAATATAAATGGTTAGTTTTAATTTTACATATCCACTGAATGAAAATAATTAAAACTTTAATTCCCAAAGATTTGTTTTATATGATCAACTGTCAAGCTTCTTTGTGGATATTTAATCTCCTCTTTATCTTGGCAATCAAAGGCAAGATAGAAATAAATCGACATTCCTAGCATTTATTATATCGTCAACTTTATGCAAAGGGGGAGAAAAGATCTTGCAAACCCAATGAAGGACCAGGATGTTCTCTCACTTGTCACCTATTTGGTTACCAGAGAGGATATCATTGGGCTTATTGTAAAGAAATCTGACATTGAAACTTAATGAGCAATAGTCGCAGAACGGAAAAAGCAGAAAAAAGTGTCTAAATTAAGCTAATAAATATGGGATTGTTTGTATATATGTGACATGATCACTTTATACTATGTCATATCCTGTTCCTTCCCCAATCACAGATTACAATATCAGGAAATGTGATGTCACACACCATCAAGTTTACCAAGGCAAGCACTGTCCCCATCCCAATATCCAAAAGACCTTAACCTGCCATCTGGAACATTTGCAAGATTATTTTTGAGTTACCTGTCAGAAAGAAAGAAGATGATTAACTATCTTCTTCAGTGATTCTAAGAGGATCAGCTTGCTTACCACATGCTGTGAGCCACTATCACACTTGAGTTTGGGGGATTTAAAGAAAACACAACATTTTTGTTAGCGCAATACATCATGCAAGGGAACAGTTTGAGTGTTCAATACCATGCAACAGTAAACATATAACAACAGCAAAACCTAGCACCAAAAGCAAAAGGCGGTTTTAAAATTATCGGACTCTGAGCTCTTCTGTGATCTCTTTCCCAACTTGGGTACTTGGAAAGTGTCTTTTCCTTCCAGTCCTTAATCCAGTAGCTGTACACTAGATTTAAAGTCCTGTCCTTTGTGTGCATTCAAAGATATTGTTGCTTTGAAGGCTCTATCGTGCGGGATTATAGGCAATCATTTTCTGTGCTGAAGCAGCGCTTCCCTGGCACTAGAGATCTCTAACTGATGAGCTATACACAGGGAAAGGTTGGTGTCTCTGGGTCTGCAGTCCCCTGAGAAGACACAAGCACAAAAAGGCCCTTTGGCTATGCTCTGATGTCTAGGGCCACTTCACTGTGAACATTAAAAACACAAAAAAGCAGCAGCAACAAAACAAGAACAAAAAGTCCCACCACTGTCAGGTCTTGATAGCTCTCCTGTGATCTTCTCTTCAGCCTGACAACTTGGAAGAACTAGGGTTAGTACTGTACACTTCTTTCTCAGTCCTTGATCTTGTTGCAGAGGTAGCTGTAGACTGGAATGAAAATCATTGTATAAAGAGAACATTTGGATTGAAGATTATGTAATGAAACAATTACACTCATCGCAGTAGTTGTGTGTCTATGTGGCATTAGATATCAAAGCTTCGTAAGCCACCACTACTACATTGTTGTTATTTTTTCTGCAGTGCTGACAATGTGATCTGTGCGACTCATATATGAGGGAAGTAAGACAGTTTCTGTCCAAAGAATCTTATCTAAAACAGACAACACAAACACCATTCAAGCATATCCTTTATTGGGAGAAGGTATTATCTTGAAGCTGTGGTAATGACATAGGTGAGAACTTCTGAAAAGTTAAAAAGGAAAGAACATGTATAAAGGCAGGATTTTAAGGAGAAAGAGGTAAATCCAGACATATGAGGTAAAATGAAGATGGCAATGGCAGAAGGATGCATGGGGCAAGTGAGAGAAACTACCCTTTTTTGCTTTTTACTAGGGCTGTCAAGTGATTAAAAAAGTTAGTTGTGATTAATTGCACGATTAAAATAATTAATCTTGATGAATCACTCAATTAATTGAGCTGTTAAACAATAATAGAGTACCATTTATTTAAATATTTTTGATGTTTTCTACATTTTCAAATATATTGATTTCAATTACAACAGAGTACAGTGTACAGAGCTCACTTTATATTTATTTTTGATTGCAAATATAACTGTAAAAAACAAGAAATAGCATTTTTCAATTCACCTCATACAAGTACTGTAGTGCAGTCTCTTTATCATGAAAGTTGAACTTACAAATGTAGAATTATGTACAAAAAATAACTTCATTCAAAAATAAAACAATGTAAAACTTTAGAGCCTACAAGTCCACTCCGTCCTACTTCTTCCTCAGCCAATCACGTTTGGTTACAATTTGCAGGAGATAATCTGCCTTCCTCTTGTTTACAATGTCACCTGAAAGTGAGAACAGGTGTTCACATGGCACTGTTGTAACTGGTGTCGCAAGTTATTTATGTGCCAGATGCACTAATCATTCATATGTCCTTTCATTTTCAACCCACTATTCCATAGGATGTCCATGCTGATGATGGGTTCTGCTTGATAATGATCCAAAGCAGAGGGGACTGACACATGTTCACTTTCATCACCTGAAGCAAATGCCATCAGCAGAAAGTTGATTTTCTTTTTGGTGGTTCGGGTTCTGTAGTTTTTGTATCGGAATGTGGCTCTTTTAAGACTTCTGAAAGCATGCTCCATACCTCGTCCCTCTCCAATTTTGGACAGTACTTCAGATTCTTAAATCTTGGGTCAAGTGCTGTAGCTATCTTTATAAATTTTACATTGGTAACTTTTTTGTGTTTTGTTAAATCTTCTGTGAAACTGTTCTTAAAATGAACATCATGCTGAGTCATCATCTGACACTACTATAACATGAAATATATGGCAGAGTGCAGGTAAAACACAGAGCAAGAGACATACAATTCTCCCCTAAGGAGTTCAGTTACAAATATAATTAACATACTTTTTTTAATGAGCATCATCAGAATGGAAGTATGTCCTCTGGAATGGTGGCCGAAGCATGAAGGGGTATATGAATATTTAGCATATGTGGCACGTAAATACCTTGCAGCTCCAACTATAAAATACCATGTGAACGACTCTTCTCAATTTCAGGTGACATTGTAAATAAGAAGCAGGCAGCATTATCTCCTGTAAATCTAAATAAACTTGTTTGTCTTAGTGATTGGCTGAAGAAGGAGTAGGACTGAGTGGACATGTAGGCTCTGAAGTTTTACATGGTTTTGTTTTTGAATGCAGTTATGTAACAAAAAAATCTACATTTTCCAGATGCGCTTGCACGATAAAGTGATTGCACTATGGTACTTGTATAAAGTAAACTGAAAAATATTTCTTTTGTTTATCATTTTACAATGCAAATATTTGTAATTAAAATAATATAAAGTGAGTACTGTACACTTTGTATTCTCTGTTGTAATTGAAATCAATATATTTGTAAATGTAGAAAACCATCTAAATTATTTAATAAATTTCAATTGGTATTCTACTGTTTAACGATTAAAACTGCAATTAATCACAATAAATTTTTTTGAGTTAATCGCGTGAGTTAATTCCAATTCATTGACAGCCCTACTTTTTGACCTATATATGAAGGAAGAGGAACAAAGCTGTTTTGACCTTGCTTCAATATTTTTTTCCCCATTTGAGAAAGATTTTTCCTTTTTAAATTCTGACTCCTGTGGCAGAAAATGCATGTTATCTCAGTGCACATGGACTTACAATATTCAGGAGATTTTCAAAGTCACTTTCAGGACAGCCATACTGGAGAATCTAGCAGTGAGGGTCATTAGGCAGCACTTGAGGTTTTATTACCGATTTCAGACACAGGTTGAAACACCCAGCGTTCACTGACATGCAGAAAGGTGTGTGGTCACTGCCATACTCTAAGATGTATTCCTCTTTGTGACTGACCAGCTCTGCTAGAGACTACAGTGAGCTGGAGAGCAGGGCCTTTGCCCTACTTTTTCACTTACATTTTGAGATGGCTAGCAGTGCTACCCTTGCACTAAGAAGAGTACAAAGACTGAAGTTGTAGCCAGAATCTGTGAAAGTGCTAGAGAGGTTGGATGGCCTCTATGCACTCACCTGGTCCTTAATTTATGCACCAAATACTCAAAACTTCATGAGAATTTAGTGGATCATATGGTCCCTCAGTACACGGCCATTCCTAGGGAGGGGTGGGGCCTGGGACAAATTAGCCCCCACCAGCTTTTGAGCCCCTCTCTGCATTGGGGGGGTTGGGCCAGCAGGACGGATCCAGCCTAGTACTGGGCCTCCTGCTGCTGCTGGCAGTTGCTGGCACCTGCTGTGGGTCTATTGTTGGCCATAGCGCTGCTCAGGGCTCCAGCCGGGGCAGAGCGGTATAGCTCCGGTTACGCTGGGCAGCAGCCGAGACCCCGGGTATGCAAGGTGGCAGCTGTGACCCCGGGCATGGAGCTGGGAGCCCCCACACTCTTTGTTCCCACACCTATGTCTTCTGGTACCGACCTCACTGGCCAATTGCACTGTCCTGTGGGACCCCTCAAAGTGCAGGGACCAGAAAGGTTATCTCAATTCACCCTAGCCGAAGAACTCAGTAGTCGGTAATATTTTCTTATCTATGAGTAAAAGTGGTTAGTTAGCATTTTTCCCCACATGCCTATTTATATTATGCAAAGCTAATTAGGTCTCTCCTTAATTTCACCACTATACTACCATTCATTGGCATTCAGCTCTGTTTTTTGTTCATAAGATAGTTTAGTGCAGATAACCGTTCAAGAATGATGCCTCGTACTTTTAGTCAAAGAAGAAACTGAACAGTTTTCCAGTAATGACATATGTAATTGGTCTTCATCAATTCAACCATTAAAATGGCCCTGTACAGAGTCTGGTACCCCAGCCTTTATGCTCTTGAGTACAAAGGCTGGGACTTTTCACTAGCCAAACCACTTAACCAAGCTGCTTCCCAGCCAAATTAAGTCCTACACCCCGAGACACCCCCCTTTTTACCAGTGGGGTTCCTAAGGTCACCAATCGCTGCCACCATTCGGGTATACTTCCAAAACCTTGGGGGGGGGCCCGAACTTCCCCACCCTAACTTTGCGTCCCTCCCTGGGAGTCAAAGTCAGATACCTGAAGGCCGCTTCCCTTCACCCTCCCCGGCTGAAGGCAGACTTCCCCCACTCCTGTCTCTCTCTACCTGAGAGCCAGACACCTGGAGGGTGCTCCCCTTCACCCTTCCTGGCTGAAGGCAGACTTCCCCCACCCCTGTCTCTCTCTACCTGAGAGCCAGACACCTGGAGGCTGCTTCCTCCCTCCCCCGTCTAACCTGATGGTAAGGAGAGACAGTCTCCACACTCCAGCTAGGCACTTAGCTGCCCTGGTCCCTATTTCCCTTCCCTTCTCCCTTCCCAGACTGGAAGCAAAGAAAAACCCTAAGGGAAATAAACCAGACCGTTTTATAACTAGAAAATTTAATAAAGAAAAAGGTTAAAACAAAGATACAGACACTTCACAATTTGGGGTTCTCTAGCTCCCTTCTGAAATGGAAAGAAACACTCCAAAAGGCACCGGCTTAAAAGAATCAAAATCACTTACATTAGCTAAGTAGAAGTATAAAAGAAGAAAAGCTGAGCCATCTCCATAGCCGGAGATGCTAGTTGACCCTGGTTCCTGCCTCCGGGCTCAAGGCCAGCCAAGATGGAACTGACTTTAAACTCCTCCCTTCCTTATGGTTTGGAGGCTCCTCCCTTCCTCATGACTTGAGGCTCTGAGGACATTGCTGTCTTAGATAATATAGCCCCACCCAGGGAAGGCATACTGTCTTAGATAACATAGCCCCACCCAGGCAAGGCACCCTCCACACTTATGACAGGTCCACATGAAGCATTTCAGGGTATTATTATAAGTTACAAAATAATTAAGAGGAGATATTCAAAGGTACAAAAGGCACTAATTGCCCAACTGCTGTTGAAAAGAAAAGGGAATTGGGCACCTACAACCCATTTGTATCCTGTCTCTTCCCCTTAAACTTTATTAATAAATAATCAGTATAATATCTAAAAATATAAAAGACCTTTATTTTTAATAAGGTATAACAGACAAATAAATTATAGCATTCCCTATGTAATTGTACTGTAAGTCAAACTGCCTTAAGTCAAACTGCACAACCTACACGATTAAAGCTCATGAGTGCTCATGCATACATAAATATAATGGGCCTTCTTTTCCACTGCTTTGTACTTTGTGTTGTTGTGTATCTGAGTTAATGACTTAATATTGTCAAAATAACAGGGTCTAATGGAATTATTTAATCTAAGAGCATTAATCAGAATACAGAAATAAATAGATATATTACCACCTTTTATTGTCTAACTAACAGCAGAATGCATATCTTTCCTCAGTCTGGAAGGGAGGTCCAGTTTTCACTATCCCCAACCTAAGTTTTCATATCATTCTCATTATATAGGGATTCAGACAAAAGAAACCTCTTTGCCAAGAATATTCTCCCAGAAACATATTTTGTGATGTCATTTCTACACATTCTCAGTTTACCTGACTGGTGTGAAGGAATGGTTATTTACAGCAGAGAGGACTAACAATTCAAGTTAATATCTGTCAGTGGGTCTTTCTTATCTCACAATCATTCTTCCATGTTGATTTCCCCAACAGAAAATCTCTACTACAAAAATACTCTCTTATTAGTCTTATTAGTTTCCCAAATCTATGTACAGGAGACTTTTGATTATCCATGACGATAGGGAAAAAATTAATCCTGGTTAATAAACTCCTGGATAATCACCATCCATAGAAAATATGGGGACGGTTACCAGCCACCCTGCGCCGGAAGGAGGGGGTGTTGGTTCACTGGTTGCCCTGCGCCTTTGTGGTTTTTTTTTGTTTGGTGCTTGGGGTAGCAATAAAGTCAGAACCGGCCCTGCGAGTTATGCGTATTATTTTTTGACATCCTGGTTAATCCACAATCTGGTTAATCCAATCCTGGATAATCGAGAGTCTACTATATGCTTATGTCAGCATTTATATATATATTTTTTTTTTCCAGGAATATATCGAGTTTTATAAACGTGAAAGCATCCCAGAGTTATTAAATACAGCATAATGAATAAATTCCTGAATAGGGTTACGTATTGGTCAAAGACCAGTGTTCTAGCACTTAGAATTCAGACATACTCTTTCTGAACATAAAGATTCTAAAGAATAGTTAATATATATGACTAAATCAAATATACAAAGAGGAAGAACTAAAAGTATTATTATTTGCTAACAGGTACCAACAGTGTAGTCAAAGTGAGCCTTATCCTCCTTTTCTTCAGTGGAATGACTCTTGATTTATACTACCATGACAACAGAATCAGGCCAATGGAACTGGAAAATAATGGTAACATTTTCCCACTTTGCTCTGGTATCAGTGACTACACAAGGTAGAAGGCAGTGGAAAATCAACCCCAGTATATTTAAAAACATATAAAGCATAAAGATTTGCTCAAATAATATAGCTGGTTGAAAAAGACTTCATAATTTAGTACAGTGTCATAATAATCCACCTTTGACAGATTATCATAAAATATTTTGCTTTCCGAAAATAACATATTTAAGGATACGTTCATTATTCTTTTTTCTCATATGTGACAGCTGCGTGTACTTTCACATGTCTTAAATTGTATCATTAACATTTTCAGATAAAAGGGCAAGACACAAAGTTATCTAGAGCTTTAAAGAGAATACTGAAAGAAGTGAGGAATCATCTAAGTGCCAAGGATTTTACAGTGGAAAGCCTAGACAAAGAAATGTCCCTTGAAACTCTTCTTAACCACAGCTAGGCTTGCATGTAATGTGTATTAGGCAAAAGCCAATTCCACAAGAGTAGACCTGATATAAGCTCCATCCAAGTTTGTGGTGGGCCTTGAGGTAACTTAGGCTTTTAAACAGTAATTAGTACTTTAAGTTTCACCCTGAAGTCTTCTGTCACCCAGACTAGAGTATAGAGCACAGATATAACAGGCTGGCACTGCACAGCCTGATTCAGGAGGATACTAGCCATTCTCCTTCAGCAAGAGTCTCCTTGGAGAGCTTACACAATATGGGCCTGATTCAACAACCACTAAAAACAATTGAAAGATTCCCATTAACTGGATCAGGTCTTTAGTTCTAGGCAGAGCTGATTGGCTTGGTCAAACCTGAAAAGTAATGAAGTAGTGGCTTACAGAGGCAACGAGATGGATTTTTCACACATTACATCAGTTTTGTGATGGTGTAACTCCAGTGATGTCAGTGGAGACATACTGTGTAACCGATGTCAAGCCCAAGATCTGTGAATCAAGCCCGAGGCCTGTGACAGCCTTTTTGCCAGCTGTAGATGAAATAAGGTGTTTCTGGCAATTCAGCATGGACTCTGGAAGCGATGATGATTCTAATAAGCCCTTGACAATGTAGACTACTTTGACATTGCATGGGCACAAGCCCTCATCTGACTGATTGGCATGGACTCTGCCAGCTACACAAAAAGTGCATCCTCTTGCCAATCAGCATAATGACCATGTTATCTGGGTTGAGCTTCAGCCAACTGGGTTACATCCAGGTATCACTCTCCGCCAGATTCTGAAAAATCCTGAAGACATACAGCAGGGTCTTGGTTAGATAAAAAAGAGACAAAAGGCTGAATAAGACACTGTAGCCCATATTGTCATGTTCTTTATTAGCCCCACTGCTCTTCACACAAAGACGTTGGGACCGATTATGTGGACTCCACAACTGAGCACTTTTGAGGAGGAGAGATAGTCAACCAACAATATCCCTCAGGATTGTAGAGAGGAATTAATTAAACCAATTTGGGTTATTTTGTCCACTATTGTCAGTCATGTCAACAATGCTTGACAAGGTGCGACTGAAAGATCAAGATTTATCACCAAGCACATCTATCCTCAGTACAGGTGTTGTACAGGTATCCTGAAGAGATCATCTGTCACCTGTTTTTGTTCCAGGACCTGGTCTGAAACCTGCTAGGATGCAATCCAAAGAGCTTGAAAGACCACTCGGTGCAGGAAAAAGTGGACTTGGTCCACTTGTTCCTCTCATTTAACCAACGCCTCCTTTTTATGTCCTTTACCAAACCATTTTCTGGTCCCTGTATATCTTCCTGTAACAGGGTTGGCCTCCATCTCTCATGAGCACCCCTTTTTCTCTCTGGCCCATATACCAGCCATCACTGTCTTTTTTGGGGGCAGAACCCACCTCTCATGGGCAGCCCCCTTTGGTTGGTTGGGTGTGAGCCTGCTTTGGGTTTTAGTTCTTATATATAACTATGACAGTGCCATGTGAATGCCTCTTCTCAATTTCTGGTGACATTCTAAAAGTAAATGTAAATGTAAACAAACTTGTTTGTCTTAGTGATTGACTGAAGAAGAAGTAGGACTGAGTGGACTTGAAGGCTCTAAAGTTTTACACAGGTTTTTTTTTGAGAGCAGTTATGTAACAAAAACTACGTTTGTAATTTATACTTTCACAATAAAGAGATTGTAATACAGTACTTGTTTGTGGTGAACTGAAAAATATGAGTTCTTTTATTTATCATTTTTACAGTGCAAATATTTGTAATACAAATGATATAAATTCCCTGCAAAACTTTGTATTCTGTTCTGTAATTGAAATTAATATATTTGAAAATGTAGAAAAACATCCATAAATATTTAATAAATTTCAATTGGTATTGATCAACAGTGTAATTAAAACTGTGATTAATCGTGATTATTATTTTAAATCACGGTTAAATTTTTGAGTTAATCACATGAATCAACTGTGATTAATCAAGAGCCCTAATTATTATATTATTATAGTGCTTTGTAATTTAACTGGTGTATGATTAAAAAATGTACGCCTGGTTTCAGTATTTGCTATGGGTTCTTTATGAATAATTTTTTATTTACTAGAGATTATATTTGACTTGGAGCTTTTTTCATTTGTATTCAAATATTGTTACATGCAATATTTTGTTCTAATATATGGCTAAAATAAACAAGACCTCATTACTTCATATACACATATGCATTTCTATGATGTCCATCACAGTAGCATCTAGGCAACAAATTACCCCTCATGGTTTTTTCCAATTTCTGAAGGCATCTATTGCAGTTTACATATGAATACAAATGTACAAATGCTCCTAGGCAGCAGGGGCTGTTGTAAGCTTCAGTGGTGATGGGATGAGAAAAACAGACAGAAACAGAATGGATGCCAAGACCTCCCTGCCAGATATGACAGGCAATGTATGCTTTGCAATGTAACACTACATATTTTAGCTTGTCACTTTTGCTAAATAAATTTCCTCCAAGGTATTTTTTTCTCATTTTAATGAAATATTGAAATTCGAAATGAAATGCATACCTGCTTAATCTTAATACAGTTGGATTTTCATAACAAACAGAAGAGGAATGTGTTTGTTTTAATCATGCAAGGGCTTTTGCTTTGTGACTATTTCTTCCATTTTATGAATTAAGACAAAGGTTGCCTATTTGATTAGAATGATTATATTCCCTGCAAAAAACAACAAATCAACCTTTTTGACTCCAGGACAGGAGAGAAGTATGGACGTGTCACATCACTGATTGAAACTATTGCCCAAAGGTCAACCCTTGCTAATGGAATTATATTGAAGGTAGGAGGGAGTTGCTGTCCAACAATCCTATCAGTGTCCCATAAAGTGATAAACTATACATTCATTCAGACAATTGCACACATAAAAAAGTTTTTCTGTGTGTAATATAGTAAAATACAAGAGCGCTGTGTTTCTGTTCCATTTCACGAGAGAATGTTGTGCAGGGCCCAGTGGTCAGAAAACAGCAACCAGAGCCAGGCACTCATGCTTTCTAATCCCAGTTTAGACACTAAAGCAAGTTATTTCATCTTTCAGCCTCAATTTCCCAATAGTAAATTGAGGATAGTACATATTTAACTAACTAATAGGTGTGTTGTGAGGGTTTTGTTCATGTTTCCTAACCAATGTTTATTTTAGCCAATTAGATTTTCAACAGATGAGGAAGGGGAAATATTTTTACGTTAAATATTTTAGCCAATTTACAATTGACCTCCAGCAGCTCTTTTGATACAACTTTGAAGCCTAATATAATTCAGATTTCACCTACTGATCACTACCTATGAGACTGTTTTAAGAATGTTCCCATCACTCTGTTTCTATTATGTAACAGATCATATAACTTAATAATTTTTTTTGCAAAACACCTTCTACAAGACCTCCTAAAAATAATTTCCTCATTGAAATGACTAAGTTCCTAATTTGGCCTGCAAAAATCCAATAAATACCCACTCTTCTTAATAATAATAATGGAAAAATCTTCTGTGATATGGTTTACATATCCAGGTCATGTGTGTATTAGTGAATACGGGGGCTGTTCCTGTAGACCAAAGTCAATAGCAAAACTCTCCTTTATGTTAATGTTGCCTGACTCAGCCATACATGCAGACCTTGGGTGTTTTTAGGGACCAAGGTATCTTCAACCCACCCAAGAAAAATGCATGTTGGAAATTAGCTACTGACTGTATGCCCTGGAATGTGACAGTAACCTTATAAACTGGTGGTTTAATTCCCTCCCTTCGCAAATATTATAGGGATGCTGACAGGAAAAGTATAATCCAAAAGGTTGGTTTTGTAAATATAAGATGTAACAAGACTGAAGAACAATAAAACTATGATTTTTTTTTATTCCAGTGGAATAATTTCATTTAACAAGCAAACATTCATTATCCTTGATTTGGAACCATCAAGTTATATCCAGGTAGTCTAGATGTCTTTTTGTTTTTAATACCATTATGGTTGTCTTCCCTCAAATTATTTGACTCACTTGTTGCATCTTGTTTCTCTTTAGATTTCAAGTTGTCTGAGGCTGGGACTATTGTATTTCTATATGCTTGTGCAGTGACTAGCACAGTGGGACACCATGGGGATTATTGCAATATAAATAATTAGTAACATTAACATCTCTTTCTTATCCCAAAGCATCTTTACAGACATGGAAGCAGGATAATATTGCCATTCATTCCTATATATGGCTTAATCCTCTATTAAACCAAGCCTAGTCATGACTCTGTGTACGATGTCCTACCATGTAGTTGGGGGCCTCTAGGTCCAACTGACCTTGATTAGGTTTGCACTATTTTCTTTGGCATCCTATGACCTGTTTGTCTTCTACAGTGCCCCACCATCATAATTCTTCTGATTGCAGCCAATCCCATACCTTAATTTGACACCCCACTCCAAATTTCATTTACTTTACAATCATTCCACTTTACACTGATATCTTCTAAGGAACTCTCATATATACTGCCTCCAGCCTTCTGCTGTCTGCTTCATTTAATTCAGCTGCTTCCAGACCATAAATTGGTTTGATGAATTTTCATTTTGGTACCAAATATAAATGTTTTTATCTTTTGTTAATTTCAAGTAATGTATGCTGTCCCCTTTATCATTACACTGGTATTTGATATCTCTACACTCACAAACTTTGGTTCTTGCTGAACCTGATATGCTGCCCTTGCTTCCCTCCCCTGAGCAGCTATGGTCAGCTTGAGCATGGTGACATTTGAGCTGCAAATAATTCTGAATGCAACATCTGTTTCTTTCTCTGGGAACTGCCCCAGGGCTGGATTTATCTCTTTAACATTAATTATTCTGCCCGCTTTGAGCTCAGACCTTCCTTCCCCACTTTAGCTTTTTCTCCTTGTGTTTTTTTATAGTCGTCTGAGCTCAGCCAGAGTTGCCTGTGTGTTCGACTGGCATCATGTCATCCTCAAAGCACTGCTACTTTCATTGTCTTGGCTGCTGAGACATGGGAAGGAAGTGAGAGCAGTGAGAGCATCTGAAACTGATGTGCCTACACTGTATAGGCTGTCAGAATAACTAGCATTTTTTGAAACCCTACTCTACTGGAGTGCAGTCTGTCAGCAGTAGAGGACTACCACCACAGGCAAATAACTGCATACTAAGCTGCATTTTATGGAACTACATTGTTCCTGAAAAAATTACTGAGTAAATCAATGGTATAAGTCAGTGTCCAGCCTGCAGAGGCAGGTGACTCAGGTGACCACCTGGGGGGCCAGGTTTAGGGGGCACCAGGATCAGGGTGTTGTTTTTTACTGTTAGCAATGAAAGGGAAAACAGAATGTTTGAAGTACAATGTTTCAGATATTCCATATGTGGATTTCTTTTTCACTAACCTCTTAGAATGTTCTGGACCTTTGTAGAATTTCATGGAACCTTCCAGACTTTCAGAGAACTACATTTACCTTGAACCTCCTAGAATGTTTTCAGCTGTGGCCTCATGGGTATTTAAGGGATGGGGCGTATCCAGTCAGTCAGTGAGATGTAAGAACGAAGTGAGAACCCAGGTGCGATATTGCGAATCTTGTTTTACTGTGTAATTGTGAAAGTGTACTTGTGTTTTAAGTCTTGAGGAGTGTAAGTAGTAACTAATAGAGAACTATTTAATGAGATGTCAGAAATATCTAGCAAACCCCTATGTACGCAACAATATAAAAGAAATATTGCTACTTTTTTGCCATGCTTAATACATAATGCTTGATATTTTTTTTAAGATTGCGGAACATAGACTTTTGTTTTCCCTAATACTCTCACTTTCCTCCCCCCCCCCCTTAGAAAATAAAACATGTCCTTGATGAAGCCTTCAGGAGCTCAGTATAGGAACAGGAAGTGAAAATCTCAGATGAAATCTAATTTGCAGCAAAATGCAAATTTGATGGGAAAAATATCTGAAACCGAACAACATAGACCAGGCTTTAGGCATTAGCGATCATCCCAGTGTAGTAGAAATTGAGGAGTGAAGCATAAATGAAGGAAGTCCTATTACTAAGGAATTAGCAGATTTACCTGAAGATAAGGAGTGAAATGTGAGGAAAGTGATGGAGAATCAAACAGTTTTCCTGGTGGCGTAAAGGAGAATGATGATAAAGAAGAATGCAGCTCACATGAAAAGGAGAGTAATGATAAAGAAAAATCTGGTTACATGAAAAGGAGGGAAATGATAGAGAAGAATCAGCCTCACATGATGACAGAAACAGCAGTGACAATAATTGCACACCACAAACCAATACATCAGATCCTGTTTTATGGCCCGTGATCCTAAACTCTGCCGACATTGATCGTACAATTTTGAATGGACTGGACAAAATCAAAGCTATGATGTTTCCGGTAAACGAGCAGAAGCAACACTTCTCAAAGTCACATTGCAAAAGAATGCTTGAGAATGGTGTGAAACTGAATTGGCTTTGGCTAGTTTACTCTGCTAACAAAGAAATCAACTGACAATGTGTTCTGTTTTTCTTGCAAAATATGTAACAAGAATCCCAAATTGTTGCTTGTGCTTTCTGAGTACAATTACTGGCATAGTTTAGCCTATGCTCTTAAGCAACATGAAAAGCCACCCAATCATATTACGGCCTACTCCAAGTAGATGGAGCTTGATTCCAGGCTCAAGATGAATAAATGGAGAGAGATAGAAAACCAGTACATTAATAATGTAGAAACTCAACACTGGAGGAATGTGCTCAAGTTTTGGATCTCAGTTACCTTCTTCTTTGCAAAGAATAATTTGGCATTCCAGAGCTCATCAAATATGTTGTTCACTGAACATAACAGTAATTTCCTCAGTCTGGTAGAGCTCCTTGGGAAATATGACGATGTCATGTGTTCGAGTAGTTTGTAAAAAAGCTATGGACCACTACTACAGCAAAACAGTTCAAAATGAATTGATTGAACTTATGGCAAGGAAAATGCTTGGTAACTTATTGATGGGGCTCAGCAAAGTGAAGTTCTATACCATAATAATGGACTGCACTCCTGACATAAGTCACAGTGAAAAGATGTCATTTACAATAAGATGGGTTGACAAAAGGATGGCTGTATCCAAATAAAGGACATTGTTATATGTTTCCAGTCTGTGGACAACTCTACTGGAAATTGCCTATCAGAACTATTTATGACAGTTCTGTGTGAAAATATAATAAAGCTTCAAGACTGCTGCAGTCAACTCTATGACAATGGTGCAAGGGAAGGGAAGAGATAGTGGTGTCCAAGCAAGGATTCTTGTGAATCCAAGAGCTTTCTTTGTGTCTTGTGGCTGCCATTCCCTCAACCTGGTTGTGTCAGATGCAGCAGCATCTTCTTTAGATTTCAGTACTTTTCTTTGGAGTACTGCAAAGATATGCATCTGTTTTCAGCATCAGATATTAGGTGAAAGATCCTCATGAACAATGTTACAAACCTGACTATGAAGCCACTAAGTGACACTCACTAGGAGAGCTGCATTGATAGCACAAGGCCAGTGAGGTACCAAATGACTGACGTTTAGGATGCTCTAATGGAACTGGCGCAGTCGAGTAAAGATGAGAATGGAATCTGACACAAGGTACAAAGTCTAGCAAACCAGATCACTGACTTCAAATTTCTGCTCTCAACTGTGGCTTGGCACAATATTCTATTTGACGTAAAAGTTGTAAGCAAAGCATTACAAACTCAGTTGATGGATTTTGCGACCACTACTACTTTGTCGAGAAGCTGCTTTGATTTTATTGTGGTCTATAGAGACAACTCATTTGAAGATGTCAACATTGCTGCCAAAGAAATGGCAGAAAACTTAGGAGTTGAGCCTGTCTCCAGGGAAACTCATAATCATTGGAAGAAGAGACAGTTTGGTTGCAAGGAGTAGCTCAATCTGATTAAAACATATTTTGATTAATGATGGCTGAGGAGAGGCTGATATTGCTTGCTTTTTTATTGCTTGAAAATGTCATTGGCCAGTCTTTGGAACTCTCAAGCACTGTGGTTAGTTTCTAAAGGACCCTCTAGTCTTCACATTCTAAGCCTGTCAACTTCTGTAACACTATTAATACAGGTCTATGGAATACTGGTCTAGTTCAATTTTTTAATGTTAGTGCATTTCAGTTACTCTTAAAACTAAAAAGTTTCTATAAGGTTAGAGGAAACTTTTTTATTTGCTTATCTATGGCATGAATAAATACAGATTTACAGATCCCAATGTGCAAATTAATTGTTTAATATGACAGGAATAAACCATGCATGTAAACTGTACATCAGTCTTTTATTGGGCTACAAATGCAATAAAAATAAAATAGTCAGTGGTTTTAACAAATGATGACTTTTTTGGGTCAGTTTTTTAAATATTGGCCTCAGTTTCAGGGATGTCAATCTCCAGTTGCAGGCACAAAATTCAGTTATTTGTACCTGTCAAACTCGAGGCCAAGTTCAGGCTGGGCTGAAAATATGGACTTGTGTGTACCAGCTGTATCACAGTTCTTGTAATGTGGAAAGCCACAATCAAACATGAATAGAAGATATCCTGCACATCAGATATTGAATCTGGATTTTTTTAAAAGACTTGATAATTTTATGACTAGTAACACTCGGAGTTTTGAGTGGTATCATAAAATTAATCAAATCTTATGTTTCAAAATATAAATTGTGTAATGAAGGATTTTCCCTCCTCTACGAACAGAATTGCAAAGTTTGCCAGGCTTATTATTTTTGCCTCAGAAGCAAGAGTCATGACAGTGGACTAGATAGTTCAGTGGTCTGATGTAGTAAAGCATAACCTATGGGACAGATTCTTATCTCAGTTAAATCTTTGGTGTTACTGCAGATTTGCACTAGTTGAACTGAAATCAGAATCTGGCCTTACAGTGCTAAATACTTCAACCACTCCAATATTACATTTAAGACTTCAACTTTACTGTAATATTAAGCTGTAAAAGAGCCTGAGGGGAAGTTGCAGATTTACCAATATGTGGGTTTGAGACAAACCTCCCCCAAATTTCAATGTGTTTTCCCCCTATGTTCATGTACCATATCTGTGTTTATCATCTAATTGCTGATTCTTATAACTTTCACCCAGCTAGCTATGGTAGAAGATTAGAAGTATCTTGGCAGGAAAAAGAGGATAAAATCTAGTGTTTATTGCACTATTATAGGTAATGATTGCTGAACAATTACTGCATCGTTACTGAAAAATAAGGGGTTTCATTTCACAATCATTTTGCAATTTACTTATGTTAACACCATAAAAATGTTCACTGAAAATCTTTCTACATGTGAAGTAAAGCAAATTTGAAACTAAAATAGCTTAATTGTTCCTGGTTTTATTCCAAAATAGCCAGAGGTATAATTTAAATTATGAAATAATTGTCTACACCTGCAATCCTTGCTCATGTGAGAACTCCTTATGGCTATAATTTTCAAAGGCCCCTAAGGGAGAGCGGGACCCAACTCCCATTCAGTTTTAATGGGATCAGTCCCTAATGCCAATTGGCTACCTATCCTGCAAAGGCGTATTGATATATTAACTTAACTTCACTCACTGGGGAAAAACTAAGAAGGTGCTTAAGTCTTCATAGGAACAGCATCCTAAACTCTTTGGGAAATCTCACCTTCATGAGTAATCAAACTCAAATCCTAATAGGCTGTGACATTTCACTTTAAAAAAATGGTGAGATCTGTGCAAAAAACCCTCATAGAATTTAAATTCTAAATTTTTGAAGGGGAGTTTTTCTCCCAGTTCTCATCAAAAACAATCAAATTGTTGGACTTTTTCAAAAAAATTGATAAAACTCTCTCTGAGGCAGAAAATATAATCTCTGACATAATGTATCTCATACTGAATTTTTAGATGCCCGATTATTATGTTCTGTAAAGGATGGAAATGTTAATATACCAGTTTTCTAAGGCAAATCCTGAAAAAAAACCCAAACTTTTGCTGCAAAAACATTGTGATGCAAGAAGTCAGATGTTTCAGTCACTAATTGCTTGTGAAATTACCCTGGAAACTTTCATGAAGTTCCTATTGGCAGAGATACCAATTTTGTATATAGAAGCAGGATGTCTGCTGTGCAGGAGGTCTGGCTTTCTTACACATCTGACACTTTAGTTTTGATACCTTTAGTGGGAAAACACTGTTTTAAATGTCATAAAAAATATATAATGAAGCCATTATGTAAAATTAAAGCAAAACACATAGGATGCTTATTTAAAAGCATTCAGGTAAGTATTCACTGTAATTTTAGGACAAGAGTTTTCAAAATCTATTTTCAGGGACTTAACAGATGCAAAAATATTTCCACGTTAAGATTTCCAGTGGTAGCTTTACATGTTGACCATGAAGATCATGTGTATTCAGAAAGACCTAAAGGAAGTGAGTACTGAGTTAGAGAAAAGCAGTTACATAGAGTAATGGTGCAATTATAACAGACACCAGCAGTGCTCCTGTAGCCAAGCTTGACTTGTGCTTCCTATTAAAAAAAAAGAAATTTTACTTTTTTTGGAGAGCCTTATAAATCAGCCATTTTAATTAACCTGTGGATTAAACCTGGTATACAAATTCTCAGCCTGGGAGCAAATTATTATTAAGCAAGCAGGCCTGCTGCTGTTGAGTTAAAATCCATGGCAGTCCACGCTTTCTGTGGCTTTGAGTGGTACAGAAGGCTATGAATCATTATAGATGCATAGAGACCTTAATGGACATACTGGGGACCCACATGGATTTGACAGACTGTAACAATTCATTAATCTGCTAACTGAAAGAATCCTCCAGAGCTGTTTGAAACATAAAGTATACAAAATATGTTTTTAAAAATGCTGTAATTAAGTATTTAGACAATAGCCTACACTTACTCTGAAGGAGCGATTAGAGTTTATTGTGTTAGCTCTTATACATTCTCCATTATGTTTTCCCTTGCCACCATTCTCCATGTTCCCTAAAGGCCGCGTCCTAAATGGTGCTTAGCAGCCACTGCTCCCATTGACATCAGTGGGAGTTTCAGGCACTCAGCACAAGCCAAAGGATGTTTAATTACAAAGAATATGTCTAAGTAACATTAAGACCACAATGAGCTCAATCCTGGGAGGTGCTTAGTATCCTCCTCTTCTACTTGGAATCCCACTTTGGAGTTGGGGGCACTCATTTCCTCACATCACCAGACCCTAATTCAGGAAAATCTATACATCTATAATTAAAGCTTAAAATGTATAATCAACTGCTGTTCATCTAAACTGTACTGGTCACCAGAAATGTAATTCTGACTTGTATCTGACCAAGAATGAGGCAAAATAGAGATGTTTCAGTTGCATTTATACCCTCTGCCATGTGTATGGGAAGTTACTGGCAAAGATGGAGTCTAAGGTCACACGTCCACATCATAATTCCTTACAGGTTTTACTAAATCATAGATGTAGCCATTGGCCCCATGCTCTCTGAGGCATCTTCAGGAAGAGCTCAATGAAGTCCCTGAATATCTCATCAACACCCAGGTGGCCCATCAACACAGTACTGGATATAAATCTACCTTGTGGGTGTCACCCAACAACAAAACACATTCAGACATTGAGAAACAAATACATAGCATATGTTCATAACTTCAGATACAAATATAATACATACATATGAACAGGATTGTCATACTTAACAGATTACAACCTTTTCATTGATATCTTACCTGACATACCTTGTATCAGATTTAGTGCAGTCATGCAACAGTGGTAGCAGTGATATAAATGGTCAGCTTCCTTTGTCACAGAGAATCATGCCATGTATATTAATCCTCATGCCTGTGATAAGATTACATTATTTAGTCATGGATTCATCCCTGACAAATACCTTGCACAGTCATTTGGTCTGCATTGGTGTTACAATTGGACTGATAAAGAGAAGGTTACAATGGCTTTGACACTTAGCTACTGTAGATTTGGGAGTCTCACAAGTACATAAAATGGGTAATTTTGAAAGTTTTTGCACAACGGGAATATTGGATATTGGGTGTTTGTGGAGGCCTCTTTGCTCCCACTCTGCATATGCAGGCTTCTGGGGTATGTGCATGTGAATATATGTTTGGGGAAGAATGGACAAGGCCAGAATGTTATGGATAACAATGCTGATCCTAGCATGACTCAAGGTGTGGAGTATTGGGCAATGTGGGTGGAGAAGCCAATGCCAGCAAGGCTCTTAAAGGAACCATGCTGCCATGGAGATGTTATACATCAGCTGGCAGGGGAAGTACAGCTACTGGACTTTCACCATGAAGCCTTGTAAGCTTGACATGGTATGGCTCCCATTTTGGTAGACCTGGTAAGATAATGGAATGTTTATTATTGGATTGAGATTTATGTGATTTGTGGGTTCCTCGTTATTTGTGGATGTAGGCTACACTTGGGATTTGTTAAAGGGGCCTGATTCCTCAGAGGGTGGAAGCTCTGCACTTTCTGAAGATCAGTCCCCTTTAAGATACCTACAAGCTGAAGCACCCAAAATCATTAGTCACTTTTGCAAATCTAGACCTCTGAGTTTAAACTGTAACCAGGGAGCCAGTGAACTAACAATGCATATTGAACACTTGAGTTTTAGAAAGTTGAATGAAACCCCGCAAATAGTTTGTTCCTTTATCAGGTGCAGCACTCCTTTAAAGTCACTCGTTCTATGATTCTTCCCAGCTGCAATAGCCACTTTCCAGCCTGTTCCTGTATCCTATTTTATTAAACTGTGTTTTGCTGAAGAAGCCTTGTGCATTTAGAGTAGTGTAGAGTATCCAAATAGTGCTGGGGAACAATCTACAATTGTGGTGCTATGTAAAAATAACATGAATAAAGATAAGCAATCTGATTTGGGGGAGTGCTGAGCACTTATAGTGTCCATTGAAATGAGTGAGAGTTGCAGGCTTTAAAAATCAGACTAAAGAGCCATGAAATGTGTGTTGTGTGGTGCACAAGGCAATGAGCTTTTTAAAATAGTCAATATGCAATTAACTTTTAAACTTTGTTTTCCTTTATTAGGGCCATGAAAAGCCAGTTTGTTTTACATCTTTGGTGCTGATAGTCTCTGTTGTGACAATTCATATCAGTTATGATAAATCCCAGCAGGTTAAGTTATCCAGATACACTTATAATAATTGTCCTTTTACACAATTTAACAAAAAATAAGAATACTTCTAAAGAAATTTTCAGAACTGAAAAATTAATTAAATGTTAAAAGGAAATGTGGGACATTTTTAGGAGACTATGATTTTGCAGCATGCTGACTAGAGGGGAGGAAATGTCGGTGTGTGGGCTGCAAATTAAGAAAGTTATCATAAAATCAATGCTGCAAATAGAAATATTTGTGTAGCACCTCTGGAATAAATGGTTACTGCCTTTTTAAGAATATGAGATTACTGGGTCAGGGAGGCAGGTATGCCCAGAGCTTGAGGGAAACTGAAGAGAGAATGTAAGACATAAACAAAGGTGTAGCCCTGTGGCCTATGATTTGGGGAACTGTGAGAGTTTTTTGCTGATATTCATCAGGAAATAAGAGAGAAGCAGGGGGAAATACTGTGCACTAGCTATCTTCCCCAGAAAAGCAAAGCAAATGAACAAGTGAGAGACAAACAATTTGATGTCTTCTGAAGAGGAAGCAGTTTGCCACACCACAGACTAGTGAAATGGTGTCAAGTCCCACAAACGGTTAACAATTATCCAAATCATGTATGAACTGCAGCACTGAAGTCCCCACAGCAATCCTACAACCACACATGGAAGTGTCATCAAAATTACACAGCAAAATTCAAATATTAATATTTATTTAAACCAAGGCTGTAGTAAATGTTACATAATGTATATTGTTCTGCTCTGGAATATAAACTAATGGAAACACAAAACAATAAAAGCTAGGAAATTCAAAGTTAACACTCTCACTCAGTCCCTAATTTACTCTTTGCTTAAATAAGCAAAATATCATTACCATTAGAAGTGCCCTGGGCAAATTCAATCAGTCCAAGTCACAGAAGGTACTTGCAACAATCTAATCAATCCAAGAGTTCTCCTGAAAGAGAATGTTTCCATTCCTTATTTTAAAATTTAAATCTGTTCCTTTGTTTTAAATAACTCTCACCTTTACCTTATAAAACCCGAAAGGGGCATGAACCAGATGAAAGTGTATTAAGTGAAATACAGGCAAATAAAGCGAGTGGGTATGTGAGCTTGACAGCAAAAGTCAGTATACAGAGAAACAGATGAAGATGGGTATGCACTAGCAGACAATAGCTCGCAGTTTGTTAGGCTGAGATATGCACTCAGTGTAAAAGGTGTGAATCAAATAAAAGAAAATAAAAATTCAAGTTCTGCTTGAGGTGACTAGAGATTTTAATTGGGAGTCTTCAAAGAGGGATTTTTTTTCAACTTGTGTATCATTAATCTTTGAGCTGCCATTCAGTTTCTAGATGACAGCTTTGGAAATTGGAGTGTAATGGGAAGAGCTAAGTTTAGACATTTTTCATAGCTACAGAGACACTTAAGGAAATACATTTCCATAAGGATATGCAATAATGTAAGACATAGCTAATAGATGAACTGGCCACAGAAAAATGGAAAAAGTGCTTATTGGGTAAAGTGAAGGTTAGAGCTGAACAAAGGGAACTGTTAGATCAAAACAAAGGATGATATTGTAAGCACCGGTTATAACAAAGACTTGTTGAATCTTCATTCACAACATTTTTTTTGTTATTAGAGATGGTCTTGTCTCTGAAAAAAAATTAGACAGATTTTGGACTGGTTTGGAAAATCATCCCTGAATACAGAGCTAGAGGGTGCTCACCGAATCTATAGAGTCACACTTATTAGTCTCCATAAGCATCAATACACCAAAAGTTCTTCACTTTTAAAAGCTGTATGTGGCTGTTGCCTTGTGGGAGAGGTTTCTGATGTGGTTCTGACAGAAAACAGATGCATTCCCATCCACATGGAACAGTTCCTTGTCTCTTCTCCTAGAGATCAGGAACAGTGTAGTGTTTCCTAATTTTCTGTCCTCTGAGTGGACATGGGGTTTCCTTTCTTTACTGGTATGCTAAGACAGGACCGTCCTCTTTCCTCTTATGAAGAGAGATTGAAAAAATTGGGATTGTTCACTAAGTGAGAGAAGGAATGAATGGGAGGGGACATGATACATTTATGCTGAGATGGAAGGATGTTCCTGTGGTTAGGTCACTAACCTACCCTTCAAGAGACTAGGGTTCAATTTCTTACTCTGCCACACACTTCCTCTGTGACCTTAAGCAAGGAATTTAGCCTCAGTTCTCCATCTGTAACATAAGGGTAATAATACTTTCAGATCTCATAGTGTCTGATTATAAATGTATTAAGGATTGTGAGGTGCTTAGATAATCTGGTAATGGGAATCACGAGTAGTTTGTCTAGATACCAAATAAACAATGGTGTAGATCAGGAATGTCTAGAAACCCTTTCCCATAATGAAAAAACAAAGGGACATTCATTGACCTTAAAAAGCAAGGAATTCACAACTAATAGAAAGAAATACTTCTGTGGATACATTGCCAAAGGATAGAGACCAGAAACAAATTGCCGCTATGTGCCCTAGCTATTGTCTATTCTGGTGTGGGTCAAGATGTCCTGTTGGAGCTCTTCCACTTTCATTAAATATGAATTAGAAAAGGACCGACTCTATATCCTGGTTGTTAGAAAATTCACCTGGAATGTGAGAGACCCAAACCATATTTACATAGTGTATTAGTCTATGCAGGGACATGTAAATTGTAATGTGCACTAAGGATATGTCTACACCGGAATAAAAGCCCCATGGCTGACTTGGGCTACAGGGGTAAAAATTGCCCTACAGAGGTTCAGGCTCCTACCTGAGTCTGAGGGCCTACATTTCAGTTAAACAGCGCTATAGCCTGAGCCCCATGACCCTGAGTCAGCTGACATGGGGCAGCCATGGGTGTTTAATTACACTGTAGACATACCGTAATTTACCCACATGGCTCCTGCAGGAGTTCACTAAAATGGCCTGTTCCTAATGGGATTACATGAGTATATACTAAGGATCTTTCAGTGTGGACTAATGCACTGTGTAGACAAGCCCACAGGTTCAAATCCCTGGGTATTTAATTATTTATACCCAGTAGAATAACTCCAGTTGGCGATATGGAAACCTTCTCATTCCTAAATAGCCAATTGCCTGGTGACCAGGGGATGCTCCCAGGATGTGGGAGATGTGTATTCTCTGAACAGAAACTTAAACCTGTGGCTTTCATGTTTCCTGCATCCCAGACCACTCCCCTAACCCCAAGCAACTGCCTGTTCTGGGGTCTCTCCCTTACCCCCCATGAACATTTCTGAAAAGTCTTTGGGGTTTGTCCTGCTGCTGAATGGGAAAAAATCAAAATTTTGAAAATTGTAATGAGATGGTAAGAAACTGTTTCCCACCCAGCTCTAATTATAATAAACATGTCATTCTGTAAGAAAAGATAAACAGAATGTTCTTAAATGACCTCTGCAGGACTTGAACATTCATATCCATTGGTGGGCTTGTCCTAAATTTGTTTAGAATGAGCCAGATATTTCATTATTATACTGGGAGGGACTATGTAGTGTGGTCCTGCAGGGGGTCTGGTAATATTTAATATTTTCATTAATAACTTGGATAATCGAGTGGAAGGTATGCTTATAAAACTTGCAGGTGACACCCAGCTGAGAGGAGTTGTAAGCACTTTGGAAGATAACATTAGAATTTTAAATGACCTTGACAAATTAGAAAATTGCTCTGATTTCAAAAAGATGAAATTCAATTAAGGTAAGTGCAAAGTACTTCACTTATGAAGGAAAATCGTATTCGAAACTACAATATGGGGAATAATTGGCTAGGTGGTTGTACTAATAAAAGAGATCTGTGGGTTATAATGGATCCCTACAATCAGGTGGAGTGGCCTCTTTGTGGTACACAGGTGGTTAATTCACCCTGTTGGATGCAATTAGCCCAGCCCCATGCCCTCACGGGAAGTATGGGGATAGGGACAGAAGTATAAGGGCTGGGCTTGCAGCTCAGTTGGGGGCAGACCAGTGAATGAACCAGACATCCTTTCTAGGGAGCCAAACCACCTGCAGAATCCACAACTGGCTGTGGCAGACAACGACAATTCGAAGCCAGTCTGGAGAAAAGGCAATTCCATGGCCCCAGGAGATGGAGAAACCGAAAGAGGAATCACAGAAGGAGCCACTCAGCACAGAGATGGGGAACGGGATGCCAGAAACCATGGCACAGCCCAGCCAGACACTGGTAGGAGGCAGCCCAGGGAAGCAAGTCTATTGTGTTGCTGGGAGGTGAGGCAGCAATCTCACATTTCCCTGCCAGCCCAGTGATGGGATCTTCCATTGCTTCAAGGTCCCTGGACTGGGACCTGGTGGAGCAGGGTGGGCCTGGGTCTCTCTGCTCCCACACTTGGGGCTGGATGAACATTAAATCCTAGGTCAAAAGGCTCGAGCTATTAAATGCTTGTTCGCTCAGCCCACACCCAAGGAGCCCAAGCCCTTGACTATTTATTGTTTTAGCTTTCGTGCAGGAGCCCCAAGCCAAAGACTTCTTACTGACCCTGCTATATGTAGGTGACCAGAATGATCATTTGCACTGTGGCTCAGTTGAGAACCAGAACAATGGATTGCTGCACGATACGAGCACTGATTCTCTGCTGCTGCCGAAGGGAGTACTCTGGAATAGACCCAAGCAACCTTACAATCGTAAATTGAATATGAGTCAATAATCTGACACAGTTGCAAAAAAGGCTAGTGTTATTCAGAGGTGTAATAACAGGAATGTTGTATGTAAGATACAGGAGTTAATTGTCCTGCTCTATTTGGCACTGGTGAGATCTGAACTGAAATACTGTGTCCAGTCCTGAGTGCTACACTTTAGGAAAGATGTGGACAAATTGGAAAGAGTCCAGAGGAAAACAACAAAAATGATAAAAAGTCAATATGTTAAGGGTTGATATCGAGAAGACAGTGATCAGTCAAGCTCCATACCAACTGATTTTAGGACAAGAAGGATTAATCTGCAGTCAGGGAGATTGAAGTTAAATAATAAGAAAGACTTTCTAATGGTAAGAGTAGTTAAGCACTGAAATAGACTTTGAAGGGAGACCCGTGGAATCCCTTCACTGGTGGTTCTTAGGAACAGATTGAACAAACACTTGTCAGGGATACTCTAGGTTTACTTGGTCCTGCCTCAATGCCGGCGTGTGGACTTTGACTTCTTGAGTTCCCTTCCAGCCCCATATTTCTATGATTCTGTCTGATGGCATATATACAAGTTTTTTTTTCTTTTAATAAGTCAGGAATAGATTTGAGAGAGATCCTGTACCTAATTTAATTATTTTCAGGCATGTATTTGAAATAGAGCTATGAAATGGTAAAAGCAAAGTGTAGTTTACAATTTACAAATGTTAAAGAGATGATGTGGGTGAGGTAATATCTTTTATTAAAACAACTTCCTCTTGTGTGAGAGAGAAGCTTTTGAGCCACCCAGACCTCTTCTCTGGGTCTGGGAAAAGAACTGCCAATGTCTGTCACAGCAAAATGCAAGGTGGAACAGATTGTTTAGCACAGGTGGTTAGACCTGAAGAAAAGCTCTGTGTGGCTCAAAAGCTTGTCTCTCTCTCCAATAGATGTTGGTCCAATAAAAGATATGACCTCACCCCATCTTGTCCTTCTAGTATCATGGGACTGACACAGACTCAGCTGTGTGTTTACAAATATTACACTTCACCTTCAGAATGGTAAATAGCTTTGTGCTCAGGGTCTCAGCTAAGCTGTGTGCCCTTTATGTTACTTTCTGAACAGTTTCAAGTGATCTTTGATCATGAAAACTTCCTGGAATTATGGAAGGGTTCCTCTCTGCACCACCCTTTTAACATCCTGCAGAGTGATGCTCGATTGATCCCTGACTATTCATTGCGGCCAATGCGGCTTTTAGATCTACACAGAATATAAAAGGGAGGTAGTAAAAAGAAGTGTCTAGAACAGAGATGTCTCTTTTGGGAAATCCAGAAGCAGTCAAACCTACGGGGGGAGCTTATTTCTGTGGCTTTGTTTTTGCTGTTTTGTTTGATTAAAACCTGAACCCTAGGAAAAAGGTAAATTTTTGACTACAGTGAGCCAAATCCTCAGATAAAATATGGTGACATGGCTCCATTAAATGCAATGGAGCTATGCCAATTTACACCAGCTGAGAATCTAGCCTAGCCTGTCATGGGCTGTTCACAGCAGAATTGGAGTGTGAGCTATTTAAACACCCTCCCCGACCATAGAAAAGTCTGATAAGGGGAGACATACAAGAGGGGAGGTGTGTTGAGATTCAGGGAGCACTAGTAACAGCAGCCCATGACTTCTGAGCCACTTAGGTAACAACATGGCAACAAATAAAGTTAGATCAATGAAAAGCAATCAACTAAATGGCTAGGAAATCACAGATGGTGGATTAATTAATAAAACAAATAATTCAGATGGTCTGGAGGCTCACAGGCAGTATAAGGTGAGAAGATAATCATGGAGTATTGGTGAGTGCAACATTTAGAGTGAGGGAAAGGTGAAATTTGTCACATTTGTTAGAATGTGTGATATTCCTTTCAGTAAAGTTATTACTTCCACACTATCATTCAACTAACCTGGATTGTGTGTGTGTATTGTTGTATATTTTGTCCTTGATGGGGATATAACTTTGAAAACTTGCAAATTCAGGGGACTTCAACATCAAACCACAAACATAGCCAGGGTGCATAATGAATGGTAGACAGAATGTTTTGCAAGAAAATGTTCAGGCTCATTTCTTCCTGAAACTTGCAGCACTCAGGGGGGGGGTGTTTTTTCACATCCCTGAGCGAGAAAGTTGCAACGCTGTAAAGTGGCAGTGTAAACATGACCTAAGTTGCATGGCCATCAAGCATAAAGGAATAAAGACAATAGCGATTACATAGAAGAAGGACTTTGGTCTAGAGTTTGGTTTTGTCAGCAAAACTATCGAGAACATGTGGTGAGAGAAACTGTTTAGTTAGGCATTAGTTGCCTTTTATCCTTATTGATTTTGTAACCATTTCTGATTTTATGCCTCATTACTTGTATTCACTTAAAATCTCTCTTTATAATTAATAAACTTGATTTATTATTTTATCTGAACCAGTGTGTTTGAATTGAAGTGTTTGGGAAACTCTATTTGGGATAACAGGATTCCTTCATATCATTTCTATTCATAAAATGATAGACTTTGTATGACCTAGTATTGTCCAGGAGAGGGTTAAGTAGTACAAGACTAAAGTGACTACCTGGGAAGTAAAGAGAAGATGGGCAAGCGTTCATCTGCAGCATCACCTCCATCATTGTGTGTAATGTATTAAACACAATATGTACTATTTAGAAACTACATGTGCACATATGCACAATAGAATACTCATTCTGCTGGAGGCTGCTGCAGTGTAGCTGAGGGGATGCACTTCCATACTCAATATCACATGATAATTACGAAGGGAATTGTCTATCTAACAGACTCCTTTCAACAGATGAGTGTCAGTCAATTGAATGCCAGCTTGGCATTAAGTAAGAGCTGTGGCTACTTCTGTGAAGTGGATAAGAATTGCAATTTGAAAATGTGGAAACTGGGCCTGGTTGTGGAGGGTGCCCTTGTCTAGTGGATTAGGCACTAATCCTCGATCAGACACTACCTGCTTGGCACTTAAACTCTCTGAACTCCATGTTACCCTTTGGTAAAATAGGGATAATTATTTTTGGCACTATACTGTAGGGCTGAGTTGAGATTTACCGTAGAACATGTGTAGTGCTTATATAAATGCACATGATGATTAAGGAAAATAAATAAAAGAAATGGGAATAGAACCCAAACTGCTTAATACTCCACCCTACATTCATTTTCCTTAGATCAAAAAACTTCTATGAAGCCATCTCTTCTGATGTCTCTACCACTTCACTTTTATGCACTTTGGGTAGCTCTTATGCACAGTTTAAAAAGCTTGCAATAAGAGTCTTAGAAATTCCATGCAGATGCTCTGGTGTAGCCCTTAAAGAGTGTTAGAGCTGTTGCTACTGGTGGTTCTGAAGGCATAGATGATACATGTATGTAGTTCAGGAAGTTGCATTCAACTGGTCCCTAAATAGTGAACCCATAAAATTAATGTTTGAAACCAGTTCCCACTAAGACCAACAGATTGAAATATATTATGCATTTTGACCCAACCCATTTTTGGATTTTTTTTTAGTTAAAATAACTAGGACAATTTTCAAGAAGTGAACCATCTCACTTTTTTACAGAACTGTCTACACAGAACTTCTTGTCTGAGTTATATAAGATAATACCTCTGAAACTTCCACTGGATTGGTTTAATTTTGACAAAGTGGGGGAAAATGAGGTTCTAAATCAGGCTAATAAGCTTGGAAGACTAGCTGCCATAAATTTGAAGAGACTAGCATGTCTCCATAATATACCATTGAATAAAAAGTGTACTGGGTAGGACCTGTCTAGAGATAGAACAGAATTACTATGCCTGTGCTGCTCTCAAACCCCTTAGAAGCCAAACATCACAGGTGTAAGATAATCTTGGAACTGCTGAATGCATAACTTGTCTATCATACTGATGTATAAGCAAGGTCAAAGGCCACCTTTCCTCGAAATTTTATTTCTTCTCAGGCAAGACTAAAAAGGTGGGACATTCATATGATCATGATACCATTTTGGGTTAATTACAGTAGCAGTTTGTATTCAGAATTCTATTTGGTTCCTCTTTTTAAAGGAAGGTGACAAAGTAGAGTATAGGTAAGTATGCAGAATCAGCTTCTCATGCTCATCATGTATCTATTTGTCCTTTTGTTTGCAAAATTTATCTGTGTTGCGACTCCTTTGAAGTCAAGAGACTTACACACGAGAATTATTATTGTTACTTGTACTGTGGTAGCTCCTAGAGGTCCTAGCCCCATTGTGCTAAGTATTGTACAAACGTAGCAAAAGTGAGCGCAAGGAAATCATGAGGCTTTTAAGGAGAATTTGACTCTTGACTTTAAAACTTCTCCTCTTCTTGGCTCCTTTGGATAATGGGGACATTTATGGGCATTTATGGCCATGGCTCTAAAGGTGGTGCTGAGTTTTGCATCTGAAGCAGGGATTCTACCCTATGTTTTATTTTTTAAAATAAAGTATATCCTTTCAAAAAATTGCAGCATTGCTCTTTGAATAAAAAAATTAGTTTTCTGAGAGTTTACAAGGCAACATATTAATTGATTTGAATAAAAGTTAATTATTAAGAAAGAAATCCCTTAGGAAACTTAGCATTCATTAGACCTTTATTTGTCCTGAATGATCTTAACAATCTTAACAACACAGAATTTCCACATAGTTAATATTGATTGCTATTTTTTTCATAAGATACATCTGAGAAATTAGCTGTAGTTAAGCTGTATAATAAACAATTGTTGTCTAATCATTATGGTTTTATTGACTGTGGACAGGAACAGGGCAAAAATCTCAGGTAATACTTAACTGGAGCCATCATAACATTAGAAATGACTTAAATAATTCTGTCTCTTCCTTACTAGTAACCTCAATGTTAACAATTTCTTGTTCAAAATGTTCCAGTGTCATGATTGTGTCTAGACTTGTGCCAAGGGTTCTCATTGTTATAAACTATCATTCTTCCTTGAATGTTCTGTAGTTGCATATTTGCTCAGGCAGTGGTGCATGAAAGGGTTCCCATTACACTTCTGCCTTGGCTCCGCTACACAGTGGCAGCAGGAAAGGGCAAACCCTTACAATAGAAACACCTTGGAGCTTGGCCTTGAAACCCCCTTCCCACCCCATCAAATCTTTTCTTCATGTAGCACCAGTTTTCCTAACACCCACAGCTCCCTGCCTCCCTCTCCCCACATTACTGTTTCCTCATGTGAAACCTTGGGGAAAAATTTGTCTTCAAAATCAGTTTAAAACTACAAGCAGGACAATGCCAAGGTCAAAATTGTATAGTTATTTGTGTGGTGTCATTACAGGCTAGTGTTAAAATGTCTCTGGAGCAGTTAATATAGGTAAGAGAAGTCAATTAGCCATTGGCTGCACCTGGAGGAGACCTAGGACACAATGAGGCTTAATTGGAGATGATGCTCACCTGGACAGAAACAGGAAGGGCTTCTGTAAAGCCAGGAAGCTGGAGGACCCTGTAGTCATAGTCTGTAATACAGGAAGGGAGAGAAGGTGCCTGTAATGGCCATGGTAAGAAATAAAAGTAAGGGCTAGAAGACTAAAGGCCTAAATTGCTGGGATGAGGGTCTCTGGATTGGAACCTGGTCTAGAGGGTGGGCCTAGGTTTTCCTACAAGCCACTGCAGGAGTGGTATGCTAGGGGTGACCTGTCTGGGAGGCTACCAGGACAGTTTGGCAAGAAACTTTGATAGTGCTCTGGGAAGGTAGAGGAGAACTCCAATGAAAGGTGGCCAGGAGACTAAGCTATGAAGAGGAATGCTATGGAGCTCTGGAAGCATGAGAGAGCCCATGGAGTGAGTGAAGGGAATGGTGGTCTGAGCAATTCACACAAGGGTGTTATAGCAGGTGGTGAACTAAACCCTAGATAGGCCACTGGGAGATGCCAAAGCAGTAAGAACAGCACCTTGTTACAGGATGCTTTAGCTGTGTATTTCCACACCTTAACATGTTTGGATTTCTTGTAAATTGAACCTTAACTCTGAATTATCTGTTTGCAATGCTTGGTTTTGATATAACTGCAGCACGTCAATCCACGTGGTGGTTTTTTTGTTTTGTTTTGTTTTTTAAATTCTTAAGTTAGTGATGTGTATATACTTTGCCTTAATAGAATTTTTTGGTTTGGTTTTGTCCTAGAATATAACTATATGCTCTCAAGCATCCATTTGGCTAACAGTTTGCAAACTGCTAGTACTCTAAAAGTTAAGCCACAAGCACGTCTTCTGCCAAGATTTGTGTTCTGGTACAAGTAAAGCTGGATGGGTATCCTAAGAGAATTTTTTTCCTATCAGAAAATAACTTGTCAAAACACAACAGTTTCAATGAAAACTTCACTGGCAAGGTGTCTCTCATTCAGGACTGAGTTTCTGGTCGAAAAGAGAGAGTGTGCTATGAATAGCCAATTGCCTGGTGATTACAGTTCTCAGTTGGGATGGGGGAGGCTCAGGTGAGTTCCCTAACCACTGAGTTATTGGCTATTCTTGGGGAGTGAGTTTTTCTCTCTCTTGATCTTTTCCCAGGATGGGGGGACAGATAGCTCAGTGGTTTGAGCATTGGCCTGCTAAACCCAGGATTATGAGCTCAATTATGAGCTCAATCCTTGAGGGGGCCATTTAGGGAGAGGGGGTAAAAATAGTGATTGATCCTGCTTTGAGCAGGGGGTTGGACTAGATGATCTCCTGAGGTACTTTTTAACTCTGAGATTTTGTGATTTCAATGCAAACTGGAAAAAAATCAGAATCTTATTTTTCCCCACAATGGAATTGTAGTTTTCTGGCCAGACCCAAATAACAGCTGCTGCTGCATGATACCTACTTCTGTTTAAAATAGTGTGTTTTCTGTGTTTACAGCCATTTCTTCCCTTTAAGAATAAATCTGCTGTGAATTGCCTCAGGAGCATTAGTTCAAAATAGATGGGTTAATATCTGTGCTACTAAGGGTTTTAAGATTACTGCTGTTCATGATTACAGGTACTTGACTCTTTTAGACACTTCTGTGTACTACTTCGATAGTAGTCACTTTCACCCTGTCTACTTCCATTCCTTAGCATGCCATCCTAGATAAACAATCTCGGGTTGGTGCAATGTATTCACCTCTCTGATAGTCATGGTTCACACAAACTCTTCTAGAAGCAGGAGATAAACAATATCTACATTCACATAAGATAACAATTGAAGCTAACTAAGGACTAGAAACAGACCTGCAGAAAAAAGCAATAGACTGCACCACTTAAATCCAATCTTCACAGATTTAGACTAGCATAGAACTTAGAACAGTAAAAGGGAGATTAGATAGAGATGGGTGAAAGTTTCACTAACTTTCAACCTCTTGAGCCCTGATTCAGTCCTACACTATGTCCCAACATTTATGAATTACTTTATTTTTCTATCCATTTGGGAACAGCTCTTCTGGAGTGATCAGGAACTAGAATGGCTGGGATACTGTAGGGCAGGTCTGAGGAATGTTGGCAGAGAAGTTCTCATAGACCCTGCCTTCATGGTCTTGCTTGAGCCATTGATGTCAGTCCTTCACTTTGTTGAAAATTTAAATCACTTGCAATTATATTAAGAGGGAAAATTCATATAAGAACAAATCACAGCTAGATTGGGAACTGCAGAGCTATGACAAGGTGAGAACATGAAACTTCTAAAGTTAATGTAACAATTTTTAGTTTTGCATTTGTTTTTAAATAGCTGTGGGGAGGGTAGGAGAAATAACTTTGTTCCTCTTAAAGACTGCATCTTCTGTGTGGCTTATGCCTGGTCTACACACATTTTGAATAATTCTGTCAGTTTGAGGATATATGGGGGAGGGGGGTTCTCCCCAGAAACAGATACCAGTACAAACCCTACTGTGGATACAGTATAAGACATCTTTATAGTGGTATAAAGTTTCTCTTTCCCATGCAGGAATAGCTAGACCAGTATAACACATGTTTATACTGGTATAACTATGCCCATGCTAAGGGGAGTCTTAATACAGCTAACGCATCATTTGTGTATACATACTCCCTTCCAGTGAGTCATGTTGACGCGTGTATAAATTGCCTAAAGTTGTTTCTAGCTCTAGGCACCAGCAAAGCAAGCACATGCTTGGGGGGAAGCACTTTTCCAGGGATGGCATTCTGGTGCTGGCCATCCTTTTTGGAAAAATCCACCAATGTATGAAAAAAAATACACAAGGATCAAAAAATCTCCAGTTGTGCAATAGGAGCGTGACATGAAAAATATCTTGTCATGTCATGACAGTCACTCATAATGTGAACATACATAAATGTGTTAACATTAACAGTTATTGATTAAATCAGGAATCACGATTACCGGTGTACTGTGCCGCCCTATTCGCGCCATTCGCACCAATTTCCATGTTGCATTGGTGCCAGTGGTTTAGCGTGTGGTATTGAATATTTTGCTTGTGTTTAAACTTGTTTTAAATCACTTCAACTTTCAAAGTAATCAAACCTTGGTAAAGGTGAGTAAAGCATTTTTTTATTCTAGCCGATGACAAAAATCGGCTATGCAACGAGAGTAAAGCATTAAACTGAAAACTTGAAACTAAAATTTTGCATGACAAGAGGAAGAACTGATTAGATTCTGAGCAAAATCACTCAAGGGGAGGTGGGTTGCTTGAAGCACCATGTCATTATGAAACTTTTGAATTTTTATCTGATATTGGACATATTAAAAATCAGATTTTCAAAGAAGACCTTATGAAGCACTGCCAAGACCTACATTTTAGCGGTCAGTACTAAGAACACTGCTGACATTGATGGAGTAGAATTGTATGATGAATTAATAGCTTTATCTGAGCTAATAAGTCCTAAAACTTCTCTTCTAAAAGTATTAGAATTTATAGCAAGAAATGATTTTTTTCACCCCAAACACTGATATAGCATTACACATCCCTTTAATTACCAGTATCAGTGGCTTATGGTGAGCACAGTTTCTCAAAACTGAAATTCCTAAATAATTATTTGAGGTCCACTATGTCTCAAAATTGTTTGTTAGGACTCACATTAATTTCAGTTGAAAATACCCTTGCAAAATATTTAGATTTCACTGAATTATTAAAAGACTATGCAAGTATAAAAACCAGAAAAATCCAGTTCATATAAATTCTTTTAATTTTATGAGAAACTGGGCACACCGGAAGACATTTTTCATTATAGTGTATAGCTGAACCCAAATTGTTTGTAATTGTAATTTTGTTAAAATTAAATGAGTATACTAGTAGGAAATTGTTTTATTTCTCTAACTACAAATTCTGTTTTCATTTAAAAAAAATTTTAAACAGTCAAAAAAAAAACCCACCCAAAAAACATTGCACAGTGCACACATGTGTAAAAGCCAATAAAAAGGGGGGCGGGGAGGCAGCCAAAAAATATTTTGCTTTGGGCAGCAAAATACGTAGAGAAAACCAGGGCCATCTCTATCCCTTAGACCAGGGGTTCTCAACCTGTGGGTCGCGACCCATCGGGGGGTCACTGACCCGGTTCCCGAGGGGTCGCGAGCTGTTTTTTTCTGCCGAAAAGCCGCTGCCGTGATCACGATCGCTTCCGCTTTCGGTGGCTTTTCGGCGGACATGCCGAGCTATTTTGGGAACGCTCGGCATGTCCGCCGAAAATAGCCACCGAATGCGGAAGTAATTCATTCGGCGGCTCTTCGGTGGACACTCAAGGGGTTGCGGCGCCGTGCCGCTCAGAAAAAAGGGGTCGCGCTAAAGGTAAGTTTGAGAACCGCTGCCTTAGACTGTCAACTCCTCAGTCCTTGAGTATTTGGAAAGTGTCTACCATGAAGTAGGCAGTACTATAAATAAACCATAATTTTTTAAAATTTCAATTTGCAACAACAAAGAAGCTGTAATTACACCATAAACCCATAATACAGAGATCAGAGATTCCAGATCTCAATGCTAATTTGTAAATTGTAGATTTCAGTCCATGCAACCTCCTCTTCCCCCCATGCCCCAAAATATATGTCTCGAAGAATCTTTTGCAACTGTGCATCTTCCATTTGATGGTGATTAGGTGATAGAAAGAATTTAGGCAAATGATTGATTTAATTGTATCTAATTCTACATAATTTCTAGATCAAGTACATATAATGAACATAAATTCAAAATGGTGCGGAATTACATAAAAGTCTAAACTTAAAAGGATAAAAGGGTTCATAGGTTTTCCAAACTATTTTTAGCTGTTTCTACATATTTGCTTTCAAACTATCAAAACCAATTAGTCATATTATGGAGCAGCTGATTGTGTGTCGTTTTATTTTTTTAGTTTTATTGGCAAAATTAATTCCTGGTCTGAGGCTTTCCATGGCAGGCTTTAGCAATTTTGTTTCAGATATCTTTTTAAAATAGATGGTTTAGAATAGAAATGTCTGAAACCTAATTACATTAAAAGCGGCACCAGAAAGCACCAAGTTCCGTAATAGTAAGGCTTTTGTGTAAATGAGTCAAGCGTCTGCTATATTCCGAAGGGTGATCTCAAACCTGAGTTGTCTATGTGATGGTTTGCCAAAGTAGTCACTGCTAATCTCAATTGTACACTATATTATAATTCTAACTTGAATCAAAATTAGACACTGGAAAAGATTTCTAGGGGGATACTTGTAGAAGTGTAATGGAAGGGCTTGGAATCATAGAACTACAGAAGATTAGGGTTGGAAGAGACCTCGGGAAGTCATGTAGTCCAACCTCCTGCTCAAAGCAGGATCAACACCAACTAAATCATCCCAGCCAGGGCTTTGTCAAGCTGCACCTTAAAAACCTCAAAGGATGGAGATTCCACCACCTCCCCAGATAATCGATTCCTGTGCTTCATCACCCTTCTAGTGAAATAGTGTTTTCTAATATCCAACCTAGTATAATGTTTCTTTTAAAGGAAATATGGAAAATAGTACGGAGGACTATTTCTGTTGCTGGCTTTTCTCTCACTATGATTAAAGGATTCACCATGCTTCCAAAACTTAAATCAAGCTGAACATTACAGGCTCCATTTCTGAGCATCTTCATTACAGTAACCTCTTTGCCTCTTTTCTCTCCATTCGTTTCATCCATGAATCTCATTCACTTAGTGGGGTTTTATTAAGCTGTTGGGTGGACCTAGAAAACAAACCTCTCACCATTTCTGCTTGACCTCCGTGGGAAAATCTATAAAGAAGCATTCAGGCATAATAATGATCAAAAACAGGGATAAAGATCAAATCCTACGTACCTTACCTGCATGAATAATTCCATTTTCTAGAGGACTGTTGATATGAGCAAGGCAATTGGGATTTTGACTTAAAATAGTAACACTATGATAACAGCGGGTTGATGTACTGTGACATTCAGTGATATCAACTCATAAATGTGTTGCAAAACACAAATGTATAGTTTGCAATCCTGCAACACTTACTACAATAGATGTTGTCTAATCCTGCTCGTTTAACATGACTACTAACCTGGAGGCAGGTTGGAGGTTCATCCCTGGTTGTTTGTATCAATTTGTCAACCACTGAGCAAAATAATTCTAAAACACCATATAGCATGTAGAAGCTATGGTAATAGGGACCTTAAAAATAACACACATGCTGAACTGGGTCTCAGGACAAGTGATCTAGTTAACTGTTGATTTTAGAGCCCCCCAAAAGGTCAGCTTTATTATTTGCTTGATTTGTTTAGTTGCAGTCAGTCAAGGTTTCGAAACAACCTTGAGTACATGGCTAACAGCGCAATTATAATATAAATAAATAAACAGTACTGAAAAAACAGTGCCATAGCAATATCTCATATCATTTGTAGCCCAGCTTGCCTTTATTATAGTTACTGCTTTGCATTATATTTAGCAATAATGCAAGAAACCTACAGGCCTGTATTTTGGAAGACGTTAGCTTTAGCAAGTTAACATAAGGATTGAGACCTATGAACTTTGCACAGATACACAGCCCAGTGAAAATCCCCAAGTATTTGGAAAGCTGAAAATAAAGTTTGAGAGTGTTTTAACCAAAGCTAAATAATTTAACCACAGAACCATTCTGGCAATTAACTGATGTACATGAAAAATATTTAGTGCTAGCCTGCTTGCTCATGCCTCTCTAAATATAAAAGTTTATTTTTTATGAGTTTAATTATTTGTATAGGTTTATATTAAAGTATATTTTGGTTGTAACACAAGGGACCTGCTGCCCACATACTGTGTGGTGACCTAGGGCAAAGTTAGCATATATATGTTTGGGACTTTTTACCTAGATAGATGGTAATGAGCTAAAGCATAATGTCCATGTATGGCTGTGACCTTTAACATAAAGGATGTGGCAAAGCAGGTTGGCATAGGCGCTTTCCTAAGTTTATACCCTTTTAAACTTAACAGGGACACCACAACTTGGAAAGAACCAAAATAACTAGTCAGGATCAAAATAACAAATGTAATACCTAACCACACAAGGGCCATGGTAACAAATGAACATATAATAAGTTAAGAAAGTGAGGAATACTTGTAGCACCTTAGAGACTAACCAGTTTATTTCAGCATAAGTGGACTATAGCCCACTTCATCGGATGCATAGAATGGAAACAGTTCATATACTAACCCATAGGAAAAAAGACATTAGAAAGGTAAGGAAATACAAATAAGAAGGAAAAATCCCCTACTAAAGATGCATCAAACATAGCAGCACCAGTGTAACATATGGCATCTTAGCCTAGCAGAAGTAAGGTGGAGAGAGGTAGTTCTTGGGAGGTGCCAGAATGATGGCCACTGGTAATGATGGGGAAGGTGATGGTGATAACGAAGATGATGGTTAACATTTCAGATTCTACAAGGGATGATGTAAGTATATGAGTGTGCAAATGTATATTCTGTAGTATTTATGTTTCACTAAGTTGAGGTGTTTGTGACTGTGCACAATGTATTATTAAACTATATTTATAAATATAAAAATTCCTATTGTGTGTGTGTTGCAACTGTGCATAGCTGGGGTTCCCAACTATATAATAATTTGAATAATACTTGGCCTGATCTTGGGGCAAACACCTGGCAACCTGTAGCAGGGCAGCGACTCTCCCCGCAGCGCCTCCTGCTGGTACATCCAGGGAATTAGCTCTGTCCAGCCTCTGGAGCACCCTCTGCAGGCTGTAGTCACGCTTGCCACTCAGGCCCCGTGTCCCTTCCGGACCCCAGTGCCCTCTTACCTGGGGTGCTGCATCCCTGCAGTACCCCCTCAGTCTCAGGGTCTCCCCTTCCTGGGAACCCCCACCCTCTATCCCCACCTTGCCTCAGTCTAGGCAACTGCCAGTCACCACTTGCACCCATTCTCTGGGGCAGACTGCAGTATCATTGCCATTCATCACCGGCAAGGAGGGTTTGGCCTGCTGCTTCTGCCTGTGTAGCCCTGAGCTGCCCCCTGCAACCCCAGTACCCTTTGTTGGGCCGTCCCCTAGGCCCTGCAGCCTGGGGGTTTCTAGGCTGGAGCTTCCCCAGCTCCTCCTGCCTTGTCCCAGCCCTGCTTCACTCTAGGAACCTCCTCAAGCGCCCAGCAGCCAGGCCTGTCTGCCTCTACAGCGAGAGGAGACTCTCTGAACTACTCTCTGGACCCTTTATCAGGGCCAGCTGGGCCCTAATTGACCCAGCAACTGCTGTGGCTGCTTCACCAATCAGCCCAGCTTCTCCTTACTCAGCCTGGGAGCTGCTTGCCCCCAGCCACAGCCCTTTCCTGGGGTGTTTTAAGCCTGTTTTCCTGGAGTGGGGCAGCCACCCCACTACACAACCCTTAAAGTAATAACTGGGGATTCTTAAATAATCAATATAATTTATACATAATCTAAAAATCAGGCAACACAGCTCCTAATGTACAAAGTCATTTACTGGAGTAAGTTGCACCAGTAATGTACTGTACATTCACACCAGAATGATGAAAGGAGAAGATGAAAGTAAACAATAAAAAATGTTCAACTAGTATTGCCCAACGGGAAATGCTTAGAAAATGTTGCAGACAATGTGTGAGAAAAGAATGAAGATATCTGGGGAGAAAGAGAAGATGGGAAATTTGGCTGGTTCAATGCACAAAACCAGAGGTTTAAGAACAGAAATAATCCTGAAGATCATTAGATAAAGTAACTGCAAAGCAAGGAAGGGGCAAACAGGTTTCAAAATGGTCACAAGGGACAGCTTGGAAATATAAAGCAGAGTAGTGAGCCAGAAATGGATAATACAGAGTTAAAGTTGAGGGAATAATAGAGGAGGCTGGCAATGAAGCAAGACACAAGAGTGGAACTATGGAATAAAAAAGAAGCTGACAATTGACTGACCAGGACAGACAACTGAAAGATACTGTAACGCAAGTGAAGAATGGCACAGAAAGCCACTGATGCAGGGCATGAGGCTGAATTCAATGAAGCAGGACTTGAGAGGGCTGGAGTACAACAAAAAGGAGATAATGGGATCAGAGAAGATGGCTTAAAAATAATAGAAAGATTAATGGAATTAGAGGCAAGATTTTGATGCTGTCTAGAACTGCTGCTATATAGCAGTTAACTGCCAAGTCTAAAAGAAAGTCTGCATGAAAAGGAGGTAGGAGGTAAAGTGTATGTATCTATATATATAAAAGTCAAATGGTATGCGTGTATGTATGCATGAACATAAGAACATAAGAACATAAGAACGGCCATACTGGGTCAGACCAAAGGTCCATCTAGCCCAGCATCCTGTCTACCGACAGTGGCCAGTGCCAGGTGCCCCGGAGTGAGTGAACCTAACAGGTATGATCGAGCGATCTCTCTCCTGCCATCCATCACCCCCCTCTGACAGACAGAGGCTAGGGACACCATTCATTACCCATCCCGGCTAATAGCCATTTATGGACTTAGCCTCCATGAATTTATCCAGCTCTCTTTTAAACCCTGTTATAGTCCTAGCCTTCACAGCCTCCTCAGGTAAGGAGTTCCACAGGTTGACTGTGCGCTGTGTGAAGAAGAACTTCCTTTTATTTGTTTTAAACCTGCTGCACGCCAATTTCATTGAATGGCCCCTAGTTCTTCTATTTTGGGAACAAGTAAATAACTTTTCCTTATTCACTTCCTCCACTCCACTCATAATTTTATATACCTCTATCATATCCCCCCTTAGTCTCCTCTTTTCCAAGCTAAAAAGTCCTAGCCTCCTTAATCTCTCTTCATATGGGACCCGTTCCAAACCCCTAATCATTTTAGTTGCCCTTCTCTGAACCTTTTCTAGTGCCAGTATATCCTTTTTGAGATGAGGAGACCACATTTGTACGCAGTATTCAAGATGTGGGCGCACCATGGATTTGTATAAGGGCAATAAGATATTCTCCGACTTATTCTCTATCCCTTTTTTAATGATTCCTAACATCCTGTTTGCTTTTTTGACTGCCGCTGCACACTGCGTGGATGCCTTCAGAGAACTATCCACAATGACTCCCAGGTCTTTTTCCTGATTGGTTGTAGCTAAATTAGCCCCCATCATATTGTATGTATAGTTGGGGTTATTTTTTCCAATGTGCATTACTTTACATTTATCCACATTAAATTTCATTTGCCATTTTGTTGCCCAATCACTTAGTTTAGTGAGATCTTTTTGAAGTTCTTCACAGTCTGCTTTGGTCCTTACTACTTTGAGCAGTTTAGTATCATCTGCAAACTTTGCCACATCACTGTTTACCCCTTCCTCCAAATCATTTATAAATAAGTTGAATAGGATCGGCCCCAGGACTGACCCTTGGGGAACACCACTAGTTACCCCTCTCCATGTATGCGTGTGCACGTACTCCTTCCACACCGTTTGAGCTAGAGACTTGAAATTTGGTACAGTTAGAGGTCTTAGGGTCCTAATCAGGGTAAGAGTCGAAATTTTTTCAAATCTCACCTCTGACGCCCCCTAGGGGTGAAATTATTTAAAGCCCATTCACAGCAGCTGGGCAGCTGCTGTTCTCTGTGACATAGTTATGATGTCATAATACCCCCTCCAACGGACCCCGCATTTGCTCAGCTCTCTGCGCCCTCTCCCCTCCAACGGACCCCGGAAGCCCTCAGCTCTCTGCCCCCTCCCCCCTTCAACGGACCCCGCACTCGCTCAGCTCTCTGCCCCCTCCCCCCTCCAACGGACCCCACACTTGCTCAGCTCTCTGCCCCCTTCTCACCTCCGACGGACCCGAGTTGGGTTTGGTCGGAGGGTAAGTGAGGTAGGGGTGTTGGGTTTGGTCGGGGGGGGGTGAGGTGGGGGTGTCGGGTTTGGTCGGGGGTAAGTGAGCCGGGGGTGTTGGGTTTGGTCTGGGGTGGTGGGAAGGTGTCGGGGTGGGTGAGGGGTGGGTGTTGGGATTGGTCAGGGGGTGTTGGGTTTGGTTGGGGGGTCAGGAGGGGGGTCGGGGTTGGTCGAGGGGTAAGTGAGGTGTGGGTGTCGGGTTTGTTTGTGGTGGTAGGTAGGGGTGTCGGGTTTGGTTGGGGGGGAAAGTGAGGTGGGTGTGTCAGGTTTGGTCTGCGGGGGGTGAGGTGTGGGTGTTGGTCAGAGGGTGTTGGGGTTGGTAGGGGGGTGACATGGGGGTGTTGGGTTTGGGTGGGGGGGTGAAAATGTGAGTCGGGGTTGGTCGAGGGGTAAGTGAGGTGGGGGTGTCGGGTTTGGTCAGGGGGGGTGAGGTGGGGGTGTCAGGTTTGCTCTCTCCCCCATCCAACGGACCCCGCACTCGCTCAGCTGTCTGCCCCTCCCCACCTCCGACTGACCCGAGCAACGCCGGGTATTTTCGCTAGTTATAAATAGGCATTAGGCTACAAAAGATGAATCTCAGACAGTTTATTTTATAAATTTGTATATTCACTATCTTGAAGCAAGTTGAGGATCTTGCATGAAAGCTGTACTAGACCTCCTTCAAGAATGGGAGGGGGAAATCTGCTCTAAATGAGAAAGCAGGTGATTAAAAGTTATAATTACAATCTAGTTTAACTTTAATATAGGGAGCCTTTCCCTCTTTGCACAAAAGATGGAAAGTTGGTATCTGACTAGATATACTTACGGGTTTCAAAGTTTACATACATTGTCTGCAAACGTAGTGTTGACTTAAAAAAATCAGCCCTAAATATTTGCTTGCTTAATCTCTATATGTCCAGGATAACAATTTTGTTATCTGGTACATTTTCACCATCGTATGCAGCAACTGAATGTTTTGCAAAGTTTTTCTGCGGAAAACTTATTTGACTTCATTGACAGTTTTGCCTGAGTAACAACTGAAGGATCAAAGCCACTAACTATGAATGGACATGAAAAACACTTTCCCCAGAAGTGAAAACATTAAGGTACTGCTGTTAAACTGGCAGTAGATGCTGATGAGTAATTTATTGCTCATTGATCACAGAGAGAAAAAATGGCTAACAAAACATTCTCATGTATTGTTTTGACATGGGCTCCTATAAAAGGGGTTACATAAGAAATGAGTAATGATTACACCAATACTAGAAGCTATCATGGAAAGGAATTGGACTAAAACTGTTGATGGACTGAACCATTTGCTGATGATGTAAAAACATGGCCTGCTCATAAATCCATGAGTAATGAGGACACACATTTCAGTTCACACTGCATCAACCAGCATTTTTATTTCTGTTAAGAAAATAGCTATAAGAAGTGAAAGCAGCTTTTACACATGAAAATAGGTGTGTATATGTCTCTGAAACTCCTGCCTTAGAGACAGGCTCTGGTTATTTAGTCACTTTGGACTAATGAGTAATGGTATAATGGCATGACATATTACATAAGAAATATCCATTTTCAGCTTTTCTTTAATTGGAATCAATTATCAGGTGATAGCCGTGATAGTCTGTATCCACAAAAACAACAAGGAGTCCAGTGGCACCTTAAAGACTAATGGATTTATTTGGGCATAAGCTTTCATGAGTGATGAAGGAGGTGCTGTAGACACAATGAACAGGTCAGATTATGAACAGGAGGCTCCTAGGCAACTGTCCAATACCAGTGGTATTCTATCTGCTACATAGACCAGGAAACGCTGGATGACTCATCATCTCAGGCACTGGCACTCTTACAGCAGGATTATCTGGCTATTTGGACTCTCTTCTCAGACCCTATGCTATCAGCACTCCTAGCTATCTTTGAGACACCACTGACTTCCCGAGGAACCCAAATGCATCAGTGATCTTCTTGAAAACACCATCCTGGCCACCATGGATGTAGAAGCTCTTTATAACAATATTCCACACAAGGATAGATTACAAGCTGCCAGGAACAGTATGGGGCCACAACACACTTGGTGGCTGAGCTTTGTGGCTTTGTCCTCACCCACAACCATTTCTGATTTCGGAACAACTTATACCTTCAAGTCAGTGGCACTGCTATGGGTACCCGCATGGCCCCACATTATGCCAACATTTTTATGGATGACTTAGAACAATTCTTCCTCAGTTCTAGTCCCGTAGAACTCCATCTTCTGTTTCCACTACATTGATGACATCTTCATCATATGGATCCACGGGAAGGAGGACCTTGAATAATTCCACCTGGATGTCAACAATTTCCAACCCACCATCAACCTCAGTCTGCACCAGTCCGCACAAGAGATCCACTTCCTGGACACTACAGTGCAAATAAGTGATGGCCACATAAACACCACCCTATACCAGAAGCCACTATTCTTACATACATACCTCCAACTTCCATCCAGGACACATCACATGATCCATTGTCTAAAGCCAAGCTCGAAGATACAACCGAATTTGCTCCAATCCCTCAGACAGAAACAAACACCTACAAGATCTTTGTCAAGCATTCTTAAAACTACAATACCTACCTGGAGAAGTGAAGAAACAGATTGCCAGAAGGAGATGGGTACCCAGAAGTCACCTACTACAGGACAGGTTTAACAAGGAAAATAACAGAACACCACTGGCCATCACATGCAGCCCCCAGCTAAAACCTCTCCGGCACATCATCAACAATCTACAAACTATATTGGAAAATGATCCCTCACTCTCACAGACCTTGGGAGGCATCCCAGTCCTCACTTACAGACAGGCCCTGAACCTGAAGCAAATATTCACCAGCAACTACACCACTCCCCACAGAAACACTAACCCAGGAACCAGTCCCTGTAACAAACCTTGTTGTGTACACTGTGTCCATATCTGCTCTGGCGACACAATCAGAAGACCCAACCACATCAGCAACACCATCAGGGACTGATTCACCTGCACATCTACTAATGTTATATATGCCATCATGTGTCAGCAATGCCCCTCTTCTATGAACGTTGGCCAAAACAGACAGTCTCTACGTAGAAGAATAAATGGACACAAATCTGGAATGGTAACATACAAAAAACAGGAGGAGAACACTTCCATCTTCCTGGACATTCTATAACAGATTTAAAAATAGCCATGCTTGAACAAAAAGCTCCAGAAACAGACTTAAAAGAGAAACTGCAGAACTAAAATTCATTTGAAAATTTAATACCATTAATTTGGGCTTGAATAGGGACTAGAAGTGTCTGGCTCACTAGAAAAGCACCTTTGCCTCTTCTGGAATTGACACCACTCCATCAATTATTGGGAGTGGACTACGTCCACCCTGATTGAATTGGTCCTGCCAACACTGATTCTCCACTTGTGAGGCAACTTCCTTCTTTTCATGTGTCAGTATAATAATGCCTGCACCCAAAGAAGTGGGGTTTTTACCCACGAATGCTTATGCCCAAATAAATCTGTTAGTCTTTTAGTCCTGCAGGGCCGTGTGCCAAGGTTGCTGATCCCTGGTCTACAATGTAAGGAATTACAAAGGAGAAGCTTGTGCAGACAATGAAATGTGAAGGGAAAAGGAAATAAAACAGACAAACACAGCAAGTGAGTTGTGATGGGTAAAGTAAAACACAAAACAACAAGTAAATACAAAAACAGCACTAGAAGCTTTTGAAAAAACAAATAAAATGTGCATTAAGATACAATATTGATGTTTGTGTAATCCATGATGATAAGAAATTGAATATTGAAACCCAGTATCTTTTGGTCTTAAAAGTCTAGAATTAGCTAACTGAGTCACTGAGAGGCTGGCTGTTACCTGCCAAACCCATGCTTGGAAAAGCCCTGAAGAGCCTTTTTAAGTATGTAAGTGAATTCTGACAAGAAAATAACATACTATGTTATAGATGTCAACACATGTAGTAACTCAGGATGGTGTATTTATATCTGACATTTGTAAAGGCAAAAAATGTGGGCCAAACTAATCACTGATGTAAAACCTCATGCAACACGATTGACAGCAATGAGGTTGTATGAAGTGTAAGTCCGGCCCTCATTTGGAAAATTGTTTCAACTTCAGTTTAGTTTTCAATCATTTTAACTGTTCAGTGAACAATCATCACCCCACACATTTGACTATTCTTGCTCAACTGTGAATATTTTTAAATTAGATTCTTGGAAATGGCTCCTAGCATTGTGTTGCTGGTAAAGAATGTGAAAGGGCACAAGTGTTATCCTTTCTCTCCTTATTTTGTACCCCATACATTCTTGTGCTTGTGATATACAAGGAACAGGGACATTAGACAGGGACAGAGATGGTAAAATCTCATGAGGGCATATGTAGTATGGGTAGTGGGAAGGCATATGTTGTTTAATGGCTGTCCTCAATCAGGCTCCTGAAGAGCCTGGTTGAAATCTTGGTCCTATTGAAGTCAATGAGAATTTTACTACTGACCTTCAAGGGACCAGAATTCACCCACTGTCTGCTTTAGACACACTACCTCCAGGAAATGAGTGGGAGGGTATGCTTTTTTTATGTATTTCTACCCTAATCTGGGCACTGGCTCAATCCTATAATCGAACCAATCAGCACTTTTTCTAAGTAACATATGGTTACAGCAAGTAGGGCACCAGAGAGGGACTCATGAGTTCTGTTTCCAGCTTTGCCATAAACTCTCTTGTGGTCTTGGGTCACACTAACTCATCTTACTCTGTCAATTTCACCATCTGTATAATGGGGCTAACAATACTAAGCTTTCTTCTAAAGTACTTTGTGAAGTGCTAGGAAAGTAGCAAGTATTTTTTATTAATATTGATATTTAAAAGCTTTTACATTTGATACCCATGTGATAAACTATCTTGGTATTAAGATATCTATGTACCTGTTAACATGCCTGTCCTGATGATAAAGCTACCTAACCAAACAAACTGGTTAGCTAAAATGACTGAAACAGACACCAAGCCTCTTCCCTTGCCAGGTAGAGTTTCTCTCTGGAAACTGGCATTTCCTTCCACTTGGGATTTTCCCACTTCCATCCTATTGGTCTTAGTACCCCATTGCTTAAGGCTTGGCCTCTAGACACAATCTTATTTTATTCTGAAACTTTGCTGCTGCTACTTTGTAGTGAAGATGAAAGATTTGATAATTCCTCACATACTAATACAACATCAACAGGAGCTGGTGAAAATTTCCCTTTAACCTTCTGAGTGTTTATCTCTTTTTCATGAGGTTTCTGGCTCCTTTCTTTTGGTTGTTTTGTTGTTACTCATATTGGAAGGAAGTCTCTAGAGAAGTCTGAGTTGGGAACATCTATCTTCCACTAGACCCAGTCAATTTAATTGACATCTGGACAAAAAGCATATTTTTAATATTTGCTGAAGGAATAATGAAACAATCCCTTAACTCCTTTTCAAAAGCAGTGCTGATTATTATAACTATGCTATCAAGGTACTTTACAAAATATTTAAAAATCATGATTACTTGTAAAATGGAGAAAAGAAGATCCTATAAGGTTAATGTTTCTAAAGAGAGAGTGATAGGAAAGTCTGTGAAGGAAGCCATAGTCCATCATCAGAGGGTAATTACTCCCCATGTTCATCTGTAAATCTAATGGTAAAATAATGGCATCAACTATGTCCATCATAAAGTCTATGTTGACTGCAAATCTTGTAGGTGATTGGTTTAGATAATGATATTTTAGTCAGTGATGCCCACTCTTTATTTTTGCCAGTTCAACTAAGGGTACTAATAACTGCAATGACTCGTGCAGTTTTTCACTTGACAGTCTTAAATATTTGTCTGTGGGCTTCAGCTGGAAATGCAGCTTAAAAATTAAGTGTGTTTTTTTGATTCTCAGCAGGTGCAGGCAGTGTTTTTGGAGGCTAATGTTTGTTTTGTTCCCTGTTCTGAGCATCTAACTTGTTCACAGCAATAGTCTATGAAAAGTATGTATAGAGATTATCCTGGCTACTCTTAAAATGACTTCAACTTGTGGAAGTATGAACAACAGCCATGAGGAAATAAATATCATGCAATAGTATGTTTTTTTCACTCCCACACAATGGGTTTCTGGGCTTCTTTAATTCTAATCTGAATTTTATCTGTGACTCTTGTGAAAGCTCTTCTGTAGTATTAATATCAGATGAGTAGTGGAGATTGGGGAAGTATTCTTACTTCACTTTTATTAATAATTAGAGATGGAATAAATGATCTGGGTTGTTCCCTATATCTTAATCTAAGTATATATGGTGCAAGTGATGAAGATTCTATCACATTCCTTGGAACCAAATGCAGTTGAAAAATGAACCTTGTTTTAATGAAAACTCTTGAAATTTCAAAGTTATTTTTATTTTGAAGTGTTTAAAAGAGATTTTTTTAAAAATTGAAAAACTAGTTAAATAGTTCTAGAAGGATCAATGAAAATTGTCAAAAATTATTTGACATGTTTATATTCCAGATAAAAATATCTAAGAAATGCAACCTTTTCAAAATGTAGAAAGTATGAAAAATTCCAACAAAGTTGAAAAAATGTCTTTTCTACATAAAAAGGTTTTTTTTTGTTAACAATTCTTATTTCTAAGCTTCCAACCAGCTCTAAATGGAAGTGTATTCTATAATCTTAAACTCACTTTTCTGACATTCAGAAATAGTAATGTAATTCAATATTTCCTAATCGTATGCCCTTGTCCCAAAATATATAATTTCTCTCCATCCTTGGGGTCAGATACAGATGCTCACTGGTAACATAATGAGTAGTCCCTTTGAAATCATTTTAGTTAGTCTTTAAGGTGCCACAGGCCTCTTTTTTACTTCTGCTATTCCAGACTAACACAGATACCTCTCTGATTTTTGAAATAATTGAGACTACTTGTGGAGTAAAGTACTACTGAGTATGCAAAAGAGTAGTGATTTGTGATTGTATCCTCGAAATACTTGATGCTGTTTATTTACAAATACTTGATGCTGTTTATATTCTCCCTATTTATTTACTGAGTATGCAAAAGTGATCTGTGATTGTATCCTCCAAATACACCAAATACTTGATGCTGTTTATCTTCTCCATATTTATGGTCTGATCCAGCTCCACTGTTTTCAGTAGGAATCTTTTCATTAGATCACCAGACCTCATTGTTTTGCCATCCTATACTTATTTAGATCTTTGAATGTTTTCTCATAAATACACCCCATAACTCCACCAATGTTACTTTCTGTCAGATATATTTATGGAAGACTTCTTTATTCACCTTAACATTGACTAGCAGCAACTCATGCTTCCCAAATCTTGTCCATGCAGGAAGCTATGTATGTTTGTTCAGTTCCTTCCCTAATTCTTCATTTATGGTATTTAAATATTTTATTTGGAAGCATCTCACAGAAGAACCACAATCATATTGTGGAAGCCGAAGAGCTGCATAAGTCATGTGAGCTCCTTGTACTGGATCTATACAGGATATTAGGCTGAGTTCTACAATGAGACTTAGGTTCCTAAGCCTGGGCTTTAGACACTTAAGTCTCAGGTTTAGAAGCCTAAATCCAAGTTTTGGCTCCATTGTGATCCACAATTCCTGCTGAACCCTGTGGGTGCCTAAACTCACTTGCATCTAGGTTTTCATGGAAAAAGTTCCCTCAGCATTCATGTTTCTCTCTCAAGGCATGCACACTGCTGCCTCCCTCTAGACCAGGGGCAGGCAAACATTTTGGCCCGAGGGCCATAGTGAGGTTCAAATAATGCAGAGAGCTGGGTAGGGAAGGCTCTGCCCCCCCAAATAGCCTAGCCCCGCCCCCATCTGACACCCACCCACTTTCCGCCCCCTGACACCCTCAGAACCCTCAACCCATTTAAAACCCTTCCCCTGCTCTTTGTCCCTTGATTGCCCCCCCCAGACTCCCTCACTCTAACTGCCCCCCCCCCGGACCCTACCCCCTACCTCGCCCTCCCTCTTTCTTCCCTGACTGTCCCCTCCCGAGACCCAGGGCCGGCGACAGGGGGGTACTATGGGTAGAGCTGTACCGTGCCCTGGACTTAAGGGGGGCCCCTTTAAGTCCGGGGACCGGTACACAGCTGTACCCGTAGTCGTCCCACCTGGGCACCACATCTCCCTGGCCACTCTTTCCCGGGCTGTGTCCGGGTGCCAGTGCCCGGCTGCCTCCCGAGCCCTTCAGCCGGTGGCTCGTCCCGTGCCCCAGGAGCTGCCCCGAGGCACCCCCGGCTGCAGCGCTTGCCCCGCCCACCTGCAGCAAGAGCCGGGCCAGCCCTTGGCAGAGGGGGAGCCCCCCGGCACCACAGGATGCCGGCTCCATCGCCTCCCCCGCCCCGGCGGCTGCAGAGGACTGGCTGGGCGTGCCGCTCCGCGGCGGCAGGGGCCAGCGAGCAGGGCTGGGGAGACTCAGGTGTGTGCAGCCCGGCTGGCGCCAGCCCAGGGGCTGGTGGGGAACCAATGGGGGTGGGGAGGGAAGGAGGTTAGGCTGGGGGAGGAGATTAGGTTGGGTGGGCCGGGTCAGGCAGGGGGGGGAAGGAGAATAGGTGGGGGGGGCAGGGGGGCCAGAGTAGGGGGCCCCCAACGATCAGAGTAGGGGGTAACAGAGAGGGTCTCTCCTGGGGTCCCTTAACTATAAACTTCTTCCCCAGCCTAAGTTAAGTCCTTACACCCCCAAACCCCACACTCTACCAGCTGGGAAATTGGGGTATCGCTGCCACCATCCGGGTGGATCTCCAAGACCCTGGAGGGGGGCACCCGGACTCCCCCAAACTCCTTCTCTCTCTCCTGAGAGCCAGGACACTCAGATGCTGCTTCCCTTCCCCCTCATCCCTCCCATTTGTTACCAAGAGAGATGAGAAACAGCCCTGAGGCTTATACACTGTGAGCCTTCCTCTTAGACACACAGACTTCCCTGTACCTAGGAAATGGGTTAAATCCAAAGCTAGGATTCCTTTATGAGAACCAACACTTTTTATAACTAAAAGTTTAATAAAGAAAAGAGAACAAAGCATACACTTACAATACAACTTCACAATCTAGAGTTCTCTAGCTTCCCCTCTGAAAAGGCTAGTGACACTCTAAATAGGTACAGAATCTTATGGAAATCAACATATTACTCACAGCACAGCTACTTATGAATATAGGAAGGAAAGTAGAAGTTTTCTCCCTCCATAGCTAGAGGTGAAAAAATGGGTCTCTTGCCAACGCTGGGACGGCAGGAAAACTGAACTAAAACTCCCTCCTCTCTGCCATGTGGTCTGGGGCTCTTACATCACTCCCTCTCAGGTAACATTAACCCCTTACCAGGGCCGGCAACAGGGGGGTACAACGGGTAGAGCTGTACCGGGCCCCGGACTTCAGGGGGGCCCCCTGAAGTCCGGGGACCGGTACACAGCTCTACTCGTAGTCGTCCCCCCTGGGCACCGCACCGCATTTTCCCGGCTGTGTCCGGCGCCGCGGCCGGTTGCCTCCTGAACCCTTCAGCCGCTGCTCGTCCCGCGTTCCCCCAGGAGCCGCCCCGAGGCACCCCCGGCTCCATCGCCTCCCCCGCCCCAGCGGCTGCAGAGGACAGCGCGCCGCGCCACTCCCGAGGCACCCCCAGCTGCAGCTCTTCCCCCGCCCCCCTGCAAAAGCCGGGCCAGCCCTTGGCAGGGGTGGGGCGGTGGGGGGCCCCAAACGCTCAGAGTAGGGGGCCCCAAAATTTCTGTCACCGGCCCTGCCCCTTACAGGCAGAATAACACTCTCTAGCACTTTACACTTATAACAGGACCCAAAACTAGAATTTGGGTGCCTCAGTCTCAAGTTTATGCATCAAAGTACCTTTGTGAATCGGGGCCAGAGAATCTCAGAGAAAACCAGCCAGATATTTACTGGACTGATATTTAAATTCCCTTTACTTGCAAATACCCAAAATGGGAGGAAAATGGTGCGTTGTCCACAACACTGCTATCCTTCCTCTGCCTGAACCTGTGAGGGCTCCCACCCAGCAGGCATCCTGACCCTGAAGGCTTCCACCCAGCTCTGGTCTTGACTTGCTGGGAATGTGTCCTTCTGAAGAAAACCAGGCAGGGGAACCACTTAGTGCAAGAAGTGTCAGTTAGTGCAATCCCTCTAAGCAGGTAATGGAGCTGAAAGAGGAGGTGGCTTGTCTGTGTATCATCAGGGAACACAATTTCTTCCAAAGGATTCATGTGGAAACATTTGGGATAGAGGATACTAGCCAACTGCAAATGATTAGAATGGCACTCAATGAGAAAGGACAACTGGCTGTTCGATGTAGATAGTGGTCCATCTCCCATCCATTGGGGTCCAGACCAGTATACTGTATTGACAACAGGAGGTAAGCAGCAGACTCCAATGTCTGAGGATAAAAAAATACCTGCTCTGTAGGCTGGGAGGCTCTTGGCCATTGTACCTCAGCAGAGGTGATGGCAGTGTACAGTGCTGGTTGTAGAGAACTCCCTTCTGAGGAGAATAAAGGCATCCATCTGCTGACCTGACATGGTATCCAGGGAGGTGCAGTTCCTCCCTGAAGCCTGCACCCAAGACATTATTGAAAGTTTGCTGAGACATATCTATCCCTCTGACCATTACTCCATGCTTCTCATTCATGTGGCATTAATGATACTGTCAGGTATGATCTTCAGCAGATGAACAGTGACTACAGGGCTCGGAGTGAGGATGAAGAAGTTGGGGAACAGGTAGTGATCTTACCCTCAGCCAGGAGGATGAACGAGCCCAGGAAAGGACATACACATCCTGGAGATAAATGTGTGGCAGTGCAGGTGGTGTTAATAAGAGGGCTTTGGCTGAGGATGAGGTACCCTTGATCAAGAAGAGGAAGAGCATCTTCATGCACTGACTTGCCAACTGAGTGAGGAGGATGTTAAACTAGCTTTGAAGGAGTAGGTAAACATAGTGCCCTTAACAGAGAGCTAGATTTTAGGATGAACATGGAAAATTATAATAGCTTCTTAGAAGCAGCAAAAGGAAATCTGCATGTGGGGGGATGAGGATTTGCTGAACATCTTATATATCAGTTTAACTTTGATACTTGTGAAGATACTGGAACAAATTGTAAACCAATCCATTTGTAAGCACGTAGGTGATATAAAGGTTAATGGATAGCCAACGTGTATTTGCCAAGAACAAATCATTGTCAAACCAACTTAATATCCTTCTTTGACAGGGCTAGTCAACTAATAGATGATGGAAGGCAGTAGACAACATATAATCTTGATTTTTTAAATAAGGCTTTTGACACACTTCTACTTGACCAGCAAACTAGGGAAATATGGTCTAGATAAAACTGCTATAAGGTGGGTGTGGAACTTTTTGAAAAAAAACATACTCAGAGTAGAGAAAATGAGGAGTACTTGTGGAACCTTAGAGACTAACCAATGTATTTCAACATAAGCTTTTGTGGGCTATAGCCCACTTCATCAGATGCATGGAATGGGACACACAGTAGTATGTAGTGTGTGTGTATGTGTGTATGTATATCAGCACCTTCTTGTCAATTATCACTACAAACGTGTTTTTTTTAATCTCGCTGAAAATAGCTGATCTAAATTAAATAGCCTCTTATAATAGGTATGGTAATTTCCACCTTTTTATGTTTTCTGTGTGTGTATGTGTGTAATTATCTATCTATCTCTTATCTACTGTGTGTTCCATTCTATGCATCCGATGATGTAGGCTATAGCCCATTAAAGCTTATGATGAAATAAATTGGTTAGTCTCTATGGTGCCACAAGTACTCCTTATTTTCTTTATGGATACAGACTAACATGGTGGCTACTCTTAAACCATACTCAGAGTAGTTATTCATGGTTTTGTGGCAAACTGAGATGGGATATCTAGTGGGGTTCCTCACATCAGTCCTGGGTTTGGTACCATTCAACATCTTTGTTAATAATTTGGATAAGGGAGTGGAGAATATGCTTATAAAATTGCATACAACCTGGAAGAGGCTGCAAACACATTGGAAGACAGGATTAGAATTCAAAACAGTCTTAACAAATTTGAGAATTGGTCTGATTTCAACAAGATGGAATTCAATAAAGACAAGTGCAAAGTCCTACAGTTAGGGAGGAAAAATCAAATGCACACTTACAAAATGGGGAATAATTGGCTAAGGGCAGGTCTACTCTACCGCCAGATCGGCAGGTAGTGATTCATCTTTTGGGTGTTGATTTATCGCATATAGTGCTCTCTTGTCGACTCCAGTACTCCACCACCACAAGAGGCGCAGGCAGAGTCGACAGGGGAGTGGCAGCAGTCAACTCAGCACTGTGAAGATTCCAAAGTATGTCAACCTAAATACGTCCATTTCAGCTATGCTATTCCCATAACTGAAGTTGTGTATCTTAGGTCGATTTCCACCTCCCCTCCCCCCTCGGTGTAGACCAGGGCTAAGAGGTAGTACTATTGAAAACTACTTGCAGTTGTAATAGATCACACATTGAATGATGAGGCAGTTGCAAAAAAGTTAGTATCATTTTAGGGCTTATTAACACAAGTGATTTATGTAAGACATGGGAGGTAATTGTCCACCCTACTTGGTACTCGTGAGACCTCAGCTGGAGTAGTGTCCTATGCCAGGTCCCATACTTTATGTGGCTTAACTGGAGAGAATCCAAAGGAGAGCAACAAAAATGCTAAAAGACTTAGAAAACCTGGCCTATGCAGAAGGGTTTAAAAAAAATCTGAGAAACATTATTTCTGAGAAATGACTGAGGGGGGACCTGATATGTTTTCTAATATGTTATATTAAAAAGAGGATGGTGATCAATTGTTCTCCAAGTTCACTGAAGATGGGACAAGAAGTAATGGGATTAACCTGCAGCAAGGGAGATTGAAGTTAGATATTAGGAAAAGCTTTCTAACTAAGAGGATAGTTATATTCTGGAATAGACTTCCAAGGGAGGTTGTGGCTTCCTCATCAATAGGGTTGGCCAAACATCTATCAGGGATGATCTTTGTTTAGTTAGTTCTGCCTCAGCACAGGAGACCGGATTTGATGACATCTTGTGATCTAGACTGACCATGTTTCCTTGAGACAAAAACGGGACATTGGGATAGCAAAAACGGGACGGGGTTATGTAATATTCTGTATTCATGAAAAAGTAAGATGATAAAAAAAGTTTTATTACATGAACATATTGACTTGAGCTAACAATTATTTTTCAGTGACAGAACTCATACAAAAATTTAGGTAGACGTAAAGGGGGACTGTATTTTACCACGATCGAACCATGAATATTTCTCCGATGAAGTAATCTTATGCAGCAAATTTCGGTCTTTCAATACCTTATCATAAAACTTCTCACACTCCATGATTCTCTTCAGACACCTCAAATGACCCCCTATCTGCCTACCCCAATCACATCAGTTTGTGGCTATGGCTCAGTTTCCTGCGTAGCATCTCACAGGCAGAAGCTTGTGCAACAAGAGCTTCCCCCAGGCCAGCCACTCTGCCTTCCTCCTCCAAGCAGGCCCCCAACTGCCTCCACTATCAGTAACCCTTCTGACTGACCAAGTCCTCTTCCTACATCTCCTGCAGCAGAAACACGGCTTCTCACCAACCCCACCGCATCGCCCACGCATGCCACAGCCACCTGCCCAGGCCTTAGCTGTGCCTTGAAGACTGATGCCCCGAATGGGCTCTGAGGCTTGGCCCAACCCCCGCATCCATGTGTTCAGGGAGGGGGTTAACCATGGTACCCCTACCCACCTGCCATCTCCCCTACCCATCCCCTGCCCCTCTTCACATCCAGCCCTGGACTCCCCAGTACCTCCCTTCACAGACAATCCTGTGCCCCCCACTTCCCCCCACCCCCTTCACTCACAGCCCTGGACCCCCCCAGTACCCTCCTTCACACACAGCCCTGTGCCCCCATTCCATGCCCCCCCCACTCCTCCAGTACCCCCTTCACACACAGCCTCGTGCGCACCATCTACCACCCCATTCACAAGCAGCCATGGCCCCCCCACTTACCCTGTGCCCCTCTTCACATGCAGCCCCAGTACCTCCCTTCACACACAACCCTGTGCCCCCCACTTCCACCCACTTTCACACATGGCCCCTACGCACCCCTCTTTCCCCCTGTCCCCCTCACACGCAGCCATGCCCCCCCATACTCCCTCCCCCCTCCAAATAAGGTCCCTGAAATAAGCCGCATTCAGTTATTTTTAGCAAAAATGGGACAAATGTGATATTTATACTAAAAAGACGGAACGGTCGGAAAATATGTAAAAAACGGGACTGTCCTGTTCAAAACGGGACGTATGGTCAGCCTATTGTGATCCCTTCCAATCCTACATTTGTACGATTCTGTAACTCACTAGTTTTAAAAAGCAATTCACAATCCACCAACCATTCAGTACAGAAATTGTAATATGAAATGGCCTTTATGCTATAGCTCTTCTAAAATAAATAAATTTGAAAAAAATATGGAAGAAATGGTTACTTATGTGGGAATTACTATGCTAATTTGATGGTACAACATTCTCCTTGTCTTCCCACATTAAAAAAAAAAAAGACTTCTCGTGGGCACAGCCAAAGATGAATGTGTTACCTCTTGGCAAATTAATCTTCATTTTGTTGAAATATTCAAACGTGATTCCTGATAAATATGCTAAGTCTGGTTCAGTTTGATTTTGCTCTGAATATATAAGAGAGAAGGGAATGTGGATGAAATCCTAGCTTTTTTTGAAGTCCATGGTATAACAGTCATTGACTTCATTGGGGCCAGGAATTCATCCTGCATGTGGGTGAGGAGGAAAGAAGGGAGGGGATATCCTCTCAAGAATCTTTCCAGGAGGAAAATACCTTCCATTTGGTTCAATCCGAGGGCCGCTCTTGCTTTTCAGAAGTACACTCAAGTCCCAAGGATAAATCATCTGTTAGGCGTAATTTAGCAGTTTTAGCAACACAAGATTTTCTCAACCCCCCAAAAAATTACCAGTACCCTATTTTGAACTTCCTGAATTTGATAGTATTATGGGTATTCTGCATTGGTGTGGAGTATATATTTGCTATCTGACATTTTCAGAACACTTGTTCTCGTCTGCAAAATAAAACTCTCTTTAATTTGAAAGACGAAAGGTGAGTCATAAGTCTATCAGCCACAGGAAAATAAACCTGTATCTTTGAAGGGAGAACTTGCATTAGTCTGTACTGAACTGATATCTTGAAAAACCTCTGGAACAGTATGTCATTGCATAGGGGAGAGAGAGAAAATGGATTTAGTTCACTTTTGCTTAGCAGTTTAATAATTGTTCTATTGTAGTTCAGGACCAGGAACTCACTCATTCAGCCATTTCTCAGCTGTGCACGTGCAATTTGGAATTGCTCAGCCCTGTGATGTGATAATGAGAGGTGATCAGCAATACTCATGTGCATGTGTGCAAATAGTCACTTCCATTTTGATCTTTTGTTGTGTACTAAGATTGTGATCTAAAAGTGAGGCATGCCTGAGCTGAAGATGTTATGGTAAACAAAACCACCCCCACACAGCATTCCCACTATAGAGCAGTCACATTTTGAAGAGATACGGAGTGTACAGATACTCTGCAGTAATGTGCCAAAGATTTATGAACTAGAGGTTAAATACATTTCTCTTGTGTTTTAGTATCTAGCTTTCAAATGTTAAGTGAAAACCCTGTCTCTCCTTAGGGGTTAGGAAAACTTAGACTACTGCAGATATTTCTATTAAATGGGCAGTTTAGGCTTAGCTGGTGTGAGTGTCAGTGCAGAGAGACATTACTGAACAATCTGGTCTAGATGAAATATTGCTGATCATTCCTTTAAAAAAAAAAACTTGTGAAGGGATGTAACGGGGTCGGTCACTCACCCCTGCGGCGCCTCCCGCTGGTCGTCTGGGGAATCAGCTCCTTCAGCGTCCAGAGCACCCTCCGCAGGTGGATGCCCCGCTCCTTTGCTGGCCCCGTGTCCCTCCTGGACACCGGAGCCCTCCAACTGTGGGGGCTGCACCCCTGCAGTACCCCCTTTGGTGTGAGGGTTTCCCCTCCCCAGGGGAACCCTCTACCCCCTATCCCCACCTCGCCTCAGAGTGTGCCACTGTCAGTCACCACTTGCCCCCACTCACTGGGGCGGACTGCAGTATCATGGCTTCTCATCACAGGCAAGGAGGGTTGGCCTGCTGTCGCTATCTCCAGCCCTGGGCTGCTCCCTGCAACCCTGGTACTTGTGGGTCGGGCCTTGTATCAGGCCCGGAGGCCTGGGGCTCGTGGCTACAGCCCACCCAGCTCCTTCTGCCCTGCCCCAGCTCTGCCCTAACCCAGGTACCTGGCTCAGCTCCTACAGCTAGGCCTGTCTCCCTCTGAATGCAGAGGAGACTGCTTCCTCCCTCTGAATGCAGAGGAGACTGCTTCCTTGCCTCTCTGCCTCCCAGCCCTTATATCCTGGCTGGGAGTGTTTGGGGCGTGGCCGCCCAGCTGGGCCTCATGCCCAATCAGGCCTGAAAAGCCTGCTGGCTCCCAGCTTCAAACCCCTTTTGGGGCTTTTCCAAGCCCCTTCCGGTAGGGGGCGGGTGGTCACCCCGCCACAAGGGAATAAAAAGTACAGTTGGTCAATCAAAGCCCCAGAAGAAAAGGTGCATTGAAGGCAACTTGCAGCTTGAAAAATCACAACGCATGAGTTTATAGACTGTACTAAGGAGCTTTTATAGTGGATCTAATTATAGAACCTGCCAGTGATTAGGCTTTTCAAAAGTGAAACTCATAACGCTGAACAACAAACACAGTTCAAAATCATATTAAAATCTTGGAACCTCAAAAAAGCAAAAATCAAGGTTATTTATGCACACTGGACTGTCTTTTAATATCTAGCAAAATACCAAATTCTAAATAAGTAAAAGGTGATTTGTTGTAGAACCAGCTCTTCACCTCACAAAAGCGAACAAAATTTAAGTTAAATCCCCCTAGCTAGACTGGATGAAAGGAACATTAAAGTAAAGAACTGTGTGGATAGTGACATTAATCATAATGCATTAAATCCAAACACACGCATCCCTGGTACACACATTCATACATTTAAATTTGGGATTCATGTACTACAGTACCTGAATAAAAGCAGCCTTGTTTTTGGTGTTATGCTCCCAGTTATTTACACTGACCACCATGAAAATTGTAATGTACACACTAGGAATTTGCAAGAAAGCATCTTCAAAGCCTCATGCCTTTGAGATAGATCCTTGGCTTCTGTAAATTAGTGTTGCTGTGTCAATATGAAAGTGCCTCTTAATTTCAGAGGAGTGTTGCATTCAAAATCTCAGTTTTGATTCTAGGTGAATTTTGAGACTGAAAAAGGCCTATTTTCAACTCCAATGAAAAAAACTTCAAAGCTTTAGTAGAGATGAAAACTACTATCTAACAAAATCTGCATAGAGCACAGTGATAGAAATCTTGTCTCATGAGATAATCGTACTTCTGACATTTTGGGCAGAAATCTAGCTAATGTCACAGGATAGCTAGCTCTTTAAGGGGATTTGGGCCCAAATTCAGGACTGACTGATGTACTAGGGATCAGGAGAGGTGCCAGGATGGGGAGGGTGCTACAGGAAACAGGTTGCCCCCTGTGGGAGTCCCTGGCGACTCTCAGGGAAGGACTTCTATAGTGGAAACATGGAGGGAATAGATTGCCCCTACAGAAGATCCTGGGTGAGGTCTGATTGACATTCTGTATTAGTTCTGTATGGAAGAAATAAGGCTGAAGCCCTGAGAAAAAGTCTTAAGCCAGACTTTGGGCATGGAGTCATTCGTTACTGGTCTGGATAAATAGTCTACAAAGATCTATAGTCCTGATCTAGATGAACACTTGCCTTGATTGACTCAACCTCAAACCTGAACCCTGGTTTGAACTTTATCCAAGTCTAAACATGACTCTGATGGCCCACCTTGAATAAATCACAATTTTGTTTTAAAATTTAGAAGGTGCATTATTACTTATATTGTTTATAGTACCAAAAGCATGCTAGATATATTGGAATATATGAAGACATGCTTTTTGTCCTGAATGGCAAACCATCTAAATATGCTAAACATATCTACTATAGCTGAGTGAATAATTCATAAAGAATAGTTATTTTCAAAAATTTATATGCTCTTTCTATTCACAAATTGAGCATGAACATCTATTTTAAATGTATCTCTTTCAAATTTTTCTGGTGAACTATTTCTATGAATTTCATGTGGTCTATAAATTGTTTACAAAGATCTGATATTCAAAATTTGAAAATTGAGCTGTTATAACAGAATACTAGAAATGTTTACATTCAAGCTGAACATCATGTTCTGTGGCTTAAAAATAGATATTGAAGATGGACTGAGAGAATGTATGTAAAATTGGTGGCTATTATGTATTTTTGAAGGGGAGATCTGAGTGCTCATGTATATTATGAGCATAGTCAAAGAATGACTGCTCTACACCAAAGAAGGATTTCAAGAAATGATCCAGTAGAGCCCTTCCCAAGAACATGTTGGGCAGAAAATGTAGATTAGGTACTTGTTGATACATTCCTCCACTCCAAAAGGATACAATTCATATGTTCATTATTGTAAAACCAAAGATCATACTTTTGTGATGGAGGTTTCATTATGAAATATGACATGATCAAAATAATGGTAAAAATGATTTAAGTAAAATGATCTTGGTAGAACAGTAGTGAGTATTGTGAATTAGTGCCTTATCTTTCTGAAATACTTAAAGAAATACAACTAGTGAATAAAATTAATTTGCTCAGTGCTAGAGCTTTCTGTAATGCCAATACAAAATTGAAAACATTTCTACATTTTCTTGACTTCTTGGTAGTTCTTCAAATATGCGTTGTGCAGCAAGGAATTTTCTGCACCAAAAATATTTGATGTAATATTGATGCAATGTAATGTTTCCCCCCACGTTTCTGATGTCTGCAAAGCAGGTTTTTAGCAGTTTAACAGAGATTGGCCACATGATTTAAGACATAGAATATCGATTCTGGCTGGAGCGATGGCATGTGCTAAAGAGAGTCAGCACAGGCCATTTTGGCTCTGTTTAAGGGAGAGGCTGCCATTATTAACTTAGAATTATTTGGGGGTAAAAACCTTTTTTTAATTAAAACTATTACATCTCTGACTAATTTATAGTCAAGGAGAACACTAGCAGGCAGGTTCTGGAAAAGACAGAAGTCAGCACTAAAGATTTACTGAATAACCCCAGCTTATATACAGTGTAACTAGAAAACTCACCACATTTTTCTACTGTCATTGCAAAGAGGACTCTAGTTCTGGGTCATGAACATTTCTTGAGAAAACATATATTCATCCTTGAAATACTTTACTAAGTGAAGGAATCTTATTTTAAAGTCCACTAAAAACATTGAAGATTCTCTGCTCCCCACTTTTCAATGTGCAAGAACCTAAGACTGCACTATAGTATTGGTCAAAGAAGCAGGTATTGGGAACAGAAGGATGCACAGAATTGATACTTTTCTTTTCCATTGCAAAGATAAGGTCCATACTGACCTACAGTGAATTCTTTGTACAGTTAAATAAAGCACTAATTTATTTAAATTGATAGAATTATTCCTGTGATTTGTGAGCATAACATGTCAGTGAAAAATATCACGCCTTTTTTCTGAGTTTAGTCAACCATTGTCTTAATTATTCCAGACACCATAGAATCAAAACTATATGATTAGAAGGGATGGAAGGTGTCATCTTGTCTAACTCATTGCCAAGAAACAGAATCTGTTGTAATAATTATTGTGAGTAACAAAAGTACTGTGCAAAGTAACTTGTTTGAATCAACTCCATAGATCTTATATTTATAAAAGCAGTATCTTTACATTGGTGCAAGTAGAAGTCAGAGAGAGTTGGGTTTTTGTTTTTGTTTTTGGCCTACAAAAGTTCATGTATTTCACTACCTACTTTATTTAGTCACCATAGCAATTATTTATACTTAAAAACACTTACATTTCTTGAATTTTCAGTCACAAGCTTTGATGTTTGTTTTGTTTTAAACATATAAAATCCCATCTTTCAAAAATCATTTTCACTGATGCCTCATTATTTTGAAATGTCACATCACTCTCCAATATGCTTGAACACATGCTATAAATGACAGGTATATTAGGAAATTTACAAAGACCTTTTAAAAAAGTGCTCTTTAAAAAAAGATGAAGTAAACATTTTGGCATACAAAATGTGTTTTTTTTTAATTCATCTAACTGCAGATTTCAGGTGGCTGTTTATGTTCTAGTCATTTTGGCAGTCTAAAGTAGGAATAAATAGTAGAAGAAGGTAAACTTCAGAATTCATTGGATAGTGATCTTGTGGGAACTGGGAGAGGGAGCATACATGCAGTGTGGCTTTATAGTCTTGAACTCCAATACATGTGTCAGTGGGTGAAGTGAGTAGTCCTATCAAATTCAATGAGACTACTCACATGCATAAATTTAAGCATGTGCACAAGCGTCTGCAGAGTCAGATCCCTAGCACCGAAATCACAAGGAAGCATTAGTGTTGCTGAATTGTGACATGCAAACATAGAGATTCAGTGAAGGGAATTCTGGCCTCTACTGGAACCTGCCTGCTGGATCTAAAAGCTGAACTATTCAGTTTTAATTCAAATGGAACTCCAAGTAGAATGGGGAGATGTTCACACGGCCTTCCACTAAAAACAGCTGCTACTGGGGAAAAAAGTGATTAGCCTTCAGACTGGGGACTACCTACTTAGAATATTTGGATTGGTTCCAACGTGGGTTGAAGTTTCAAGTTGTTACTTGTCTAATTCAATTCCATTTCCTCATCCTCAATTCTGTATGAAGTATTAGCAGCCTCACTTGTACTGTATGCTCTGCTGATCACAAATACTCATCCTTGGAGTGGTAACACTTTCTAGGTCGCAGCTGCTGGTATTAGCTAATGGATATTCCATTTCTGAAACAAAAGATTAAGAAGCAAAAGTTACAAACTTTGTAGAGTCCTGTAACAGGTTGGCGCACACCTCATGAGCATCCCTTTGGCTTTATCATGAGCTAGCTGACTAAGTACCCAGGGTCCCATTGGGTTTGTATAGCCCGTGCGGCTGCAGCTTCACAGCTGTTGGTACTTATGCTAGCTAGATTAAATATTTCAGCATGTGTAGACATTCTCAAGTTATCACACCTCCAATTGTGATGTAGATGGATACAAAGAGGTTTACGTTCAACAACATTAACCAGTGCAAGAGTAAAAATTCATGACGCTTCTAACTTCAGTTCCGCTATTGAAATTATTAAATTGCAGTCATCAAGAAAAATTCTTTTCATATGTAAAATGTATATAGGTCACTAGCAGTTATTTCACTAATGATCTTCATCTCCAAAAAAGGTAATGGAGGACAGATTGACATTTTAAAAAGTGAAATCAAAAACCTTTTTTACTCACTGAAGTAAAAACAGAAATGCACATTGAATTCTGGAACATGTCATAGAACATCCAGAAAATCCTTAATAGTTCATATACTTAAATTCATCTGTGTGGAAATACCTTTTTCTTAACTTTTAGTTTTTTTTCATGAAGGTTCCTTTAAAAAGTTCTACATGGCTTAGGCTAGATATTTTGTATTTGATCAGTGTTTTCCCATGTTTTGGTACTACCAACATCATAATTCTTAACACTAATTTTATAACTGGTATTGCAAATACCTTTAAATATATGAAATAGAAAAATACTTATATGTAAAAGTTTTCAATACTGCATAACAGGAATGATGTGTTCTGTGCTCCTCTGACAGCTTGTCATTTTCTAAACAAGGATGTAGGACTATTAAAACAAACAGATCAAAACTCAGCAGTCTGTAGTGCACAAACCACAGAACCAACTTATTTATTTAAAATAAGTTAATTTGAGATACACAAGCTGTGTTCTCAGAGTAAACCATTAAATGAGATATTTCTCCCCCTCTTAAAGAACCTCTCCTGGCTTCCGCACTATCTGCTTCTGCAGCTATATTGGTGTGTAGATCACAACATGAGGATCCAACACTGCACACGCCTATTGTTTGTTTGTATTCCATCTTCCTATAGGAGGGTAGATTCTCTTGTTAGAAGAGACTGTGATGATTTCTGCCAGTTGACCAAATAGTTTCCTCTCCCTGCTAGTACTAGCCATTTTTATCTGGGTTGAGTCATTTGTTTGGTTTTCATCCAGGTCTTTATTTCCTTTAGACTTTGGTGGCAGCTGGGTGACAGCAATGCCAGGTGCTAATGAGGAGGAAATGTACAGTTAGATGTCTTTGGCATACTGATGGAATTTGATGCCATGGCATTTATTATCTTTCTGGAACACAAATATTAAACAGGGATACAACTGAACCTTATGAAAAAGAGCACATTGAGCGCTTTCAGGGAGGACGAATAGCTGCACATGATGAGTCTTTTGAGCTTTCAACAAAAGTAAATTGTGACACCAGATTAATGCCACTCCATTGATCACACCATGCAGCACAGCAGGGATTAGTAATACCTTATGGTTGTCTGTGTTGAAAGCAGCCGATAGATCCTGCTGTATCAGTATGGATGTTTGCTCTTCATCTTTGATTATGAGGAAACGGTCACCTAGTGAATTACAATGCCATATCCCAGTGTGAAGCACAGCTGGGAGGTATTTGGTACATTAGGGGAAGACAGGTAGACCTTTTGTAGCTTCAATTCTACCCTCTATATGATTTTGTTCAGAAAGAGGGGCCTTGGAGGTCAGTGACCAGCACTGTTAGGCAGTCAGTGACGATTTCACCAGGCCTTAAACAAGAAGATAGCTCTTATATGTGAAGCTCCAAAAGTTTCCCTTCTCTGAGGAAGCCATTGATACGTCAGTCAGCAATGTCCCCATTTGCCTTCCTTAGTCACTGGGGCAGTGGTCTTAGATGTGGTGGCATGGACAGAGTGAGTTAAAAACCTCTGTGACTGGATAGATAGTGGCTTTGCTCTGTGTTGATTCTGTGTTCTTTGATCTGGAAAAGGATCTTTGAGGGGTGGTCCAGAGGAAGGTTTACTAGGGATGAAGGGGCTAAGGGCAATGAATAGTGAGTTATGATGGTGTTTAACCAGATAATGAGTAAATTGGGTCAAAGGCTGGGTGGTGTTTTTCGGGAGAGGAAGGAGGGGAGAGGAGGACTCTAACCTATGAACCCCCAGGGACACACCATTTTGGACTGTGATTTTATGTAAGAGAGCGGAATGATCTAACCTCTGCACATAGAAGCTCAGTGTGAGGCAAACCCACAGCCAAACCAAGGCAGCTCACTTAGCTTCCCCTCCAACAGAGTTGCAGTGAATCATCACTCAGGCATGTGGTAACAATTCATATGCACTGACTTACTCTTCCTACAGAGCCTGCAGTAACTCAGCCTTCAGGCATGCAGCAGCCTATGAGCAGAGCCTGGGTCAGATGACTCCCAGTCTTAGGTCTTTCCCCAGTTCCGCCAAAGTGGTAGATCCATCTGTGCAACAATGCTACCTGGCCAAGAATTCTCCTGCTACTTCACAGTCTAACAGACTCACTAGATTCCCAGCCTGATCCAGTTCCTGTTGCTGACCCAGCCTCGCCCAAGCCCTTTTCCAGTCTTATCCTTGCTTTTCCCTGACATTGCTCCGGCCCAGTTACTGACCCACACCAGCTTTGCCTCTGCCTCCTGATTTACACTCCCCCCCCCTTAAAAAAATTCCTCATGTTTGACTTTTGGCCTGTAGTTGGATTCCAGCTGTGGTACTTATTTGGCTTGTCCACAGACTGATCACCTTGTTTTGACCTCTGGCCTTCACCTGGACTCTGGCTGTGGTCCTGATTTTTGGCTTGTCTACGGATTCTGATCTCAGTTCTGACACTGGCCTGTCTGCAGATCTTACTTCCAGTGCTACCTTTGGCCCTGTCCCAACCCTAAGTCCACTTTTAATCTCTGTTCCAATCACTAGGCCTGATGACCAGGACATAGTGCCTGACTGTCAGTCTAGGAAAGGGCTTCCAATTCTACACTTAGATGGAATGTCCTCAGTGTGTCAAGTTGCATGAGAAGTGCACAGATGACTTGAGAAAATCTCATTGGTGGTCGATACAAGGGCCTGCACCAATGTGTGATAATCACCTTCCATGTGGGAGCCAAAGTCTCACAGCCACATAAGTAGGTGAGTCGAGTGCCAGGCTAGACTGCAACACCTTCAGCTTTAATAGAGGAAGTGACAGTCTTAGCCAAGTGTGAAAGACTCCCTTACAGCCATGGTATCACACACACTAATTTTCCATTGTGATATGGAATTTGATAAATTAGTGCACCCCATCTTTACAAGCACTACTCATAAACATCAGCTTGGCCTGAAATTCATTTTTCTATATTACCTAACTCATGTTTATTGTAATCTATACAAACAGTCTTCTGTTGTTAGCAGGGACAAGATTAGGAGAGATGCTTATAAGGATGTGTGGGAATGTGCAACATGCCTTTCCTCTAAAGTGTTCAACAGAACAGCATTTTGCACTTCTGCACTAGAGAATATGTTCCAACTATTGGGGGGGGGGGGGTTATCACACTCAGTCTCCCCAGCAAAGCCTGGGACAGGGTGTTGGAGAGGAGGCTACACCCATTATTTGAACCTTCGACTCTGGAGTAGCAATGCAGACATTGGAACAATGGATCAGCTCTTTGCTCTATTGCAGATATTTGAGGGGTCTTTGGAGTTTGCTAATCTGGTCTATTTTTATTTTGGAGAAGGCATATGCCGATGATCACAGAGGCATCTTGTGGGAAGTGTTGCAGGAGTGTGAGGTGCCAGTGCCACTTTTTGCATGTTATCTGGTCCCTTCATTCTCAGAGTGAGAGTTGTGTTTGTATTCTTGGCATTAAGTTGAGTTCATTCAAGGTGAGCGTTGGACTCTAAGGGTGCATCTTGTCCTGACTCCTGTGTGATTTTCATGGACAGGATATGAAGGTGCAGTTGAGCTGTGAAGTGCATCCGGTACTGGGATTGTTTGAAGATGATGTTCTTCTTGCTTCTTCAGACTGTGATCTCCAATGCACATTTGAACATTTTACTGCAGAGTGTGAAGCAGCTGAGACGAGACTCAGCACCTCCAAATAGGAGGTCATGGTCCTCTTCTGGAAGAAAGCAGACTATTTTCTCCAGGTTAAGGGAGAGCAGCTGCCTTTAGTGGAAGAGTTCAGTATCTAGGGGTCTTGTCCACAAGTGATAGACGGAGATTCATCAGTGATTGGTGCGGCAGCAGCAGCTATGCGGGTTCTTTACCAATCCATGGTGGTGAAGTGGGAGCTGAGTTCTCAGATCAATCTATGTCTGAGGTGACCATCCTCACCTGTGGTCATGGACTTTGGACAATGACCAAAAGGACAAGATTGCAGGTATAAGCAGGGGGAAATTAGGTTTCTCTGTAGGGTGGCTGGGTTTACTCTCTGAGACAGGGTGAGGGGCTTGGCTATTCAAGAGAGCCTTGGAGTAGAGCCACTATGTCTCCAGATTGAAAGGAACTAGCTGATGTGGTTTGGGCACCTGATAAGGATGGCCCGGGGAGGCTTTCTTTGGAACTCTACTGGGCATGTCCCACTGGGAGGAGGCCCCAAGGATGACCCAGGACACGTTGGAGGGATATATCTCCTGGTTGACCTGAGAACACTGGGGAATTCCCCAGGACGAGCTGGAACCTCCATACTCCCTATGCTGCAACCACAACTCTCACCAGGAAAAATGGCATAAAGGAAAAAGAAGACCTTTTTGTATTTCCTTCATAAACCATTATACAGACATCTCGGGGGGGGGGAGGGGGAGTTCACCCATAAATATGATTTTCTTGAAACTCAGGTATCATTCAAAACATTTGATAATTAGCTGACATTGATCTAACTGTTTGGAAAATTATATTATGACTGGCTTTTCCTAATAATCCACAAAGAAAAATAATTTCAGTTCAATTTAGACTTGCTCTGTGTTCTACGGCTCACACAAGTCCTTCAGTGAGGTGTGTTAAGTCACATTCCAAAAATACATTCTTTAATGACATTTTTGCCAACATTGAGAACAAGCTGATGAAACAAATTTTAATACCCCTGTTATCCCATGTTTGCCATTTGTTTCTATACTAGTCTGCTTTGGTGGTTTTGGCTCTGTTATGTAAGATCATTGTTCAGGCATTTTTGAAAAAAGATAAAACGAAGGTGTAGATAAATCAATAGATTAAACCACAGATCCTTATGGAGTCATCCAGGGACTGAATCACACATTCTTCATCTTCAGAAGCCGCTGGAATATTTTCTAATAATTTTAGATTTACTGTTCGTTAGCACAGAAGCAGATGATTTCAGTGATCTCCAGCAGTGATCTCAAGACTTGTTTCCCTTTGCTGCCCATCTCACCATCTATTTTTGCTTTACTGTGTTTTTAAAGAAAAGGTGGTTAATATTTTCTCTACAATGGGAGATTGCTAAAAGGTTCTTGCTTGGACTTCCCAAAAGTGCTCACTCTGCAGCAGGAACAATTTCACCAGAAAGGCTTTGGAAAGTTATGAGCAGGTGGAAATGTAATTATGATGGAAGCTGCTTTGCAACCTTAAATATATTAAAGCTAGGTTGACCTTTTGCTCAAAGCCTTCAGGATGAGGAACTATGTAGATGCATGTCATCAGGAGGAACTGTGAGTCAGTGTAATAATTCCTCCTCTTTCTCAGGGAGAATAATTCACTAGAGCACTTCACCAGTTGCGGCATATCCCTGATCAGCCTGGCTGGAACACTGAAGAGGGGGAGCCTTGGTTTCATGCTCTCCTTGCGACTCTCTCTACTTCTTCCCTGTCCACCAGTGGGAGGTGGGGGGCAAATCAGGCATCCAGCCTTTTTTCTCTATCCACCTGCACCTGCACCCAAATTCAATATTCAGGGAGCTCTAATGCAACCAAGCAGAAGCAAAAAGGCAGTTGCCTCCCCCGCCCCCGTAGCTGCATTAGAAAAAGTAAGAATCCAGCCCTCAAAATTGTACCAGTTACCCACAATCATAATTTAGAATTGTGTTCTCTTTAGTTGTGTAATTAAAATTGTTTCTTGCGTTAACAAATTTGAAGTCATTTGGGGAGGGAGCATATGGGAAAATACAAATAAATCCTATTCATGGGGTTGAGACAGGAGAATGTGTGTGTGTGCACGGTCCCGCACAAATCCTCTGAATAACATGGGGAGAATAGACATCAATATGTGAGGTAGGAACAATGTAGAGCATTAATAGGTACATTTCCAGGGCATATCAGTAAGGAGCACAAAGGTTGTAGTAAGGAAGCTAAGATAGAGGACAGAGCATGAAGTACTATAACCCAAATAATATCTCACACAGGTTATGTCTATATATGAGCTACAGGTGTGATTCCCAGCTTGCATACACAGACTCGCAGTAGTTCAGTAAGAGCTAGCACGACTATGTGTATGCAAGCTAGCGTGAGTATAAATAGTAATGTAGCCATGGTACTATGGGAAGAAGCAGCAGCAATGGTGGCATGGATAAGCCCTGCTAAGCACATACCCCCAGGGTTCTGTCAGATTTGAATGGGGCTTTGCTACCCTGTGCTGCTGCTGTCTGAGCTACCATGTCTACACTACTATTTACACTTTAGCTAGCTCTCATCAAGCTAGCAGATGTGTATGGAAGCTGGAAAATCCAATCTTGGTTGTAGTATAAATGTAACCTTAAATTCAACTTGTCTGTGCTAAATTTTTTGCTAACTAGTTCTTAATAAGGTATTTAATTTCTCCAGCCACAAAAATATGTGAAGACAAGTGTTGGACGTAACATTGGCTAGTTGTCCTTTTCACAAAAGAAAACTGCAACAGTTTGAGAAACAGTTTCCGCTGTGGTCTCAATCAACTGCAATTGTAAGCCTATCAGTGAGTATTCTGTATCAATAGATTCCGGAGCAGACCAACTGCCTGTTCTAGATAAAGGGTAAATCTTCTCCTAGATATAAAATCTTTGATTTGTTCTGACAGGAATGGTTAGTATGCAATAAGCACCTTCTTAGGATTAACTGTTTTTACTGCCAACCTAGTAATAGCGACAAACTTGGCTTATGTAAATCACTTTGCACTCAGTTTAAATTAGACTGTTGGGATATCATTCACTTCATTTAATAGATCTTCTGCCAAGAATGAAGCTCTCCAAATTAATAGAGATGAAGGAAATAATATTTCAGCAGGTTAAAAAAAAAGTAAAATTAAAATAAATCTAGGAATACATTGAAAAACTAATTTATTGTTGACATTTTACATTTCTAAAATGACTACTTTGAAAGTGATAGTGATTAAACCAGCAATCAAAGGGGGTATCATCATAGTCCTCAAATGTGATGACTCTGTTAAGGAGGCCAACCGACAACTCTCCAACAACACCAACTATAAAGAACTCAGAGAAGACCCTGTACCACAGTTTACCCAGGAATGCAAGGAGATCATCAAATCCTTCTGCAAACAACTGCAAGGATATGTCTACACAGTAATATAAGACCAGGCTTGAGCCTAGCCCCCCTTGCATCCATACATCAATTATATTAACTCACTAGTTGAATCTAGGGCCCCAGGAGCGTCAAAGCCTGTGTTAAGCTGGAACCTAGGTCTGAGCCCTATTGCTTTCCTGTGTGCACATAGCTTCTGCTTGACTCAGGTCCTGGAAGTCCTCCAGCTATCACTGAGTCCCTTAGTCCTCTCTATGCCAACAATATATACACTCTGTTGCAAAGGAAGCCACACCTGTCTTTGAAAATGGCAGCAGCTCAGGTCAGAGTTAACTCATTGTCTGCTGAACACTCGTTTGCACTCATGCTATCAGAAAGCCTGCTAGGTTATCAGTGGAGGCAGATTAGAAGAAGCTTTTTGCAAAAGAGCTGCTTTCTGGTCACAAGAGCAGAGCTATATTTGGGTGCATGCTGCCTGGGAACCCCTGAACCAGGCAGCAGGGCCCGGAGCAAAGGCTAAAGAGCAGCGACTTGGTCCTAGCTCCACTCACAGCCCACCAGTGTTCAGGGTATCCAGGCAGCATGCACTGTAAGGGTCGTGACTGGGAGCCAGCTTCAAAACTTCCCTGCACCCTCCTTGGGCTCTGGCTCTGGCTCCTCCTTGCAGCTGGGCAGAGCTTGCCTGGAGCTGGGAGCAAAACTGACAGGCAGGAGGTGCTCCCAGGCCCCTCCACCCTCCCTAGGGCTGAATGTGAAGAAGGGCCTGGACTGGGTGTACTGTGAGGGCCAAGAGTGGGAGCCAGCCCAAACATTTCCTCAGTGATCTCTTATCCATGCCTCCTGGGGTGTGGCGTGGGCAGGGAGAGAGGCTTCCTGGGGGAGTGCTAGAGCACACTGCACCCCAAGCCCTGGGGATACACTTCACTTCACTGCTCCTTCCTTAGAGGTTTTTAAGGTCAGGCTTGACAAAGCCCTGGCTGGGATGATTTAGTTGGGGTTGGTCCTGCTTTGACCAGGGGGATGGACTACATGACCTCCAGAGGTCCCTTCCAACCCTGATATTCTATGATTCTATGATTCTGCAGCTGGCAGTGGCAAGGCTGGGGTATGTGTGTTTTCTCCTGGTACTTATAAATGATTGCCTGGATATTTCCCCTTCTATCTGAGCTACCTCAGACATTCTGTCTTTTAGCTTATTAACTCATTTATTTATTCAAGAATAGCAGCCGTGTTAGTCTGTATCCGATGAAGTGAGCTATAGCCCACAAAAGCTTATGCTGAAATAAACTAGTTAGTCTCTAAGGTGCTACAAGTATTCCTCACTTTCATTTATTTATGTTAGCACAAACATTTTGTTTTCAGCCTGCTGATCTAGTTACCTCCCTAATCATGTTTTCCCAAAAAGGAGGCCTCTCCTGTGTTTAATTACTCTTGTCAAGCTAGGCCTACATTCCAGTCCCTGTCATTCATATATATATTCCATTTGAATTATTTTGTATCTTTTTTTCCTAAATTTTATTACCCAACAACACATTTCCAAGACCACAGTAGCTGTAATTACTTGACCCCCACTGTAAATATTAACCTCAAAGCCTGAACCAGGGGTGTATAAGGTATAGCCCACCGGGGTGTAATTCCCCATTACAATATTGCTCTGCCTTTAAAGAATTATTTTATAATTTAACTTTTTTTGTATTTTAATTTACATCATAAAAAATCATACTATGTTTTCTTTATTTATTACCATATGAAATTTAGATGTGAAACAGCACATAAGACAATTAAAATAACACATCCTGGGTGTAGACCATCAACAAAGCCACTTAATTAGCTTCAAAATCCTTAATTATTTTTGAATGAATTTATAAGGCCAGATCTGGACTATGTAAAGGTAGGTAGGGGTGTGTGTGTTATAATGAAATTAGGTAACTAAGTGGTTTTTCAAGTTGGTTTGCTAACACAAGTTATTGAACTCAATTTTACACAGAATCTTTTTCCTAATCTAGACAGACAATAAGAGTTTTTTAACGATTAAAAAAATACAGAATTCTGCATTAAAATCAACATGACATATTAAATGCATTAAAAACTGGCTAATTGACAGGTCTCAATGTAATTAGAAATTAGAAATGGAGAATTACTGAGTGGGTGATTATCAGGTCTTGGCCCTAGGCTATTTTACACTTTTTATTAATGACTTGGAAGAAAACATAAAATCATCACTGATAACGTTTGCAGATGACATAAAGCTTGGGGGAGCGGTAATAATGAAAAGGACAGGTCACTGATACAGAACAGTCTGAATCTCTTGATAAGCTGGGCACAAGCAAATGCTGTGTGATTTAATGTAGCTAAATGTAAGTTATACATCAGGAACAGAGAATGTAAGCCATATTTACAAGATGAGGGAATCTATCTCGGGAAGCAGTGACTCTGAAAATGACTTTGGGCTCATTGTGGATAATCTGCTGAACATGAGCTTCCAGTGTGACACTGTTGCCAAAAGGGCTAATGAAATCCTTGAGCATATACAAACAGGAGAATCCCAAGTACAGTAGATTCTCGATTATCCAGGATTGGATTAACCAGAATGTGGATTAACCAGGATGTCCAAAAAAAAACAAAAACGCGCAACTCGTAGGGCTGGCTCTGGCTTTGCTGCCGCCCCAAGTACACACAAAAAAACCCTACCAGGGCACAGGGTAACCAGTGAAACAACACCCTCTCCCCCCATCGCAGGGTGGCTGGTGAACCAACCCCCTCTCCCCACATTTCCTATGGATGGTGATTATCCAGGATTTTATTAACCAGAATTATTTTTTTCCCTATCATCCTGGATAATCGAGAGTCTACTGTAGAAGCAGAAAGGGTATTTTACCTCTGTATTTGGCACTGGTGTGACTGCTGCTGGAATTCTGTGCCCAGTTCTGGTGTCCACAATTCAAGAAGGATGTTAATAAATTGGATAGGGTTGAGAGAAGAGCCCTGAGAAATATTAAAGAATTGTAAAACATGACTTAGAGAGATAAGTTAAATAGAGTTAGGTCTCTGAGTCTAACAAAGAGAAGGTTAAAGAGTGACTTGATCAGTCTATGTGAGAAACAAATATTTAATAATGGGCTCTTCAATGTAGCAGAGAAAGATATACCACGATACAATGGCTGAAAGCTGAAGCTAGACAAATTCAGACTGTAACTAAAGTACACGTATTTAACAGGGGGTAATTAACAATTGCAACAACTTACCAAGTTTTGTGGTGCATTCTCCATAATTAGAAATTTTAAAGTCAAGATTGGATGTTTTTTCCCCCTAAAATAATGTAAGCAGGAATTATTTGGGGGAAATTATATGCACTGTTATACAGGAGATAAGATCAGATGAACACAATGGTCCCTTCTGTCTATGAATCAATCCTGTCAATATTAGAACTGGTCAGAAATTTTGGCAATTTTTTAGCAACTGTCTTTGGAAAACTTTTGCTGTTTTTGTTCAACCACTTTAGTGAATATCTACATTCGGTCCTTTGAAATGCCAGTCACTCAGTACTTATCTAATAAACATTACCGTCTCTCTGACTAAGGATTTTCTATAGTAGCCTTCACAACAGTATTCAAATTAGATCTGGCTAATAAGCTCCTAGTGGACTTCATGGAGTCTTCTGCTCTTCTAATTTCCTTGGGTATAAGAAATTCTGCTTGGGGATGCTGGGAACCGCTAGGGTGGGCAGTGGGGCGTGGAGAGAGAGAGAGAGTGCATGATAGTTAAAATAAGTTAGTCTGGTTAAATTGAGAGAGCTTCATCAAAGTGCACTCTAATGGTGGCAGATTTTAATTAGTCTCATGTCCACTGGAAACTCTTTCCATAGTTGAGCCCCCTTGACCGAGAATATTTTAATGTTTTATTTTTACTCACGAGTCATCACCAATTATAGGCCATTACAGTGAATTGTTCAGAAAAAAGTATACTCCATGGTCTTTACTAAAACATGGAATGTATTTACATAATTACTGTTGCTTAATTAAAAACAATTTTATTTTTAATTTTAGTAATGACCTAACAAGAGCAGCAACTAAGATGATGCTTCATCATGCCATGGCATTTCAAGATGTGTTCTTTAAAGCTACATAACAGTCTGTGGTAGTACTATACTATAGTACTATACAAATTCAAAGAAAAGGGAAAATCAGCAAGTCTTCAATTAGACTTGAAAGACTGAAGAAGTGGTGACTTGCCTGTCAGATATATGCAAGGAATTCTTTAATGAAAGTGCTAATTAGTCAAATTAATGACCATCCAGTATGGCTTGTTTAGATACTGCTGAGAATAATGTACTAGCATGAGATGACTCTTCATGAGTAATTTAACTGACATGTGGCAGTGCATATATTGGCCAAGAACCTGATCTCATAGTACTTAGTCACTGAAGATTACTTCCTTTGCTTCCCAGATAGATGCCCCTCTCTGTCTCATGTTGCAGCCTTTTCTGGCCAGGTCAGAATAAACCAGCAATTTAACACTAGAAACTTGCTACTGCTCCTTAACTCACTATATGTAGGAATGCTGAGACTTCCTCAACCATCAGTCAGTTATTGAATGAAATACCTGTACTATAATCAGTGACCTGCTGGAATAGGTAATGAAACTGCAAACCAGAAACTGAAACTTCACTGTCTAATAGTGGTTCAGAATATTAGTGCATGTTCTTTAGGAAGTAGAGCTGATCAAAAGTGGCACTTCATGCAAATCAAAATTTTGTCATGAGAATGTGTCAATTTAAATAATATTTCCTTTAGAAAAATCAAAATGAAGCATTTTGGAAGGAAATGAAATTCAAAATGAATTTTCATTTCAAAGTGTTATATAATGAATCCTAATACAATATCAAGTAAAGTCAAAGTTGAAACAAATTAACCTCAAACAAAAACATTTTTCCAAAGTTTTGTTTCATAGGACAGTTCAAAAATTTGAGGTTCATCTTGATTAAGAATGAAAACAAATATCAAAATCATGAACTTTCCTAAAAAATAGTTATTCTGTTTTTCATGCAGCTCTAGCAAAAAACATATTTTGACTCAGAGCAGTGTGTAATTTGTAATCTTATTTCCATTCAAACATTTCATAGTATGCATTTTTAAGACTAAATGAATGGCTTAAAAAAACCCCAAAACCAAATCACATCAGTATTTCAACCATGATAAAAACTACAGACCTGATTTTTTTTCCCTACTAATCTCTCTGCTCCTATGCTGATTTCAGATAGGTCAGGATTAGGGTCATAGGACCTGATTCTTCCTTGTTTTACACATTTCATAGTGATTTACAGCTGACCTTTCTTACAGGAACATCCTCTAGTCTGGGGATAGGTAGTTAAAATTGCTGTAGAGCTATCATTGGTTCCTTAAGAAATCTCACTAGGGGGAATCCTAAAGTCGTTGACTCAGCTAGCTTTGTTACTGCTTTATGTCAATGGTACAGAAGAAATCAGCCAAAGCAGAGGCTACGATCTGGCCCTGTAATTTTAAATCCATACAAAAGGCCCTTTGTGGGCTAATGTCCTGAAAATGTTCTGAGAAAGAAAGCCTTATTTGCCCTACGGGAGCTAAAAATGTCCAAAACTAATATTAAATCTAGCAAAAAAAGCCACAAACCTTCTACCTTTACCTATTTTATAATGTTATCATTTTAAACATTTTGAATTATTAGGTAGTTTAATTCTTAAAAGCTAAATATGTAGCACACTTTGCAAGTGGTAGAAAAGGATTATAAAATGAAATGGGATATATCTGGTGTAAAACACAAAAACACACATGTAATGTGATGTTTACAGATCTAGTCTCAAATCTGATTTTGCAAATTTTAGCCTGGAGCGAAATTTAAGATAAATGAGATAATTCTCCACACTGGGATTATTTTGTATGTAATCACGACTGCCAAATCCCGTGGAAAGCCAAAACGTCTGACAGTTTGCAATGCATAATAACATTCAGGAAAAAATGCAGTTATTGAATTATACAGCAGTATTGGCTGGGTAATTAATTTTAATATTTAATTTAATGAGGTTATTTTCCTCCCATGCTTTTTAGGTGGCTGCATAATCTCCTGTAGGCTCCTATAATTGAGAAGCTTTGCCCTGTCCCCTCTTGCAAAAATCCAGGAGTTTTGCTATGTCTGTTCCTTCAGGCTACTGTGAGGGGGATAGTGTGGGGTGCTTTCTTCTTCCTCTTCCTCCTGTTTATCAATATGAGATGCAGGGCTCTAGCCTCTCTGTGTGGTTGCTGGGAGCAGGTAGAGAGGCTGCCTCCTGCATAGATTCAATCACCAAAAGAGAGGGAGGCATGATCTCCCTCAATGTTTTACTATCCTTTGTTTCCCTTAGTGTATTTGTAGGACTAATATATACTTGCTCATGGTCCCCACACAAGAGGGGTGTCTGTATTGAGGGGCACATGGAAGGAATTGAACAGGTCACTTACCAGAGGTTGAAGGAGGAGTACCCCTTTTGAATCAAGTGGCTAGTCAAAGTTCAGGGCCCCAGTTGGGAGGAGAAATTGACAATGGATTCTGGTACCTTTGATGTAGTCTTCTTTATTTACAAAGATTGTACAGCATCCTGTTTCTCCAGACATAGGAGGAACCAAACAACAGGACATTGGTGCTGCAAGCAAGGAAGCTAACTTACATTCAGCTTGGTCAAGCTGTGGGAGTCTCTTTCCTCCTGCATCATTCTGTTGTCTTGTGATACTTCATCTTGTGCTCTCTCTCTCTCTCTCTCTCTCTCTCTCTCTCTCTCTCTCTCTCTCTCTCTCTCTCACGCATGCATACACAGACCAAAACTGTTCCACCAATCAAAATCCTAGCCACAGGTTTTGAAGCCCTTTGAACCATGTGATTCAGCTTTTCCATGTGCGTGTTTTTGAGTGCTACTGCTACTGTTCCAACCACCAGCATACAATGACTTCATTACATGTACTCTGAAAGTAAGGTCTTTGCTACATTTGCCCCACTATAAGGTTTCACCCAGCCCATAACAGAGGTTCATATGTATCATCAGGAGGGAAGAGGAATGACTGTTGATGGATCGTTCAGATATTTTTTGCAGAGAGGGAGATATGGGGGCATGAAAATTGCCACTTGTGGGGTGAGAAAGGATTATAAATGCAAAGGGGCTTTGTAGGAGTGGGGCCTGTTGTTGGGAAAACTTATTTATGGTTCTTTCTTGCTGATGATTTTTATTTTATTAAATAGGCGGCTAAGTGTGTGTGATTTTGCATGTGTTTATATGGACACTGAACTTGTCACTCATTTACCTGGCTTACTGTCCAATCAGCACAGCTCTGGTGACTATTGTTTGTTAATTGTGTTGGAGCTGTTGGTACTTTTAGACTATAAACCTTTTGTGGCAGGGACCTTGTCTTCTGGTATTTGTTGTGTCTTGTAGAACTTAGATTAATTTATTATGGGAGGAATAAGACTGTCACTTTGCTCTTTATTCTCCAACTTCTCTCCAGACCTGTACAATGATATCTATATATGGATGAAGAAATTTTTGAGAGGAACAATAATACAAGTATAGCATTATGTAAAGCCCCAAAGTGGGCACCCCAACTACACAAACTCTCCCACCAAGTCCATCTACCCCAGTCCACCAATTGCCCACACACATTCCATCAGTTCCTACCTTCTTCCCTCATTAATTCACTACCTTTAACTCTAGCCTCCAACAAGTCCATTAAATCTTTTCCCATAAACTATTTTGTTCCCTTTTCCCCAGCCCCCTCACATTGTTCATAAGTACTTAAAAATTCATAGCAAGGGGGACTTGAATTTGGGTCTCTCACAGCCCAGGGGCATGCCCTAACCACTGGGCTAGAGTCATTCTTGTGTGGGCTGTCCTGAATAATATTTAATTATTTATACAAAGCACAATTAAATCAATAGAAGAGATTGAGAGAGACACCCTCCTGCCCAAGAATATTCCACTAATTAATGGCATTCTCCTAAAAGGAAGGTAATGTGGGGTGAGCTCCCTGCTCCAGATCAGGGAGAGAGAATTTGAACCTGGATCTCCCACGCATCCTGTGTAAGGACTCTAATCACTGGTCTAAAGTTTATTGGGTTCAGGGAAGCACCACCAACTCCTCAGTTTTTTGGCGAGAAAGGGTGTATGTGCTTATCTCCAGGAGAGGGTTCATGATTGATAATCCCAAGTGGAGATGCATGCCTCCCTTCCATCTGGATTTAGCCACCTAAGTCCCTTTGAAGGCCACACACCTCTACTCTGCATTTCCTGTTGGCTAGTTTAGGCGGTTCTCTGCTCAGCTTGCTGGCTTTTATGAATCCCATTCTTAGATGCCTAACTCTCCTCATGCATTGTACAGGGACTTTGAGCACCAAACTCAGGGCTGTGGATTCCATTAGGCAACAGGACACCTAAACATAAGGCATTGCAATGTTGAGCCTAAGTTCCCTTCATGGATAGAGCTGATTGGCAGCAGCTTCTGTGATAGAACTCTGCTCCCTCTATGGCTCTTTCCACTGCATGGTGCTCAGAGCTCCCTCTATTAGCTTTCACTAGAAGAGAAGAGGTTGTAGATTATGGAGCATGTGAGAGATTCTCAGTCACCCACTCCTTCCATGCTGGAAGCCAGATGAAAGCAAGTACTCGGGGGCAGAGTTTGAAAGCTGAAGCTTCCATACAAAAGAGGTTAGATAACTTGGGCTTAAAGGCTGCCTCAAACACTTTCTTAGGATGTGGCTCCTTTCCTCATCAGAGAGATCAATTCACTCTTAGTTCCTCCAATACATGTATCTTTAGCTGTTGGACGGGTCCTACCTTGTCAGCGTCTTCCCTTCAGTCACATCAGCACTTTTCACCCGATCCTTACTTCTCCTGACTGGTTATCACTGACACCCAGTGGCTAAAATGGAGCTGCATTGCTAATAGGAAGCGATCACAGCGAAACAGCTCCCCCAAATGGTGTAATAAGCATATTAATATTTTACTGCAGCCCCTTGTCCATAAACATTAATGCTGAGAATATGATCTCATTTTGCTAAGGCCTAATACTTTGTACCTCTATGGAGCTAGATAAATAATGAATGAGCAATAAAAATGCACAGCTCAAACTGCATGAGCTTTCCAAAAAAAGGAAATAATCACAAATGCTCAGCTTGCTACTTTCTCAGTAAGACTTCTTTGTGTAGAGCCAAATTATGTCTAACCCTAGGGCAGGTGTGGGAGAGGAAAAGACAATAGCCACCCCTTTGGTTGGGAAAGCAGAAGCCACTCCCTCCTAATATTGTAGAGCCACAAATCACCCTTTAGGGGTCAGGGAAGAGTGTACAAGGTAACAGACCTACTTCTCTGTGTCCGCCTATAAACCTGGTCAGGCCTACAAGCTGCACCATCTAAAGGGATGATGCAATATAAGAGTTCCCCTCATACACCATATACCTTAGGGAAATGTTATGCATCTTGAAGTACAGTACCTCTTGGAGCTCTCCACATCACACCCAGTAAGGCGTCTTAAATGGCACGATCTGGCCCTTAATTTTTTTAATCAGAGAGTAGACTTACTTCTTTCCCTTAAGAGTTAAAGAAGAATAAATGTCAGCAGCAAACCCAGTTCTGTGTGTTGCTTGCGTGGGCCTGTTATAGGGAATCTTGTGTGAGAAATTTTGCACGAAGAAAAACAAATATTCTACAGAATTTATGAAGTGATTTTGCTTCAGAACATCTCATTTTGAGAGTTGCTTTTCCTAACCGATTGGCCTGTGCATCCCGTAAGATGTGTTAAAATAATATGGAGTCTGGGTTTTACAGGTTTAACAAAATCTCTTTCTCAAGGCTAAAGGTTGCATGGTTTGTGACTTCTTGGCCCATTACTATTTTATGTTTTCACAGATGAAAGTAAAGCTGTTAGGCCAATAAAGAGAAAAATCTGTTTGGACAGGTATTCTGTATCTTACTTTTGTTCTTTTGCTCATCAGCAGAAGAAAATAGCTAATGGCCCTGAACTTTTCATCCTCTGAAGGATGAAACTATATGGTTCATGGAACTCTTCAGCACTTGACTCATTCTCTTTTTCTTTGCTACCCAGGGCACTCATTACAGCTCCTCCCCATCTTTTTCTCTGCCTTTTGTTACATCTTTGTTAAACTGTCAAAAAATGCTTAAAAGCAAGATAGTTTTCTTTTTTTCTAACTTCAAAGTTTGCCGGTAGATTGATAAGAGGCTTCTTATTGATCTTCTCTGTACCAGCACAATTTTTGGTTCTTTGTAAATAGAACAGTGGGGAATACAGTACAGTGACAGCTAACCAATACATAGTTCTTTCATCCCTGTACTCAGCATTTGAGAGCAGAAACTATCATTTAAAGTCAGACAGATTTTAGACAGGAGGGCTAATATCTTCAAACCTAACTGTCTAAAGCCAGCCATTCAAATCCTTTTTTTGGGAACCTAAATAAACAGTCTGATTTCCCCATGGGCTGAGCACTTGCAACTCCCATTCATTTCAATGCTCCATGCCTTTGAAAGGGCTGGATTCAAAACCCATTGACATCAGTAGGAATCTTTTTCTTTCTGTTGATTTCAGTGGATTTTAGATTAGACCCAAAATGAGGCTACCTGTTTTGGGTGCCTGAATATAGACCCAGGTGCCTAACTTTATAACCCAAATTATATTAACCTGTTTATTCGAATTGTTCATGTCCAAATAAATCCTCAGTAAAATTTCCCATTCACTGTCTATTTAAAAGTGTATAGTATTGAGTTAAAACAGCAATACAAGGCTCCAGTTAAGGTCAGAGCTTAACAATGTTAGATGTTGTACAAACACACATATGGTTCCTGCCAGAAAGAATTTACATTCTAATCCAAATGAATTGGACTGAATCTACAACACTGAACCAAGGGCACTCCAAACACTGAGCTTTAGGGAAGTTCAGTTTTGAAATTCCTGCTGGTCTCATGTCCATTGTGGGACAATCCAAAATCTGAAACTGAAATACTGCAGTTTTGTAATCTCACCTGTGTGGGCAGGTCCTCTCAGCAGTCCAGAGAGGCCCAGGCCACTTCCAGCTTTTGAGGCCACTAGCCATAATAAAAATAAAAAATGACGACACATGAAAACAAAATAAAGCACCAAAAAAAGAGTGAGACAATTTAAATATTTTTTATTTAACAAATGTTTTTCTAGTCTTTTTCAGTGTAAATGCACTAATTATTGAGGGAAAATCAATAAAACCATTGATATTAAGTATAGCGAGCCCATTCAAATGCTCTTGTCCCATAGTTGAATGGTAATAGTTCTTTACCTACTCCAACAAGCTGAAGGTACATTCACCTGAAGTCACTGCTGCAGGCAAACTGATAATATTACACAAAGCAATTGTGATATTAGGAAACATCCCAGAGAGTCCAAGTTCTTGAAGCAATTCCTTTGGCTTGCAATCCAATTTAAAGTTTGTGGAATATATTTGTTTGAGGAAGATGACCTCGTCACTGAGATCTTTTGAGATTTCTTTGTACTGTTGCTGAAATTGTTCAGCTGAAATTGTTCAGCTGCAGAAAATATCTCATTACTCAGTCTGTTGAACTGCCAAAGAAATGCCCAAAGGGTACAAATTAGTCACAGTGACTCAAATCGACGTGTAAGACCAGAATGAATAGAGTCAATGATGACAAGGAAGACATTGACCCTATAAGGCTGCTCGGCAGTTGTGATTGGTGGAGAACTCAGATGAAATGCCAATATTCTGCGCAACTAATTTGGACTCAGTCAGGATCACATCCCATTGTTCCCAAATCTGTTGAATGTAATTGATAAGGCTTTCAGTGTTATCCCTCTTAACATCAAGTGTAGCATTGTGTGCTTCTGTTACCCTGGGTTCTTTCAACTCAAAGCTCTTAGTAACGTTTACTCTATGCGAAGAAACAAATCCTCGCATAGGATGTCAGGAAATAAATCAGAGGAGACATGACCATCTGACCAATAGATGGCTGGCAAAAACAAGACAACACAAGAGTGCTTTCCCTTAAAGCTAAACTTTACTTAACTTAATCTCAAGCACTTACACATGTCTGCAACAGATTAGTAAAACGCCCCCAACCCTTGATAATTACCAAAGCTGAGGGTGGCTCTAGAGGGGCACAGAGGCACCCCTTCTGCCACTGAGGATTGCAAGATGTATCCAGAAGGAGAGTCCAGAAAAGTCCAATTACCTCAAACTTTTTCCTCTTATTTATACATTAGTAATAAGAATGACATGTCCCTTAAAGAGAACTTGTTAAGCAAGCAGTTTCAATGGTCAAGAAAGAGGCTTCCTACTGATTATTGATTAACCAGATGTGGGTTTTCCCAGTTTGTAGCCTTGAGGCCCCAATAGACATTCCTGGGGCACATCCTGCTCTTCTAAAATGTATGTATCAGCAACTTCAATACAATTCTTATCAGGAAGGACACTGGGTCAAGCTCCCCTTTCTGTGGCAACCAAAACCCCACCTCTTCCGCCGTGGTTAAGCTAAGCCTGCTGAGTTGGCTGCTTTTAGCAATAAACCATAGTGGTTTCAGGCACTTTACTGGTTTGCTGACATCTCCCCGTACACTTCAATTACAGATTAGTTTGGTGGATCATTGTAAGTAGCTTTATCCACAAAAATGACATCAGAATGCATTCAAATATGTACATGTGCTTCTGAATAAACTGAAATTCAGTTCGAGCCTCCATTGTCATAGGCTTGACCAATGCAGACATGACAATATAGCTTAAGACCTTCTAGAATTGCTGGTACTTGAGTAGCAATTTCTTTTCCATTTTTTTCTCATGAAATTATCAAAGAAAAGAAACTTTTCTTTAATTGAAAATGATGAGCGGTCTACAATCTTAACATATGGAATAACCATCGTAGTCTGTTCCTTGTGAGAACAATCTGGAATGGCATCAACAATGATTGAAAAATACTTGTCATTTTGAATCTCATCAAGAATTGTTGTATGTACTAATGACCCGCATAGCTCAATAACACGTTTTGTATGTGTGTGGAGAGATAATGGACTCGCATGTTCTTGACTCTCTTGTGATTCTCAAGCACATTTAACATGCTCTGATAAAAGAAGGTCATATCTGCTGAGGAGCTCAACTATGCCTAGAAATTTTCCATTTGTATGATCACCAATACGTTGACTGGAACCAAAGAAAACCAATGCCTGCTCAGAAAATAAAAGGATGACATTCAGGATGTGCTGAAGAAGTTTTTTTCCCCAGTTATTAGTTTCTGTAGAGTGTTCAGTCAAGAGTAAATTATCAACTGAACTTTCAGATGATGTTGCCCTACTGGCTGATTTCCATGCAACATAGTTTTCTTTGCGTGATATTGAACTCTCACGTGATGATATTCGGGTTTTCAACTTCCTCCAACCTCTGATGATGGTCCATCCTGATTGACCAGAGAGAACTGATGCATTTGATATGACAAAATCTATATCAGTTAATAAAAAAAATGTCTTTTACCAAATCACATATCTTATTTGCTTAAATTTGCAGCTCTAAGCTGAGAGAGTGTGTCACATTTTGGTCTGATAGGGATGTGCATAAAAACAAGTTGCAAAACTTATCAAATGCAAAAAATTAACAAGTGCCTAAATTTGAGGCCCAGTCCAAATGGCCCTTCTTTTCCTCCCACTCTGATTGGCACTGTGTGAACATAGGAGTCTACTGGCATGGATGTGACTACAGGGTTAGGACCCAATTTATATCCCGATGCAAACTACCAAAAGAGATCATGATGTGGCAGTAAGTAGAACTGTGGAAAATGTGAGCAATTAAACTCAAAATCATGTGAAACTGACATACAGACAAAACCACACCCTCTGAAAAAAATCCACCTGGTACAAACACAGTACATATAATTAATGTTTTGGAGATATGGTAGTGGCTTCTTAGTGTAATATGATTGTCCTCTCTCTTAAACCTTATATTTAGTTGTCTTCTGGCTCCAGAAAAGAAGTTGTTTCTCTTTTAAAATTTAACACACTTTTTAAGGTATAGGAGAATATTTGGTGATTGTTAGTATGTAATTAACAGACGTGTTTTAGAATTCGTGGAATTCAAAACAAGCTGTTTTTGAAATTTTGATCAAAGTGTCTCAAAAGGTATTGATGTTGAATTAAAACATCTATCAGCAATATATTTTGCTTTAAATGTCTGCAGAGGCTACTAAAGAAACACAAACCCAAATTGAAGTAATTGCTATTAATCATTTTTAATGCTTGGTTACCCCATATCCTATCAATTGTGTGTTTTGTTATATATAAAATCCCATATTTAATAACTAATATATATAACATTTTCCACCAATAAATGCCATGTCTCTATGCTTACATATCTGATATAGACATTCCACATCAGGAACAATACACTGTGTATAGACTTGCATGCTCTGCTAGCTAAAGGAATTATTTTAGTTATGTGTCTGAAATCAAAATTCCCCTACAATAAAGGGTCAATAGTTGCACAATCTTAGCAAAACACATCAGTCAACATTTTATATTCAAAATGAAAATGTAGGGTTTGGATAATTTCTTCCCACTGCAAAATATGGAAGATGTGGTGATCTGTAAACTCTGCTAAGCTGTAGATTAGGTCTGTCTTGGAGCAGTCCCGCTTTGTATAAATAATTAAATATTAATTGGGCCAAAGACAGACTGGCTCTATAACCTGGTGGCAAAAACACTTCCCTAGGATATGGAAGATCCAGATTCAAATAAATCCCTGTCCTGAATCAGGCAGAACTGGGACTTGAATGTGAAGATCCCATATTCTAGGCTAGTGTGCTAAGCACCTGGCTAATTTGGGACATCTCTCTGTCTCTCTTTCCTCCCTCCCCTCTGAATAATTTTGAAAGGTCTTAGTTTCATTCCAGCATGGACCAAAAACAAATTCCAAAATCTCATATTTTTTGTGTGTGTCTCAGAATTCTTATTTTCTGCTCAGTTTTAATCCATGCCCATTGAGGACACTGGGACCATTCCATCAGCTTTGGGTTTTGTATACAGCTGGTAGAAATTTGAAAAGTACAACAAAAAAGGAATAAATATCAGAGAAAAAGATGACAGCACACAATTTTTAGGATGAATACTAAAAATAACAGAAAATATACACATTATAATTTTTCAAACTTTTTATATTAGAACTGTAAAAATATTCTGATAACTTTCAGAAAAGCATGTAATATAACTATGGGGAGAGAGGCAGTAATCATAAGAAATGGAGGAACACATAATGTTTGCATTTAGAAACTAGAAAAGTGGAAGCTTTGATGAAAACCTATGGGATTGTGAAACAGAATTATTTGACAATTTCTGCGTGTGTGGTGGTGTGCTGTGGGTTTTTTTTTTTTTTTTTTTTTTTAGTTTATCATTAGATATACACCTGATTATAAAGGGCTTGAGCAGTGCGGTCCCTTATAAATTGCTTCAACATAACTTCTTGTATGTGTGTATGAGAGAGTCAGAAAAAAATTAGAAGGCTCAAGAGATTTTCAACAGCTGTTATTAGTAATTTGTTGTAATAATCTTGAGATCCCAAAGCTCACCTCTCAGCACTGAAACAGAATACACCTGAGTAGCAGGTCTATATCTTGAAGCAAGTTCCTTAGGAGCATGGAGTCCACATATCTCAGGCCAATGAGCGGCTTAAATTAGAATAATTTACTTTGCTTACAATGTCTAGATTGGTTTCATATTGAAAATGCTGAGACATTGATTAAGTTATCAGAGAATTTTCCATATTCATAGAGCATTTATTTGACAGTGATATGAATGAAGCCTCCATTGATCAATGCTGACCTCTTTCATTTCCTCTCTGTTTCATTTAGCCTCTGTCCCCTCTGTTATTGCAGTCAACAACATGTCCATGATGGACTTGGAGTATGTGATGTGCATACACAAAGAGGATTTTTTGGGAGCTTACTTAAAAATGCTTATAATACAGCACTTCCAAATATGTCCCATACAAGTAGTATTCCATGAGATGTATCCCTCTGTGCAAGCCAAATGATTCAGTCATGTCATGGAAAGGGGGCATTGAAGTCCACAAAGGAACAAAAAAAACCAAACCCCCAGAGAAACAGGATGAATATGTATGAATTATACTGATTCATGAATGAAAGCCCTGGGGCACTTCTAAGTCATGCAGCTAGCACTTATGCAGCTAATTAACTATATGAGGGTAATTTGTTTTCACAAGAATAACCTCTTCTTGAACAATTTTTCTAATATCAGATGTATAAGGCTTTCCTTGAAGTCCATACATGAAGGTCATTGTGCAACTATTTTTCTTGAATATTATAGTTATTGGGGATGAAGTAAGAAACATCTACCTTTCTCTTTACATCTAAGTCCCTCACCTCCGACCTCTTCCTATTTTCTTAGGGGCATTGAAATATTAGCTCTTATTTTACACTCACTGTTTTGTAAATTTGTTTCAGTCCATTTTACAGAGTTCCTGCAGATCAGAAACATGAAATGAACTCTAAGTTGTACTATTTTGATGTAGTGTTTTATTTAGCTTACTGTTAAGTATTTATTCCTGGCTCTCAGAATTTATAAAGATTAAACCAAAACACAAAACTTTCTAGTTTAGATAATGAACTCAATAATAAAAATAATAATAATAATCAATAATAGCACATACCCACTATAATAATAAGCAAAGCTGGTAAAAAAAATTTAAATATGTTTAACAAAAATTTGAAATTTTCATCCAAAAACTGATTTTTTTAATGGAAATCCAAATCTAAACCATTTTATTATTTTTGAGGGGTTGATTTCCCCCCTCCCTTTTTTCCCCTTCTACGTTCCTCTTTTTCCAGTAGCAAAATGGAAAAAGAAAAATGAGGTGGGAGGACTCAGAGGGTGGTGGAAGAATAAAAAGGAGAACAAGTGTTTGTGGAGGAGGAAACAAAACACAGAAAACTGAACAAATGTTATTTTTTCAGTTCCAAAAATCAAAAATTGTTCTTTCTTTGTTTTTTCATTAAAAACTGAGAAAATTGAAGTTTTGGAAGAAAAAAAAAATTCCGGTAAAAATACCATTTTTTATTTTAAAAATATTCAAATGATATTTTACAAGCTTTAATAATCATAACAGCCACACACGTATCTCCCAGTTTCAAAAGCCTCTCTCTCTCTCTCTCTCTCTCTCTCTCTCTCTCTCTCTCTCATTACGAATTAAAAAATAACTTTTGGAGATCAGTCTGTAATTTCTACTAATTCAGACTCTAGTGGTCTATGAATGCCAAAAACTGTCCTGGAAAATCCTCTTGCATCCAGCCTCCTTCCATTCAAACTCTAGGACATCAGGGCTAAATGTTTCCAATAACTGTGGTGCTATGTTACAGGAAGAAAGAGATGGTGATCTGATATAGCCAGGCCCCCAAACAATTGTATGTTACACAAAGTGTTCATAGGAAATCTTCAGATCAATTTATGAAAGACAACATTGTAACCCAGGTCCAAACAAACCAAGCAACACACTAATTCTAAATGGTAGTTGTAGCAGCTGCTGTCATCTGTGTTCCTTCTTTTCCCTCGTCTTCTATTTTAGAGCACTTAGAACATCATTCATTTATATTCATTGATTATAAATTAATTATTGAAATCTCACAATGACAATCTTCACTTATTTAATTGATTGAAAATTAGCTGTTGATATTCCAGACTAGTTAGGACTTCCACCTCATCACTATAAAATCATAGCAAGATTTGATTTTACTTAAGTTGAAAACTTCTTGAAGAGTATGGTACATTGAATAGTATAAGAACGTAAGAGCCTTTAATTCAGAAAACTAAGGTATTTTGAGCTTTTTATTGTACAACTCTACATGAATAATCTTAAACTCTTCAAGACTTAAAAGGAAAATATGAATAATAAAATTCATAATTATTTATACATTTATAAATGTTTATAACTCAGCCAAAAGGTGGAGTTCTGCAATTATCATTGAATAATACGTCCAGTGCATATATCATGTGTTAGATCATCAAAACCCTGAACAAATATTCATTAATATTCTTGTAAATCTAAATGTTGCCAAATGAATATCTAGTTATGGAGACAAGTATTTCTTCACACACCCCTATAACATACTCATCTTGCAAGGCGAAGTAAAACTGTGCAAAAATTGCATCAAAATTAAATTGAAAGGAACAAACTTTGTTTCAACTGAACCTTTGTTTTCAAGTTCAGTATGTCCACAATGTCTGCTCTCTTCCAAGTGAACATGCAGGTAGTGGTTCACTTCCAGCCCCTACAAATCTAATAACCCACAACTCTAATCAGAACTAGGTAAATGAATATGGATAACTGGCAAACAAAAAGCCACTGTGTTTATGTTGGAATAAAATATTGTACCTGTATGCAAGGGATGTAACTTTGCAAATCCAGTTTGAAGCTGATTTATTCTTTAAATAAGAGCCAGCAAACAGAGCTGTAAACAGGGGAGTTTGAGAGGGAGTTTTAAGGGGATTTGTGTTGTGATGCTCATTGGGGGTTTGTTTTTGCTGTGGGTGGTGGTGTTTTGGTGTGGTTTGTGTTTCCCGGACTTACAGGACCTAAGTAAGAAGGCTATGACAGACACACAGGCAGCAGTGGTGTTGACCCAAGGAGTGGAGGACATAATGAAGATGACTGGATGTAGAAGCTGTGGAATGTACAATGATCCTCGAGGGGCTACCTGAAAAGAGTTTCATCTGCATGAAGTGCCACCTGCTAGAGCTGCTGGAGGAAAAGATCCAAGGACTGGAGATGCTGGTGGAAACTCTGGTTGAGTTTAGAAGCGGGTTCGAGCAGATGATGGAGCAAAGATACAAGGAGGCTGAAGGGAAAAGCTCAGGCTTGCTGATGGAAACAAGACCAAAGAAATTTGAAGGGAGATTGCTGGGTGAAGAAAATGAACAGTGGAAACATGTGGCTAAGAGAACTAGGCAGAGGAAAAGACAGGTTAGCAAAGGAGAAATAGAGCTCAGGAACAGGTTTGCGGAGTTGGAAAATGAAGAAGGGGAACAACAGGTGGTCACAACAGGTGAGAGGGTAAGGAAAAAGAGATGAGCAGCTAGTCCTATAGGAAAAGGGGAAGATTCAATGGAAATGACGACAGCAAACATGATCCCCAGGAGGATACAGGATCAGTTGAAAAGGATTGCAAGAGAGAACAGGAAACCAGAGGACTTGCAGCCAGAGGGAACAGGGGATAGATGGGAGAATCGCACCATCACCAGGAAAAGGCAAGTCTCTGTCATTGGGGACTCCTTACTGAGAAGCACAGACAGGCCTGTAACCAGAGCTGATCCAGAGAACAGAAGGGTGTGCTGCCTGCCCAGTGCTAAGATACAGGATGTGGACCTGAGGCTGAGAGGCTGAAGAGGATCCTAACTGGAGTGGAAAAGAATCCACTGATTTTTCCTTCATGTGGGAACAAATGATATAGCTAGATTCTCGTAGGAACGTATCAAGGGAGATTATGCCAGGCTGGGGAAGACATTTAAGGAATTGGAGGCCCAGGTGATCTTCAGTGGGATTCTGCCTGTTCCTAGAGAAGGGCGACAAAGGTGCCACAAGATTATAATGATGGCTCAAGCAGTAGTGCTATAAGGAAGTGGTGCTATAAGGGATGTATGGCCACTGGGAGGCATTCATGAACAGAGGATAGTTCTCTCAAGATGGACTACACCTGAGTAGGGAGGGAAATAGACTTCTGGGATGGAGGCTGGCACAACTGAATAAGAGGACTTTAAACTAGGAAGCTGGGGGAGATGGTTGGGAGACGTCCAAGTAATCTCCACGCTGACTTTTAACACTGAGGGAAGAAAATGAAGTAAGAAAGGATACAGCCGTGGGTAGGAGAATGAACATAAGAAGGAAAATACCGGTCTAAACAGTGATGCCAACAGTAGAATGTCCATGCCTAATCAGGTAAAGAATGTGTGTGAAGCTAAACAGCATAAATTAAGATGTTTATACACCAATGCGAGAAGCCTAGGAAACAAAATGGAGGAACTAAAGCTACTGGTGCAGTGAAACCAGATATTTTAGGGATAACAGAAACATGGTGGAATAGTAGTCATGACTGGAGTATCAAAGGGTATGTGCTCTTTAGGAAAGACAGAAATAAAGGTAAAGGTGGTGGAGTACCATTGTATATCAATGATGAGGTAGACACTATGGAAATAAGAAGTGATGGAATGGAGAAGACAGAGTCTGTATGGGCAAGGTAACAAAAAGTCCTGTGGCACCTTAAAGACTAATAAAGTATTGAAGCATAAGCTTTCGTGGGCTAATACCCACTTCATCGGATGCAAGCAGTGGAAGTGTCCAGGGGCAGGTATAGATAAGTAGGCAAGAACCAGGTAGGAGGTTACAAGGTTAGTCCAATCAGCCTGAACCAGCTTGTTATCTCAACTCAGGGAGGGTGAGGTATTCCTCTAGCAGCTGAATTGGAGGTGTGAACTTGGAGAGGAGAAACTGTTTTAGTAATTAGCAAGCCATTCAAGATCTTTGTTCAATCCCAGATTGATTGTGTCAGATTTGCAAATGAATTGAAGCTCTGCAGTTTCTCTTTGCAGTCTGGTCTTGAAGTTTTTTTGCTGCAATATGGTGACTTCTAAATCTGTAATTGTGTGTCCAGGCAGGTTGAAATGTTCTCCTACAGGTTTTTGTATATTGCCATTCCTGATGTCTGATTTGTGTCCACTTATCCTTTTTCGTAGGGACTGTCCAGTTTGGCCGATGTACATAGCAGAGGGACATTGGTGGCATATAATGGCATATATTACATTGGTAGATGTGGAGGTGAATGAACCAGTGATGGTGTGGCTGATCTCACATTGGGGAAGAATAGAGCCTCCCCTGGGATAGAGCTTGGGGTGTGCTATAGACCATCAGGATCAAATTTGGAGATGGATAGAGACCTCTTTAATGTTTTAAATGAAGTAAATACTAATGGGAATTGTGTGATCATGGGAGACTTTAACTTCCCAGATTTTAACTGGAGGACAAGTGCTAGCAATAATAATAGGGCTCAGATTTTTCTAGATGTGATAGCTGATGGATTCCTTCATCAAGCAGTTGTTGAACCAACAAGAGGGGATGCTATTTTAGATTTGGTTTTGGTGTGTAGTGAGGAGCTCATAGAAGAAATGGTTGTAGGGGATGACTTTGGTTCGAGCGATCATGAGCTAATTCATTTCAAACTGAATGAAAGGATAAACAAAAATAGGTCAATGGTAACTGGGACAAAATACAACATGGTTTTACAGGTAGATCATGCCAAACCAACCTGATCTTCTTTGGAAAAGTAATAGATTTTTTAAAGAAAGGAAATGCAGTGGATCTAATTTACCTTGATTTCAGTAAGGCATTTGATACAGTTCCACATGAGGAATTATTAGTTAAATTTGAAAAGATAGAGATCAATATGAAAATTGAAAGGTAGATAAGGAATTCATTAAAGGGGAGACTACAGGAGGTCATCCTGAAAGGTGAACTGTCAGGCTGGATGGAAGTTACCAGTGGAGTTCCTCAGGGATCAGTTTTGGGACCAATCTTATTAAAACATTTTATTAGTGACCTCGGCACAAAAAGTGGGAATGTGTTAATAAAATTCGCAGACGAAACAAAGCTGGGAGGTATTGCCAATTCAGAGAAGGACCGGGATATCATACAGGAAGATCTAGATGACCTTGTAATAGTAGTAATAGTAATAGGATGAAATTTAATAGTAAAAAGTGCAAGGTCATGCATTTAGGGATTATTAATAAGAATTTTAGTTATAAGCTGGGAATGCATCAGTTGAAAGTAACAGAGGAGAAGAAGGACCTTGGAGTATTGGTTGACCACAGAATGAATATGAGCCACCAATGTGACATGGCTGTGAAAAAAGCCAATGCAATCTTGGGATGCATCAGGCAAGGTATTTCCAGTAGAGAAAAGGAGGTGTTAGTACCGTTATACAAGGCACTGGCAAGACTTCATTTGGAATACTGTGTGCAGTTCTGGTTTCCCATGTTTAAGAAGGATGAATTCAAACTTGAACAGGTACAGAGAAGGGCTACTAGGATGATCTGAGGAATGGAAAACCTGCCTTATGAAAGGAGACTCAAAGAGCTTGGCTTTTTTAGTCTAACCAAAGGAAGGCTGAGGGGAGATAGGACTGCTTTCTATAAATATATCAGAGGGATAAATACCAGGGAAGGAGAGGAATTATTTAAACTCAGTACCAATGTGGAAACAAGAACAAATGGATATAAACTGGTCAGCAGGAAGTTTAGATGGGAATTAGATGAAGGTTTCTAACCATCAGAGTGAAGTTCTGGAACAGCCTTCCAAGGGGAGAAGTGGGGACAAAAGACCTATCTGGCATAAAGATTAAGCTTGATGAGTTTATGAAGGAGATGGTATGATGATGTAGCATAATTTTGGCAATTCATTCATTTATGACTATTAGCGGTAAATATGCCCAATGGCCTGTGATGGGATGGTAGATGGGATGGGATCTGAGTTACTACGGAGAATTCTTTTCAGGGTGTCTGGCTGGGGAGTCTTGCCCACATGCTCAGGGTTTAGCTGATCGCCATATTTGGGGTCAGGAAGGAATTTTCCACCAGGGAAGATTGGCAGAGGCCCTGGAGGTTTTTCGCCTTCCTCTACAGCATGGGGCACAATTCTCTACACATTGCTGGAGGATTCTCTACACATTGGAGTCTTTAAACCACGATTTGAGGACTTCAATAGCTCAGATATAGGTTAGGGTTTTTTTTTACAGGAATGGGTGGATGCGATTCTGTGGCCTGCATTGTGAAAGAGGTCAGACTAGATGATCATCATGGTCCTTTCTGACCTTAAAATTTATAAGTCTATGAATTAAGGAGTATTTTTTTCGTTTAAGAATTGAACAGCATGATGCACAGGTGGTGAGTTAGGGAAATCCCACATGTAGTTAATTAGTTATCAGTTATAAAATATTTAAAGTCAAGCTGTATAAGGTGAAACCAGACACCATTGCATTCAGAGGAAGCAGTTTCCACTTTTGTTTTACCAGATAAAATCCCTGTTGAAAGAACAGTTTGCATTTTAAATGTAAAACACAAAAAAGTACAAATATTACTTGACAAAAAAATAAGAGTACACATAGCAGTCTGTTAATTAGACAAGGAAATGACTTCAAATTTGTATTGTACTTTTTATTGTAGTTGTACACAATGACTCATAGTAGAATGGGCCCCCTCGTTGGTACAACGTGTTGCATGAATACATGGAAAGAGGTAGTCCTTCTCCAAAAAAGAACACAGTCTAATTTAGATCTGAATTTGGATTGTTTGGGATTATAATACTGACTGTCCCTTGTTTATTAAGCTGGGCAAGCCCGCATGATTGTGAGACAAAACCTAAATTTGCAACTGGCTTTAGCAAATCCCACATCCTCTATAGAGACTGTTGTAAGCTTGAGGGCACTATATGTGTGAGAGTGAGGCTGACACTATTATGCACTATTAGCTGTGGTTTGATGCTTCTGATGATGAAAAAAGAGAGGAAACATCAGAACCATCCAAAACCTGCACTGGAACCATAAACCATTCCCAGTAGATGAGATTATTTTTTTCTTTTAAATTATACGCTAATGTCCAAGAAATAAATAATAATATAATAAGAAAAAATACCGAAAAAAATAAATCCTCTTTTTCTCTTCCTCTCAGATTTGCCTCCATCTCCCTCTGTCAGGGCCGGCGACAGGGTGGTACAACGGGTACAGCTGTACCGGGCCCCGGTACGCAGCTGTATCCCCTTGTCGCCGGCCCTGCCTGCACAGCAAGGTGCGGCTCCGGGCAGCCGCTGCAGCACTCGTCAACCCCCTCCCCCAGCCCCCAGCAGCCTCCCCCGCCCCCCTTTGCTTCTCCTGGCTGGGCCACGCGGATCCCCAATGTGCGGCGGCTCTGCACCCCCAGAGGGGGAGAGCGCATGCGGGGGGAGGGCGGCGTGACTGGAGCGGTGCGTGTGCTGCCTCGGCCTGGGGCGGGTCCGCTGTCCCGCGTGGGGCAGGGAACAAGCCGGCCACGCTGCCGTGGGGCGGGGGGCACCGTGCCCCTTGTGCGCCGTGGGGTCAGAACAGGGCCGGGGGGGGCGCGGGCGGCGGGAGACCGGCCGGGGGGCAGCGGGTGGCGGGAGACCGGCCAGGGGGCAGCAGGTGGTGGGAGACCGGCCGGGGGGCAGCAGGTGGCGGGAGACCGGCCGGGGGGCAGCAGGTGGCGGGAGACCGGCCGGGGGGGAGGGCAGCGGAGGGGGCGGCAGGAGACCGGCTGGGGGCCGCGGGCGGTGGGAGAGGCCCCGTGCGTGGTGGGAGACCTGCCAGGGGGGCCGTGGGCGGCGGGACACCGGGCGGCGGGACACCGGGCGGGGGGGCCCCACAAACGATCCGCGTACGGGGCCCCAAAATTCCTGTCGCCGGCCCTGCCCTCCCTGTATATTCTTCTTGGAAAGGGCACTACTGGTGGCCTGGATACTCCAAAGGTGAGTGTTATAGACAGTGAAAACAAAATTCAAATGCACCTAAGAGACAAAACAAAAACCAGTGGCAGTGACTCTCAGAATCCAGGTCAGCTGACTCAGGCTCATGGGGGTCACACTACAGAGCTAAAAAAAGAAGTGTAGATGTTTGGGCTTGGGCAGGAGTCTGGGCTCTAAAACCTGGCGAGGGGATAGGTGGAGAGCTTGGGCTCCAGCCGAGTGGGAATGTCTACACTGATATTTTGAGTGCTGTAGTAGAAGCCTGAGTCAGTTGAGACTCGCTGTGGTGGGCCTCTTTTGGCCGAGTAGACATATGTTTAGGCACCTAAATCTCCAGGGTAACATTTTCAAAAGCACCTATGTCTGCACAGCAACACTTACTAAAAACATGTGTGACTGTATGGCAGATTTTACATCTGCATTTTTTTCTGCTTTATTTTGCAAAGAATATACCATGATGACATCACAAAGAATAATGAGTATATAGGGCAAAAGTCATCCCTTGAATTTCCACATGTTACATTGAATGGAATGGGCCCAGTTCTGTACTAAATTGCATAAGTGCAACTCCCATTGAATTCAGTGAGATTGGCATTTATAGAGCTGAGCATAAGGTTGTATGAATAGGTGTTACATAAAGGCATGAGTGCACAATGTTTGATCAATACTGTACAGAAAACATATTAATTCATTTACTGAAATTGATGAACCATATGCCTCAATTCTCATCTCATCCTTACTTAGGAAAAACTCACACTGACTTCATAGAGAGCATTGTCTGTCTACAGACCATAGAACTTGGTCCAGTATGAAAAGAGACATCAAAACTCTCTAACAATATGGTAATTGTATACATCATAAATCAACTTTTTCTTTCTAAATCAGCAGTTTTCAAACTGTGGTTTATGGAACAGCTAACAGCTGTCTAGTAACATGGTACCGATTTGCAGCATTGTTTCCAACTGCTAAATTGGATTTGGAAAGAGTTAAAACACAAAATCCTTTTCTACCATTACTTTTTCATATAATGAATTTATCATGTCTCCATAGAGATGGTGCGTCAGTTTAAAAGGGAGGGGAATTGTATAGTCTATGTATTGTAAGGGATGATTATCGGTGTAATCTGTAATGAGGGAAGCTGTTTGTGGCACAAACACTCTATTAAGATGTGGTCTATAATTAAATAACTTGAAGGGCCCTGATCTAAACCCTTCTTGTGTTAGAATACTCCATCATTTTGTTGAGTGTTCAGAGGCTGCAGGTTCAAAAGAAGGTATGTCAGCCACCAACTGGACAACAGGAAATTAATGAAGGCTAGGAAAAGTCAACCAGATTAAATGATAGAGATGTGCTGGTGAAGTTCCAGATCTAGTATGCCAGGGTGTTTAAGTTGCCTAGGGAAAGGATAAAAAAAATATTGTCCTTTTATTCTATTTTTAAAACAACACAAGCCTCCATCCTACATTCAAATACTTAAACAGTCCACAATATTCTTGTTTGATTGGACTAAGGATCATGTCAGGGATACCTAGAAGTTTTAAATCAATAGATTGTCCATGGGCCCTTCACAAACAGATAAGACTTGGTTTCTCATTATCAGTTCTTATCTGAAAAGTCTGTTTTGCCCAGCAGTACTACTCAGTATATTTTTGATTCCTCTGTGCAATTGTGAGATAAATATGGAAAGATTGGAAATAACTCTTCTGTTGTGTCCAGAGTTTCTGTAAGTGAGTCACAGAATCATGTTTGTGACAGATATCTTTAGGGACTGTATTCTACTCTAGGAGGGAGCATTACCTCAGCTCCTCCAGCATTTAAAAGCAGTGTGTGTGGTGAGGTTGACTGTGGCCATTGCTGGGACTATAAAGGGTTCCAAGGAAGTATCACCTTCCATTGTTTCTTTATACTGAAGAAAAGCAGTCCCAGAAGAGAGACAGGTCAGAAAGAACAACTTGGGGGAGAAAGGGAAGTTTGAACTGAGTCAGAGGTTCTTTGGTCCAGCAAGTGGCCAAGACCTTTCATCGATGGAAGATCTCCATCCTGTTGAAGGGCTGTAGAGGATAGAACCAGCCAGGGTCTTCATAAAACTGGTGGGGGGCTACTAGTAAAATGTTTACATCCTTTTAATATTTGTATGTTTTCTCTGTATATTTTTGTCCTTCAATAAATATACAGAAAGAGCTGCTTGGGTCCCTTGTAACCATAGGCATGCACTGTGCATAGCTCTTGGAGAGAAATCAGAAAGGAAGGGGATGGACATTAGTCAGATCTGCATGGGGAGAATCACAGTGAGTACAAAGGGATTGCAGGCTAACCCCCCATCTGGATGGAGAAGGATGTGGGTCCCTGCCCCAAGAGTGGTGATGGTTAAAGGCCTTAAACTGTAATCATTGTGGGGGCAGATGAGAGGGGGGGTTACAAGAGAAGGTACCTCAGAACTGTAAATAGGTATGTGACACATTAGAGTTCAACCCAGGCCAGTAGTGGGTTGTTACTGCCTGACCTGAAACTCTGGGTGCCTTAAGTGCTATACTGCTGAGGCTCACAGCCCTGACACCAACAACTAGCCTACATGCATTCAAGTAACTCCCTGGATTCCCCTGCCCAACTTTTGTAGAGTGACACCAACATCTCCCCAGTCCCGAATTTCCCCAAAACTATCTGCCTTACAATGTTCATCACTCTCCTGGAACATGCATAAAAGTTACTAAATTCATTGCTCCTTTAAAGAGACCATAAACAGCAACTCATTAATTTAACTGGGGCTTGACAAACACTCTTATTTCAATCAATGCACTGAATTGGTTTGTAGTAAAACATGTTTGTTAAACAAAAATCCATAGGTTTAAATGATGTCAAATGCAACAAATAGATAGGGTTATAAACAAACAAAATAGGGCTGTCAAGTAATCACAGTTAACTCATGCGATTATCTTTAAAAAATAATCACAATTTTAATTACACTGTTAAACAATAGAATACCGGTCAAAATGTATTACATAGCTTGGATTTTTTCTACATTTTTATGTATATTGTATTCTGTGTTGTAATTGAAATCAAAGTGTATATTATTTTTATTACAAATATTTACACTGAAAAGTTTTAAAAATAGTATTTTTCACTTCACCTCATACAAGTAATGCAGTGCAATCTTTTTGCTGTGAAAGTTCAACTTACAAATGTACATTTAGTTTTGTTACATAACTGTACTAAAAAACAAAGCAATGTAAACTTCAGAACCTACAAGTCCACTCAGTCCTACTTCTTATTCAGTCAATCATTAAGTCAAACAAGTTTGTTTACCTTTTCAGGAGATAACGCTGCCCTCTTCCTGTTTACAGTGCCACCAGAAAGTGAGAACAGGCATTGGTACTTTTGTAGCTGGCATTGCAAGGTATTTATATGCCAGATATGCTAAACATTCGTATGCCCTTTCATGCCCCTTTCTGGATTTATGCACTGCTTGCCAAACATATTTTAAGAATATAATTCTAGCATATAATGTGAGACCGCTCTCTCACCCCTTGTCAGGAACACGCAGGAAACCCTTTTTTGCTCCAAACAGTGCTCTTTAATTAACAGTGCAGGACCCCACCACCAATATATACAGCTTAAAACAGCTCATTAATATACAGCTCAAACAGCTCATTAATATACAGCTCTGAATACACCGCTCTAAACAGGTACAGGGGGGAGGCTGAGTCCACTACCCCCGGTTGGGACTCCCTCCCCAACTGCACCCGCAGAGTGAGTATTGGATAGCTCAACACACAGCTCTTGATAGCTCACAAACACCCTCAGCTCTTGATAGCTCACAAACACCCTCAGCTCTTGATAGCTCAAACACACCCTCAGCTCTTGATTGCACATGCCACCACCACCACGCTAGGCTTCATTCCTGGCAGCCTTATATCCCCCAGAGGAGGCTGCCAGGTGCAACTCATGCAGGCTGATTGGCCTGCACCTCAGGTGGCTAATTAGCCTTCCTGCCCGGGGGTTTGCAGAGGGCTTTTCTCCCTCTTAAAGGGGCAGCAGGGCTGGCTCAGGCCCTCCTGGCCAGCACCCTGCCACAATAAGTATAGCTCTTTGTATACCCCATGCATATATCACACAAGAATATGAAAGATAAGTGTTAGTTTTCCTGTGATGTATCACTTGCGATCTTTTGGGTATATATTATGACAACAGAATATTAGGTGTAGTTAGCATGTCAAGCCTGACAAGAGTTGCTGACATAGAGTAGTGAACCACCAATGGGTCTCTTTGTCACTGTGTTTACCACAAATATCCTTTTCATCTGCAATGTATATGTAACACATAATTGCTTAAAACTTACACAGTAATTGAAGCACCTTCAAAAACCTGGATGATTCTATCCATGATCAAATGGTCAGGTATATTAATTCATGTGGAGATTAAATTATAAAAACATATCAGATGACACTGTCACCATTGATTAATTTCACCAAAGTAGTTTGCTAGAAGCAATATGCCATTCAAGAGAGAGAAAATTCTGTAGAACAGCAGCAACAGAAGGTAACTCAGTGGCCTGCATTTGCACTGGTGGTTTCAAATATGCTACATGCCATTTCATCAAAGAACTGAATCTGCTTCTTTTGAAATTAATGACAAAATTCCCATTGACTTCTGTGAGGGCAGAAACAAAGCCCTTAGTATGCCTTTGGAGTAATTAATCAGTTCTCCAATATCCATGTAGCGTTCATATGAAGCACATAAGTAGAAAATGTCAAATAATTCTTGTTTATAAAAGAGAACTTGCAAAAGCAAACCCTTACATTAATTTATGATAATTTGAAAAAAAATATTGATTGTTCTTATGTTGCTTGGGGCTATTATGTTTCATAAACTGCCATTAAGTATTTCAGTTGCATTAGTTTAGTCAACATCTTTACTACAGTTGGGATGGTGAGAAATTACTATATATTGAATAATAAAAAACTCTGTTACATTACAGTACGGTAACTAAATTCAATTCAAGGGGAGATGTGCCATTACAGCATTGTTAGAGAAAACCAAAGATTAAAAAATATAAAAATCACAAGTTAAGGGTATATAAATAATTATTAGACCAACCTTAACCTCAGTTATCCCATTCAAAACATTAAACAGATGAGTTCTCAGTGACCAACGTCCAAAGAACATTACATTTCCCCCTGTATTTCTGTCATTACTTTATGATTTAATCCAGTTTACACTGAACTCAGTGTGACTCCTTTGGCTTTAATCGATGTTGTAATATAGAAGATACTCATGTTTTTTCATTATACATTTGGATAATAGAGTTCATTTATTTTGTGATCTGCATTATCAAATTTTAATGTTTCAGTACAAAGGGAATAGCCTTTGAATGCAGTGGGACAACTTTTATGATCAGATGTACACATTATTTTTAGTCTGTGTTTACACAGTAGCTTTGTCCAAAGAACATCTAATGAGGAAACATAGTGTTATCTTGTGCCATCGTACCTCTGTGTAGTAGCTTGCTCATTAAAGTAAATGGGATTATTTTCAGTATAAACCACACTACTCAACATCAACAAAGGTGAAATGGTCTGGTTCACAATGCTGAAGTTCTTTGTCCAGACTGATAATCACATGTAGATGGAAGACTAGCCTTTGGGTAAGAAATTGAAAGTATTAAGTGAGTGCTCTCAGAGTGACCTGTTCTTTGCCCAATAGTCATTATTAATGATTGAGAAGAAAATTCTAAAATCATGGCTGGTAAAATTTGCAGATGACACAAAAATTAGAGTAGTGGAAAATAATGGTGGGAAGAGGTCAGTTACATAAACTACCCTTGATCACTTGGTAATATGGACTTATTTGAACACTATGCAATTTAAAATACAGCCAAATGCAAGGTCACAAAGAATGGAGGCCACACTTACACTAAGGGAGACTATCCTGGAATGCTGTGACACTGAAAGGGATGTGAGAGTAAAATTTAGATAACACATTGAATCTGGATATTGTGACAATTTAAGGTTTAACCCAGACCAGTAAGGAGTTCTGGCTGTTCTGAAACTTAAATGCTGTTATGTTGGTTCAAAGGCCACACCCTGTCTTGAACTGCCCAATTATGTTTTCATGGTGACCCTAACACCCTCCCACTCCATAATTTTCCCCAAACCATCTGCCCTGTAGTGTTCAGCCCTCTCCTTGAGTGTTTACAGAAGTTAAGTTTGCAACTCCCTTAAAGAGATGGTATCCAGGAGTTTGTTACCGTAACTGGAGTTAACATGCACCCTTATAATCAACACACTGAAATGGTTTAAATAAGACTGATTTAAGTGATATCAAGTATAAGAAATAAAGATAGAAAGTTACCTGTAAACAAAAGGAAAAATATGCTTCTAAGATTAAATCCTGATTCAGCAAATTCGAATCTTCTGTTCAAGGTAGTGCTTCTCACCAAATCTCTTTTACAGCATGGCTGACCAGATACTCTGGCCAGGACCCTTCAAATAGCTTAAAGTCCTCAGTTAGGGTTGCCAGGTGTCTAGTTTTCAACTGGAACACCCGTTGAAAAGGGATCCTGGTAGCTCCAGTTGACACTGGCGACTCGCCTGTTAAAAGTCCAGTTGGTGATGCAGTGGGGGCCGAGGGCTAAGGCAGGCTCCCTGCCTGCCTGACCTGAATCTGCACAGCTCCCAGAAGAGGCCGCCAGGTGTCTATGACCTCTAGGTGCATAAGCAACCAAGGAGGATCTGTGCACTGCCCCCACCCTGAGTGCCAATTCTGTAGCTCCTGTTGACCATATCTGTGACCAATGGGAGCTGCAGGGGCGGTGCCTGCAGGTGCGATGGCAGCACATGGAGCCTCCGTGGCTGCCTGCATGCCTAGGCATGCAGGAACCTGGCGGCCACTTTCTGGGAGCCATAGTAAGTGCTGAAGTTTGCACCCTCTCCTTCATTCCAACCCCCAGTCCTAGCCCGCAGTCCCTTTCCACACCCAAACTCCCTCCTGGAGCTTGCACCCCACAGCCACCCACATGCCCCCTGAGTCCCATCCTGTACCTGAAACTCCACATCCCTGGCCCCACCCCAGAGCCCACACCCCCAGATGGAGCCCACACCCCCTTCTGCACTCTGAACCCCTTGGCTCCAGCCCAGAGTCCCCTCTTGCATCCCAAATCCCTCATCCCCAGACTTACCCCACAGCCCTCACCCAGTGCCCCAGTTTGGAGCCCTCTCCTGCACCCTCATTTCTGGCCCAACCTGGACCCTGCACCCAGAGCCCGCATCCCTCTCTCACACTCCAGCCGCCTGTCCCAGCCCAGTGAAAGTGAGTGAGGGTGGGGGAGAGTGAGGGAAAGGGGATGAAGCGAGCAGGGGGTGGGGCCTCAGAAAAGGGGCAGGTCCTCAGGGAAGGGGTGGAGCTGGGAACATAGCAGGGGTGTTTGGTTTTGTTTGATTAGAAAGTTGGCAACCCTATTGTCTGCAGAGATGGAGGATGCCAAGAAGGCTTTTTTCCTCTCTCTTTATATCTTCCCAAGGTTAATTAATTTTGCTCCAAGAGGCAGGAAAGCTTTGTGGTGGTGAAATCTCCATTTTCTCTTGAGATTAAGTAATCATCTTCCCTCTTTTTCCTCTCTTGATGGCTTTGTTTACCTTGTGACATTCCCCTCTGGTGTTATCCGGAGCAGTGATTTGCTAGGCCTCTCCAGTCCTTGACTTTGGGAGCCAGCCTTACCCTGCTCTGCTGTGAGAACCAGCACTCTGGGCTGTTCATGCACAGTCTCTGGCAGGCAAGCTGCTCCTAGCTTCTTGCAAGCAAATGATAGTAGCCAATATCTCTGGTCCCAGACACCAGACACTAGGAACCTCAGTCTTGCAGTGTCCAGTTATGCCCGCTGGACGCTTAACGCTTATATGAGTTTGTCAGTCTAACAAAGAAATTGATATGAACCAGGCTTTATCCCAAGGGCAGCCTCTGACACAATGGTAGATTTTAAGTGATAAGTCCAAGCATAACAAGTCAGATTTCATTGAAGGAAATAAAAGCAAAACGCCTTCTAAGCTGATTTTAATGCTTTCAATGACCTTACAAACTTAATGTTTCTCACCACAGGCTGGCTGGTTACTTTTTAGTCAGGCTCTCCCCTTTGATCAGAGCTTTAATTGCATGGCGGTGGTGATGTCTATAGATATAGGTTGGAAAAGAGAGAGCATGACAAACTGTCTCTCCCTTTTATCATGTACTTTCTTTCCCCTTGGCTTTGCTCCCCCTTCAGAGTCAGTTGAGCATTAACTCATCATAGTCCCAAACTGACCAAAGGAAGGGGGTGAGTCTCTCAATGGTTGAATAGGTGTTTTTTGTTGCTGCCAAAGCAAGTGTCCATTGTTCTTGTGAGGCTGGGTTGGGTATATCCCATCCTTGCCCTGATGAGGTGTGAACTGCCTCTCTATTCTTGGACAGTTTTGTCATGGGCTTGCTTTAAGCCTTATAAAAATACACATGAAATTATAACCTGACTATAACATTACTGTAACAATTACTATAACATCACCATAACAACCACTCTAAGTGCATTATGAGCCTTCTGAAGACACCCAACATAACAAAATTTGCACTGGCTACCACACAATCATTATATAAAGATGAACATCTTGGTGTAGGATGTTCCCCCGAGGCACAGAGCATCACAACCTTATATATAATTTTTGATTGTCTTAGGTCACACCTTGTTTAATTTACATTGGAGATACAATCAAGCAGGTGGAACCACATTCGTTTGTTACAGATATGGCACTGCCTTTTAAGAATATTTTTTTCAGCATGTATAGTCCTTTGTGAGTTTACTGTATATACATAGCACACAAATTTTAAGCAGTTAGTTATTCATTTTCCAGTGATATATTACATGCCACCTTTTGGGTATATCATGACAATCATGTTCCAACTGGCACTGGGGTACTCTTAGCATCACAGACTCCCAGTACAATGCTTTAACTCTTTATGCTTATGCAATCTTTGGATATAAGATTACAGTGCTATTACTGCCGCATATATCATTAGTGAGACCATTACTGGTGTCCACATTTCAAAAAAGGATATTGAAGAACTTGAAATGATTCAGAAGAGAGGTAAAAGAATTATTTGATGTTTGGAAAGCCTACCTACTAGAGAGTTTTAAGATGCTCAATCTATTCAGTTTATCACAGAAAAGGTTAAGAGGTAACTTGATCAGAGTCTACAATTATGTACATGGGGAAGAATTTTCTAATAGTAGACAGGTCTTTAATGTAGCAGAAAAAGGCATAATGAGATCCAATGACTGTAAGCTGAAGCTAGACAAATTCAGTGTAGAAAAAAGGCACAATTTTTTATCAGTGAAGGTGACTAATCATTAAAACAAGACTTAGAGACATAGTGGATTTTCCATCACTTGGAGCCTTTAAACCGAGACTAGATATCTTTCAGAAAAGATAGTAATTCTAGATCAGTAGTTTTCAACCTTTTTAATTTGAGGACCCCTAAAAAATATCAAATGAAGGTGCGGATCCATTTGAAAATCCTAGACATTGTCTCTGGTTCTTCCTCCGTTCCTGTGAAGTTTAGGTTTATTACAGACCAAAAGTTTTTTTTTAAATGAAAATGATGCAATAACCTTTCTTAGTCTTATCTATCTGAATAATGGTTCTGAGTATTGATCAAACAGATTCTTTAATAGAGTTTTGAGACAGATAATTGCAGTTTGATGTCTGTCTAATGATCATTCTTATGCCAATTTGAGCAACAATCAGTATACTATAATTAACACTGATTGAGATCAGTGTCAGTTTATTTTTTCCTCAAGATGTTTTTGGTGGCTTATTTCCCTAGAAAACATTGGTGTCAATTGCTACTATAGATTTTTTTTATCATCTCTGTATTTAAGATTTTATATTTTGTGAATGTCACAAATTATTGATATGTATTCTAAAACAATTAATACAATGAAAAACAAGTTTTTTTGCCACCAGTGGAGATTTTAAAGACTTTTACTTATTTTCTGCCAGTCTCGTTTTATTTTTCTTTCCTTTAAGGGGTTTTCAACAGCACCCATCAGTATAGTATTTAAACACTTTCTAGGTAAATGAATTTTTCTCGGGGTAATCTCGGGGTATTTTCAAGGATTTTTTTCTCCTCGAGAAGCTTGTCCTGTTCCATTAAAATCAATTGAAGCAGGATTGAGCCCTTAAAGAATGCAAACTTATCCAGAGCATGGTTTCCATTGATTATTCTCTATGTCTTCACATATTCGGATTTTCTTTCAAGAGTTGAAGTTAGTCAACTGCCAATAAATACCCATCGTCTGTGTTAAATCTCCCCTTATAACAGAATATTTCTAGTAAATGAACATTACTTGTTGCAAATATCTGAAGTTACAACAGAAAATAAACATGACACAACTTCAGACTTTACACTCATTTATTAGACACATTCTCTTTCCCCTCATCTAAGTACATCTGAACAGTTTTCCAGTGTATCGTCTGTCCAGCATTTTTGGTCAGCTTCCCACTTAGAGGCTTCCCTAAGTTTCTGGATCCCAAACCTCAGACACAAGCCTGCTTTTAAAAGACTCCAGCCCCACTCGTCATTCTGAGTGGGGGAATCTCTCTCCTTTCATATTTTTCTACCACTGAGGTTTTCTTTTCACTTTCAGTGTCTACCCATTAACTTTAATGGTCCAGTATTGTCTCTTCCTCAATGGACAAATTTTACTCACCTGGAGTCAATTTTATGTAACGTAGAAAGCTCTCCCAGCGCTCTATAAAAAACACCCCCATGAGGGGCATAACTACCAGCACTGGGAATGCAGCTCCCAGCACTGGTGCACTGTCTACACTGGCACCTTACAGTGCTGAAACTTGCAGCGCTCGGGGAGCTGTTTTTTCACACCCTTGAGCAAGAAACTTGCAGCGCTGTAAAGTGTCAGTGTAGATGAGCCCTGTCTATCTATCTATCTATCTATCTATCTATCTATCTATCTATCTATCTATCTATCTATCTATCTATCTATCTATCTAATCTATCCATATTTCATGAGCATCAAGTTCAGACCATTACATGCTTTCATAAAATACCTTACTCACTATATTTTTATGCACAATAACATTGTATACCACCAGTTCACTCAATTGCTTACTCATTAGGGTTGAGACCCCCTGTTCTCACACCTGGGGCTACCTGGACTGCTCTGTGATCACAACACAGTCCAATATACACATTGTATAAAAGATGGGAATGTAATAATCTAAAGAGTTACAGTACTACTACATTTGCCCCTAATAACAATTAAAGAAACCTAAACAAACTATACAAAATGACTAGAGTATAAATATAAAGAAAAGAGAGACCTAATGTTGGGATTGCCTCTAAGACCTCTTTCCACTTGGCTTCCTAAAAACTCAATTCAACTCCAGACTTTGTCACTCAAATATCTTTATTTGGCATACAGCATCACTCTGCTGATTTGTTCAATCTCAAATGTAGAGTGGGTGGATGCAGGGTACAATACAGCTCCAAAGTTACAAAGAAACCCTTTCCCATATATATACATATATGCAGTTCTGGTCACCCCATTTCAAAAAAGATATAGTAGAAATAGGCAACAAAAATGATTAGGGATATGGAACAGCTTCCATATGAGAAGAGATTTAAAAAGACTGGGACTGATTAGCTTGGAAAAGCGATGACTAAGGGGTGATAGGATGGTGGTCTATAAAATCATGAATGATGTGGAGAAAGTGAATAAAGAACTGTTATTTTACCCCTTCACACAACACAAGAACCAGAGTTTACCCAATGAAATTAATAGGCATCAGGTTTAAAACAAACTAGAGGAAATACTACTTCACACAATGCACAGTCAACCTGTGGAATTCATTGCCAAGGGACACTGTGAAGGTCAAAACTATAACTGTGTTGCACAAATAGCTTCGTTTCTTTGGAGGCCTGTCCCAATTTTACCTTCAAAGAACAGGTAGACACAGGAGATCTTGAATACAAGTTTATTTGCTCAGCAAATTGAAGCCACAGAGTTAACACTCAAATTGTGGCTTCACCCTATACATTGCCAAGACCTTTTTATATACTTCTTTAGATGAGGGAGGAGGCAAGAAGGAGCCCAGTGCAAATTGACAAGTAAAAACATGACATTATTCCCTATCTATTTACTTATTTGTCTGGAAAGAACAGGACATACAAACACAAAGTTCCTGTCTTGAGATGGTACATATGGGGTAAGAATACACACAGATATGAGCTAAAATATATGAGGTAAAACAAACGTATTGTGGCAGGGTGGGCCTGAGCCAGCCCTGCTGCCCCTTTAAGAAAAAGCAAAAGCCTCTGCTAGCAGCTTCCCTAAGCTGGGGAAGCTGATTATCTAGTAGAGTGCAGCCCTGGGCTAATTAGGGCCACATGGGCTGCACCTGGTAGCCTCCCCAGGGGATAAGAGCCTGGCAGGGAGGAAGCCCAGGGTGGTGGCGTAGTGGTGGAGTGAGAGAGAGAGAAGGAGATAGAGAGAAGTGCAGGGACATAGAGCGGGGAAGTAGAGCTGAGGCTAGGAGCCTGCAAGAGCTGACTGCTTCCTGAACCCAGCCAGGCTGAGGGCTGGGGCTCAGCTATACTGTATAGAGCTGTATATATTGGTGGTGGGGTTTGCACTGTATAAATAAAGGACACTGTTGGAAGCTGCAGAGGAGTCTCCTGCCTGTGTTCTAAAGTGGGCGAGAAGCAGATCTCCTACAGTATGAAATATACAGGACAAGATAGGAGTTTGAACTCTGTGAGGCCCAGTGGTGCCTCCAGGAATGCATAACACAAGATAAGGACTTAAAGCAGCCCAGAGCTAGTTACACAGCTTCAGTAAAATATTTTCTTATAATTTAACTTTTTCTTACAACTGGATTTAAAAAATAATTAGATACATTCATGGAGGATAAGTCTATCAATGAATAATAGCCAAGACAGCCAGGGATGCAATACTCTATGTGCCCCTAAGCCTCCCAGTGCCAGATGCTGGGATGGGATGCTGGGGGATGGATCACTGGATAATTTCCCTGTTCTGTTCATTTCGTTTAAAGCATCTGGCTTTGGCCATTGTAGAAGATATGATGGACCAAGATATGATGGGCTAGATGGACCATTGGTCTCACCCAGTGTGGCCATTCTTTTGTTCAATAAACAATAATATCCTGTTTAATTTCTTGCAGTTTATAGCAACCTTGTATACAATATATTTGCTGTACAGTAACTCTTATTATGGGTTCATTTCGGTTGGAAGAGAACTCCGGTGCCTACGTGACAGGATTTGTTTTAACCCTCCTAGAGCAGTTTAGTCTTGATTATTTCCATCATAGGTGATAGCACACCCCTCTTGCCAACTTGTTTCATTTTCCTCTAAACCAACTTACATTTTCTTTTACTGCATCTTTTGCCATTGTCAGTGCAACATCAGCGGCTTTTGTTCTGCCCTCAATGACTTGAGATTATTAGTTTTTTTGACACATTTTAGAACCTTGTTAGGTATTTTAGAAAGTCATACAGAGACTGTCTAATTATTATTTTTACCACCATTGATCGCAGTGAAATCATCTAGTCTCTGTGTATGGGATGTCTGATGATAATGAGTATAGTCTACAAGCATACAAAGGGCTGAATAAACTAGAAATGTGACTTATAATTGGTTAGGAGTCTATACATGGATATGGAGCTAATTTTTTGCAGCTGGCCCTTATAACAGACAGAACCATAACTCTGGATTTGTACACCGTTGGACTTTGAGGGTAGAAGAGTTGAAATTCAGAACTGAGTTTTGTGGCTCTTGCACTAGATAATCACTGTTTTCCTTCAGTATTATTTTCTCTAAAGGGAATGATCCTAATACCTAGGGTGATCATATTTCACTATGCTGAATACCGAACACCTGGTAACATTACTTGTATTCAAGCAAGTTCAACGTCAACCAATCAGAACTATGCAGTACAAATGTTCTAATTGACATCAAGTTGATTGAGCCCCTGTTAAAAAGAAATAGTGTATAGCTGTATTCTTTTTATTTATCTTCTTATCTTTAAGGCTTTAGGGTTCACACGGGGAGAGGTGACACACACTCCCATACACCTCTCTCACACAGGGGGAGATGACCAACCAGATCTTCCCTCCATGCCTGGTGCTCTCTGCTCTCTGGCTGGGCCCCCAGGACGACCCATCTCTCCTGGTACGTGGTGCCACATCTTCCCAATGCAAGACACGGAAGGCATGCGGGTTCGCATGCACCTCCTCCCCCAGATTTCTACCAGGGTTCACACCCGAATGTGGCTAGCAGCAGCCTTTCAGCTCTGTGCAGGAGGGTAAGGATGGGAGTTAGTTCCAGCCACAGGGCAGGAAGATGTGGGGAGGGATAATTTGGCCCGTATTTATGCAGGCCAAGGAAACCTGACTTCAGGGGCTTCAGTGAACCCAGCCAGATACGTAGTTCAACAAGGGATAGTGCCTACGGGATGGATCAGCTCTGTTCTCCCTGGGGACAGGAAGCAGGGCATAGGGGGGTTGGTGAAGAGGGTGCTAAGCCCCTGACCAGGGGACTGCTTTCGAGCCTTCAAGGTTGTGTCACAAACAGGCTGGAAATCGCTTCCCCCATTCTTCCACCCTAGAGCTTAGCTGAGGGGCGGAGAAGCTTCCCTGAGGGGTTTTCTCACATGCAGGGCTTGGCTCCTACTGGCCAGTGGCCGGAGCCAAAGGGTATTGGGCTTTCCTGGGCCACCAGCCCAGCCAGAGGCAGTGGGGGAAGGAAGGACCTGCCAGCCAGGCTGTTTCTCTGCACAGCGCTGGGAGTAGGACACGCGCCGCTGGGGGTGGGTGCGGGGGGGATGTGGAGGAGCAGAAGGGCTGGAGCAGGAGGGTAAAGGGGCAAAGAAGGGAGAGAACAGCGGGGGATCATGTAAAGGGCCAATTGATGGGCAGCAGAGCTAACATGTAACCGGCTTGGTGCTTTCCTGCACTTACCAGCCACCACAGCACACCGTGTGCAGCCAGTGCTGGCCAGAAATAGGACAGGGGGGCGGGCCCTGCTGGCCGAGAGCCAGCAAGCACCAGGGGGACTAGCCAGCCCCACATGCTGTTGCTTTGCCCTGCCTCCAGCTTTGCACACCCAACCTTATCATTGGTCACTGGACACCCCCCAACATTCCCGGCTGCTGGGTGGCTCCACTGTGTATACTCAATCCCTTTGACAGTTTAAGAAATTCTTGAACATAGCAACAAAGAACATATAATACAGAAATATCATACAATCAACTATCCTGCCAGGATTTCAATCCAACCAAAAGAGGTTCATATAGACCTACTATGGGTATTCAATCAATATCTATTGATGACTGAGATGCCAAGTGGCTTTGAAAAAGATATCAGAAGAGGTGATCTGCAAACCTCAAAAAGTATGGGCTTGGGATTCAGTTCTGGGAAGCATTCTAAATTCTCGATTATTATCCAGACCTCTTCATTCTGCAAATCTTGGCTGGAAATTTCAAAGACCTGGCTGCGGGAATTTGTCATTTCAGAGCTGTAATGGTTGTTTTTGGTTCCCCAGTCAAATACAGGTGTATTTACAGTAGAGAAGAGAAGCTTTAAAATAATAATTAGAGTCCTGGGAGAGGGAGTGATATGCTCACAATTTAAAGCAGGCCGGCATAACTTGGAAAGCAGCGAGGGCCACATTACTGCAAAAAAAACAGCTGCGGGTGGAAAAGTCCCGCCCTCGCTCCGCCCCCATCTTCCCCAACCCCCCCCCCACCACCACCACTTGGCTTGCCCCACCCCTACTCACCACCCATGGGCCGCAAAATGAGCCCATGCGGGCCGCTTGTGGCCCCTGGACCACATGTTGTGCAGGCCTGATCTAAAGGATGTAGTACCTTGTTCTAGGTTGGCAGAGCTCCTATGTAATTTGCACTCTGTGCATTTACTTCAGCTTTACATGCTGAGTGTTGCTAACTCAGCATGTTCTTTTCTCCATTTTGTTTAGAGGGGAAAATGATTAGGGGGCTGGGGCACATAGTTACAAGGAGAGGCTGAGGGAACTGGGGTTATTTAGTCTGCAGATGAGAAGAGTGAGGGGGGATTTGATAGCAGCCTTCAACTACCTGAAGTGGGGTGCCAAAGAGGATGGTGCTCGGCTGTTCTCAGTGGTGGCAGATGACAGAAGAAGGAGCAATGGTCTCAAGTTGCAGTGGGGGAAGTCTAGGTTGGATATTAGGAAACATTATTTCACTACAAAGATGGTAAAGCACTGGAATGGGTTACCTAGGGAAGTGGTGGAATCTCCATCCTTAAAAGTTTTTAAGGCCTGGCTTGACAAAGCTCTGTCTGGGATGATTTAGTTGGTGTTGGTCTTGCTTTGAGCAGGGGATTAGACTAGATGATCTCCTGAGGTCTCTTCCATCCCTAATATTCTATGATTCTATGATTATAGTTGTGATTTAGTTATACTGATAATTGTCTGTGAGGGAATGCACGTGCCTGATATTATTAATCTTCAAAAACAGTTAGGCATGCCTTACCCAGAGTCTCATTTTCAAAAGTTTGAAGCAGTTTTTATACATGACAGTTACTGGAAAAATGACAAGAGTTAAAGCCTTTGTCACCAAATCATCCATCTAGAAAGAAAACTTTGAGATTCCCTTCATAACTTTCCACACAAAACTCAGGCATGATGAGAAAGAAAAGAAGCACTAGAAACACGAGGGGAAATCTTGAAAATAACCCGAGGAGCAGTCAGTTAAAGGCTGCAGATTTGTTAAAGGATTCTTTAGTAGTTAGAAAACACAATGAGGAGTCTGATGGCACCATAAAGACTAACAGATCTATTTGGGCATAAACTTTTATGGGTAAAAAACCCACTTCTTTATAAACCTGTTGGTCTTTCCGTTGCCATTGAACTTTTCATTGTTTTTTTGGATACAGACTTATACGGCTACCCGTCTGATATTTAGTAGTTAGGCTACCTGAGAGATCAAGACAGAGATAGGAAGGACTGAGGGAGTGTGTGATAGCACAACAGGAACACTTTCAGAGGGCAAAGGTCCATGGAAGTATCAGAAAAAAATAAAATTACGGAAATGCACCGTTTAGATTCGTTTAGAGGACTTTGTTAAACAAGATGCTGCAACGTACCATTTTCCGAATGCCTGTAAAGACAGTTTCTTGTTGTGTTGAATTAATTCAACATGATTGAACATCTAATTACTGTATTTCTGCAATTGTGTTCTCTAGCAGTAATTGGTAGCTCATTATCCTTAACCCCATCAACTTTTTATCGTTTTTCCTTTCTCCTTGTATATAGACCACTAAATACCATAACAGTTAAGTTGACATAACAAGAAGGATATTCTTGTATTATTAACCTGGCAGAAGTACATCAACATCCAAATGGACCATAAAGAACAGAGCTAAGAAATATCTTACCAAAGAGAATCATCAGAGAGACACAAAGACACATTCACATTTGAGAAAAAGAGATGCTAACAAAAACACCATGCAATTTTACAACGTGCATCAATTTTGTAATACTTGCTTACAGAATCACAGGGATTTATTGCAACACTGCAAGTCGCAGCTCCTGGAAGGACTGAAATTCCTGCTAAGTCCCCAGATCTAATAGAACATAACACACAAGACAACAACTTAAAAAGAAGATAAAGATGTAGCCTGGATAGATATATTAGTAGGAGTGCAGTTTACCATAATTATGATAGCTTCTCTCCCTCTAGTTGAATAAGAATTTAAACAGTAAACTCTGGGAATCCTGGTAGTCTACCATTCACACAAGTTACTGTGTTGGTCTGCCCTCTCAAATTTTATATTCAGTCATGGAGACATCCAGGGCTGGCTCCAGGCACCAGTGTAGGAAACTCATGCCTTGGGCGGCACATTCTAAGGGGTGGCATCAGGGCCGGCGACGGGGGGGGAGGGTACTACGGGTAGAGCTGTACCGGGCCCCGCACTTTAGGGGGGGCCCGGTACAGCTCTACCCGTAGTCATCAGGCACGGCTCTCCTCCGGACGAGCGCGCCTGTCCCTGGCAGGAGCAGTGAGCCCGGCCGGCGGCAGCGGCGCAGTCCGGGGGAGAAAGGGAGGGGGGAGCAGCAAGGGCGGCTCACGCCGCTCCCGGGCTCTCGCTCCCGCTGCGGCCGGCTGGGTGGGGGGGGGGGGGGAGCGCCGGCTGGGCTGGGGGGGGGGCCCGGCTGGGCTTCGTCCCCCAGCCGCTGTCAGCTGGGGGGGGGGAGCGCCAGCTGGTCTGGGGGGGCGGCTGGTCTGGGGGGGGGGCCCAGCCGCTGTTGGCTGGGCTGGGCTGGGAGGCCCCCCAGCCGCTGTCGGCTGGCTGGAGGGGGCCCGGCTGGGCTGGGGGGGGGCAAACTATCAGAGTAGTGGGCCCCCAAATTTCTGTCGCCGGCCCTGGGTGGCATTCCAGTGAATCTTTGGGCAGCCGCCCTTTTTTAATATTATTTTTGCTCCAGCAGTTCAGGTTGCTTTTTTTTTTTTTTTTTTTTGCTTGGCGTGGCAAAAAAGGTAGAGCCGGCACTGGAGACATCACTTGTAGTTGAATCTAGATTATCAGTGAATTTGGGGTTCATCTGTTAGGCCTATCTGTTATGGACAGACTGTCTGTTGAAGACTGCAGTGTGGTGAGATCTGGAGGACATCTGGCTATTCCTTCTCCACAATTGGTCTCCCACTACAAGCCACAGGGACCTAATAGGATACTTCCAAATTTTCTTCAGCATTTCTCTGGGATGGTTGCTGAGCATTCTCAGTATTTCTCTCTCATTTCTTTTAATGAGTCTGCTCACCAGTTCTTGATACACTACAAGGGAATGAGCTCTTGCTTTTCAAATCAGCAAGGATAAGTTGTTTAATATCTTATTTACTGTAGAAGGTCGCTTCCAAAAAGGTTCAGGTTTGTTTTTCCAATTGCATAGCCTCACCTTGTCCCTTTCCTGGGTGGGCAATAACTCTCCTTTCCCAGGTATCTTGAGCCTGGCATGATTGCTTCCAGCTCATGTGTTCCTCAGTGTTTTTGAACGCTGTCCTCAAGTTGTTGATAAAAGACCCCACAACGTCACCCAGTTGTGTAGGTGCAAGCACCCTGCTGGTTCCTGCTGCCTAAACATCAAGACAAAAACAGGCATAGATTTATGGAGTCCAAAAAAATATCTCACAGGCAGAGTAATGGATAATTGAGTGTGGCTGGTACTTCTTCCCTGCCTAAGACTCTGAGGGTACGTCTTCACTACAGCAGTAGGTCGATTTCCCTTAAGTCGATTTTCTAAAGTAGACTTTAGAAAATGGACTTAGTGCATCCCCACAGAGAACAGCAACTCGACCGTGTCTGTCCTTAAACTTTTGCAGGGGTCAACATAGGGAGTGTTGCACTGTGGGTAGTTATCCCACAGTGCCGGGAGTCCCCAGCTGTCACCACCTTTTGGGGCAGCCAGGCACGCTCTCCAGGGGACCAGCCCCAGTCCGAGCAGCTCCGCGGGGCCCCCCGCCCGCCAGATCAGCCCCGAGAACCCCCCCTCCCCCGCCAGCCTGAACAGCCCCGCGCCGGACCCCCCGCCTGCCCGAGCAGCTCCGTGAACCCCCCCGCCCGCCGGATCAGCCCCGAGAACCCCCCTAGAGACAGATCGATTTCAGCTACGCCTCTGGTTAGGGAGGAGTTATAAAGTCGATTTTAAGGTCCCTTAAAATCGACTTTAAGGGCATGCAGGTGAGGACGGGTACAGGCTTAAGTCGACTTTAGCTTGCTAAAGTCGACTTTAAGCGCTAGTGGGGACCAGGACTAAGCAAAGACCAGTGGTGGAGCTTACTCTCTCAATTCCCCCATAATTTACAGGATGGGCAACAGTGATCCTCACTTTAGTTGTCTGGAGTTGTCAGCAAACCTCATGTAATTGTAATTCAAATTCCTTCCTCTGCTCAATGCAAATGCAGCATGGCGGGCTGACCTACAACACAATGTTTTTATCAGTGCATCTAAAACTGTTTCAGCCCTTTTATCTTACATATACTTTGAGGAGTGTGCTCCTACCAGCAAATACCAATTTCCAGATGGTGTTTCCAGTAATGACTCTTTCAAATCAAACTGTGTGAACTTCCATCATGGTCAAGAAATTCTTCTTTAAGTGAAATGCTTTTTGGTATTCCTCTGTCCAGAGAAAGTCATTCTTAGTTAACTGGTATAATGCTGCAGCATACTTTGAATTCTTTAAAAAATTTCCTGTAGTACCTCTACATTGTTGTACCTACACTGGGTGTGTAGGAAGCCTTCTGTCCTTTATAACAGTGGTCCCCAACCTTTTGTTCACTGCGGACCGGTCAACGCGGCCGAGTAATGGTTGCGGCCCGGGGGCTCTGTGCGGTTCGGCGGATCCTTGTATGTCCGCCGAAAACCCGCAGAATTCCGTAGCCCATCTTTATTTTTTAATTTTTCGGCGCGGCGGGATCTTGCATGTCCGCCGAAAAGCCGCAGAAAAACGGCGGAAAACCAGAAAAAAGCGGAAGTCTTGACGCACCGGAAGGGAAGGCGGGGCCGGAAGCGGAAGGGAAAGCGGCCGGAAGCGGAAGGGGCGGGACGGAGGGGAACGCGGCCGCGGACCGGTACCGAATGCTCCACGGACCGGTAACGGTCCGCAGACCGGGGGTTGGGGACCACTGCTTTATAACATTCAGTTTCTGTGATTGGGGTTCTAATACATCCTCACTGACTGTATGTCCCAGGAAGATGATGCAAATCCTGGCAGATTTACATTTGTTTCCTGAGAATCTGAATTCTTCTCTTAAGAAACTTTAGAAGCCTTTCCACTCTTACAAGATGTTTCTTTCATGTTTTATGGAAACAAATACAATCATCTAAATATCTGGCGATGTCTATAGTTTTCAAAACTTGGTTTAGATAATTTACTACCATTTGGAATGTCTGTGGTGCATTCGTGAGAATTGAAACAGTCCATATGGTGTCACAAAAGCTGTTTTTTTTCTTAGGTGCCACTTTAGTCTGATGGTATCCAAATACTAAATCAAAACTATTAAAATATTTTGCTCCTGACATTTTATCCAGGATGTCTGCTATATGGGGGAGTGGGTAGTTATCTTGAATTGTATGTGAATTAAGTCGCCTGTAGGCAATGCATATCCTCAAGTCTCTGTTGGGCTTTTTCATAATTACAGTTGCTCAATTGTAGAGTGCTCAATCAAGCCATCCTGCACCATGCAATTTAGCTGCAACCTGATAAGCCAGTGTAATTTGACGTGGGAATCCCTCATGGGAACACTCTCTGGCATAAGCACAATCAGATGTTGCTCTCAATCATATCTCCCAAGCTCTTCAATATTCTTGGAGAACACACTAGCATATTGTAAGAGCAGCTGTTCTAATCACTTCCTTTCATTGCCTTCCACAGCTGCTTCTGTCAAGTAAGCCCCTAGCTCTTTTCCAACTGGGCTCTTCACAAGCTGTTGATCTCTGCTCCTGTGACAAGTTTAGAGCCACCAGCTACATTGGATGCTGTCCCCATGGTCTTGTTTTTCACTAGCTGCACATCCTGGCCAGTCATATTTATTGATTTTACACAGAACTTATCCTTTGATTTAGCTCAAGTCAGAGTTCTGCCAAACACTAATTATGACTGGATATTGGTAGCTTCAAACACTCCTACAGGATCACTGCAGCAGTTCTTTATCCCTAGGGGTATTATTGCATGATGATCTGGTTTCACCACTGCTTTATTCAGAGCCACTATAGGGAGCAGATCCTCACTGACAACCTTTAGACATGATGGAAGCGTTTTTAAGGCTCCAAAAGTTGTCCCCCAGAATTCACACTTCCTCCTGCCAACATCTAATATGGATATTTGAACATTGTCCAGAGACAATCAAGTCCCTTAAACACCCCAGGAATTCTGTGATGCCCTCAGATGATGAAATCCACACCCAATACAACAACAGTAGATATGCTAGTCACCATGACAAAAGTCTATTTAGTTTTCAGAAACCCCAAGTTCACTGGGAGCTGGATTTCTTCTGCTGTCTGCTGACCAGCTCTTCACATGGACCATCCTAATAGCTGTTGCTGATGGCCTCACTGCATCAGCAACTTCTAGTTTCTCTTGGCTGACTTCCCACTGCTTGGACAATTCTATCTTTTCATCACCTGCAGCTAGGGTGACTGGATGTCCCGATTTTTTAGGGACAGTCTCGATTTTGGGGTCTGTTTCTTAGATAGGCTTCTATTACCCCTCACCCCCATCCTGATTTTTCACATTTGCTCTCTGGTCACCCTACCTGCAACTGTCATTTGTCCTGGGATCCACTCGGGAAACAGTTTCTCTCATTTGACCCATGGAATGCCTGTGCATAACTTGCACCTGGGCCTCCTCTTACAATAATTTCCTGAAGTGATGCATCTGATCTAAAGGAGTCACCCTGGAACTGGGCATTAACATCTGATACCTTTAAGGAAACCACAATTACTTCTTACACATTTGTTAATCTGCATCAAATCTAGGCCATAGGTTTATCCAGTATGTCATCTTCCTTGACCAGCAATTTATGAAGTTCCCCTGTTAAATGATTCATAAACTAATTTTCACACAGGATTCTCTCATTTGGTATGTCTGCATTTGGAGCTGGCAGTGTGAATACCTGCCTAGTGGGATTGGATAGGCACATATTCAGGGTGGATAGCCTGTCCCATGCTTCCATTTCTAGCATGCCAACTTTATGAGAGCTAGCCCAAGTATGTCTCATAGAGTTGAGACTCACACCCCTAGCATGAGGTGTAGACATTCCCATAGCTTGCTGCGGGATGTAGGCCTCTTTCAGATTTGCAGATTTGGTGCAGCAGTTCCGCTTCACTCAAGCCATCTCCCAGCCAGGATGGCACAGGGAAGGCCCTACTGAATAGTCTCCTCAATGCACATAGATAACTATACACGTGTTCCCTTTTCTGCTGCCTCCTGGCTTGCTGTTACTTCTGTATTTCAAATAGGACAATTGACCCTCCTAGCAATTATATAAGTGTTTTCTGTAAGAACCACTGCTTGCATCCGACAAAGTGGGTATTATCCCACGAAAGCTTATGCTTCAAAACTTTATAGTTAGTCTTTAAGGTGCCACAGGACTCTTTGTTACCTCTGCTATTCCAGACTAACACGGCTACCTCTCTGATTCTGTAAGAACCATGATTCACCCTGAGAAGCTGCTGAGAAAATGATTTGTCATCACCATCTGAAAACATTCCTAGGTACTGTGCTGCTTTCTCATCAGTCTAACTTATTTACAGCAAGCAACAACACAAAGTCTGTCAAGTATTAACAGATTCCTGTCTCATCTGCATGAGCAGTAAATTTCTTCAGGCAAATGTTCTTTGGGCATCTTGAAGTCACTGCAACCAATTGTAATACTTACTTATGGAACTACAGCAATTTATTTGATATATTGCAAATCGCAACTCTAACACACACAGGAAAGACAAATTTCTGCTAAACTGCTCAGATCAGGTACAACAACATAATGACATAGTAGACGATAACTTAACACTAAAATAAAAGGTACAGCAAATGGAGGTGCTGTCGATATTGAACATTACAGTTACACATTAACTTGTATTCCTCATTCTTAAGAAGAGGAGGAGGAGATGAGATAGAGTAGTAGGAAAGAGTATTCTCTGCTTGTGTTTGAAACACTGTACGCTACAAACATACTAATGCAAAAAAGGAGAATATTTTAATATTTGTGTCTCCTTTGTTTCTGTGGTGTTTTTTCAAACCTCAGAAATGCTTTAAAAAATCCACAGGCCTAACGGGCTGGCTTTCAAAGGTGTTGCAGATACTCCCTATCTTTGAAAATCAGGCCTCCCTGGGACGAAACGTATAGGGTGCCATCACTTGAAATATTTAAAATACTGCTGGACAAAGTAATACATGATAGGGCAGTGTCTTTCAACCTTTCCAGACTACTGCACCCCTTTCAAGAGTCTATTTGTCTTGTGTACCCGTCACTTCAAAACATACAAAATCAGACACAAAGACACAAAAGTATCACAGCATGCTATTGTTGACTTTCTCATTTTTACTATTTAATTATAAAATAAATCAATCAGAATATAATTATTCTTACATTTCAGCATATAGTATACGAAGCAATATAAAAATATCATTGTCTATGAAATTTTAGTTTGTACTGACTTTGCTAGTAGTTTTTATGCAGCCTGTTGTAAAACTAAGCAAATATCTAGATGAGTTGATGTACCCTCTGTAAAACCTCTGTGTACCCCGAGAGGTACATGTACCCCTTGTTGAGAACCACTGCAATAGGGAACAGTTTCCTAATAGGTCTTTTTCTTTTCTAAGGTTCACCATTTTATGATGACTTATTTGTAGAGTAGGTGAATAATTTATATAATTAATTAAGATGTAGGTTGACTCGAAACAGAATTTTTAAAATTGTTGTTACTGAAACAAAAGATTTTTAAAAAAACATTCAAGTCAAATGAAACATTTTGCATTAAATGCCCCCCGATTTATTTGTTTGTTTGTTTGTTTATTTATTTGTTGTATGGGCGTTGCTTCATTCCTGGGCTTATTTTACCTTTTTTCTTGTTCTCTTTTTAAAATAAATCTAGCTAATTTTCAAAACAAAATATTTTTTTAAAATGAAAAGTCAAAAAGTTTAATTTTGAAAATGTTGAAACAGAACATTTTTAAAAATTTCTTTAGCCAAAACCTTTCACTGAATTGATTTATTCAAATGTTTATTCAGTTAGTTTGACTTTATTGTATGGATATTAATCACAAAGGCCCACATAGTTAAAGGTGTTTATGTACTCTTTTACGCTCCAACATTAACGAGTAATAGATAAGATCAGGGTTATTATGAACAGGGGCCTTAATTTTACTCAATTACTTGGCAAATACCCCAAGTCATATATTCAAATTTAAAGTTTGTTGATTAAAAACAAGAATGAACAAGAAATTAAAACAGACATTGAAATTGAAACTGAGAATGAGAGATTATGCAAAACAAATTTAATCAAAACTTTTAAACCTTTTAAAAAATATCAGAATCTCTTATTCTCAGAACAACCTTTCCTTGATGAAAAGGAAAGGCTTAATTTTACTTTCAATCCTGATGTGTAGAGGGCATTTACTTATCCTGTTCTTAACAAACAGATAGACACAAAGTGGAGGATAGAAAAGCTGGGTGAAATACGACTTTTGTTAATGTTTTTGGATCACTGAACCACTGATTAGTTACGAGTCGATGCTTTTGGCTGCTAAGTCAACCAGCACACCTGCTGCCTGGATCCTGTTTATGATTTAGTCAGGGACAACATCTGATTGGGTCTTTTCTTCTTAGACAAGGGAGCTTGGATGAATATGGCATAGCTGGCTTCAGGATTTCAGTGAAAAGCCAAAAGAGTAAGAGACAGGTTAAAAGGAAAGAAAGGAGGTGGTGGGGGAGAATAATACAACAGGGAAAGGGAAAAAATGCAGGATTTTATATGCCTTTGCAGTGCTGGCAATTAGATATCCCTACTGATGGGCTGAGGATGATGTGTTGACTTTCAGCACACACAGGTGAAAACAAAGGTTCTTGAAAAAGATTAAGACCAGCCGAACTTCCTCTGAGGAAGAGAGTCTTTTACATAAATTGAGATGAGCTGAGATGGGGTCCAGTGCTGGCAATTTGGGGGATTAGCTGGGATGAGAGGCGGGCCAGCAGAAGAAAGGGAGAGCTGAACTGAACTGATCATGTCTTTCTTCAAATTCTCATTTTAAGAAACCCCAAAAGGGGAAAAGTGGGTATCAGAGGTTATCCCCCTTCATTATTTTTTGTCCACCCATTAGCCCAAATATCTATCACACCAATTTGGTCTCTTAATTTCTGGTTCCACATCTTCTGTTTCTGTCAGATATAAATTCAATAATTATTGGATTATATCAAGAAGGCCTTTTCGGTTCAGTTTCTTTGTCTTGTTCTTTAGCGCTTGTTGTAACATTCAACGTCATAAAGAATATGTCCTATGTTTCTTGGTTATTGTAACATTTTATGAACTTTCACAGTCTTTTTACATTAAACTCACAAAAAGGGTTCACTTTGCAGGCCCAATAGTCACCACAACTCCTCTAGAATGCCCATTTTATAGTCAGGACATTTTCACAGAAAATAAAAAATAGACATTATAAATCTAAAAATCAGCATGTAGATCAGGGGTCAGCAACCTTTGGCACGCGGCCCATCAGGGTAATCCACTGGTTGAGCCACAAGACATTTGTTTACATTGACTGTCCACAGGCATGGCCCCCTGCAGCTCTCAGTGGCCATGGTTTGTCATTCCTGGCCAATGGGAGCTGCAGGAAACTGGCTGCCTCTTTCCTCAGTTCCAATTGCCTGGGAACAGCGAACCACAGCCACTGGGAGCTGCAGGGGATCATGCCTGTGTACGGTCAATGTAAACAAAATGTCTTGAAGCCCACCAGCAGATTACCCTGATAGGCCATGTGCTGAAGGTTGCTGACCCCTGATATAGATCTATTAATCACTAAACAGATTGACTGATTTAGGTAAGACCCATGTGACGTTGTTGATAAGCACAAAAGGTTCCACCAGCTTCTATGTACTTTAAATTAAGAAACACAAGATTAGTACTGCAAATAAGAAAATTTAATATAATTGGAGCAGACCTCAGTCTGTCTTTTCCATCTTTTCTTCCTCTCCTGAGTCCTAAGGTAAGAGATGATGTTTGTTGCATCTGTCATTGTGGATCTCTTGGGTCCTTCCAAGTTGCTGTCACCGAAAGGACCAGTTCCCAGAAGTGATGAGGAAGATTTCATCTCTCTGTTGTACAAAGGTATGATTTAGTAAATTCAGCAGTATGACACATTGAATCAGCTCTGCTACTGGTGATAGAAACATAAGTACTTGTCAGTTATATCAGATGGTTGAAAAGGTTATAACACATAAGAGGAAAATGGGGGTAGTCAAGTACAGTGGAACCCACTTACTTTGAAGTGGTGTGAAAGTCTGTCACGTTACTGAAATAATTTGAGACCCTATAAATCATTGCTGCAACCAGGGTCCTATAGTGGCACCAAATCTTATGTACAGGGGGTCATAATGGGTGCCTACAACCAGGTTATGAATGGCTGATTATGAATATGCCAGTGATATGTGTGTATCAATTTTGTAGTTAGAGCTATAATATTGGCTCTGGACTGTCTGTCTTTACAAATATTGTGCTCTGCTGGGAAAGAAGATTCCTGAATACTGGGCGTCAGCTTGGCTTGGGCTGCCTGATGGCCCATTAAGGGACTATCAGCAACACAATGGACTCTGGGAGCTTGGAATGCTCCAATCCAGACAAAAAGTCTACGAGAGAAAGCCTGGGCATAATGGCTGCTGCCTGCAAATATGAGTCATGCATGGTCATGTGATCTGCCCATGTGGCTCCAGAACTCCATGGGGCTGGACTTAACACAGCAGGAAAAGAAAAACTATAAAGGAAGCTGCTACAGCCCTCCATTTTTTTGTCTTCTACCTTCAGCCTGCAGCCTGTCTTGCTTCCAGCTCTGAATGGACTTTGCTACACAGGTGAACTCTGAACTAAGGTGCTGACCCACCCCTAAATGGGGTGCTTTCTAAAGACTTTGATTTGAACCTGCAGTTTATTCTACCTTTGCTGCAAGCCTGAACCAAGAGATGTGCCATTACTGCATGTAATTGATTTCTTTTAACCATTCTTAACCCTCACCTATACCTTTTTCCTTGTATAATAAACCTTTAGATTTTAGATTCTAAAGGATTGGCAACAGCGTGATTTGTGGGAAGATCTGATTTGTATATTGACCTGGGTCTGGGGCCTGATTCTTTGGAATTGGGGAGAACCATTTTCTTTATTTGGGGGATTGGTTTTCATAACCATTGATCCCCAGGACAGGTGGCTGGTGGTGGTGATACTGGGAAGCTGGAGTGTCTAAGGGAATTGCTTGTGTGACTTGTGGTTAGCCAGTGGGGCGAAACCAAAGTCTTTTCTGTTTAGCTGGTTTGGTTTGCCTTAATGTGAAGAAACCCCAGCTTTGGGCTGTAGTTGCCCCTTTGGAAGCAATCTGTCCTGATCTGACACTCACAGTTGGATCCCACCAGGAACAGCACCGTCACAAAGTCCCAGCCACATTCATTGCATTTCCATGGGCTTTCAAATAAAGGTTCATTCCATTAGTAATCCCCTTGGACTGGGTTCCATTAGTAATCCCCTTGGACTGCTGCAAATAATATCACATCCCAAATAGGTATTAAATTGATCTTAAAGGCCTAAAGTGTTAGAGGTGTTTATATCCTCTTTTACTGTCCAACATTAAGCTGTGATAGATAGGATTGGGGTTATTTTTTACGGAGTATTTGTATTTGATTACTTGGAAAAAGCATTCTTTCAAATTGAAAGTTTATTAAACACATACAGAGAACAAAAAATTAAAACAAGCATTAATATTAAAATTATGATTCAGTGAGTATATACAACAAAAAATCTTTGCAATTTTTTTCCTTTTGCAATTAAAATATTAGTCTTTTATTTTTATTAATCATATTTTTGATGAGAAAGAAAGGATTAATTTTACTCTTTCTTCATGTGAAGGACACCCATGTATCCTGTTTTTAACAGACCGACACAAAGGGGAGGAAAGAGAAGATAGAAAATATGCATGAAATATGTTTTTTATTGATACTCTTGGAATACTACCAGCGTCTCTCAAACTTTTCCGTCGATATCCCCCTTTCACTTTCCTGAGTCCTCTCGTGGCCCGGGGATGTGTCTGCCAAAAACCCACCGAATACAAAGCTTCCGCTTTTGGCAGCATTTCAGTGGGACACAAATAGAATCCAATTTCGGCTGCGTCCCTGGGCCGATCCCACGGCGGCGCCGGGATACCCCACTTTGAAGACCATTGCACTAGACCACTGGTCAGTTACAGGTTTCAGAGTAGCAGCTGTGTTTGTCTGTATCCCTAAAAAGAACAGGAGTACTTATGGTACCTTAGAGACTAACATACTTATTAAAGCATAAGCTTTCGTAGGTTATAGCCCAATTCATCAGGTGCACAGAATGGAACACACAGTAGTTATATATGTGTGTGTGTACATACACACACATACAGAAAACATGAAAAAGTGGAAGTTGCCATACCAATTCTAAGAGGCTATTTAATTTAGATGAGCCATTATCAGCAGGAGAAAAAAAAAACTTTTGTAGTGATAATCAAGATGGCTTTTGGTCAGTTACAGTTTGCTTTGCTGGCAAATTGACCATAACACCTGTTGATTGGATGCTAATTTATGATCTGGTCAGGGACATCCTCTGACGGGATCTTTTCTCCTTAGACAGGGCAGGCTTGGATGAATGCAGGATAGCTGACTTCAGGATTCTATCTACCAACCAAGAGAATGGTGGGTAAGATAGAAGGAAAGAGGAAAGGCAGAAAGCAACACAAGAGAAGGGAAAACAATGTGGGATCTTATGTGCCTCTTCAGTTTGGGTAATTAGATATCACCACTGATGGACTAAGGATTGGCTGTCTTGATAATGTGATGTCTTTCAGCACTCAAAGGTGAAAAACAAAGTTCCTTAAAGAAGAATAATGCCAGAAGGCCTTCTTATGAGGAAGAATGTTACCCTGGTCAGCTCCTTTTGACTTGAGGCAAAGGAAACCGGGAGGAGTCAAGATGAGTTGCAATACCAGCAGGGTGGGGGGATAAGCTGCCAGAAGAAGATTCTTCTTTTTTTCAAAGTCTGTGTTTAAGAACCCCAAAAAGGAATAAAAATGAGGGCATAATAAATCTTCATTATTTTCTCCACCAATTAAATCCATTTTGGTATGGCCACACTTGGTGTAGGCAACTTCATTTTCACATTTTCTTGTTTATCAGGTGTGATCTTGTCATAGACTGTATATCAGTAGGTCATTTTTCTTTGGACTAATTCAGTTTTTCTGTGGGGTTTTCTTGCACCTGTTTATAACTCTTATTTACTGAAAATAATTTAACCTATTTTTCATGGTTAATTCCCAGGCAGGCAAAAAGTCATAGGTTACTGTGAAATCATGAGACCGTTCACATACTTTTCATAGGTGCTTAGGGTAAATTATTAGGTCCAATAATCACAACAATTCTAAGGGAGTTATTGCCTCCCTCCTCAGCTCCAACCCACTAGAACGGAGACCAAGTGGAGGTAAAGATACCAACCACACGTACTGGGAGAGTCCTTGGCACCCAGTCTTCTGTAGCTGCTCCTGTAAGGAGAGGTGAGAAGTCAGGCCAGTCATTTTGCTCTACCTCGAAATGAAGGTAGCCAGTGGATGCTCTATTATTGGGGCACCTGGAGCACTGCCTCACTTGGAAAATGAGGGAAATAATTAGAATAAAATATATGTACCTGCATTTTGGTGTTATCTTTCTCCAAAGTTTATTAATTTAATAGTGTGGCTCTTCCAGAAGAAAGAAGCCACTGTAATATTCTGGACTGTACAGTGCACATTTACACACTGCAGTAAGTAGATCTAAAAGAGCAGCAAGGCTTCATCAAACAGTCCTTTCACAGTACAACACTGATGGGCTCTTTCAGAGTACTTTAATTAATAAGTACATGTGCATTTCAAAGCAGCAGCAAGATTGCTTTGAAAAGTCTGTTAGCTACAACGTAGCACATGGACACTTTGAAAAGTGCCCTTAATTAAAAACCATATGTAACACTGACAGACCCATATATGAGCCTAAACCCGGTTACAGTCTCTCTAAGATTTTTACTTAGAAAAACAGTAACCTATGTACGTTATATTGCAGAATCTGACTTTGTTTCTTCCGCAGAAAGGGAGAGGAATGAGGAGGAGACATGGATTTTAGTTGGGATACTCTGCCTCCGTATGTATGCAGGTCAGGCTAACCCAGATAGAAGGGCTCAGAAAGATCCAGATATAGGGTGTGGTAGTTATTAGACATGCCCAGTAGCTTTTCTGAAGATATATAGGGAGTTTTCATTGTGGGTAATCTGCCCAGTGGGTCATACTGTAGTCCCCCTCTAAGATCTTAGCCAATCAGACTGTGGGAGTGGAGAGGCTGCAAAAGTTATAAATATAGGAATGAGACCGCCCATGGAGACAGTGCCTGAACCTTGCAGGACCAAAAAATGTGTCAGCTGCGAGGGCTAGGTCCCAATACCTGTACCATACAGGATACAGATTTCTGTTTCACCACCAAGTGACAGGACTGGTCAACTGTTAACCCCAGGGGTGGAATGCTGCTACTTGTGGAGATACCAGACTGTTTGTTGACAGGGTTTGGAAGTATTTGGAATAGAACTGAAGGTTGGGGGCACAAGGGAGAGTTAGGTGCCTATTGTCACTTGGGGACCATGCATTAATCCCCTGCTCAGCTGCCACCTTAAACCCATAGGCACCTAAATTCCCTAGGTATTGAAGTTTCCACTGTTAAAAGTCCCTGACACACCTAAATTTCAGTGGCTGGGCATGTGCACATGTAACCCACACACCTCCTGCGTATGATGTTCTGTCCCATCTAGTGGTACCAAGACCACTTAGAGAGAGAGATTAATAAATTTGCTCTACAGCCTTAGCTAACAGGCAGTTGGCTTTTAGCTCATGCAGTAAAAGCTAATGCACTAAGCTCCAGAGGTCCCAGTTTTGATCTCACCCACTGACAACCAGTGTTTGTCAGCTTTACACACAGATGTATAAATCCTAACACCACCCAGCCACCTGGCATTTAAGTCACGCCTAAGTAACAGTGGGATTCACAAAGTTGGTGTTCTCCGCCTATCTTGCTTTCAGGGTAAGAGGTGTCTTGAATATGCCTAAACCCACATAAAAGACACAAGCTCAGAGCACTCTCCCAGAATGACAGACGTGTGTTTGAATCTCCGTGATGCCTGATGTGGAGGAGGGATTTGAGCCTCTATCTCCCACCTCCCAGGAGACTGCCTCTAACCATTGAGCTATGAGTATTCTGTGACAAGGCTCCCTCAATCTCACCTGCCGCCGGGGGACTGGACCCTGGTAATTCCAGGAGTGGCTTCATGGCACCTCCCTCCAGCTTGGAGTTTGTCATCTAACTCACGTTGTGTGTCAGGACTTAGGCCACACTCTTCTCCTCAGCACTTCCTACTGGCCAGCTAGCTGTCTTCCTGTTCAGCATGCTGGCTTCTGTGACTCTGATTTTTAAGTATGTAGCCAGACTCCTGTTCACCCTTCCAGTATGAAGTTGTTCAAGATAGTGTAAGTCTGCCTTGAGGGTTTTTTTTATACAACATTGTGGAACTGAGCCTGAGGCTCCCCAGTGTGATCTGTGTGGTGTGCTAGAGTGTATTCATCTCAGACCAGACCCACTCAGTCAAACCACGAGGAACAAAGTTTTATTCTGTAACAACACACAGAACAGGATTACAGACCAGCAATCTACTCTCTGCTTGCCCGCTACATGCACCCAGGTTCAGTCAGTGCTGAAACCTGCTTGGAGGGCAGAGGGCAATTCCTGGCAGGAACCAGGAAATTCTCCGAACATGCAATAGTTTATAGTCCAAAACTTATAATTCCCTCTGCTGCTGAAGCACACTAGATCTTGGGCTACAAGTGCACTTGCATATTTATAGGGAGCCTGGATTCCTGACAGGGTTGTGAATTCCATAGGGTAGCAGGGCAGCTAAAAGTTAGATGTTGCCACACTAAGCATTGCAGCACCTAAGTTTCTTTGGGAAATCTAACCTGGAAATGCTGCCCAAGTTCTGAAGAGTCCAAGTGCCACACACAGGGCCAGCGACAGGAATTTTGGGGCCCTGTACGGCAGATCGTACGGCCCCTCCCCCCCCCGGTCTCCCGCCGCCCGCGCCCCCCCCCCCCGTCTCCCGCCGCCCGCGGCCCCCCCCCCGGCTCCCGCTGCCCACGCCCCCCCCCCGCCAGTCTCTCGCCGCCTGCGGCTCCCCCCCGGACCGATCTCCCGCCGCCCGCGGCCCCCCCCCAGCCGATCTCCCGCCGCCCGCGGCCCCCACGCCAGTCTCCTACCTCTCGCGGGCCCCAAACCCCGCATGCGCTGTGGCCGCGTGGCCGGCCGGAAGAAGCAAAGGGGGGCGGGGGAGGCTGCTGGGTGCCGGGGGGAGGGGGCTGGTGAGCGCTGCAGCGGCTGCCTGAGCCGCGCCTCGCTCACAGCCCCGGGCAACAAGCGGGTACAGCTGAGTACCGGCCCCGGACTTCAGGGCCCCCCCCTGAAGTCCGGGGCCCGGTACAGCTGTACCTGTTGTACCCCCCTGTCGCCGGCCCTGGCCACACACGACATATTACGGTCACAGTATAAATATTAAGAAATCAACTCTGAGAGAAAATCAGAGTCAAATGTGTTTCCATCAATGTGTTGCAGTAGAAAAGTATAAATGTAATATTGGAACCTTATATTAGAACAGGGGGTTCCCAAACTTGGTTCACAGCTTGTTCGGGGTAAGCCCCTGGTGGCCCCTGAGATGTTTTGTTTACCTGGGCATCAGCAGGTATGGCCAGCTGCAGCTCCTAGTGACCGTAGTTCGCTGTTCCTGGCCTTGGAGTCACAGATGCACTGTCCAATATATTATTCTAGAAAGACTGTCCTTCCATTGAGTATGTCATCCCAAAATCCCACGATGCCTTGCAAACAAAGCAACCTTATTAAGTACTTAGAAATCATAGTGGTTAGCATTTATTTATTTTCCTGTGGTTAGAATAAAGATATGTTTTATAGTGTCATGAAGACTAAATAATAAGCAAAGCATTGTGGAATTAGAATGCAAGGAACCACAAAAAGAAGGGTCAAGCCAAAATAATAATGTCAGTCATGACTCAAATGATCTGGACTATGCATTTAATCTAGGGGTGGGCAAACTACAGCCCAATGGCCGTATCTGGTTCTCCAGATGTTTTAATGTGACCCTTGAGCTTCCGCCAGGGAGCGGGGTTGGGGGCTTGCCCCGCTCCGCTTGGCCCCTGGGAGCAGCAGTGTGTCCCCCTCCAGCTCCTACACGTAGGGGCATCCAGGGGACTCAGCATGCTGCCCCTACCCCAAGCACGGCATCTACAGCTCCCATTGGCTGGAAGTTATGGCTAATGGGAGCTGGAGGGGTGGTGCCTGCAGACAGGACAGCACTCAGAGCTGCTTGGCCGCGCCTCCATGTAGGAGCTGGATGGGGGACATGCTGCTGCTTCTGGGAGCTGCTTGAGGTAGGTTCTACCCGGAGCATGCACCCCTGACCCCTCCCACACCCCATCCGCCTGCCTCAGCCCTCATCCCCCTCCCGCCCTCTGAACTCCTTGAACCCAGCCTTGAGCACCTTCCTTCACCCCAAACTCCTCATCCCCAGCCCCACCACAGAGCTCACACCCCGAACTAGAGCCCTCACCCCCAGCCACACACCAACCGCCAATTTTGTGAGCGTTCATGGCCAGCCATACAATTTCCATGCCCACATGTGGCCATCGGGCCAAAACGTTTGCGCACCCCTGATTTAATCATATGTAATATCATCAAATCATTGTACAATCTGTTTTAGAAGAAATGGTGGTTAACACAAAACATTGAAATGTACATGGTCTGCAGCTATAATAAATTAATTATGTAAATTTTAATGCATGTTGTTCTCTAGAGATGCATATGATTGCAAGCAAATTGCAGGTTACAGGGTACCTTAATTGCTTGTTGTCAGTGCATATGGTTTTTGAGTTCTTGAATTTTAAGCTGTCCAATCTTTCCGCTGTTTCCTGAATCGTATGCATATGAAAGCTATATGAGTAGCAAAAGCACTCTATAGTAAGTCAGTCAAATTGAGGCTGGAAGTTACAGTAATCATATTCTTGTCCCTCCTTAATTATATATTTAGTATTTGTGCAAATTCTATCATTTTTTCCCCCTAGATTGCAGCTGGGAGATCCCTTCTACTTTGCTGCAGTTTCAGCAAATCTGCCCTCTTAGTATGGGAAGGATCACCTAATAGGTCTTTTCTTTCTTTAATATCTATGATTTTCTTCTATGTTTTGGGGTATTGTAGAGAGGACAAGGTCTAATTTCTGAGCTAGAATTGTCTGGAAGTTACAATCTGAATAGTAATTGAAAATGTTAATTAATACAGGCTTCGTAACTTTTTTTCTTATACTTTTCCATTGGGACACAAATGGATACACATATGAGCTACCAACTTGTCTTTAAAATACAACAAGAGCAGCAGAGTAATGAGAGATGGCTAAAAATCTGACTACAAAGTACAGTCTTTAGGGAGACTCTATTTTCCTATAGCCTATTGGAATAAGTGGAGATCTTCATAGTAACCTATTTCTTGTTTAGATCTGGAGCTTACAATTAATGAATCCCACAGGAAATAGCATGGCTACACCACTGATGCAAGCTTCCTAACTTCTGAAACAAAAGTTTTTAAAAAATCCGGGGGTGAAATCTTGGCTCCATTGAAGTCAACAGCAGTTTTGTTATCCTGAGCAAGGATTTCACCCTGCAGCTTGATCCAGCCCCCAAAACAGAATTACTGACAACTTCAGTTTGGCAGCCCTACCTAGAATATAATTCATAGATCTTTTTTAATGAGATTCTTCTCCTAGAAGGGAATACACATTTGAGTCATCTAAAGACAGCTGGCTCACTTTAAAGAACATCTTTTACATAAGATTTAAAATGGAACTTTTGTATTAATCCCATTGCTAACATGGATTTCTGAATAGCCATTGTGTTTTGCTTAGTTTAAGATTATCATCCATGTTAGTCTGTATCCATAAAGAAAATGAAGAATACTTCTGGCACCTTTGAGACTAACCAGTTTATTTCATCATAAGCTTTTGTGGACTATATCCCACTTCATCTGATGCATAGAATGGAACACAAAGAAGTAAGATGCATTTATACACACAGAAAGCAGAAAAAGTTGGAAATCACCATACCAGTTCTAAGAGGCTGTTTAATTTGGATGTGTTCTTGTCAACTGTCAGACACAGATCCACTTGATTATCACTACAAAACATTTTTCTTTCTCCTGCTGATAATGGCTCATCCAAATTAAACAGTCTCTTAGAATTGGTATGGTAATTTCCAACTTTTTATGCTTTCTGCTTATATAAATGGGTCTTACTTCTCTGTGTTCCATTCTATGCATCTGATGAAGTGGGCTATAGCCCACAAAAGCTTATGCTGAAATAAACTTGTTAGTATCTAAGGTGCCACAAGAATTCCTCATTTTCTTTGTGTTTTGCTTATAACTCATCCTAATTAAGCAGTAGAAAATAGAGGATCTTAAGTATTATAGAAATTGGGGTTAGTTAGGGTAAGTACCAAAATTGTATAATTCCTTTTTTGGGTCAGAAATTCTCATTACTAGATTTCCAATAATTCTTAGCTTCAGACATATTGTAAATATCAGGCTCTTTAAAACTTTCTGAATAACATTGAAATTATTTGAATTAACAATTAGCAAAAAAATGAACAATCTTTTATATGTAGAATTATTCAGGAATATTGGCTGGATCGTATTACCCTTATCCACGTGAGTACTCATTAGTTATATACGTAGGCCAAGGTCCTCAAATGTATTTAGATCCCTAACTCTCCTTGATTTCAATATAGCTAAAATCAAGGGGAGTTTGGGGCTTGAGGATCTAGGCCATAGTCTATGGAAAGCAATGGGACAACACATTTTAAAACTGGCTTGCAAGACACAGTTATGATTATGTAGCTTAAACTAACCTAAATCTCTGTTTGCAGCTATATTGCTTGTTTAGATTTTTTTTTAAATAAAGGGGGCTTGTTTAGTGTATCAGATTCCAGTAGAAAGGGACAATATCAGTCAAGTATATTGGATTTAGAATGATGCCAATACCACTCAGAATACCTTGTTTTATTTTTAAAATATATTAATAATAATCTATTTTTCTACCCCAAGTTTTTAAAATTTATTTTATATTTGTGTATGTAGATGTAAAATAAACCAAAGTCAATAGGATCAATCCATGTGGAACAATTTTCAGGACTGGGGCTAAAGATTCTATAAGAGGCAGCAAAGATCTGTGCCTCTGATTTGTATTCAGTAAACATTTTTTGAGTGAAAAGTGTTACTTTAGTTATATTGTAGGTTCTCAAGAACCATACCACAGTAGTTCTGAACAAAAGACCTTTCATTATTCCAACATGTAGCACTCTGAAAGACCTCCTCATTAGTGCTAAATACAAGGCTCACACTGGCAAGGTCATATGTCATCTCTTTCATGCTTTCTATTGCATGCACGGTACCAAGAATAATGAAAAGTACCTCTTCCAAAATCAGCTTCCGCAAAATCCCACATTTAATTGATAACGATATTAGAATAGTCTAAACTGTTTTCAATAAATTTCAGCCTATTACTCTAGGTCAGAAAGGAAACTTTGCAAAGGGGAATTTTAAGATCTATCGCTTGTTTTATTGAATTATGGCAAATGAATGAATTTCTGCTCTTTCTTTGAATAGGTAATGCTCCAACAATTGGTATGACAAACTTGCATAATTAATGAAACTTAAATCCACAGACATAAATCTGGCTTTGCTTTTATGAACACCCTTGTATATTATAAAAATGTCTGTACCAGAAGAGTGCTCTGCATCTGATCCCTCGAGTAAATTCAAATAGACAGCAGTTAGTTTGGTGCTATTGACTGAACACTTTAATACTTGCTAAGTTTGTAACACAATGCCAAGGATAAATGGAAAAGGGTCATAATGATTTTGGGGTGTGATGAAACTGGCTACACAAAATGAGCCCCAGTTTACTGTTGTATGTTAGCGCTTCAAATTAGAGAGACAAGATGGGTGAAGTAATATCTTTTATTGAACCATCTTCTATTTGTGAGAGAGGCAAGATCCGAGGAAGGGCTCTGTGTAGCTCAAAAGCTTGTGTCTCTCACCAACAGAAGTTGGTCCAATAAAAAATATTACCTCATCCACCTTGTCTTGCTAATATTCTGGGAGTGACATGGCTACAACAAAACAACACTTCACATTCCAATTTAAGCAGCAGCATTGACAGACAAACTGGGTTTGGTCTGAATAAACATGTAAGAAACATTACTGGCAGTTGCCTATATCCTTGTGATTAAAATTGATGGGCTAGAATCATGATGAATGACATAAAAAAAAAAAGAAAAATCTCAATATTGTTCTCTAATGGCACGTCACTGTTTCCTTTGCCAGTGAACCATGTTGTGACCCAGGGGGATTCATTCCTAGGACAGGGGTGATGGTTTTCCCAAAGAGGAGCTGTAAATTTTCACTTGATGCTGCTGCTGGTTCTTCCCAGTGAACAATCCACAGGCAGGGATTCTGCTGGTTGGTGTATGATGGTGAAAGTTGGCATAAATTGGGAGTGAATCTGGCCCTTGAATAATTATGAAAATAGACCTGTTTACATCATACACTAAATTCTCTGTTATCTCAGTATGACCCCATTGAGGCCCATTTTACATAAGTAAGGGCCTGAGCCTTCACTTTGTGAAGGACCTGATATTTCACTGAATGAAAGGGGCAGCAGGATAAAAAGTTAAACATATAAAATATAAACCAAAGGTTGATTCTCCACTGCCTTTCACCTTGTATAGACAGGTTTAAGATTAGCAGCCGTGTTAGTCTGTATCCGTAAATAAGATGAAAAACACTAGTGGCACCTCAGAGACCAACCAGTTTATTTCAGCATAAGCTTTCATGGGCTATAGACCACTTCATCGGATGCATAGAATGGAACAGAAGTAAGATGTATTTATATACACAGAAAGCAAAAAAAAGTTGTACATTACCATACCAATTCTAAGAGGCTGTTTAATTTGGATGGGCCATTATCAGCAGGAGGAAAAAACCTTTCGTAGCGGATTTCTGTCTCACAAGTGATAAGAATCTTTGAAGGGAACTTAACAGGGAAATGCATTCAATTAGTGTAATGAGGCAACCACTCATAGTCCCTGTTTAACCCTTGGTTGATAGTGTCCAATTTGCAAATTAATTCCAGTTCCTCAGCTTCTTGTTGGAGTCTGTTTTGGAAGTTTTTCTGTTTTAAAATTGACACCTTCAAGTCCTTAATAGAATGGCCAGAGAGGTTGAAGTGTTCTCATACTGGTTTTTGAATGTTATGATTCCTGATGTCAGATTTGTGTCCATTTATTCTTTTGCGTAGAGACTGTTCAGTTTGGCCAATGTAGATAGCAGACGGGCATTGCTGGCACATGATGGCATATATCACATTGGTCGATGTGCAGGTGAATGATCCTCTGATCTGGCTGATGTGATTAGGTCCTATGATGGTGTCAGTTGAATGGATATGTGGGCAGAGTTGGCATCGGGCTTGTTACAAGGATATGTGCCTGGGTTAGTGTTTTTGTTGTGTGGTGTGTGATTGCCTGTGAGTATTTGTTTCAGGTTGGGGGGCTGTCTGTAAGTGAGGACTTCACTCCTGGGAAAAGTCAGTGCAAAGGAGGTTTTAGTCCCTATCATTCTGACATTGTGCCTTCATTTTCTTCAGATGTAAATGAATACTGTCACACTGTCTATAGTGGTTCACGACCACGACTGCCATCCGCTGGGCTGACTGTCAAAAAGCAGGGCAGACACCCCAAACTGGTGGTATGTTCTATAATCAGATTTCACCAACCCAGTAACAACTGTGAACTCCTGAAACATTGTAACAGTCTTACAGTGGCAGACAGTCCCCTGGGACATCCCAGCCTATCTTGCCACCCAGACAAGCGGGACTTAGTGATAAATGGTGACTTACACCAAAGATTACAAAATATTCAGGTTGCTTCCAGTCCCAAGACACTAGTAACTTACCTCAGATCAATGTGTACCTTATATTTCGCACCAAAGGCAACAATGGCAGACAATCCTATAGTAAACTAACTAAGGTTTTATTAACTAGGAAAAAGAAATGAGAGAGTGAGTTACAGTCTATAGTTAAAAAAGGTGACAGACGTATAGTAATCTGTCCACTGAATGTCTTTTAGGGCTCAGCCAGATTGATTTTGGGGATCTCTGTTTTTGTATCTTAGCTCCAGCCCTATGAGAGGTCAAACAGCAAGGAGAGAACTATTTCTTCTTGTGAGCATCTTTATATGCCATTTTCCCAGAGTTCAAACCAATGGGATGAGTGCTTCTGCATGTAACTTCCTTATGGATGGATGGGGCAGTTAAGAAGGTTTTTGTCCTATAATGTCCCATTTAGTTTTCAGAGTTTGTTCTGGTGGGCATGGCAACCACTTTTCATGCCTAGGTTCACAAGTTCAGAGTATGCATTTTTCTAGATATTTCAAATGCGAGTAATACATTCAGCAACTTGCAAGCATTTTATAGCTTCTACCCACATCGTTACAAGTCTAACTCCTATCTCAAACAATACTAATATATATGTGAGCTGGTCTGGCTTCCAGCTATGAATTTGACAATGATCAGCTGATGCCTATTGACTAGCCAGAGCTGGCACCTGGTCTACCAGCATTTACATTTACATACTTTTCCAGGCTGTGGAGAATTAGAACCAAAATGTAAGTTCCTTTTGAAAATCTGTCTAATGATGTACATCTGGTATTTTTGGGTGATTGCCAGTAGAACTTTCATCTGTTCCATTGTTTGAGAAGCATTTGTTATTGAAGATAAATTGCCATCTGTTTTTCTTCTGACAAAAATCAGAATATATTTATCAATAATAACTACTTTACAAGTGATTTATAAATGCAAACTCATAGATCCTGTTCTTCAAGTAAATGTTCCAATCTAGGTGAAATAGCATTATTGTTTATTACTCATTGTTAAACTTATCTGGTTCCTACATTCAGACATTAAGAGGGGAAAAAGCCTTTCACTAGATACAGATGATATCCAATATTTTGAATGCAACATTTTTCCTTGGGAGATATTTTGCTTGGTAATTAACTTGGAAGGACATGCAATTAAGTAGCAAAATTCATCGGCTGTAAAGAATGGTATGATTATACAACAAATGTTTAATATTCCCTGTGAAGTATGGCAGAGCTAGATCCATAAAGGGACATAGGTGTTGCAACATTTAGTCAGGGCTGGCCTTACTATGAGGCGAACTAGGTGGCTGCCGCAGGTGCCAGACTAGGGGGGGGGGACGGGACGACCACTAGGACTCAAAGTATAGGAAATTGTGTCTGCTGCTGGTGCATATGTATTCTATCTGCTCTAGATGCACAGAGATGGTGGAGTGCTGCGCTGGAGGAACGAGGGGACAAGGGACATAACAGGCAGACAGGAGAAATGGTAAGAGAGAATAACAGAAAGCAGCAGGACCTTCAGGGAGAGAGAGAAGGAGGAGCCAGTTATGTACCTCTCCAGCACCCCCAGGAGCCTGGACTGATTAACACCAGCTTCTTGGGGAGTTTCCTGTTTCCTGCTGTTTCCCTGAACCAACTTGAGGAGATCAGGTAGTCAACTGAAGTAGTGAGAGCCATTTAGGCCCTTAAGATGCTGATATCTTCCCTCACTCAGGCCCTGCTACCAGCCTGCTTCTTTCTCCCCTTCCATTGAGTGTTGAGAGCCACTATAGCTGGCACAGAACAGCAGTCATGAGCAAAAGAAGAAAACACCCCTCTGAGTCAGTATTCAGAAAAATAAAAAAATAAAAAGAAGCTTTTCTATCTAAGCAGGAAGGAGCTCTCCTTAGATACACAGACACAAATGTTCATGGTGAATCTTCCAGTCCCAGTGAGGATGTGAGTGGTGAGGAGATGACTGTTCTTCCAGTTAGTCAGAGTGCAGGTAACCTGGCATCTACTGCAGCATCCATATCTCCATCTCAAATGGATGTAACCACTCACATTCCTAAAGAAAAGTGTAGATCAGAGTGTGGTGAAAGTGCAAGAAACAGCTGCTGCTGAGTTTAGTTCCTCAAATCTAGATGATCCAGGACTTCGAACCCACTTGAGCCATAACCTGAGGGACTTCCTTGCATGGGCCACAGCAAGTGAAAAACTTCATGTTCCCCAGAGATAGTGACAATAGAAGTTTCCATCAAACACATTTCTGGTGTGAAATCCCCAATGGTGACAAAGTGGCTTATGGAGAGGCATGGCTTATGTACTCAAAATCCCAGAATGCTGCATACTGTTTTTGTTGTAAACTGTTCCAGTCTAATATTCCAGCCATATTGGGTTCTACAGGAACAAAGGACTGGAAAAATATGGCCATGAATTTGGCATGCCATAAGAAGGCAGCAAATCACCAGAGAGCATCCCATAGGTGGAGAGAGCTTGAGATGAGACAAAGGTTAAAGGCTGCCATAGATGATCAACATAAAGAGAAGATTGCATCAGAGTCTCTTTACTGGCAAAATGTTCTGAAAAGGCTCATTGGCATTGTGAGAATGCTTCCTACCCAAAACCTAGCACTGTGTGACACTTTAGATCAGCTGTATGGAAACATCCTTAAAATTGTGGAGCTGATGGTTGAGTTTGATGCTGTACTCAGGAGCATCTACAAAGAGTCACCACCCAAGAAATGTACATGCACCACTACCTTGGAAAAGCAATTCAAAATAAGATCATGCAATTACTGGTAACAAAACAAAAACAGAAGATTGTGGCAGATCTGAAGTCAGCAAGATATTACTCTGTTATTCTGGACTGCACACCTGACATCAGCCATATGGAACAAATTACTTTAATGGTGTGTTTTGTAACAGCAACAGCACCTAGTGAAAATGTTCCTGCAATGGTGACTGTCAGAGAGCATTTTCTAGAATTTATTGACATTGATGATACTATAGGAGCTGGTATGACAAATGTGCTTCTTAAAAAGCTGTAAGATATGGGAATTGTGATAGCTGAGCTGACATGAGAGGTCAGGGCTACGATAATGGTGCCAACATGAGAGGAGAGAACAGGGAAGTGCAGCATAGGTGCCGACTCTGTGGGTGTTCGGGGCCTGGAGCACCCACCGGAAAAAAAATGGTGGGTACAGAGCACCCACCGGCAGCTCCCTGCCCTGCCCCAGCTCAACTCCACTCTGCCTCCTCCCCTGAGCATGCTGCTGTGTCCTGCTTCTCTCTCCTCCCTCTCTCCCAGCGCTTGCACCACGAAACAGCTGTATTACACGGCAAGCCTGGGATGGAGGGGGAATGAAGTGCACTGGGGGGAGGAGGCGGGGCCAGTGTGGAGATTTGGGGAAGGATCCAATAGGGACAGGGAGGGGCAGAGTTTGGGCAGGGACTTTGGGGCAGGGGTGGAGTCGGGCCGCGGGTGGGCGGGGGGTGCAAGCACCCACCGTTGCCAGCAAAAGTTGGCACCTGTGGAGTGCAGACATGGGTCCGAAAGTTAAACCTTCAAGCTTTTTTTGTCCCATGCAGTTCTCATTCATTGAACTTGGTGGTCAGTGATGAGCATCAGCTTTTAGTGAGGCTGCAAAAATTTTAATGAAATTCAAAACATCTATGTATTTTTCTCTGCATCAACTCATCAATGGCAAATTTTGAAGCAACAGCTGGGAACGTCCTCTCTGACACTGAAACCACTGAGTGCCACACAATGGGAAAGTTGAGTGGAGGCAATAAGCTTATCAACCACTAAATTGGGAAGATAGATGATGCCATAATTGCCATTATGGAGGATAATACTATGGCAGAAACTGTTTGTGGGAGAACAGTATCAGAGAGAAATGGAATCACCAGTAACATACATATCTTCAAATTTCTATGTGGCTTAGTATTGGGGCATGACATACTGTTTGAAATAAATATTGTAAGCAAGAGACTACAAGGTGTTGACCTTGATATATCTGGAGCAATAGAACAACTGGACAAAGCAAAGTCATACCTACAGTCTTACTGGTCAGATGAGGGATTTCAAAACATCTGAAGAGTGCAGAGTAGTTGGCAGAGGAACATCATACTGAAGCTATTTCCCCACCCATTCAAGAATACAAGAGTCACTGAAGAAGAAGACATTTTGATTATGAGTCATGGGATAATCTCATAAGAGACCCCAAACAACAATTCAAAGCTGAATTCTTTAACCAGGTTCTAGATTGTGCAATACAGTCAGTTGAAGAACGTTTCATGCAGCTCAAGGAACACAACATATTTGGGATGTTGTTTGATATTCCAAAACTCCTCTTTATAACTGAAGAAGATTACACTAGCCACGTAGGACACTAGAGATAGTGTTGACACATGATGACATACGCAATATAGATGCGAGTGATTTAGGTGATGAACTGAAAGCCCTTTCAAGATACATTTCAGCAGGATCAACTCCAAAGGCTGTTCTGGAAAATATGTGCACAAATAAGATGACCACCCTCTTTCCAAATGCTTTTGTTGCTCTGTGCATACTTCTAACACTTCCTGGTACTGTTGCCAGTGGAGAATGCAACTTCTCCAAGCTGAAGTTAATAGAAGCACATCTACATTCCACAATGACACAGGAGAGGCTGGTTAACCTTGCAACCATCTCAACTGAGCATGAGCTGGCCCAGACTGTGGACCTTCAGGAAGCAGTTCAAATCTTTCCAACCAAGAAGGCACAAAAAGCACCACTTTGATTATTCAAACAGATAAAAATGCCAGTGTTTACTTCTGCAGACAAGAAAAGTTACATTTGCTGATCAGGCGTTCGAAAGTTAAGTATTATTTAAAATTTTTGAAGAAGGCATTTTAAGTTGTTAGTTCTCCTTTAATTGAGTAGGTAGCAGAGCAGTAACATGAGAGGAGTAGAAAAGGAAGAAGGCAGAATTGAGACCTTTCAAAGTTTTGGCCCAAGCAAGAGGGTATGGGGGCGTCATTTGAGATCCCCACCTCACATGCCAAAATGTTGTGGGCTGGCTCTGTGCCTAGTCCCCCACTGGAATCCACAAATTAGGTACTTAGACTCCCTAAACAATTCTTAGTCAAAATTAAGCACTGATGAATGAGATCCACAAAAGCCAATGTGCTGAGCAGGGAGCTGCCTAAGCTAACCAAGAGCAGATGCCAAGTTGAGGGGTAAGAAGATAACTATAAATTACTAGCTTGTATTCATTGTAGGTCATCAACCAACCCGGTTACTTTGGAGTCTATCTGAAAAGGAACAATTCCTCTGTCTCTTTAAAAAAAAGTGAGAGTATTTAACTTTTAAGCTGAAGCTATTTTCAACTTCTGATGTTGAAGATAGTTAAAAATAACATTTATTATTTATTTATTTTCTATTACTGGCTTCGTATAAAATTGACTTTGGCTAAGTAAGACATATTTTCATTTTGTCGTCACTCAGCATTCTTTTTATTTTTAGCCGTATATATAGACATATTTAGCTTACTTCCCAATGCTCATTCCTCTCTTGATGAGGTACAGTATAAACAGTTTATACCCACTATATTAAATTAGAAATATGCGGATATAAATGAGTCAGGACCCACATCTACCCATGGGAAAGTGACACAATATCCAATGCTGGAATACACTGTTTTGTTGGGATTGATATTTTCTTGATTTATTGTTAAGTTTTGGTTGTGACTTTTCTAAAATTCAGGTCCTGATTTTTGTTTTTGATATGCCACTGTAGTTGCCATGGGAAAAATTATTTTTCCCACCTCTATCTTCAGTGTGGCTTGTCCTTAAATATAACTGAAATGGATGAACAAACTGCAATGTTCCACTGTTCCTATTAACGTAGAAAAGAGAAACATGATATCTGCTCAGAAATCAATCTGTCTGATGGCCTGCTTGAAGGGAAAGATGAATAATCACCTGCTTGTGACTGACCTCCACATGCCAAACCCCTCTCCAGGCAGACTTTAATAGTCATTCATCTGCGAGACACCTCTGATGTGGGCCTTCCCTGAAAGCAGACAGAAGAATTTACAAACCTGGAAGGTTACCTCCTTGGTAATTAATAGTCCCCAAGGCAGACTTGTTTAGTTATCTGCCTTGGAGGCACTTAGTCATGGTGACCTGAGTTCCAGGCAAAACTGAACAGTGTCTACCCTTGGAGGTACCACAGCTGATGAATGCCTTCAAGGCAAACAAGAACAGATATGTATCTGTCTGAGAAATACTCCCTTGTGGGTGACTTGCCTGCTACGCAGTTTTCAACGGTAACTCACTGAGGATTTATCATCTTCCTAAAAAATGGCACCTACATATTCGGATTAATAAAATGTGTCATCAAATTACTATGACTAGTAATCAAAGAACTATTTTTCTTCCATGGAAGTAAATATAAAAATATATAATAGCAGTACAAACTGATACATAAAATATTCTGTGGGAGAAAAATGCTAAGATTTCATGTGCAAATCTGAATTAAACGGTGTTGGGCCTGATTACTCATTCCACTCCCCCCAGTTTTACACCTGTATATCTTCATTGATTTCAGTGAAGTGGCTTGAATTTATTTGATGCAAAACTGGTATGAGAGAAGGGAATCAGGCCTGCTATTTCTGTAATACACTGCCGTAGTCTGACTTATGAAGGGCTCCTATTCCTGATCTGAAAACTTGATATGAACTTTAACAAGAGGGGAAATTTGCAGTAAAGTGACACTTACCAGAGCCCTGTGTGGAGGACAGGTAACCTTTGGTAAGCTTAATATGCTTTTAGTCCCTTTATTGTTTTGTTATACGTCTCCGCAGTAAAGCTTTCAGCCTTAAATAAATGTATTGTGCTTTGTGAAGGCAATCTGGTCACTGGTAAACATTGGCATTGTCCTCAGAGAGAGAGAGCATGAAACTGCAGGTTCCAAGCTAGGTCAAACTTGCTGAGATAATCACAGTTAATTGAAGGGAACTGCAAGCTCAAACCATTGCTCAGAAGGGAGAGAACTGCAGAATTCTGCCTACAGGGAAGTGATAGCTGGAGGACTGACAGCTTTGCAGACCTGGGAGGGGACAGAGGTGCAGTTACATCAAAACTGTGAGAAACACATCTGTGCTTTTAATCCTAACTCATTTTCATGGTGCTTTACTCATCTATGAGATGGGATATGTTGTGGATCTGAGAACAGATATAACTTGCTTGGATAGGTCACTGTTTCTATCAAAGGTGCATGGATATTTATATGTTTAAGAGGGCTCTCTTTTTTAGGGCTCACATTTTTAGTCATAAGGATCCAGAACCTTCCAAACGGTGCTGCTTTTCAACATCCATGAAAATAGTTACCAACACGTTTATTCTCTTAATTTACAAAGTTAATTGACTTCTTGAGTTTATAAACTGTGAATGTGTCTCTGAAGCAATCGGACAGTATGAATTTCTCTTTGAAGAATTTCAGTCCACGGTAGGATTTCCTGCTCACATTTAAGTGCCAAACTGCAGAGGTCATTATCACTGATTTACATGTGTGTGTACGATGTGCCAACAGGAGAAGGGTGTCTCACAGTATCTGGACAGTTCCAAAGTTTCTTTTGCCTGGGCTCATTTCACAATGCTGCTGACAGGTGCCGGACTCCTCCTAATGATGTGCTAAAAAATAAAGCCACTTGGCAGTGTCTCCAGTGAGACAAGGGATTGACACCAGTAAGGCTGTGGCTAATGCTACCACACTTATAAATAAACTCACAAATAATTCAAATGTACATGCAAGCAGAGTCTGAATGAATCCTTCCCTGACTGCTAGCTGGGAGTGGGGAAGGAGATCCTGGGTGTGTTTATATAAATACAGTTTGTTCCTGCTTTGTGAAGATTTGCGAGATATTCAGCTGATGGAGCAGTGTTTTGCTCATTGTAATCAGCTTGGCTGGTGTTGGATCACCAATTATGTTAGTACTGAATGAGGGGTAGTGAAATATAGTTACCAATATTTGCAATTATTGTGAGAATACAAAAAAGAAGGACTGTGCTTAACCTATCCCAAAGGAGGGAATCACTTTCAGTTTAAAGAACCCTGTTAAATAAAGGCTCGGGGTGGAGGCAGGATACTGCATACTCTCAAGAGTCCTTTCTGGAGTGGTTTAACCTGTGGCTCCATCACTGTTCAAATGTGCATGTTGTATTAGGTCACAACTCCCTTGCTAAGGGAGGTGCGAGGCTACCTATATTACACACACATACACAAAGAGACAATGTTAAAGAACGTTATAAAGGTTGCAAAGTCAAATGCTCAAAAGTTATGAAATGCCAGAGTTAAGTTTCCTTGTAAGCTGGGAAGGGGGGGGAGGATAGCTCAATGGTTTTAGCATTGGCCTGCTAAACCCAGGATTAGGAGCTCAATCCTTGAGGAGGACCACCTAGGGATGTGGGGGAAAAAATAGGGATTGGTCCTGCTTTGAGCAGGGGGTGAGTTGGACTTAAATGGTCTCCTGAGGTTCCTTCCCACTCTGAGATTCTATTATTCTAAAATCATGTAATTAAAGAGTGTCATAACGCATGTGCACAAGAGAGAAGGGCAAATTAAAATTCCATAGGCATGCTTAATTCTGGCATTTCCTAACTTTTAGAGCTTGACTTTTCTTTTAATGTGTGTGTGTGTGTCTGTCTGTCTGTGTGGTGCCATCATATTGACACCCACATCAGCAGGTGTGAAAAAGTGCAAATACAGTGCCAATCCATAGAAAGGGAAATAAAGACAACCCCAGGGAATTAAACTTCTAGAATATAATAAGTAAGAGTCAGTGTGAATTTCTCAAGAACAAATCATGTCAAACCAACCCAATAGCTTTCTTTGACAAGGTAACAATCCTTGTGGATCGGGGGAAGTGGTAGATGCAGTATATCTTCACTTTTGATACAGTCTTGCATGACCTTCTCATAAACAAAGTAGGGAAATACAATCTAGATGGAGCTACTATAAGGTGGGTACATACCTGTTTGGAAAACCATTTCCAGAGAGTAGTTATGAGTGGTTCAGTCCATCTGGAAAGGCATATCGAGTGGGGTCCCTCCTGCAGGGATCAGTTCTGGGTATAGTTCTATACAATATCTTCATCAATGATTTAGATACTGGCATAGAGAGGACACACATAAACTTTGAGGACAGTACCAAACTGGGAGAGATTGCAGGTGCTTTGGAGGATACGATTAAAAACAAAATGATCTGGACAAATTGGAGAAATGGTTTGACGTGAACAAGATAAAATTCAATAAGGACAAATGCAAAGTACTCCACTTAGAAAGGAACAATCAGTTGCACAAAAATGATTAGGAGTCTGGTGGCACTTAAAAGACTAACATTTATTTGGGCATAAGCTTTCATGGGTAAAAAAAAATGTTTTTTTACCCACAAAAGCTTATGCCCAAATAAATCTGTTAGTCTTTAAGGTGACACAGGACTCCTTGTTCTTTTTTGTGGATACAGACAAACATGGCTACCCCTGATACTTGACAAAAATGATTAAAGGTCTAGAAAACATGACCTTTGAGGAAAAATTTAAAACTTTGGGTTGGTTTAGTCTGGAGAAGAGAAGACTGAGAGAGGACACGATAACAGTTTTCAAGCACATAAAAGGTTGTTACAAGGAGGAGGGAGAAAAAATGTTCTCCTTAACCTCTGAGGATAGGACAAGAAACAATGGGCTTAAATTGCAGCAAGGGCAGTTTAGAGTGGATATTAGGAAAAAACTTACTGTCAGGATGCCAAAGTACTGGAATAAATTGCCTGGGGAGATTGTGGAATGTCCATTGTTGGAGATTTTTAAGAGCAGGTTAGACAAATATTTGTCAGGGCTGGCCTAAATAATACTTAGTCCTGCAATGAGTGTAGGAGATGACCTGTCAATGTCCCTTCTAGTCCTATGATTCTGTGGTTCACTGATCATAACATAATATAACATATAATTATCTTAGACATTCTGTCTTACTGTAAAACTGAAATATTTTCCGAGGCAAGAAATTCCCATTGTCAGTACCATATCTTCCAGCTAAAGGTATACCCAGACACATGCCAGCTGTATGCTGAATACTCTTTTATCAGCAGTGCCACTGCAGCTAACAGTTTGTGCACTTATACAGCTCTTGCATTAAACTCTACTAATAGCAGTGCTGAGATTCTCAAACTACAACAGCATGATGACATTAAATGAACACACTATTGTAAGTGTATCACTAACTTCTTTACAATCCTTTATTTTTGTTTAATCCCCTAAATCTTTTTTCTGTTCTTAATCTTTCCAGATTCTTCAGCACTGCTCAGATATTTGCTCTTCATTCTGTGCTGCTTTCTAAAATTTAATATTCCTTGATATATTACCATCAACTTCTGTTTCATGTTGCAAAGTACTAAGCATACCCTAATAAAATGCCCTGGCTTTCTAATCCAAGTGCAAAATTGATAGGCAGGATTTAAGTGGGAGGCATGTTCCATTAACAGCTGTGTGAAAGTGAAACTTTATGGCTACCTGAACTGCTTTGCCTTTGATCTGTATAGATGTACGGAGTTTGGACGGGTTTCAGAGAGGTAGCCATGTTAGTCTGTATCAGCAAAAACAATGAGGAGTCCTTGTGGCATCTTAGAGCCTAACAAATTTATCTGGGCATAAGCAATATAAGTTATATACAAATACATTTCTGTGAAAAATTTCAGAAGGTCTCAGTTTTTCTCTGTGGTGGAATGAAAACAAATGACAAAACCTCATTTTTGTGTGTGTAACAAAATCCTTGTTTTCCACCCAAACCTACTCTGCAACTATCCTATTATCCGTTCTGTAGCTCACATCTCCAGGCCTCTTAAAGTGCTGCCCCCCTGCCATCAATTCCCCCTGCGTCTGAGCACAGAAGATGTCTGCTGTCAGATCTCACTTCTTCCATGAAGGCCACAAATATGATATCATTGCAGTAGTCATGCTGATATCCAGCCAACATATTACAATTAGTGTGGGGGGGAGGGGGGAAAGGAACTTGTAAGAGAGAACAGTTTGTTTCTTGTACAGCACAAGATAAGAAATAACAATGATTAATACCCTCCTTTCTGAACACAGTGAGGTCTGAAAGAATGTTCCCAAACATTTTCATTTGCTGAAAATGATGTGCCACTAATGACTGTATCCCTGTTGTGGGAGAGCTTTGTCTTTTGTGTTCTGTCAAAGGCCCCTCTGCCTCAGCTGATGTCCTTTTGGCTTTGTGTCCAGTGCTACTGTTGACACAGTTCTTAAGCTTCAGACCCACACAGGGAACTCCTTAGTATATTTTGGATGAGAGTCTCAGCTTCATCATTAAAGAAACTTGCTTCTCATTCCTGGCCAGCTTCTGCCATCATTCAATGAGACCTTTGCCCAAGGGAGGCTGCACAAGAAGGGGAAGGAGCTGGGTCAGACACAGAACTGCTTGATTTTAACTTGGCACACACTGTTATCTAGTTACTAACTTGGCTGCTATGGATGATATTGTGCTCCATGAGACAGAAGACCACAGTGACAAAGACAAAGTTGCAGAAATTGGAACAGCAGGAGGAGAAATAGCATGTCACTCTATAGATCTGAGTATTGTCTCTCCTCTGTGTAAAATCTTCCTATTGGGAGCACAGATATACACGCAACATTTTCATGTTACAAGGCAAGAGAACAGTTTGATGCTTTGGAACTGCATAAAGGAATCTGTTCTCCTGCCTGCAAATCAAGAGACCTCGGGGGGAGCAAAGTTGAGTATTCTCTACTCCTGGACAGTTTTCATCTTGACAAAGGAATAAAAAAAGCTCAGCTAACCACTTGTTAGCTGTTCCTCTTAAACTTGAGCATACTTCATTCAAACTCTGTACAAAGCTTTTATGCCTGGAATGAAAACATGGAGGGAGAAGTGAAACACACAGTATTGTGTGTGGCGTAACTGGAGAAATGATGCATTAGGATGGAAGATTATAGAAAAGAAACCTGGTCAAGGTGTCTTGCATTATTTACAGTGAAACAGAGGCAGTACTTTGAGTCAAACCAATAACTATGTATTGAATAGTAGCAGATCAGTGCTAAAGAAAGAAATTGCCCGTTTTATGTATTCTTGACCTGTATTATGGATATTCTGGTTATGATTCCAAAGTTAATGTTGGTTTCAATGTGCACTTAAAGCAGAGATTCAGTCTTTTGTGTTTTGTTTTTCTAAAATGGAAATATATAGCTTGATATCACCAAATTTACAGTACTTAATCTTTGGGTACAGAAGGAGTTTTCTGAGAATTGACAAGCATATCTAATAATTAGTCTGAGTTAAAATTAAACTAAATTTCCTTAAAGAAAATTGATATATTAGTCTTTTCTATGCCTCAAATGTATTAATGGAAAAATGCAGAATCTTCAAACTTTCCATATGGTTAAAATAAATTAAAATTTTGTGCATAGGTTATATTTAAAGAAATGTGGTTGTAATTAAGATTATTAGAAAGTGTCTCTAATCGTTATGTAGGGTACAGTAGGGGTCAGTCCAGCAGCTCAGATAACTCTTAAATTCAGCCATTGTGACATCACAGCTGATGCTGTGAAACTGAAAGCTGTGGTCTGTACCAAAACAATTCTAGATAGCCACAAATGCATTGTAATATTTATCTTGCCTATGATAAACACCAGCATGGATTTTTTAAAAAATACATGAGACTCATTTTCTTGCGGATAAATTGTAAATTTTAGACACCCAAATATTCCTAAAGCCTGGATAGTGGTCAGTAGTATATGTCACCGCTGGCTACATTCTGCTCCATCTTCATTAGCAATTCATATGTATGATGACATAGAAAAAAGAAGTGTGATATTTTAATGGACAGTAAATTCTGCTTCTGAGAGCTGTTTAGCAAACAGTATACCTCATCCTGCAGTCCTTAGTGAGGCATAATCCCCATTGACTTAATTGAGAGCTTTTTCTGAGTGTGGATTGTAAAACTAAACACAATCTGGTTACCAAAATCACATAGAATTGCAATAAAATTAAACAACAAAGCCAATGTTTCCACTTAACTGATTTCTCTAACACAAATATTATGGAAAATTGGCCACACACAAATAAGGAGGCAAGTTATAATTTGTTCAAAGTTGGTATGATTTTTGCAATAGGCTGCAGTATTTTTCTATATTAGAGTTTCTTTGAAAAGTGCCTACAATTTTCTAGCAATTATCTTAAAAAGCACCATTAGAGATCGTAAAAACCCTAACTATTTCTGAGGTTACAAATGGATGTAAATCCCTTGCAGATATGCAGATATATCCATTATTCCACATGCAACATTTATGTGATGTGAATATTTTTTTTCACTTTAAAAATATTTTGTAAATATATGGATTATTTGCTCACAGATGGTAAAAAAAAATCTGCTTACTAAAATGTCACACATGGTTTATAATTCAGAAACTTTTTTTAAAGATTTATTTTAAAGAGACACGGTCAATTCTAGAAGGCCTAAAATTAGACCTACCAGCTTTGTTTGGATTGTGCCTGTATGTAAGTCATGCTGTCCCTCTGGTCTGCCTGCTGTTCTGTTCTTGTGAGCCAGCAGGGCATTGAAACATGCGAACCATGCACAAGGCAGACGTCAATAGCAAGCAATGGACAACAGCTATTTTGAAAGGGAAAATAGTGACTTGTGACAGCTTTTCTGATAATATTTTATTTCTCTTTTGTTTCTTTGCTTTTTTTATGAGAAGAAAATATTTTTAAAAATAAGCAAGCAGCAAAGTGCTGGTGCTGAGAAAGAGCACATACCTTTAGCTTCCCATTTTTGGTCTGCTTTGTACTTTTTTATTTGTCGTGAAAGGAGGCAAGGAGCAGACAAGGACAGTAGCTCTTGAGGAAGTTTAGACATTGCCTTCTTTTTGTTCTGGTGTTTCAGAGTTTTTTAAAAGGGCATTGCCAGCAGTGCTAGGAATGTTTTCAAAGGAGACAGTCAGCTGAGGACAGTCATGGGGTGAGGAGACCGTAGAACACTGCCTTTATTTCCATTCCTCTTTTAGTGGTTTTGTTTTCATGACAATGTGTAGAAAAGAGGAGCCCTAAAGAATGTCTGATCTCAAACAATTTCAAGCTAAAGAAGGAGCAGTTCATCCATGCAAGTATATTATTTAAATCAGTGGTTCCCAAACCTTAACAACCTATGAACCACTTTCACTAAAATGTCAAGTGTTGCAAACCCCCTCCTAAAAATGAATATTTCCAGGGATTTTCTCCTTTACCTGAGTATAAATTATAAAAGCCGTGATCTTGGAAATATAACATTTGTTTTTATGACATGCTTATTAAACACTATTTATTATTAACTATTATTTATCACAACAGTATTTTATTACATTATGTAAATGGCAGCACGCTTCCAAGATCTCACTTTCGTAGCTTGTATCACTTTGAATAAGCCTGTTATAAGTGAAGGTTCCTATCTTTCATCAAGGAGTATCAGATGTGAAACTGCATGAAGGTATTTAAGAAGCCAATTCAAAGAATTCCTCCGACACAAGTATTCAGGTCTTGAGGAGTCCAAGCAAACAATGTACATTACAACAAAGCTTAAACTTGTTCTTCAGAATCAATTTAAAAACAATACTAGCTGTCCATTTAATTTTAAAAACAGCAAAAGTATCCACCTCCATTTCTGATTCTTATAAGGAGTCTTAAACTTTAAATCTCCTCTGTGTGATAGAGATGCTTGCTTTGATCTGCTTAGCTTTGGGAAGTCCAGGGCTGCTGGCCCTGTGCTGCCTGGGATCCCTAGGGACAGCTCTGTCCGCCATTAGGGATTTTTTTCCTGAGAACCCCCTGTAACATTTTGTGAACCCCCAGGGGTTCATGAACCCCATTTTGGGAACCACTGATCTAGACTGTAGTACACAGTGAAGAGTATGCTATAATAGTAAAGATCAACCCCTAATTTCATACATGTTTCTGAAAATCTTTTGGTGTATCTGCTTATTTTATATTGATTTCTAAATATGTTAATCATTCAACCAGTAGATGCCCAACCTCAGCTCTCTAGACAAAACTTAAAAAATACATTCTCATAATGTTTTTCATATACGTATAATATAGGAACGTATTAGACTGTCCCTCCATCAATAACTAAGATCAATAACAAACTACCCAGGCCAGATAAAAGTGTCAACTCAAGACACCATCTCTTGTCTGGAGGAAAAGATGGACTTTGTTTTATGTATATATGAATTCCAATATATCTATAAGTCATATTAGAAGAGTTCTGCATTTCAGTGATAACGTTAAGCAGGATACAGATGGATCCATTATATTTTCCTTTGAAGGACTTAGACACGAAAACATGGTTTAATTGCCATTTTCTCTTTCCTATTAATTTCTGAATTGCAAATTCTAATAATTAGAATTATGTGTCTCCTTCACTGATGGAAGTTTGAATTTTTCATTTCTATTTTTACATCAGCATAGTTATGTCTCTCAAGTGTTTGAGAAATGCACACTGCTGAGACAGGTCACTAAGCTGACCTTACCCTGGTTTAAACAGTGCTAGGTTGATGGAAGAATTCTTCCATTCACCTAGCTACTGCATCTTGGGGAGGTGGATTACCTACAGTGACAGAACCCCTCCCATAGCTGTGGTGTCTACACTGAAGAGCTCCAGTGGCGCAGTTGCAGCACTGTAGCCGTGTAGCGGATTTGGGCACAGTTGAAGACCGGTCCTTCAGGACCTAATTCTCCTCAGTCTTGCATCTTGGGCATCATTTACACTTCTGCAAAGTAGCTGTATATTGCCACTGGATTCAATTATAGCATTTTACACCCACTTTGTATAAGTGACTACACGAGGTTGAGGCTGTGGAGAAGCAGGCCCCTATCTAGAGGCCTACAGGTAAAGTAGAAAACATTGACCTTGCTTTCTCAGCACAAGAGAATAGTTTGATTGACATTTTGGATCCCCTGAAACAGAGAGATATTGGGTGCCTTAAGCATCCAATGAACAGAGTTAAAACTAAAAATTGGATGTAGAAACTGTAGACTCTAGGGAAGGCTATGATAATGTGGTTATATCTTTAATATGTAAAGTAGAAGACTCGTCTTTGCAATTAGCAATAAATAACTCATTTTTCTACCTATAACAACTAGTATACCCTCTGCTTCAAACACTATTGAAAGTATTTGTCTTGTGTGGGCCCATATGAATTAGCATTAATAGCAGCCAGGAAGCATCGTGCCCTCTAGAAACTGAGGAGCAGGAAAAGCAAATTTACTATAAATCACCCAGGGGATGTAACATTAAATCAATGTATAACAAAAAGGGTAGCACTTAACCTTCCATTTTCTACTGTGGAAGGACAACTATTTTGTAAAGTAAAGTATTACCAAATTATCATCACAGAAGTGTTTTCCAGTCCTGGATATTCCAAATATATATATGAAAATTCTTAAGAAAATAAAGTAGCTTTCTTTCCCATGTATAGGTAGACTGGTTAACAACAGGATACCTTATGACTGTAATTCCTCACTAGTTTGCTTTCCTTCATTACATCTTTAGTTATGCCAGCTGTCAGATAATTGTGTGACTTTCCATGAAGAGCAAATTCTATCCCTTTGATAATTTGCCAGACACTTTTCACATTCGGATATCATGACTTAAATGACAACAATGGAACAAATTGTATTCTAGCCCCCTCCTTAATCTGGTGTCTGACTGGTACAATGAAGGTACCAAATTCAAACATGAATATTCAGATGTTAACACTTGTGAAGATGCGAGAAATCGATCGCCCGCGGCTCCCCCGTCAACTCCGGAACTCCAGTTTGCCGGGAGGCACAAGCTGGAGTCGACGGGGGAGCGAGCCACCAACTGCCACTGCCGTGAGGACAGCAGGTAAGTTGGGGGCCGATACGCAAACTTCAGCTATGCTATACACGTACCTGAAGTTGCGTATCTGCCGTCAATCCCCTCGGTAGTGAGGACCAGCCCTAAGCTAGGTGATTAAACTTGTGAATGATAATGATTAGTCATTGATAAAAGTCACTGTATTATCAAAGAGCCAGGTAGAGAAAGCAAGGAGTGTAAACCCTATTGTGTGTCTAGGTACCTTAAGAAAACTCAAGAGCTGATCAAAAGCTGATCAAAAGTTGGAATTTCCAACCATCCATTTATTTTGTGTTGAGTTGGATCAACATTAAACTGCATCTGCGTGAGCTGTCATGTGCCTCTCTAGGAAGTGTAGTTCATGTGCCTGATGGCCCCATTCTGTCCTATGATCAGGGCTCCCTAGTTGAGCTATATCTCCCAGGATATACTGAGCAGCTCACAAAATAATTTGTATCAAACTGATCTGAACATAAACATTTTGATTCTGTTTGTCAAACTGAAATATTTTGATTCAGGTCAACCAACATGAAATAAATGTTTCATTTTGATTTTAATGAAAATTAAAATAATTTAGGCAAAACAACTATTTCCCACAGAAAATTTTGATTTTATGGAAACCACATTTTCTGTAAAAAAAACCCCCAAAAAACAATAAAAAATACTTTGACAGAAAATTCTCTACCAGCTGTACTGTGGAAAGCGGGGGTGGCTGTCATAGATCACTGGAGGCATATATGACTACACCAGGTGACCCAGATATAGGTGCTTAAAGGGAGATATCTGGACATACCGAGGAGTTTTGTCTCTGGACAGTGAGAATTGATGGGAGGCTGACCAAAGCATATTAGAAGAGAGAAGATTGTCTTCTTGAGATGAAAACTATTCACTTTTTTTTTCTGTAAGTAAGCTGAAAATGCTCTGTCCAGTTTAGCTTCTGAGAAGTATAAATCAAGAGATGGTAAGCAAACAATTGGTTATATTTTAATTTCATATTCTCTGTTTTTGATTAATCTTGTTCTGGGTAAGGTTACTCTTCTAGGAATAATTTCATACAGACATCGTCAAAGAGAAAAAGAATCCCATAAACTATGGAGAGATTCTGATGGGAACTAGGTTCTGGAACTTCATTTCCCAATCAGTCTCAGTCAAAGGGCCTGGACGGAGGGGTGCTATCTCAGTAAGCTGTCATCTTTCGGCTGAGGCATGGCAACACAAAAAGAGAAGTAAAAGAGAAAGCAAGAGACAAGGGGTGGTGAGGGCATTACATTCTATATTTCACTGTTGCAGTCCATGTTCCAGCCCAGCAACATTTTAAAAGTTTAATGTAACATATGATAAAAAATGAGGTTAATAACAGAAGCCCTGACAAAAACATAAAAGTAAAAGGAAACACTAGCAAATTTTGTCATTCCTCTCCTTGCTTCAGCCACCAGTGCAACCTAAAGGCTGGGAAATAAAGTCCTTTAAGAGATCAGAGTGTACAGTGTTATAGATATAAATATTCTAAGTGTATATGATTTTTAATTTCAGTGACTTGCATCAGAAGATACTGCTGCCCGTCCTGACCAGAGGCTATACATTTTTAAAAATCTAATATGTGTTTAATCTACACTGAGATTAATATTATGAATATATATCCTCAGGGTCTTTCACTGACTTCCTCCCAGACTAGCTTTCTAAGATGGAAGAATATTTTCTTCTAAAAAGCTTTGATTTGTGATGCTGTAAATCCTTGTAACAGCAGCTAATTAGTACATTATTTGGGCTATAGTGAACTCCACACATTAGGCTCCTTTTTAAGATATGAATTGGAAGTAGCAATGAACAGCTCATCAAGGCTATATGATAAATTCTGATTGATTTCAGTCTTCAAATGGTACTATGAATTTCTGCATTACTGTATTGGAATAAATAATAGAATTTTATAGCAGTCATTTTCAGAGGTTACATAAGACTATGTTTCAAATTAACATAAAAGAGCAACATTTTAAACGCTCTTCTTCAGCATTTTGTTTAAAAGTGTTTCTCATTCAAATACAATATGTATGAGGATCATGGCAACAACTTACAGCCAAGTCAGAAAACGCATTGAAGTTTCTAGAGCAAAGACTAAAAATTGCTAGCACCAGCTATTAGTTAAGGTGTAGAACTGAACATTGTTCTTGTTAATCTGCAGATGTCAAATAAAGGGTCAGATTTTTCCTCTCCTAGAGCCATTAAAAGAGGGGATCTCCATACATGGACACCAGGCTTAGCCACCTATGTGGCACCGTTCATATACACCCATCAAGTGTTTTATGTTGGTAGATGGAAGAGGATAGTATCTGAGCAGATTCTGTTCTGTTTGGCAAAAGGATAACAGAAAATCTTTGTAGGAGGGGATGATTTAAAAGGTACCATTTAAATATGTCATTCCTCTGATAGTGTAAGTATTTAAATTTCAGATGTTTGTGAAGATACAATTTTATATCTGACAGATTATTATTATGCAGTAATCTGCAATGGGCCTCTACTTTTAACATCTGAGTCATCAACAGGAACCGAACCAGGACCACCAGCTCCAAAGCACAGGGCTTGACCACTTGAGATACAGGATTAAGTCCACACACTAACTGCCTGATGACCTGATATGTAGTTCAACAGCAAAGGGGGACAAAGACACAGTAGTCCAGTATGTTCCAATTACATAGGTAAATGTATAATGAAAAACTGTTTCCCATAATGTAAAAAACACTGGAAACAGATGAAAAGAGGAGAATTTTAATGTTAGAAGAATTATTATATGTGCCATCATAAAGCTGATAAATTTTATAGCAGCGGCTCTCAAGCTTTCCAGACTACTGTACCCCTTTGAAGAGTCTGATTTGCCTTGTGTACTGCCAAGTTTCACCTCACCTTACAAAATCAGACATCAAAATACAAATGTGTCACAGCCACACTATTACTGAAAAATTGCTAACTTTCTCATTTTTGCCTTATAATTATTAAATAAATCAATTGGAATATAAATATTGTACTTATATTGCAGTGTATAGTGTACAGAGCAGTATAAACAAATTATTGTCTGTGAAATTTTAGTTTGTACTGACTTCACTAAAGCTTTAATATAACCCACTGTAAAACTAGACAAATCTCTAGATGAATTAATGTACGACCTCAGAGTACTCCCAGGGGTACACGTACCCTAGCTGAGAAGCACTGTTTTATAGTACTCTTTTGTTGAATGAATAATGAAGGATGTTAGAAGAAACCTGGGGATTGTGG